>CM063248.1:2577563-3777563 GCA_032158295.1 Pycnopodia helianthoides | reverse complement strand
AAACGCAAATAAACTGAAGAACAATAGCAACTAGTCTGCTGCCACCTAGCGTCCAAAAATTCCCATTACAAACTGCGATCATTCCCAGCGTCCGATCCAAAGGTGCTGAGATGGGTTGACATAATATACCCGTGTTTATTGGACCATTTTCCCTGACCAAATAACACCCCTTTCACCTCTTTCTATATACGAAAGATTCGACCTCTAATCAATACAAATTTAGCTCTATGGTGTAAATCCATTAGAAGTAATTATACCAATTTTTTGATGGTACACAATTGACCTTCATAGTTTTATTCTTCTTGCCGCTTTGGTTTAATATAAAGAGAGCTAATGGATCGTTTGCGTCATCGTGTGTGTACAAAGTTGTGATTGTGCGCATTGCGCCGATCAGCAGTTCGATCGTTCCCACCTTGCATCACTATACCCTAAAATTGAGTTTGCACAAGCTCATCAGCCCATCCTAGTTCTCTCAGATGAGACCGGTAGGACCGAGCCACAACTTAACCAGGTTTGAGGTTTTTGTAATTTCGTGTTACATGGAGACGTGGTATTCACCCTTGATTGTGAACCCATAACAACAACAAATTCAATCTTTACCCCCAGACAGTTTATGGTTATATAAGTTGCTCTTTAAAATAATCCTATACTTTGATTTAGTGTCACGGGGAAAATATAATCGTACTTTTTGTAAACGAGTGGCAAATTGTTCACTCACCATGAAAGGTTGCCAATCCTAAATTATGCCTGCGCAATGCGTTTCAACTGGTAGTGTAACGTACTATACCGTTATCAATAATTTACTGAGTAACGTGGGCTGTCGATAAATCATACATAATATGCCCATTCAGAATAATTTTCTTCTCGTTTCCAATAACATGACCGAGAATGTCTCGTTCATATGACCGACAATGTCTCGTTCATATGACCGACAATGTCTCGTTTGTTTGATCGACACTGTTTCATTTATATGATCGACACTGTCGATCTCGTTTATGGTCGATACATCGATATTAACTATTATTTGATACTGACTTTTAGTGGCTTCTCTTCCGCTCCCGGACCGGTTGGGTCAAAATTACTCTTTTTGTTCTACCCACAATTACCCTTGTTGTAATACTATTCAAAAGTAACTTCAGGGGAGAGTAGCCTATGCCATATTATTGTGCAAAAGCAAATCTGAAAATGAACTTTTTGTTTAAACATGGCTCCTGGGTTTCGTTAGCTTATTCCTGCTAGTTTGCATGATGTGGGCGTGGTTTGTGATGAAAAGACACCAGGTCACGTGACTAGCCGAGAAGCCGTTGGTGGATTGAGGTTGTTACATCGATTGCGAGAATCTCCTGAAAGAACTTTTCGGAGGCTATTTTGAGTGCATGAATTTTCATTGTATTTATCAAATCATTATAAATATTAAATTGTAAAAAACATGTACTATACTCGTTGGTAAAAGGAGCACTGTATTTATTTTATTGACTAAATGTTTAATAAATAATTGACATTATTTTCAAGAAAAAAAACATAAAGAGTATTTTCGAATTCCTTGAAAGTTTCAAATCTGTATGAAGCGGTGTAGTTTGTTTGTTGCCGTCACTCAAAATTAAAAGACGGCTCGACTTGAGATATTAAAGGGGGCTTCGGCAAAATTGCGTTAACCTTGAAGCCTGAATAACCACGAATAGAAATCGACTCGGCCGGCTAACGAGGGAAATTCGCAATATAACAAGCCGGTGAACAAATAATACAATTGCCGTGTAACTGGCGATCCTGGCCACGGGGCACGCCTGGGAACGAGGAGGGATGTCTACCCGATCACCCATAACAGGCACGCAACGCCCAATGGCAACAGAACCCAAGGTCGCCATGTTTTTATATCAAATTGTGGACGGGGAAAATAAGGAGGTTTTTCCGACAGGCCGAGCGCTCAACGGCAGCTGCCGCACAGCTGAGGAAATCTTCCCCCCATTGGATAGTGGGGGGAATGTAATAAAACACTGTCAATTATTTGAACCGGTGCACTGGGAGAGAATTATGGCCAGAAACGCCGGGCGCGCACGGCCGGGGCCGGGCGGGCATACAATCACCTATTTGCCCCCGTGACAGTTCATCTTGCGGGCGACGTGCGTCGCGTGGTGCATGGTGTTGTCGTTAAACGTGCTACTTCGCAGCGTGCCAGTTTCTTCCGTTAGTGTCCAATTTAACATAACTCGACAACAGGGGGAAAATGGTAATGGTAAACGCATGATGGTTCGTAGCATAAGTCGTTTATAATGCATGTATTGTTGAGTGGATTTTAAAACATTTAAAACAGTGAGAAAGTAGGCGCCAACCCGACCGTCCCAAAAAGGCGTTAACCCTTAAAGGCACTGGACACTATTGATAATTACTCAAAATAATTGTTAGCATAAAAAATTACTTGGTAACGAGCAATGGAGAGCTGTTGATAGTTTCAAACATTGTGAGAAACGGCTCCCTCTGAAGTAACGTAGTTTTTGAGAAAGAGGTCATTTCTCAGTAAAATATTTGAATTGATTTTGAGACCTCACATCAAGCATCTGAAAGCACACAACTTCGTGTGACAAGGGTGTTTTTTTCTTCCATTATTATCTCGCAACTTCGACGACCAATTGGGTTCAAATTTTCACAGGTTTGTTATTTTGTGCATATGTCAGGGCATCATTGAGTTCATAAATCATAAACGACTTTATATCATTGTAGTACTAAGGAGGAAATAATACATTGGTCTAGTGAGCGTCACTGGAAGTCTCTGCTTTTTGGTCAAATGGGGGCCAATCTAGAGTGAAATCTAAGCAGAGAGTATTAATTTATACTCGAGCACTGCACACACCCGCAAATTATGATAATTTCGTCCGAATATATTCAATAAAACTTAATTTATTTAGTACACAGGATTGTTTGTTGAAAAAAAAGGTTGGGTTTAAATTGACTCTTCTGAAAACCAATAACAAGGGTACTTCCCCTTTAATCGACTGCCATTGCTGGTATGTAAAACTCCCCCTCCCCCCTTCTCTCTTTATTTAATGCCTTGTCATACTTTAAACAGCAGTTACCGCTGTCATGGTACAATAATGTCAGTACCTCGTCTTAATGTACTTTTACCATTTTATTGTTAGATTGATTCTGCCATCACAGACAGAGCGCAGAACGGAATTAGGTCATTACACTGTGACGCATCATTAGGCAGCGGGACACCGACTGTTTTTATAGTTACTGGTTCTCGTTTATTTCCTTTAACTGCTTCAAAGAATAATGTCTTCTAAGTTGTTTTGCGGAACGAACAGAATACCTTCGCTACATCTAAATCGAGTCACATGGTAACGATATACATTTAACAAAATACAAATTTGTAATGGAAAATAAATGTATGTTCCCTAACCCTGATGAACTTTATGTAAACAATCAATTGAAAATAATTGCGGTCTTCGGCTAGCAACGAAGATAGTTTTTGTTACATGTTTCTTCTGTAAACGATGTGACATGTGACTATAAGGATAACCGGCTGGCACTTTTTGTCCACCGTAGATGCCCTGCAACACTGTCAACAGAGGACGTGCTTTACCATATCTCGTGGTTCACCACACAAAATAGTGAGAAAAGCAGCCACCGAAACAAAATTGTAAATCAAATAACCTTTTCTTTAAAATCGAAGACTTAAAGGTCATGGCTTTTAAAGGATTGTTGTAAAATGGTCCAATATTGTGTGCCCCTGGGATTGTTGAGTTTCAACATAGAGCATTTTCGGTACGTCCCTGCCTCTAAAATTGCACTATCTGAGTCAGTTCATCCAGGGGTGTTTTTATTTCGGATGATCTTAGCTCAAAACTCAACGGCTGATAACCTGCCAAAAATTAAGGGAAAATGTGAGCCTAGTTTTTGGCAAAAATGTTGATTTGATTTGAAGAGGCTGGCAGACTTTTAAATAGTGTTTAGATCTTTAGCATTCAGTATTGGTTGATATGAGAAGCATATACCTAGTATTGTGCATCCTCAGCTTCCACCTCATCAACAAAATCTTAACTTGGGCTTGGGAATAGCATTGACAGGCATCTTGCAGAGGTATACTGTATTCACTTTTCATGTACTTATTTTATGGTAATTCTATAGAAACGAAAACGGGCAGGAATTGAGAAAAGGTGACTTTCAAGGCCAAGTGGTAAAAGTACGATGTAGAGGCATACCTAATAGTATTCTGAACATCTGACGTTACACTTCGAGTCTTGTGAATAACGCCAGTCACCGGCCTTGAGCGCCTGGCAGGATCCTGCCAGATGTACCTTTGACCTCGCATCCCATTCACACGGACGGAGAGTCTTACATTGCATACTGAATAAGATAACGTGACATGAAAGCATTATGCGCACGTGCATGCAGCAGACGATCGAAAGTGGGTGCTGACTATTAAACTACGTCACTTCGGAGCCGACCACTCATAAGACAGATACGGAAAGCATACCTTTTTAACTACCAGTTGCTGCATGTTTGCCTTTGACCTCGCATCCCATTATCCAATGAAATCATTTGGCCTGTAAGACCAGTGCCTGTCTTAACCCTTGCGGATGAAGACAGGGGACCAGTCTAACCGAATAAGAGATGGAGACTGGGATGTTAACAGGCTATGACGAACTGGTGGCTGGAGTAACTTGGAAGAGATCGGTAACTTAAAGAGTGGACGGACCCTGTCTACATATACGGCAGGCGAGTTTCATACCTCATGTCGCCTTTGTTTCCATTGAGACGAGCGCCCTCCGACATGGACCGAGCACTAAAAAAAACTCAGACCAAACGAAATTTGGCTGACAACCAACAGAGGGCAGCATTGCTTTCCACCATGGACTCCCCACACTATTAGTTTGATGTCACTACTGTGTGTTTTCCAAACTGCGTTTTGCTGCAGCTCATGCAAATGATCTATCATCATGGATGACGAAGCCACAAGCCCCCTTGGCACCGGGACTAATTGCATAATTGAAGTTTTTACTAGGACCACAGCCGAAGCTGTAGCCGTAACCAAAGTTTGGAAAAGACTCTTTGATTCTTACAAGATACAAACATTTGGTATCTATTTAATAGCTTGACATTTCATAGAACAGAACTGATTCAAATTAAGATAAAAATACTAAAAGGTGCCTGACAAAAAATATATAATCTTTGCCTGCCTAAAGGTTGGGTCATAGATTTGCCTTTTTATCAACGTAATTTTTATTTATTGGAAAAATTATGTAGGAAGATACGAGAAAAGTCACATGTGAAAGTTTCCGCTAAATTCAATGTCTGCTTGCAGAAAACACAGCGGAAATTGTCACGGTATTTTCACAAGAACGTCAAACCCATTCACATGTATCGAAGTTTGACAGCGGTTACAAACCGCATCGCTGGCCGCAGCATTCGCAACTGGACACCAACCCCAGAAATATGAAAAACAGTTCATGCATGAATCCTGTCTCAGATTCAAATATTCTGGGCTGAAAAATTATCCAAACCATAATTACTTGAAAGGGAATCCTTTCTCAAACTGGTTAATACTATACAGTGTTTCCTGCCAAGACGTTTTTTATGGTGATTTTGTATAAAAAAGTATTTACCAATCTATGACTCTACCTTAAATTCTTTTCAGTTTACAACAAACCATCCATTCTCCAGCAATCCATTCCTTTTGCAACCAGTCCTCTGCCCCAAATTCCTCTCGCACTATCTCATCATCATTCATTAATTCATCACTCGCCACTCTCACTCGCATAATTAACTTCCAGAATTAAATGCCTCGCTCCTTTACTCTGAAGCCTTTCGTTATCAATAGAGGTTTTGTCAGCTGACGTCACTGGCCCCGACTACCGCAACGGCAGCCATCTTGCCGGTCATGGTTACGGTAATGAACTGTGATCTTGCCTCTAGTCATTGACCGGCAATATGGCGTCTCAAACACACAGTCACGTGATGTTATCACGTGACTGTAAAACCTCTATACCATCACCAAGCACTCACGTGTTATCCATGACAAACGTAAACCAATCCAGTTAACTTCAATCACAGCTCAATACAAAAAGAAGTGCAAGCAGTAACACAGGGCCTAAAAACGTAATATTGCTCATTGTGGGGGTAATACTGCCCTCTGTTGGTTATCTTTGTTCGAATAAAACCACATTTTCTAAACCGAATTGACGGCTTCGACATTGGCCGGATCGCTGAAAAGGCTTATTCTTGCTTCAGCCAACGGCCATAGCCGTAGCCGAAGTCGCTTGAAACTGGACTCGGTCAACGAAATGGTAGCCCGAATACCCGACGTCACGTTTCGAGGCTCGTGAACAACATGCCGAATACCGGCTTTTAGAACCTGGCAGATGTGGAATTGAGCCTTGTGCAAGCTCAGACACCACTTTGCATTGTTGTGGCTACTGCAATGAATCCACTGCCGCTCGGCAGTGTGTTACGGTAACTTAATTGTAATATCATACAGCTAACTCAAACTAATCATTCTTCAAAACCAATCCTTTACTCGTGTTACTGGGATGACTTCCCAGAATGTTGCTCAATTTTTAAACCAAGCTTTTACAGCAATGTGACACTCTATCCCCCTCAGCCCCCACCACTGCCTCTCTCTCCCCTCTCTCACCTCTATCTACCCCCCCCGTCTCTCACCTATATCTACCCCCCCCTCCCCCTCTCAACCTCTCTAACTTACTATCTCTCTTTAATAATCCACGTAACAAAACAAAACATGACAACACATTGTGCAAAGACTGGTCTAAACAGTTCCAGTAAAGTATAGCATTGTCGCAAGTTGGCAAAACTGCCTTTGCTTGGTGCTCCTCAGTGTTGCGTGCTCGAATCCAAGCAAACTGAGAACGTACATGGAAATCTGCCCGAGTGGACGTCCAGTTAAAACACTGAACCGCTGAGGGCGACAAATACGGGATCGCCAACGAGTTCAGTTCCAATAATATCAGACGGTCCGCTTGGATGAATAGACCATAGAAATAGAACACAGAGAATGCTGAGCTCGATTGTTGTCTGTGTCGGCTGCGCACGCCCTCTATGTCAACCGTGGACAAAGAGTATCAATACCATGCGACATGTCTGCATGGCAAAATTAACCAGATCAACCAATGGGAAAGCTGGAATTTGCCATACAGCTAAAATGGCAGCGCGCATGACTTGCCTCATTGCATTGATAAATACACATAGCATTCTATGAGTTCTATTTCTATGGAATAGACCGATCCATTAAGCTCCACCCCCTTACGTGTTGACCAATCACAACCTTGGCTACGACAAAAGTCTGACAAGCTTAAATCCCATTTGAAAAGTAAGTGCGTGCGTGCGTACTTAAAGCGCGCACGTTCATGTCGGAAGAGTGGCTTTGATGGAGAGATGCACATGTGCTGCCCACGTGTGCAGTGTTGATGCAGTCAACGCTGTGATTGGTCAATATGTTACAGGGGTTTGGATTAATGGATCAGTCTATAGACAAACAATAACAACCCAAATCATTGATCTCAGATCCATCCCACGTCCAACTAAAACAATTCGCTTATGTGTTGATTATAATTTACAAAATGTTGTTTTTTCAGTTAAATATTTCATTATGCCTCACTGTATATAACATCGAACTATTTACATAAAATGACCGTAGTAGTATACAACTCCATTCCAATGTGTAGATAAAGGTCCTACGAAGTAAAAATCAAGCCCATACGTGGATGATATCCAAAAAAGGTTGCTTGATCCTGCAATCAACGGTTGGTTAAAACTTTTCAGATAAAGTCGCAGGATTGGACGGGATTGAGGGCGCCCCATCCTAACTTCCATCGATTCCATGAGACATTCTTCATGAGCACATAAATAAAGCAAGAGCTCACACGGTTTTCAAGGAAAGGGTCATAATTATGGAGACCTTCACCTTTTTAAATCCTGGTCTCGAGTGTGTCAGGTCCTCCGACGGGCTTTCGGAACGCCGAGCCGTTCCGTGTGTTGTAGGAGTGGCTAGCTCCGGAGTGAAACGACACGCGGCGGAGCCCTAAAAAAACCGGCGGGCAGTGGCACAGCATCCGGTTGGCCAAGCTCTTGGTCTCCTTCCGGAACGTGGGACTCATGAGATAGTAGATGATGGTGCTGATGACTGCATTCAACATGGCGATGCTCTCGATGACGTAGTACATGGAGTAGAAGTGCGGCACGGTCTCGTGCCACTCCTCCTCGTAGTAGTTCATGGCGAGGTTGTAGCCGTGGTACGGGGCGTAGCAGAGAAAGAACGCCACCACCACCGTGATGAGCATCGGTATCGTCTTCTGCTTTCGGACCATCATGATCTCCCGGTGTCTGGCCGTGACCTGGCCCGGTGGCGTGCGGTGCGTCCACAGCTTCACGGCGATGCTGAAGTAGATGAAGCCCATCGTGTACACCGGAACCAAGAACTCGGCCACGGTGATGAAGATCGCGTACCCTTTGGCCGCGTTGACGTTGGACCAGCCCTCAAAGCACATGCGGACCATTCTGCCCTGGCAGTTCAGGGTCGGTGGTGAGGTAGTTAAGTAGATTGGTGTGGGTAAGGCCACGATGAAGGAAACCAACCAGATGGCCAGGATGATCTTGAAGAGTCGACCTTTCTCCATCCTCGGCCGGAGTGGCTTGAAAATACCATAATATCTGAAAAATATTCATACAGACAAATTTAATGTTAAAAGGTAGTGTTTCTGACATAATTCCCAAATACAATCTCAACGGTGACCTTTGGATATAATTTTTGAGATATTAGTAATAACCATGACTCATAACCACCTACCCACCTATTGAGTATAGTAAAATTTGACAATCGGTAAGAAATATGCAAAACGTGTTTTCAATATTACGAAATCTTCTAAAGCCGGTTATCAACTATTAATTTGTCCAATGAAATTCACTATGGCCCATTTTTCAATGGTAAATTTAGCTCACTGCAACATTGAGTTCACAAGCTAAAGATTTACAACTGAAATGAAGTGCATGGTTTTAAATGAGAAGTAGTGGTGTGGTGACGGGCGAATTCCATCGCTGTATCAAACGGCCTCTACAATGGGCCGTGCATCACACAAATCCTCACAGTTCAAGAAAAGGGACATTCAAACATTCAAAAGAGGGCGCTGTTCACGTTTAGCAGGCTGGTTGAAAATGCCGTCACTGTCCACTCATTAGTTGCCCCAAATGCAGACCCCTATGGCACGTATCAAGTTACCAATAGGTCGCAACCCATTGAGTCCCCCAAATCTAAAATAGCCGGGGGATGTTTTGTAGATTTCATCATCCATATGAAGCCATCCTTTTCATTTACTTGACCCTTCCAGTCATTTTAAATACATTTAAGAAAGGTCTTTAATTATTTTCTGGTTACCGTATAATTGAATCCATAAATTGACCAACTTTTGTTCGCCTTTCATCAGATAAAACGAAAAAAGACGAACGGCAATTTAAAACGACACATCTTATACGACACCCTCTTGTCCACCTTGCTTACATGCTCTTTTCCGACTGTTTTGATTTAATCTAAACACCGTCTCACCTGTGGAGATGTTGTACACTTTGATGACAAGTGATCGAGCTTTTAAAAAATGTGTCAGGATTATTGCGTGCGAAGCAGCGAGCGGCTCGTCGTCTCGAAAAAAGAAACGAGACGGACTTGATGTTCGGATTTGGTGTCTTAAAACCGAGAAGGATCGGGGAAATATCATACATTTTAAATCGATGGGGTTGTTTCATGTATAACAAGTCGTCACACGACGGGTGCATCCGAACCGCGTAAAATAATGCGTGTAATGTTAGTGCCAGGTGGTCGCAATCCCAGTGGCTCTGAAAGTACAGCTACGTGAAGTATGTACTTTTTGTAAAGAGAAAAAATATATGTATTTAATATCTGTAATGCGTACATAATTTAAAAGGGATGATGGCACTTTAAAAAAAGTGCTTCTTCTTGTTTTTACAAGCTTAAGTCTTGCACGAGGAAGACCACAACCAGGGTGTTTTAAAGACGAGACAATTTTTTCAACATTGAACGATTGCGTGTACTTGAGACTGCATACAAAAATACACTAGGCCATGACAATCTAAGTGTTAAAAGTGAAAACAAACATCGACATGTTGACAAATCTTGGGTAACGTGATAATACGTTAACAGAATATCAACATTATTTCGTTCCCTCGAAATATTATTGGGT
This sequence comes from Pycnopodia helianthoides, assembly GCA_032158295.1. NCBI lineage: Eukaryota > Metazoa > Echinodermata > Asteroidea > Forcipulatida > Asteriidae > Pycnopodia > Pycnopodia helianthoides. Next base: position 3,767,358 of record CM063248.1, on the reverse strand, counting down.
TCCCTCGAAATACTATTTCGTTTCCCCGGAAATAATATTGGGTTCCCTCGAAATAGCATTTCGTTCCCCCGAAACCATTTGTGTTCCCTTAACATATTTCGTTCCCTCGAAAAAATATTTCGAGGAATGAAAACGTATATCGAGGGAATTAAATTAAAACAAAAAAAATGGGGGGGGGGGGACGAATTATCAATTCGAGGGAGCGAAACAATATTTAGAGGGAACGAAATTTTTCTATTTTTATCCGTTCAGTATTTTTTTCCTGTCCCTTTAGGGGTTCGGTATGTGCCTAGCATTTCTTTGCTCTACAGTGTAGCATATTTATGGTCTTTGGCATCATTAATTCCGTAAACAATAAGTGACTTCATTAATTTGTCTTGAAATGAGATGTCATTGAAAGGTAATGTCTTCTTTTTCATCATCTTCTTCTTCTTCTTCTTCTTCTTCTTCCTCCTCCTTTTGGTCAGGTCTTAGGGTGTCGAAGGAGTCTTACATTCCGAGGTCGATGCTCCATAAGAGTGTAAGGTTCCTACCACCTCCGAATAGTGTCTGGTTCCTTCGACACCTTGTCTAATTGGAGAGGGGGGGGGTGTGCGTGGGTTTTTGTCTCACCCTTGCGAGGTTTGACTTTGTTTATTGCTGTCACAGTTTATTGTTCTCATCGAAATTAATTATTGTAAACAATCATAAGTGAATTCATTTATCTTGCAATAAAGATGTCATTGAAGAGTCTTCTTCTCCTCCTCAATATTTTGTCATTATTTTTTCAGACATGACGAAATTACCTGAGCTGATGAAAACTGTCATAATCGTTTGTGTTTGCACCGAACGTGCGTCGATTGCCACCACTGTTAAAGGCAAAACCTTACTCGTTATATATTTTTTATTTTCTTCCTTAGGAACATTACAGAATTGGTTTTTGCTAACAAAAACGTTGCTGGCAGTGTAAGCACTTTATGTAATCCACCATATACATCAACTGACAAACCTGTAGAAGTTTGAGATCGATCGGCCATCTGGGTCACGAGAAAATAGTGAAAAACCGATTACACATTTGCATGAAATCATATAGATTCGACAAATGAATAAAACGCTCACTGAGCGATAAACTCCAATCGGAAAAATAGTTTATTCATTTCTCATCAAATATGGCATTTCAGCAGAAATATTTCAAGGGATGTTTTCTACTATCATCATCATTAGACCGTGTGAGTTTTATGTAAATCTGTGATCAAAACACATATTTTTTTCTTACCAATTCTGTAATGTTCCTTTAATCTAGTAGCGGCACATCAAAACAATTGGATACAAAAACATCCAAACGTATATGAACAGTGAGAGGAGATGATGTTGCTGCTAGATTTAATTTCTAACAATAAAAGACAATAATTATACTAAGGAAAATGTCAAATTAGATTCATTTAAATGCGTTTTTTATGATTCAAAGAGTCAACAACACAGAGCAATGGCCCTTGGCGATACGACGCCGGTCGGTTGGTTACTAACGCAAGACGGATATGGTTCCACACTGCCTCGTATGTGTGCGCGACTGCTAGATTATTTATTGGTATTAGCCGAGTTTCGAGCCGGATTTGGAAAGGATGAGCTTCTCTTGTGACGATGGGGGGAAAAAAAGAAACCTGTGGAATTACTTTGTTGTTTACAGAAAGAGCCGTGTGCAAGTGAGCAATATGTGTCATATATGTCGACGGGTGTACTATTGACCAGGTATATTGGTGCGTTATTATGTTCCAAGGAAGCAGAGAGTGTGAGAGGAGCAAAATGTGTCTTCCTCATCCCTGACATGGAAGGAGCATAAGGCTTTGACCTAGATTTATACTAACTTGATATGAAATGGTTGGAACCTCACACTAGCACTGGAAGGCGCTGGATTGGCATATTACCAATGAGCCACGTGTTGTAATGCTGACCAGAAATGCCATCTCCGTTATATCTATGAGCTCTTGTTGCGTACCAATTTTGACATGCCTCGAATGTCCTCTCTGTGTTCCTTTATGAATAACATCAGTGTTCCTCTAGGGATAGGGTAGTAAAATTGCTCCATGCTGCCTTCAGTATTTTATGTAGACACCAATGGATGATTTCTTCCAGTCAATGTAGTAGAGAGCAGTGTGAGTAGGAATAACATTATACCATAGAGCAAGATACAAAGTAGCCCAGCAACGCTAAAGGGGTATACATTATTGATCGAATTGTATTTATTTCCCAAACACTCGTTTTGTGTTGTCCTCGTTTTTCATCTTTCAGTAGAATAATTGTGAATTTGGGGGAGAAAAGTGAGGAGTGGGTGTGAGATTCCATTATAGTACTCTCTATTCCAGTTTTTGGTTTGTGACGACATATTGCCAACGAACATTAAAAGATTATAGCTCAGTGTGCAATCCCTTTAAATGAACATTACATAATGGTTTTTGCTAACAAAACAGTTGCTGGCAGTGTAATCACTTTATGTAATCCACCATATACATAAACTGACAAACCTGTAGAAGTTTGAGATCGATCGGCCATCTGGGTCACGAGAAAATAGTGAAAAACCGATTACACATTTTGCATGAAATCATATAGATTCAACAAATGAATAAAACGCTATAAATTTCAACCGGAAAATTAGTTTATTCATTTCTCATCAAATATGGCATTTCGGACAGAAATATTTCAATGGATGTTATCTACTATCATCATCATTAGACCGTGTAAGTTTTATGTCAATCTGTGATCAAAAAGTATATTTTACAAGTTTTTTCCTTACCAATTCTGTAATGTTCCTTTAAGTATTTGTGTTGTTGTGTCAGTGCTCGGCAATATCGCGCAAGACGCAGTCCGTATACGCTTTGTTGAAAATGCACCATGGACGAGGGAGTCATGTCTCCAAAAAAAAGTAATTTAATCCAAAAAAACGAGGAAATACATCGGGGACTTTTCTGCTTCATTGTGGTTTTTCTGCTTTTTGCTTTTCCACATACGACATTTTTCAATAAGGGAAAAATGTAGAGATTTCACACAAACCTATACGTATCTCATTGTGTGAGTCATAGCTCAGGCTCAGTTGTTAAGTCTGAGGTCCTTGGGCCGAATTATAACCGAATTAGCCCCAATTCTGTTAAATCCAATTTGAATCAACAATAATTGCATTATTGCTATACGTTTATGTGTAAAGCTATACAGTCCCAATGTCAAAATACCGAAATGGTCATTGTTCAAAAAAAAGGAAGTGATTGGCTTCAACCTGAAAGATGATTGCTTTTAAAGATTATGGTCAGGAAAAATTCTCCAGAGAAATATCGCAAACTGAAACACTGTCCAAGTCGTATTTGAAGACACCAGATTAACGTGACTAACGATTTAGATGAAAAGTTCAAAGGTTGATCGACGGTGTTTTTTTTAAATATATATTGCAAACTAGAGGATGAAAGCGAATCATAAAACCTCGAAAACGGGGCATTCTTGAGGACCCAAATCTCTGTTGCTCAATTCGCTTTAAGAAACGTTTGAATTGCAGAGAGGCCCTTTTAAAACGTTGCTTTTTTTAATTTGTTTTCTTGCTAAATAAATACAAATATTACGAACGGAATGAAAACTTCATAGAAATCTCTTTCCCTCACGTCACTCGTCTTTTGAAGAATTCAAACTAATTTTTTTTTTTTAGTGTACTCGGGGTTTTGTTTGGCTGCGTCGGACTCTATACTTTTTGTCGTCTTTGCATGTTTTAGAATACTCTTGGTTGCTTAATTCTTTTTCAATTTTATTGCAAGTTCCCACTGTCGTTGTCTCTTTACTTTCTAATTTTGACTTTTATGATATATTTGGTATATTCTCCCTTGATTCGACCTTTGGTCGCCACGGAAAAACTATTTAAAACCCTGTCATGAGGAATGCTGTCAGCACTTGCTGACATAAGTCATTATTACTTTCATTGTCTTAACCACATCGTGTAGACCAGTCAGCTCATAATGCAATGATATCCTAAGCCGAACCATCCCACACACCATAGAGGGGGTACGGGTGTCGATCAACAGGGGACAGTGATTTGAAGGGAGGGTATACCTTTGGTGATTACTCCAGATTAATGATCATTAAACAAAAAACTTACTTGGTAAGAAGCACTGCAGCTGTTGATAATGTATGACATTTTGAGGAACGATTCCCTTCCAAGGAATGTGGTTTTAGATAAAGTGAATCAAAAACATTTCAATCTGAGAAACGTTTCTGCGTGAAACGTTTTTCAGTATGTTGATCCAAATTGATTATTTTTCCTGCATACGTTCCAGATTTTATTACCACTATTATTAATTTATTCGGCATAACCATCAAACAAACAGAGAAAAACATAAACAGAAAAGCTGTTTAAACGCGGCTTATTTCCCCAAAACACGGGGGGGGGATCGAGAAAAATTGCCGAGGAAAAGCGAAGAATGTGATCAAAAATTTTAAAAACTGCAAGATTAGATTGAGATGAGAGATGTTGTTTTACTGCCCCTTTAAATTGATAATGATTATTTATACATTTGATGTTATTAGGAAGTAAATTCCATTCATGAACTCCAGTGTAAAATTAAAAAAAGGTGTTGCACTCCGTCCCTTTGATTCTTGGAACAATACAATTGGTGGAACTACTCCTAGTAGAATAATTATGCATGTCTGAAACCTTCTTGAATTTTTGACAGAGGTAGCCTGGTGCCATGTCATGACAACTTGTATAAACATGGTTCAGCTTGAATGGTTTAACACGATCATTAACGCTTAACTAGCCCAGTTTGTTAAATTTTGTTTGACCAATATGTGATAAAGAATCCATGCTTAAAAATAAACCGAACTAATTTTTGTGTGTGATACTCGCAGCCTTTTCTTCAGTTTAACCGACAACGCTGAACAACAAGAGAACAAAGATGAACAGCAATAATCAAAATGACATTGAATGAGAGCCTGACAGAGTGTTTTGCGAGATCTCTCATTCAAACAGTTGGCATGTCTGTAGAGAAAATGTAATCTAGCACCGGCCTTTTTAATCACAGAATTTACAATGTTCTCACCAGTAAGACTCTGATCAAGTGGAATGCCCAAATGGGGAGGAGTAACAGCCTTCCCAGAACAAGAAACTTCCAATTTATCAACATAGCTTAATTTCTTTTTGGATCCAAAAAGAATAGACTCAGTTTTGCCGACCGAGGGTGCAGCGACAGTTTCTTATCAATCAGCCATTGCCTGCGGATGATTCTAGCTCTCTACTCAAACTCTTGGTCATAATTTCAGGATCTCTACCAGAAAATAAACAGGGCACTGTCATCAGCATACAGCTGTGAGATTGGAGACTCATTCCCATACCGTTCACATAGCAGAGGAAGAGTAGAGGACTTAATACAGTACCTTGTGGAACACCACATGTTAGTCCCATTGATTGAGATTGCACCTGATTGACACTGACAGTTTGCTGCCTATCTGAGAGATAAGATTAAAACCAATAAATAGAATCCGGATGAATACCCATAGCTTGCAATTGTTGACATAAAATCACACGGTCTAAAGTATCAAAAGCCTGCTATAAATCCAATAAAACCATACCTGATATAATTACCTTTGGCCATCAGAGATTGAATATAATCAGTTAGGTGAATCAAGCTAGTGTCATAAATTATAAATGAGGTTACCCTAATGTATGAGTTAATCAATTAAACAGCTGTTACTTGATGATTATGATATTCGGCTCGAGCTGTGGACATCGATCATTACACAATTATGTTAGCCTGGGTCGTCGACTGGAGAAGCGCTTGGAAAACTTCAACAACAACAACAACACTGCGCAACGAGACATCCCTCCGTTGAATCCTCTAAATGTTTACCTCTCGATCATTGCTCCTTGCAACATAATGAAAGTCAAGTTGCCAACCCACTCATCCCAAATAGACACAATCCGGCAATGCTATACCATAGAGACGTAGATCCCATACGCTAAAAGGAGATCCGATGGACGTTCCCGGGAGAATAGGTGGCCGCTTGACCCTGGCTGAATGGATATCCTGCCTCCGCACGAGCGTACAGAAAAACAGCCTAATCATCATGAACTTCTTCGAGGTTGATGATCGAATTTTCTGAGATGTTTTTCGAAGTTATATCTTGTGGACTTTAAGGTTGATTAGAGTATTGGCCTGCGTTATTATTCTTGGAAGTGTTTATCCAAGTTATTTTGTTTCGTGTTTTTGTTTTGTTTCTGTTTTAATTTAAATTTTAATTTCCAGTTTCCATTTTTAACTTGTTGTTGTGTTATTTTTCATATAATCAAAAACTCCAAAAAGTGTTCAGTTGTAGTGCTATATGCAGTGCTTTGTTTGGACAGACATATCAAATCAAGTGTTTGGTTGTTTATTTGGTGTTTTTAGGTTTTATGTTTTTGTTACAATTCATTTAACAATTTTTTTAGAAGAGCATATTTCGACGACCGGTGACTAACTAGATCAAATATTTATTGAGCATTCCTGTTTACTTAGAGACAAATTACCGTTTCTGCCACTTCTAATTCTGTAATGATGTCGAAGTGGACATATAACTAGTACTATAGTACTAGTATTAGTATTAGAACTAGAACTAGAACTAGAACTGGCACTAGAACTAGAACTAGAACTTAAACAAGAACTAGAAATTGTACTAGGACTTGTACTTGAACTTGGAACTTTTTTTAAGTTAAGTACGCTATTATACTAAACAACAAGATTGTTTAGCGTTCACTTTATAAAGGCACATTTACTCTCACTTGTAATATTTATTTTAATTGGATTAGACATTACTTTTCTTTGAATGAACGAACGCTGTCATCTTTTGTCTTTATTCAGTTCATCGTCAAGCATGGCAAACGTAGGTTTGGTCAGGAAAAAAAATAAATACACAGTGCAGTTATTGGCATCAACCTGTAAACAAATTACATCACTCAGCAGATCAAATCTCAATTAGTTGCTCATCATTCTGTAGTGACTTTGCATTGACGCATGCTGCTGACGTCATCCCTCTGTAAACAAGGGGAAGGAGGTAGCGGGACGAGATATTGCCCTGTGTAATAACTCTCACTGACCCTGTCGTTATTTATTACGAGTAATGAAGACAATCGGTTTTTACACAGTGATAAGTCAACATTCAACAACCCCGACCCCCAACCTCAACCTTGACCTCAACCTGCCACGGCAACAGAACCCTGAGAAAGAGTTTTAATCTTGATAAGATTGAAATGATGAAGCAACCCTGCCTAAGGATCCCTGTGGATCTGGCCGTAGCTGTTTGGTCAGTGGCCCATCTGTTTGATTAATAAGGCCGACATTAGCTCACACATAATCAACCAGATGGTACACCTTGGTCATTGTGCGCTCTACACAAACTTTTCCTCCTACCATGGGCGATATTTTCCTAAAGCTGAAAACATCGCTTGGAGATAGTTTCATAAAGCTGAAAATATTGCTTGGAAAATTCCTTTTATAAGCGAAACACCAGCGGGGAACCAGTCACAGTCATAAATCTGATTGTATTTTGGCTGGTAGTCTGCTTCCTGCTGTGCAAGATTTGTTTGCGCTTACAGGTGTATACACAATTAGGCCCTGTCTCGTTTGTTTAAGTATCCACTTTACGCAGATTATAAGAAAATGGAATATGCACAATAATTACAAACGACAGCCTTGTATCCAATCAGGAGTCGAGTCAGCATGACCTTCGGGATCTGAGTGACCTGAATCAAGGGTCTGATCTGGCTTCATTGTGCCCAGATATAATCTGACATCCACAGACGGGATTAGGAAAAATCTTTTTTTTTTCTAAAGCCTGCGAGTTCATAAAACTATAATTTACTTTTAATGTAGTAAACGCATTATGGACTGGCGATGAGGTAACTAGTGCACATCTATGGACCCCTAGGGACTGTGAGTGGCCAGAAGGGGGACCTATTTCCCGAGGCTGAAGGCCGAGGCAACAGAACCCTCTTCTGTTCACTCACATGTCACTCACAGGCCCGAAGAGAGCTAGACGCGCACACCCCAGTCAAAAATATTGAAGAAAATGTTTTATTCATTTTCCCAGCCAGTACGTGAGCCTTAATAACACGTACGTACCCCTTGTTAACCCGTACGTACGCCTTAATAACCCGTACGTACGCCTTAATAACCCGTACGTACGCCTTAATAACCCGTACGTACGCCTTAATAACCCGTACGTACGCCTTAATAACCCGTACGTACGCCTTAATATACCGTACGTACGCCTTAATAACCCGTACGTACGCCTTAATAACCCGTACGTGCGCCTTACTAATTTAGTTACTAATGCGTTTGTACTTTCACTAACCTTCACGTGCGGTTTGTCCCGGCAGCGTGTGTGTTGTAGAGCTGAGCTGCATGTTTTTGATGAGTCGAGCTGCCATTTAGAGTGTATTAATTTCAGTTTAGCGCCCCCTGCTGTCCGTCTCTAGGTATTAATATGTCTGTGATAGTTAATGCCCGGTTCGGGAGCTATTTCCCACAAATTACGCACGCGCGATATCTGACGTTGTCTGGTTTACGGTAGCGCACATTCTCATGCCTAAATCTATATTATTGAACGCCACGTGACCGTGTTTCTGCCAACCAGAGGAGCGTTCCGGTTGCGCGAACGTTTGCGTAACCGTTTCTTAAAATGTGCGTCACACTAATTATTTGAACCGGAACAAATTGTGTTGGAAACATGTGTGCACGTTCGCTTCAGACTAACCGTGCTGCAGTATCAATCATGTGTGTTGGGCAATGTTTCTGTCGTCTGCTTGTTAAATTAAAAAGAAATATTTTCCTTACAACTTAAATTCCCTTCGTTTGTGAACAAATACAATTAGACGGGATAAATTACCAACACTATACGACAACCAGTCTGATTTGTTTGAAATAAGAGTTAGGTTACATTATTCTAATATTAATTGCTTTGTTACTGCTTTAGCGCTGTTTTCCACCATTATTTTTTGATCGGCGAACATAGCTAACCAATCCACAGAGCGTTTGCCGAGTTTCGCAAACGCCCTTGCACTTAACGCGTTCCACTTTGAAAGCGTACGCGTAGTTGGTAAACGTTGAGTGGAACGCGCCCGCAGCTGAATAGACTGTGCCAGTCGAAAGCAAGAAAAAACAACTCGAACGAAGACTATATTTTGTATGAGATCAAATCTTCTTTTTAAATTATGTTGATGAAACAAATTTAAAATAAAACTACCCATGTTGTGATAAATAACATTTTAATGTTTATTTGCAAATAACTTGCTCAAATTAACACTGAAACAAAATTAAAACTTAGGACGAGGATGCTTATTTTTAGAAACCTCAGTTGCAAATCACAACCGAATTTGTGCATCCATCACATAGCTTTTAATGACAACATGACCGTCAGTTGTGCAAAATTCTTAATTTTTAACAAGTAACCGGAAATGGAGGTCAAGTCTTAAACTCGGGTTTTCTCCGTTAATTTTAGATTTTAATTTTCATATTTTTTTTTCACTTAGTGTTGCATTCCCAGCAACATATATCACTTTCATGGCCACAAACTACGTTGAACTAAAACAACTGACAAAACAAAATCACGCCCACGTGAAACTCCATACGGTTGGGACCACATTGGTCCTGGAAAGTTCGAATACACGCGAGACTTCACACAGTCTACACAGAACCAGCAATAGGTATGTTATACCATAGAGAAAGGGCATTCCTTTCTCTATAGCTATACATCGTCGGCTCTGTTCTATAACGTTAATTGCAATTTCATATCCGTAATAATCAAAAAGTCGCTAAGTGAGAAATGCAAATAAGTTCGAAAAAATAAACCAAAATCCACCAGCATTTTTTTTTTCTTAGAAACTTAATGTTTCGTTTTGCCAAACAAAATTTTGGAGACTACTCTCGATCAATAAACTCCATTTACCAGGAGCTCCAAAACAAATATGCAAAGCCAATTTTATGAAATCCATACAAACTGCACTAACTGCGCTTTTAGTCCTGAGTTGACGGCATGCAAGTAATACACGTACGAGCTAATTCCACCGTTGTTTGCGTTGATGATGTTTTTATGGAATGGAATAATCATTGGCTTATTGCTCCAGTTCCAGTCAAGCACAGATTAATAGTCAAGAAGGTGTTGAATATACAACATCTGTGCCCAGATATAATCTGACATCCACAGACGGGATTAGGAAAAATCTTTTTTTTTTCTAAAGCCTGCGAGTTCATAAAACTATAATTTACTTTTAATGTAGTAAACGCATTATGGACTGGCGATGAGGTAACTAGTGCACATCTATGGACCCCTAGGGACTGTGAGCGGCCAGAAGGGGGACCTATTTCCCGAGGGTGAAGGCCGAGGCAACGGGCCCTCTTCTGTTCACTCACATGTCACTCATAGGCCCGAAGAGAGCTAGACGCGCACACCTCAGTAAAAAATGTTTTATTCGTTTTCCCAACCAGTACGTGAGCCTTCGTACGCCTTAATAACACGTACGTACGCCTTTCAAACCCGTGCGTACGCCTTAATAACACGTACGTACGCCTTTCAAACCCGTACTTACGCCTTAATAACACGTACGTACGCCTTTCAAACCCGTACGTACGCCTTACTAATTTAGTTACTAATGCGATTGTACTTTCACTATAACCTTCACGTGCGGTTTGTCTCGGCAGCGTGTGTGTTGTAGAGCTGAGCTGCATGTTTTTGATGAGTCGAGCCTCCATTTAGAGTGTATTAATTTCAGTTTAGCGCCCCCTGCTGTCCGTCTCTAGGTATTAATATGTCTGTGATAGTTAATGCCCGGTTCGGGAGCTATTTCCCGCAAATTACGCACACGCGATATCTGACGTTGTCTGGTTTACGGTAGCGCACATTCTCATGCCTAAATCTATATTATTGAACGCCACGTGACCGTGTTTCTGCCAACCAGAGGAGCGTTCCGGTTGCGCGAACGTTTGCGTAACCGTTTCTTAAAATGTGCGTCACACTAATTATTTGAACCGGAACGAGTTGTGTTGGAAACACGTGTGCACGTTCGCTTCAGACTAACCGTGCTGCAGTATCAATCATGTGTGTTGGGCAATGTTTCTGTCGTCTGCTTGTTAAATTAAAAAGAAATATTTTCCTTACAACTTAAATTCCCTTCGTTTGTGAACAAATACAATTAGACGGGATAAATTACCAACACTATACGACAACCAGTCTGATTTGTTTGAAATAAGAGTTAGGTTACATTATTCTAATATTAATTGCTTTGTTACTGCTTTAGCGCTGTTTTCCACCATTATTTTTTGATCGGCGAACGTAGCTAACCAATCCACAGAGCGTTTGCCGAGTTTCGCAAACGCCCTTGCACTTAACGCGTTCCACTTTGAAAGCGTACGCGTAGTTGGTAAACGTTGAGTGGAACGCGCCCGCAGCTGAATAGACTGTGCAAGTCGAAAGCGAGAAAAAACAACTCGAACGAAGACTATATTTTTTTTTCATGAATTATGTTGATGAAACAAATTTAAAATAAAACTACCCATGCTGTGATAAATAACATTTTAATGTTAATTTGCAAATAACTTGCTCAAATTAACACTGAAACAAAATTAAAACTTAGGACGAGGATGCTTATTTTTAGAAACCTCAGTTGCAAATCACAACCGAATTTGTGCATCCATCACATAGCTTTTAATGACAACATGACCGTCAGTTGTGCAAAATTCTTAATTTTTAACAAGTAACCGGAAATGGAGGTCAAGTCTTAAACTTGGGTTTTCTCCGTTAATTTTAGATTTTAATTTCATATTGTTTTTCACTTAGTGTTGCATTCCCAACAACATATATCACTTTCATGGCCACAAACTACGTTGAACTAAAACAACTGACAAAACAAAATCACACCCACGTGAAACTCCATACGGTTGGGACCACATTGGTCCTGGAAAGTTCGAATACACGCGAGACTTCACACAGTCTACACAGAACCAGCAAGAGGTATGTTATACCATAGAGAAAGGGCATTCCTTTCTCTATAGCTATACATCGTCGGCTCTGTTCTATAACGTTAATTGCAATTTCATATTCCGTAATAATCAAAAAGTTGCTAAGTGAAAAATGCAAATAAGTTCGAAAAAATAAACCAAAATCCACTAGCATTTTTTTTTTCTTAGAAACTTAATGTTTCGTTTTGCCAAACAAAATTTTGGAGACTACTCTCGATCAATAAACTCCATTTACCAGGAGCTCCAAAACAAATATGCAAAGCCAATTTTATGAAATCCATACAAACTGCACTAACTGCGCTTTTAGTCCTGAGTTGACGGCGTGCAAGTAATACACGTACGAGCTAATTCTACCGTTGTTTGCGTTGATGATGTTTTTATGGAATGGAATAATCATTGGCTTATTGCTCCAGTTCCAGTCAAGCACAGATTAATAGTCAAGAAGGTGTTGAATATACAACGTTCTTTATCTTATCGAAAAAGTTCACATCACTCCTAAGTACGCCGAAGTGACCGTGACATTTACGAACAGAATCGATTTTCGTATTCCCCTCCTGTTGACGCAGAAGCTCCCGTTTTAAATGTTAAAGTTCTCAATAGCGAAAGGTTTTTTTTACTTGGAAATTGACCTCAGTGTTTGTGTTTAAAAAAAAAGGGCTACTGCATGTCAAGTGAACCGGATTCGGGTCTGACACACCTCACGTTGATACATTCTGCACTCAGTAAAACATCCCGGATCAGAACTGGCCCGGATTCCGGATTCTGGATTCCGGATCCCAGGGGGAACTGACCCATTTCTGGGTAAAGCTGACACGGAAACTGGCCACAAAAAGAGAGATTTGGCTTAGATTTATGCGTCAGTTTGACCCTTTTCTGTATCATTTTTTCCCCCACAGATTCCGGTACATGCCCCCACCGGGACTCAGATCTTGGTCAGTTCCAAACCGGGATATTTTAGAGTGTAGAAGACACCCCCTCCCCCCGGAGAACCAAGCGTCTCTTGAGACTCAGTCGAACTCGAAATCAGCCTAAGTTACTAAACAACTGTATGCAGTGCCATAACTACGGGGGAAGGGAAGGGGGACCCGCACCCCACCTGGCTAGAGCCCCCCCCCCCCACCCTCGTGTCCCATAACCAACCTGGAAACTGATAATAATATTTGTAAATATTGTTTGAAGCTTTGCATGTTGTGGACAACTAGGACGAACTACAAATAAATAAATAGTAAACTTGCGGGTACAACCATGTGTAAATCTCTTTTGTGTGAGTGTTGGCTCTGAGAAGAGCCGGTTTGGTCTCGACGTTGAAGACGAGCAGAGTGTACTGTTCGAAACGTCGAGACCAAACCGGATCTTCTCAGAGCCAACACTCTCACTAAAGCGATTTACACATGGTTGTACCCGCAAGTTTACTATTTATTTATTTATTTATAGTTCTTCCTAATGATATTAATATTTAGGTGTGCAATCCCTCTACAATCAGAGAGTAAAGTGTAGGTCGCAGTTCGGTATTAATGAGCCCATTGAACGTGACATCTGGTATCCATCGAATTAATTCAGCATTTATTTAAATAAAATAGCCATTCCATAAGGAGGAACAGAATGGAGGGAGAAGATTTTAAATTATCCAACAGATTTCCCCCGAGGCTGTGTCATTAATTCCATCCATTTCCTGGAGGATGTGAGTTAATATGACTTGATGAATATTATCAGCTTTTCCTTCCCGCTGAAAAAAAATGATAGGAATTGCAAAGTCAAAGATTACTTGTTTTGCTCTTAAAGGGTGTGCACAACATTGGTAAGATTGAAAATATAAACGTTCACAGATTTACACATTACTTACATGGTGAGAAGATGGTCATGGTGGAAAACTTTCATTGAAATAGCTTTGCCTAAAAATGCTATAGTTTTTAGGAAATGGGTTAAACAATTAGTTTTGATCTTGCGTGTCCAAAAACCCGATGTTTGAAAGCAGTGAAAACATATAATGGAGTGTTTCACTATTTTCTCGTGACTACGATGACCGATTGAGCTTAAACTTTCACAAAAGTTTGTTATTTCATGTATTTGTTGGATTTCATTAGGTGCAAATACTGGTCTTTGACAATTACCAGTGAATGATATACATGTACTGGCTGTAACAGTGAATGATATACATGTACTGGCTGTAACAGTGAATGATATACATGTACTGGCTGTAACAGTGAATGATATACATGTACTGGCTGTAACCTTTTCATTGACTAGCCAGCAGGACCAGCTAGCTTGTCACGTGTCACTGGTTCACCAGCTTTTTCACTAGTCGATACTTTATTGTACGGCTAAATGCTTCTCAACACTGAACGGGCCAGCCGGACCACTTGGAGTGATTTTTGACTGGTCCTCTGGTGTTTTAACTGGAGACATAGGATAACTAAAATATTGATGCATGTCCGGAATAAAACATTAACTTATGAAACTGCAGCAGCTATTTACTCGATTAAAGGAACATTACAGAATTGGTAAGAAAAAAACTTGTAAAATATACTTTTTGATCACAGATTTACATAAAACTTACACGGTCTAATGATGATGATAATAGAAAACATCCCTTGAAATATTTCTGTCTGAAATGCCATATTTTATGAGAAATAAATAAACTAATTTTCCGATTGGAGTTTATCGCTCAGTGAGCGTTTTATTCATTTGTTGATTCTATATGATTTCATGCAAAATGTGTAATCGGTTTTTCACTATTTTCTCGTGACCCAGAAGGCCGATCGATCTCAAACTTCTACAGGTTTGTCAGTTGATGTATATGGTGGATTACATAAAGTACTTACACTGCCAGCAACTGTTTTGTTAGCAAAAATAATTCTGTAATGTTCCTTTAAGTTGGTAGACAATGAAGTGAAATGTAAAACCTTGCAGCTTGAACAAAAACAGTACCAGGTGATATTTGCTTATCACCATTTTATTTTAACAGATGTGTTTTAGATCAATAATACGGAACTTGAGTTCACATGAGTTTAGAACAATTGTCAGAGATGAACGTGTTTCTGTTTCAACATTTTCAGAATGGCGTGTCCCCCCTCGTGTGGATTATAAACTATTTGTAACACAGAGTATTATTTGAGCTGGCATTTCTGTACTCTGTTTGTGGCTGGCCCGGTTTGAAAGTAACAATAACTTATTATGTTATGCCCTGCAAACACAGTGGGTTTATCTTCTATTTCCGGCGTGTTAGAAGAGCCTCTAAGGTGTACTATAATAATCACCAAAGGTATCGAGTCACATGTTCCAATAAAAAGCTCAAAAGGGACGTGTTTGTTGTTCTGTTTTGAGAGTTGAACGGCTCTGTCTATTGATCGTGTATCAAAGCTACCTTAGTGTAAGTTCAGCAAATAACAAATTGACTTCCAGTTATGAAATTTAATCCGTTCGATCTTTGTACGATCGGAGGGTTCGGGCTCAGCGTTGGCGTTGTCCCACAGCAATGAAAATGGAAATTATTCATTGCAAGACAACGGGCAAATATTGACGCAGTTTTGGCCGTGGATTTGGAATTTTTAAAGATTAACTGTGCAATAATGTGACCAGTTAAAGGGGGAAACAAAACCTTGGTGGTTCAAGGCTCAGCCGCAACAATTGCTGTTCGGGCTTGGATTTCTCACTTGGAGATATATGTTGGAATAAAAATTGGGTTTCTGCGGAGGGGCTATGGGGTTACGCGCTACGGAAATTGGACTGTGTGTTGAGACAAATTAAATTTTGGCGAACAATTTTTGACAAGACATGGGTGCCAACTTCGATCTCGATTGTGATCGTGATTATTATTATTTTAGTTACGGTGGGACCCAATGTCGTTTTTCAGGGATCTCGGGAACAAACTTGGGACTTTACATTGAAACTACGTGATATAGGCTAAGACCTTTGTTAGCTTTCTTATTATAGGTTTTCCCGGCCAATTTGATCAGAAATCCATTCATTTTAACTCCCGGCTCATTCAACTTAGTTTGAAAACGAATGCTCCGTTGAATCAGCATTCAACAGTCAAAAAGAGTAATTCAATTTCACTAGTTTAGCATTCACTAGTCCAATCAGATTATTCAATTTCACTAGACCGTAATAATCATTCATTTTCGCAAAAGCCATAAGCAAGACCTGGTCAATCATTCAATTTCATTTGTGAGCAAACATTTTCCAAAAGTTTGCATTCAAATTCAAATTCTACGTTATGCTTTCTTGATCGTATAGCTGCCTTTCAAAGGCAGATACTTTAAATGAAACTTGTTTGGCATTATCTCCAAGTAAATGCCCAAGCAATGTTGGCTAAAAAGATGGCTGCCCGAGGTTGGTCCAGAGCAGTGAATAATGTAGGTTTATAGGGCGAGACGGGTTGAAACATTCAAGAATAACATTAATTTATTTTTAAATTGTATAACGACCCCTTATTGTAAGATTTTAATTTCCTTTGAAACATTTGTTAAAGTCTAATTTGAAATTGTCCTGACATTAACAGAAAAACAGAGACAACATAACCAGGGCAAACAAAACATATCAAGGCTAAAACAAAATAATTAGTTTTGCATTTCAAAGTTATCGGGTGTAAACTTAAACTAAAGGAAGGGTAACAACGCAAAAGGAACAACGATTTCATATAAGAAAAAACACATGATGTAAATAATGGTGTAAAATACATGGAAACTCCTCTTACAAAGGACAACTTATGTGCCAGTAAAGGAGCTATAATTCCCATTTTACTCATAAAGCCAAAACTCATCTTAATTTGAATGCAAAGAAGTTGAAATTCGTTGCACATAAATGAAAAAGAAAACGCAAACTAGCAGAAAAATCATGTTCGCTTCGGTGAGTCTTAATTTGAATGCATCAATTGCAAATTGGTAGTAAAGCTTCAACTTAAGAATGGTCAAAGTGTAGTCTTGAATGCCCTTAAATGAAATTGAATGCATTAAGAGCTAAAAAGAAACCCTAGTTCGAGGGGATTAGGAGAAAATGCATGAAATTGAATGCATGTTAATGAAATTGAATGATTTTTTGCTGAAATTGGCCGGGAAAACCTATATTATTATTTATTTTACAATAGAAAAACACTAGAACAGAAATTAAAAGTACTACTAAATTAAACAGTCATAAATAAGAAATATCTGTATTGTCAATAATTTTTTGTTGGATATATTTTTAAAATATTGTTTGATTCCATTGAAAAAAATATTTTCTTAGTTCGAGACGTTTTCTCGACTTCGATACGCGCTAGACTTGCCACGGTCTATCCCGCCTATCCCGGAGCATCGCGTGAAGAAAGTTCCTAATCCTGATTGCGAGGGTTTCCTCTATTTTAGGATTTTCCTCACACTTCTAAAAAAAAACTAAACGCGTTTTAATTGTACATGGGTTAATAATCGCATATGTGAATTTATTTGTTCGATAACTTGAAAGAAATAACGACAATGAAAAAGTTCTAGTCCCGCTCGAGTCAATTTTTATTTGTTCAACCTAAAAATTGTGTTAAAATTTACCCAGTCGGTTTCCCGTGTGGTACTTGATATTTTGAAATAAAAAGTCGCATCCATTAAGGTGATCACTTGGCTGCCGCTTCCCGTGTTGTATTGTAAACTTGGGTGTGGTCCCTGGCTACACGGCAGTTAACGGTTGTATGGCTTTTGACTGGCAACCCCAAACAAAGATATTGACAAAATAGGGAGACCGGCACCACAGAGCTAGATTGCTCATCAGTTGGTAGAACTGACACGTCGATCCGGATGTCGCAGGTTCATATCCCGCCCATGGCAATTTTCCTTTGTTCAACCCTAATTTATTTTAAAACATGTTGTATCGTAAACTTGGGTGTGGTCCCTGGCTACACGGCAGTACAGGTTGAGTGGCTTTTGACTGGCAACCCCAAACAAAGATATTGACAAAACAGGGAGACCGGCAACACAGGGCTAGATTGCTCATCAGTTGGTAGAACTGACACGTCGATCCGGATGTCGCAGGTTCATATCCCGCCCATGACAATTTTCCTTTGTTTAACCCTAATTTATTTTAAAACTTGTTGGAGTGAAAGCTCGACAAAGTAACATTTTATGAGGTTTTTTTTATACGTTTGGTGTCCTTTTTTGGCTTGCTGCTTTTTAGTTTAGTTTAAGGCCTATTTTACTCTGCAAATTATGTTTTTTTTTTTATGTGAGCCCAGGGGTCGATTTCACAAAACTCTTCCTAACTTAGGACTAGTCCTAAGCAATGCTAAGAGATAGGACTAGTCCTAAGTACTGGTCCTAACTTAGGATTAGTCCTATCTCTTAGCATTGCCTAGGACTAGTCCTGAGTTCGGAAGAGTTTTGTGAAATCGACCCCAGGGCCCCCAGGGAGAACAGTGTTTTGATAACTGATGGGGCTACTTTGGTTAAACAAGACGAAATTAATCATTTAATAAAATATGTCAAGATTTGTTTGTAAAGGTATTGTACACTTTTGGTAACAGCTCAAAATCGGTGTCCACATTTTGTGTGATTCAACATATGCATGAACAAACAAACCTGTGAAAGTTTGAGTTCAATTGGTCATCGAGGTCACGAGAAAATAGTGAAAAGAGACCTTATGTGTTTTCTGTTTTTTCAAACATCGAGTTTTTATCACGCGTGATAAAAACTATTGTTTATTCGCAGAAACGATAGTATTTAAGGCAGACATATTTTAAGAAACCCTTTCTACCGTAACTTAGGCCTACTTTAAATCATGTAAGTTATGTGTGAATCTGTGAACATTAATTTTGTGTTTTTCGATCTTACCAATAGTGTACAGGCCCTTTAAATTGATAGTTACGTTTATCTATTTCGAACAAACTTTCAAAACTTCACGCTCGATGTCCGCTCCGTTAACTTCTATCAGTTTGACATTTCGAATTGAGAGAATGAACGATTAGAAAAATAGCTTTCCGGGTCCTGTTACGAAACCCTTAACAAAATTACTTGGTTTTTTTTCAAACTGTGATCGCTCAGTAATTTTGACATTTAAGGCGTATGAATGGTGTTTACTGTTCCGCAATCATGACCGAATAACACACTCGGCGCCAGTTATATGTTTCCACTGCAAACTTCATAATGGACTCAGGCAGTCCAGTGAAAAGATTGTCTCACAGAGAGAAAAAATATCCAGGAGCTAGGAAAAATATTCTCTTTTATTTTCCTTTCCTCGAGACATGCACCAATAATCCCAATAATTTATGAAACATGTATCAAATATCACCATTAGGCACAGGTATACATCAGACTTAGACATCATTTTACGAGAGCTTTTTTTTTTATATGCTCGATGAACGACAATTTCCTGTCGGGACATGAGACCGAGTTCGTTCAAGGAATTGCGTGGGCGATTTGCCGACACGGCTCTTTGTTTTACCGGAAATTTTGCTACCTGCTATTTTTTCCTCTTCCCTCTCTTTCTTCGCCCCGTTTTAAATTTGTGTGTGAGTTCGGAAATCAGCTGCATAACAGAAATTCGATTTAATATTGCCTTAATTACGGTTAAAATTATTTTAGCCACGTACTCTTGCTTGGGTTGAAACATAATGGTAAAATATTATTATGATTATTACTATTATTATTATTATTTAGTCGGCATATCAAAAAGAACACACAAAATACAGAAAGAACAATCAAAACAGGGACAAAAAGCCAATGGCACATGCCTGGAATTAAAAAAGTTAACTAAATAAGTGTGACTCAAAAGCCCTCAACTCCGATACCACTGACTGCATACGTACATAAAAATACCCAAGGTCCAATAAATTCCCCCCCCCCCGGGACAAAAAATAATAAAAATAGAACTTTGAAGTATGTACATATGAAAACATCAACCATTTTATCTGCACAAAGGTACATTAATTATATGAACATTTAAAAACAATTTATGAAATAAATGATACTTGAACTAATTATGGGCATTTATGAGTTTGGAAATCATCATAATACAATGGTTATCAGTATTCCGTTTCCACATGATGATGTAAATATAATCAGGCTGAGCTGCCCTTCCTGTCTCCGTTTAATTACAAAAGTTTGATTGAGACGTAAAGTTTGACGTGAATAATTACGTCACTGTTTCAGTCATAGGTTGCAATTACGAACCTTCCGACCGTGTTCACTCTTAAAGGGAGTTTATACTTTTGGTAAAATGTCAAAGACCAGTATCCTCACTTGGTGTGTCCCAACATATACATGAAACAACAAACCTGTGAAAGTCTTAAAGGTATTGTACACTTTTGGTAACAGCTCAAAATCAGTGTCCACATTTTGTGTGATTCAACATATGCATGAACAAACAAACCTGTGAAAGTTTGAGCTCAATTGGTCATCGAGGTCACGAGAAAATAGTGAAAAGAGATCTTATGTGTTTTCTGTTTTTTCAAATTATCGCGCGCGATAATTATTATTGTTTTACTCGTTTCTCAGAAACGATAGCATTTTAGGCAGAAATATTTTAAGGAACCCTTTCTACCATTACTTACTTTAAATCATGTAAGTTATGTGTGAATCTGTGAACATTGTGTTTTTCGATCTTACCAATAGTGTACAGGGCCTTTAAGCTCAATCGGTCATTGCAATTACCAGAAAAAAGTGGGGGAAATCCTTAAGTGTTTTCACTGTTTTCAAACATCGAGTTTTCAACTCAAGAGATCAAAAGTAATTGTTTTACTCATTCCTCAAAACTATAGCATTTAAAGCAAAAACATTTCAAAGGGAGTATCCCATCATCACCATCTATATACCATGTAAGTTATGTGTGAATCTGTGAACATTTACATTTTTACTTTTTACCAATGTTACAAACACCCTTTAAATGAAAAGCTACGTTGGAAAATTACCTTGAAGTACCTGTGGGCTATGAAGTAAAAATGAATTAAAGCACTTTAGGAATAAAATGACGAAGTTAAAGGCCCGGTTAAGAAGAAGGGGCAGAAGAAAGAAAATATGTAATTATCCATGCAGATATGTAATTATTTTTGCGTCACAATTTAATCGAAAAACGGCGCGTAATGACTGTTTTGCATCACCAAAATGTGCTTCGCATTTCGCTTTTGCGTGAAGTATGAACCGGGCTTTACACTTGAATTACAGGACAACTCGTCACGTTTCAAAACAGATTTTTGAAACAGTCTCCTCTTCGTACAGGTTTACCAACAGTGTTAATATTCAGCGTCTTTGATTACATCTTCTGATCCGTATTTACAGTGCATTCCTCTTTTTTTCTCCCCCCCCCCTTTTTTTTTTTTTTTTTTTTTTGGCGTGCCTTTTTTTCCCCCGCGAAAATACTATCTCTGTTCCGATCGAGAACTGGGGAATTGGTCGAACGTAAATCGGTGCACAGCTGCCGCTGTGCGCCACCGTGTCATTATATCGCGAACTCAATTTGGCGCGCCGGGGTTATATTTTTGTAAGGAAGAGCGATGTTTGATACAATGTGAAACTCATACGAGGAAGTTGGGATTAGTTGGATTTTCATTTTCTAAAGTAGATGATTGTGGAGTAGTGACAACCGAGTTAATCCGATTGGAATTATCGGAAGAAACCTTGAAGTCTCAGGTGGTTGGCGAGGCGGACAGAGAAAATGGACAGCGACGAGTTTATTTTCATGTACGTGGATATCGACTTCTAAAATTGCCTGTGTATTATAATACTGCTGCTGGCAAGAATCTCCATGCTTAGCATGGAGTTGTATCGAGGCAAATTACAAAATATATATAATGTTTTTATTTTATTATTTTTGAAGAGTACGTTCTCTTTAATCCCTTCGTCTATATGAAAGCACAAACACTCAGTAGTATGATTGGAAGAAGCGATTGAAAGAACACATATTACACTAACAACAATGTTTACAGATCATTGGATATCGGGAGCTAAATACACCATTCAACAAACTTGGAAAAGATTTCACTTACTTTAGGGACAACAACGAAAGGTGATTTAAGCTTGTCAAGAATATTATTTTGTGCACGTTCAAATACACTTCGCTTATTTCACCGCCGTGGTGAGTTATGGTGGTTTAAAAAATTATAGTTTTTTTTACCTTTCGGTGTTCTTCGTTGGATTATTATTATCAGTCAATGGATTATTAAAATTATTCTTTAAATTTCAGAAACAAATTGTGAAAAAATATTATTTAATAAGTTTTTCTTAAGACCTAAAATATAAGAAGCAATTTAGATAAACTTAATATTAAAGAGGTCAAAATGAACAAAATAACCATTATAATAATTAGCAAAGAAATTTATACCAAAACTAATTTAATAGCAATCGAAAAGCGAAAAGTTTTATAATTAGTGAGCTTTCAGATTATAACTAAAACGTTTCGCTTATGACCAATTCCGCACTTTGTCTTGAGACCGTGAGCGCAGTAAACGGAAACCCCTAGAAACAAGTTGCACAATGGAGAAGAAACAACAACATGTAGATCTGTTAGACTGACACAGTCAGATTGTCGAATAAAACATTGTTGTATCTTGACATCGACAATCCATGCATGCGACGTGGGCAACTTATGATTGTCAAACCTCCATCAGGTATGAGTAAAATAAACAAACCATACCCGGAGTATAAGAAAATAAATGCAATCTATCAACGTGGTTAATTTTTGTCAGATTGAGGTAAATATAGTTGAGGAACGTACCGCTGAGCCATTCTGTCAGTAACATCTAATTCGCTCTAACCAAGCAGAAGGAACGAGTAGGGAGACGTTTTCCTTTCTGTTGATTCAAGTGAACCTATTACGATGACAGTCATGATTTCGTATGAGCTTGTCTGGCTCGCTGGATTTTGGATGCATACATTGTTGGCCAGTGTATTATTTTTATTTATCTTTTAAAAGCTTTTTTTGTTTTGCTTGTTTTTCTATTTTCTTTCTCTTTTGGGGTGTGCATTTTTCTTTCTATTTTTATGTAAATTTTGTGTAGAGGACATTGGTTCAAAACTAGGTAAATCATTTTTAAACTACACCTCAAATTCACTTGTTTCTCCGAGGAACGATAGGCCTAATTTCTTCTTTTTCTACTTTTTGTTGTGGAGGGGGGGGGCATGAAAGCCGGTTTCCTTCCTTTTTAAGCAATCAGGACACGAAGAAAAGAAGTTGTGATGAGGCCTTCCCTTTCCTTTCTCCTTCTTTTTTCCTTTGCCTGTCGAGGCACACGAACCCACCTGCAGACCATATCGATCAAACCAGGGTAGGATCTTCCTTCGTCAAAGGTCATTTTCTCCAGTCGGGATTTTTCAAATCGTTGAAATAATCACCGAAGTATCATTCGACTGAGAAAGCAAAAAGGCATTCCTGTGACGTGGTGCATGGATCGTGGTATTAACCAACCTCGTTCCAGCCAGAGCTGTTCTGTCAGAGCGACTGGGGACGTTTTTTTCCCCCTCGTGTGGCATCATTCAATAGCTCACTAGCCCAGGCGTGTCCTTGCTCATTCAGGAGTCATTTTACCAATTAGATTCCCCCTCAGGGCTGTGGCATTTTTGGTTTCTGAATATTGTGTAAAAAAAAAAAAAAAAAACTTCGAATAATGTTCAGACCTCTTTTAATGTTTCATACTGAAAAGTGAAAGTTTTAGAAAGTTGCGCAGGCGTATTTTTTGAAAAGAAACTTCTCCCATGTCAATAAATGAGATGTATCGCATTGTGTATTGTCTTGTTTCTGACACATTGGCTGGTTATTTTAAAGGGAGAGGTGGACGTCATACATAAAACAAAACGAGTCCATAAATACTGCCTTTTTTTCTCTCGCAGGATTTGGAAAGCACCGAGTCAGTTCTTATCACAAATCGGTGTCAGGGAAAAAACCAAGATAAATCTTAATCCCAAAAGAGTTACAGCTTCTGTCAAATAAATTTCTTAAAAGCTCATCATATGATTTATTTCAAAGTCTTCGTGTCGTGAAATGTCGTCCAAGAGGCAAGATTCCCTTGAGACTGATGATGGATGACTGGAATGCACAACTCTGACTCTAAGTAGCGTTGGTATTAAAAACACTTGGTCGGGTTTGGGGATTTATAATCAAGAACCATCATGTGTGCGGAAATCAACATGTTAGAGATTCTAGCGTAATGACAACCGTCGTGTTTGTACACGTTCTGTGGAAATCGATTCATCTTGAATCGCCATTAGGTCTAGTGCGAATATTTGGTGAAGAGGTTGAGGCGAGAAACCAAACAATAACTAATTCATCTATAAACTTCCTGTAGACATCTCTATCAGGAATTCGTTCTGACACTACGTCATCGGGAATTATAGTTGTGGTTCGGACGCTTTTGAGGCACGCATTGAGGTTAGGCTCAAGAGGAATGCCAGACGCTACAAAAACTTCGTCCAATTTGAAAAGTTGTGTCAACTCTCCAGCAGTGGAGTCAGACATTGTTTCAATTACTTTATTGTTATTTTCACAACTTCATTATGAGCACAGATAACAAATGACGAAATGTAATCGAGAATCAGTAGGATACAAACAAACAGGATCCGTAAAAACGAAACGAAGCAATTATGATGAAGGTTTTTTAGAAGTCCAGCGAAGTTTGAAACAATACCCCGTTACACCTCCCCCCCCCCCCTCACCTACCATCCCACCACCCTTGATATATTTTTAGAAACTAAACTTAACAACTATAAAGAATGCAAATAATTGTACAAATTAATGACAAAATAATGATATTATTGCATTCGTGTGCTCGGTCAAAAGGGCTGTGTGAAGTTTTCAGGGAATGGTTTTTTTAACTTATCAAAAGTAGTACATTGTGTAGTACATTCTATTCGCATTTACGTCATGCAGTGATATCCAGTAGAAATTGTTTCAGGTTTCCCTGCTTGAATATGCGTCAGATTTGCTCAAAGGTTAAATGGTATAAGCATGGAGGTAGAAATAGGGCGGTAAAGGTGGTAAACTTCCCTTCGATTTGTGCTTCCAATTAATGCTATTATTTTTGAGAAATGAGTAAAACAATTAGTTTTGATATCGCGAGTCCTAAATTCGATGTTTGAAAGTGAAAACATATACATTTTCTTTACTATGTTAATGTGACTCTGTTGACTGATTGGGTATAGACTTTCAACTGTTTGTTATTGTTACTGTGTTGGTTCACATTAAGTGTTGATGCTGGTCTTTGACAGTAACCATTGTTGTCCAAGTGCTTTGAAGAAGTTCTTCTTTGTGGCATCGAATTACCCCCCCCCCCCCAGGGATTAATGTATTCGTCTAGTATTCACCGTCTCCGTATACGTTCTACAAGTTCATTCTGACACAAAAAGAGCCGTACCGAATGATGTAATTTTACCGCAAGATAAATTACTCAAGTGTTTTCCTTTTGCTTAAAGAGACATGCTAGACAGGAGTCGCCCGTCTTACACAAACAGCTTGAGTTTTCACACACTGAGTTGGCATGGCACTAAAAGTAAAACGCGGTTGAATAATGCGACATGGGTGTCCCAGCTGGACGACGCCATTTTGATTCATGGGGCGAGTATCGAGTTTGTTCCGGTAGGCAGTTCGGGCTCGGTAGGCTCCACACAAGACGTCATTTCATATATAATGTGGAGTCTGTATGGATCGCCACTATACACCAATCAGGTTAAGTCAACTCGGATGATTGCCACTCAGGTTTGTGTTTGGATAAAAGGGAGAAACCGCAGTCCTCATAACATCGTACAGGCATGTCGAGTCCAACTTGTTAACCACGATAATTGGGAACACACAGGGTATGTACATGTACATAGTAGCACATTCCGTTGCAATTGTCATAGGATTACAGTATCGGTATACTGTCAGATGTTATTTTTACAAGATCAACCTGCGCGTGGGGTAGCATGTTCCTTGAATGAAGTACGTCTTTATAGTTGGATTTTGATCTCATTCAATTGGGGAGAGTTTGAAGTGAATGTGAAATGGATCAAATCGAGTCGAGTGAATCGAAACATAGCTGATGGAATGATTTTCCTTTCCCCTGAAGTCGGTGATGCTTCATCGAATTATGTTGCGATTTAATGTTTGACAGGAATGGCGTCGAAAATTACACAGCATGAACCATGACCGAATAACAAGCTTTGTTTGGGTGTAGTGCGATTTTTTCTCCTTTTCTTTAGTCAGGCTTAAAGGTAGGGCCATCGTTTGGTTTTCGTCACGTAAAACTGATTTACCGTCAGAATTTTGTAGAAAGATACATTAAAAGTCACATGTGAAAGTTTCAGCTGAATACAGTGTCTACTTGTTGAGAAAACAGCAACAAAAATGTTACGTTTTTTTTCACAGGAACCTCGTGTCCGTCTACTTTTAGCGATGTGACAGCGGGTACCACCCGCATCTCTGGCCGCAGCAATCACGAACGGACACCAACCCTCTGAGAAAAATTCTCGTGCAAGAATCGTTTCTCAAGTTCATATATTCCGGGTTGAAAAACTATCCAAACCACATTATTACTTTAAAGGGAATCCTTTCTTTAAAAAAACACAATTGTTTATACTAGCTGCAGTGCTTTTGCAATACCAAGTAAGTGTTTATGGTCAACATTTTTGGAGTAACTACCAATCTATGACCCTGCCTTGAAGTCTTGATTTCCGAGAATAGCTCATGATCCTAAAGGAGTAGTGTCGTCCAAGATGTATTTTTTACTAACCGTCCTGAAAAGTCAAATTCTCACCACGTCGTGTCAAATAAAAGCGCATTCACAAGAAGGTCCTTCAACAGCCACCCGAGACCAGAGCCCTTTTCACTAGACTACATTCAGCAGGGTTATATTTAGCATGGTTGTGAAATGTTTGCAAATTGCACTTCGTGTGAAAGGCTGTGTCTGGACTGTCCAAGGTCCCTAGTGAAATCTTCTCAAACGTTGCTAAATTTTGTCAGAGAGGTCTGGGCGGAAGTTTTGACCGTCATTCACTTTTGGGTTCCTGGATGAAGACAAAAGGGCGTGGCAGGCAGATGAGAGCCCCGACACACAAGTAATGAGATTTGCAAGACATCTCATCTTGCTCTAGTCAAAAAAAACCGAAGACTGCCCGACCATCGGGATCTATCAACACTTGACTTATGCCAGCGATATCCTCTCCAAGACGTTACAACTCTTAAGATGTGCCAGCAAGAGACTTGACTCGCAGATGTTGCCAATGCCAAGGAAATCGCTGTCTACTTCTTACGTTCGCAACAGAAAGGTTCTCCCCGGAGTCAGGCGTGACATTTTGGCGGCGGAACAAATTTGGCGCTCTTTTTTGTGTGCCTCCTCTCGGCGGGCCCCAATTGGTCTTCTCTCCTTTCGATCAAGAGACGCCCTTTGTCAACCTCGTTTCCCCGGGCAGATTAACCCTCTGGGTTCCTTCTCGTGTGCTTCATGTTCGTTCCAATATTTCTCTTGTACTCCGTTGGCTGATCAATCTTTTCTGGGAGCAGAAGGTAGCAGTCACTCAAAATTCCCCCCTTTGGCGATGTAGCCATATACTAACTGCTAAATACATACCCAGAGGCACTCTTATATTACTTCGTAATATTTTTAAAGGTATGTACGCCATTTGGTTTTTAGGACGAGTATACCATATTCTAAATTGAATTCCTTTGTTTTTCAATTAGAATACAGATTGATTTAAAATTGTTTGTTAAGAAGGTTGTTTTTGTGTCAAGAAATGATCTAATATCAGACAGCATACATTTCAGATGGGGGTATTTCTTAAGATGGTCCCTGCAAACCTTGTTCTCTTGTTGTACTTCTCTTCTTCTCTCTTCTTCTTTTCTTCTTCTTCTTCTTCTTCTTCTTCTCTTCTTTTCTTCTTCTTCTTCTTCTTCTTCTTCTTCTTTCTTCTTCTTTTCTTCTCTTCTTCTTCTTCTTCTTCTTCTTTCTTCTCTTCTTCTTCTTCTTCTTCTTCTTCTTCTTCTTCTTCTTCTTCTTCTTCTTCTTCTTCTTCTTCTTCTTCTTCTTCTTCTTCTTCTTCTTCTTCTTCTTCTTCTTCTTCTTCTTCTTCTTCTTCTTCTTCTTCTTCTTCTTCTTCTTCTTCTTCTTCTTCTTCTTTCTTCTTCTTCTTCTTCTTCTTCTTCTTCTTCTTCTTCTTCTTCTTCTTCTTCTTCTTCTTCTTCTTCTTCTTCTTCTTCTTCTTCTTCTTCTTCTTCTTCTTCTTCTTCTTCTTCTTCTTCTTCTTCTTCTTCTTCTTCTTCTTCTTCTTCTTCTTCTTCTTCTTCTTCTTCTTCTTCTTCTTCTTCTTCTTCTTCTTCTTCTTCTTCTTCTTCTTCTTCTTCTTCTTCTTCTTCTTCTTCTTCTTCTTCTTCTTCTTCTTCTTCTTCTTCTTCTTCTTCTTCTTCTTCTTCTTCTTCTTCTTCTTCTTCTTCTTCTTCTTCTTCTTCTTCTTCTTCTTCTTCTTCTTCTTTCTTCTTCTTCTTCTTCTTCTTCTTCTTCTTCTTCTTCTTCTTCTTCTTCTTCTTCTTCTCTTCTTCTTCTTCTTCTTCTTCTTCTTCTTCTTCTTCTTCTTCTTCTTCTTCTTCTTCTTCTTCTTCTTCTTCTTCTTCTTCTTCTTCTTCTTCTTCTTCTTCTTCTTCTTCTTCTTCTTCTTCTTCTTCTTCTTCTTCTTCTTCTTCTTCTTCTTCTTCTTCTTCTTCTTCTTCTTCTTCTTCTTCTTCTTCTTCTTCTTCTTCTTCTTCTTCTTCTTCTTCTTCTTCTTCTTCTTCTTCTCTTCTTCTTCTTCTTCTTCTTCTTCTTCTTCTTCTTCTTCTTCTTCTTCTTCTTCTTCTTCTTCTTCTCTTCTTCTTTCTTCTTCTTCTTCTTCTTCTTCTTCTTCTTCTTCTTTCTTCTTCTTCTTCTTCTTCTCTTCTTCTTCTTCTTCTTCTTCTTCTTCTTCTCTTCTTCTTCTTCTTTCTTCTTCTTCTTCTTCTTCTTCTTCTCTTCTTCTTCTTCTTCTTCTTCTTCTTCTTTTAAGCAGGGTAAGTGTTGCACGCTCGAGCTCTGATTGTAACTCTTAATTTTAAGGGTTTTAGGCCCCCTCTGTCCTTATATTTTATACCAGTTTGTTCCTTTGGGTTTATAGATTACTCTAGTCTCTGTTTTAATTATCTTGTATTTTGCATTTTGGAGTTGTTTTTCGGTTGGAGATTTTCACTTCGTTGTTGGTTTTTGCCATGGCTAGCCATTATGGCTAGTCAAGCGAAAACTAACAATGGGGTCCCCTCCGACCCCACTGTTGCAATGACACGCAAGAACGGAGTTGCCTTCCATACAAACCAAGAAATTCCCCTAAACAATTACCTGAAATCTCTAGCTAAATGCATGCCCAATGTCGACATTGTCTCGGCCTCACGCATTTCCAATGGGCGCATAGCCGTGTACATGAGATCCCGAGCCGATGTAGAAGAAGCCGTTTTACAAGGCTTTCACCACGAAAATCAATACATTGAAATAACACCCCTTGTTAAACCAGCCACCCGGATTGTATTTTCCAACGTGTACCCAGAAATCCCCAACTCCGTTCTTGCAGACAATATTTCTGTTTTTTGTAAACTAATATCTCCGATCCGACCCATTTCCCTGGGTTTAAAAGAACCTAAACTATCTCACGTAGTGTCCTTTAGAAGACAGGGCTATGTTTTAATCGACCCAAACATCACGATTCCTGCCCATATCAACCTAACCAACAACGGTGTCAATTACCGTGTTTTCCTTTCAACCGAATCGGCGAAATGCTTCAATTGCGGGGAAATAGGTCACCTCAGTAGAGCATGTAAAAAGAACACAGGCCCCACCCAATCTAACACCGAGCCCAACCCAGGCGATAATCCTTTAGCACCCGCCCCAGTTTTCAACCTTTCCAGGGGCAAATCCGATCCAAAACACCCTGCAAAAAAATCCAAACCAAAGAAAACCCCTGAAGAAATCCCCCTGTCTAGCTCACCCCGTCCTTCCTCTTCATATTTCCCCACCGGCCCTACAGCTAAGCGCCCTGCCCCTTCCTCCACCCCAGCCCGTCCCTCAACCAGCCAAACCCCTACCAATTCCAAACAGTCCTCAGGAACCAAGAAGCGGCCATCCTCTGCCCCGTCTTCCAAAATCTCGTCACAATCATTGGAAGCAGAAACCGGCCAAGCCGGGGATAAAACCCCGATGCCCACACCTTTCTGGTCCCCACCGGTCCCCTCACGTCAAAATATTCCCCTGTTTTCCACGGTTGTTTCCCAAGAGAAACAAAACAAACCCGCAGCGAAGAATGTGACTCCAGTTCTCACCCCATTGAGAGCCAGTACATCGTCTTCCCGCCCCGCCCCAACAACCCACCCCTCCCCCAAAACCCATCCCGCACCTTCACCCCGCCCTTCCCCTTCACCCCGCCCTTCCCATTCACCCCACCCCTCCCCTTCACCCCACCCCTCCCCTTCACCCCGGCCCTCTCAAAGTCAATCCCCCACCCCGTCCACCCCGATGGAGGAGGGTCCAGAACTAAGTGAACATGACTCCGTGTACTCAGACAGTAGTCAGTATTCTCAGGACGTCAATGAATTTTATAACTTAAAAGTTCACAAAGGCCCATTAAGCAACACTGAGATGGTCAAATTCTTAAAAGCCGTCAAATCAAGCAAAAAGGCGAGCCTGATCGCACGGAGATTCACTCCAGATATCCCGGGGCTAGTCCAACAGCTCAAACCCATAAGGAACAGCCCCCTACTCCAAAAACACCAGCAGCAGAGGCTTAGGCTACTCATTAAAAGACTAGATCCCGATGAACCCCTCATAACTCGTAAAAAATGAACAGTCTACTTATATATGTACTTCTCATGACTCTTCGCTTTGCTACACTGAACACCGCAGGGTGTTCAGGCGAACTCAAAAATCTCAGTGTCAAGACTTATGTCGATGTAAATCTTCATAATCCTGACGTCGTTCTCCTGCAGGAAACCTATGATCTAACCGAAAGTTCCACGTGTTGGGAACACTGGCCTTATCGCATCCACTGCGCGCAGGGTCACTCGCGTGGAACTGGTGTAGCCACTTTGATTAAAAATAACTGTAATGTCAATATTATTACGTCTTGTACCATTTTCAGCAGTCACATTTTGTATCTTAAATTAGACATCGATTCCGTCTTGTACCATATTTATAACATCCTTATTCCTCAGACGGACAGTCTTGCTTTTGAATGTATTGATTCTTTTCTTGCTCACTGTACCGAGCATAATGACGGGTTTGTTGTACTCGGAGGTGATTTTAATTGTACTTCTAACCCTATTCTTGATCGCTTTCGTACTTTTAAAGAGCAACGATATAAAGTCGCCCAGGCTTTAGAAAATTCTTTTAACCAGCTGAGTGTCAGTGACGTCTGGCGGAGGCAAAATCCCACTAGGTGCGAATACACCTGGTTCCGTAATAATCCTGCTAGAGGTTCTTTGTCCAAATCCAGACTGGACAAATTCCTAATTTCTGATGCCCTATTGCCTTCAGTGTCTATATGCAAACTGAATACTTGTGCCATTTCCGACCATAGTGCCGTCTGCCTCGATCTCAAAATCTCGCCCCCCAGGCGGAGAGGCAGTTCGCACTGGCATTTTAACAATTCCCTCCTTGAAAATAAAGAATACACTGAGGCAATTTTCCTTTTTCTCAAGCAATGGCAGCAACAAAAGCCTAACTACAGTGATATTCGCACCTGGTGGGACTTTGGCAAATGTCACATTAAAAGCCTCACCCAGCTGTTTGGCGCTAAAAATGCTGAAACTAAGCGGCAAACTTTTAAAAATCTGAACGATAGTATCGAAACTCTTCAATCCTCGCCAGAATTGTCTTCTGACACTCAGCAGGTCCTTAGCGAACAACGAAACGCACTTCGATCACTTTATGAACAAGAAGCTCAGGGTGCCCTCATCCGAGCGCGCTTTATGTGCAATAATGAAGTAGATGCTTCGTCCAGCTTTTTCTTCGGTATGGAAAAATCGGCTTCGATGAGTAAACATATTTCACAAATTCGGCTCTCCTCTGGCACTGTCGCAGACAATCCCAGTGAAATAAACTCTCATATCCATGAATTCTACGAAAATCTCTATAGACGTTCCGATACCGAGGAGGGCGCGGGAGAGCTTCTGCTTCAAAACATACCCACTCTCGATCCCTGCGACGCAAATGACTGCGAAAGGCCTTTCACACTCGAGGAACTTGACTCCGCCGTCAAGCAACTCACCCATAACAAATCTCCTGGTCTGGACGGATTAACGTCTGAATTTTACCAGTTTTTCTGGCCGGTTCTCAAAAACGACATCCTGTCCGTCTTTAATGACTCGATTCGTGTGGGCTCCCTACCGGTTTCCTGCAGGAGAGCAATAATCACACTCCTTCCAAAAAAAGGAGACCTCCTGGATATAGCGAACTGGCGCCCGGTGTCTTTATTAAACATTGATTATAAGATTTATGCTAAAGTCATGACGAACAGACTAAAGAAAGTCATCGACCAAGTTGTTCATCGTGATCAAAGTTACTCGGTGCCGGGGCGCTCTATCCATGACAACATTAACCTCATCAGGGACAGTCTATTGTACTGCAATTCGAAAAATATTCCCCTGGCTCTTTTAAATTTAGATCAAAAAAAGGCCTTTGACAATGTGGATCACGATTACCTTTTCAATACATTGAAGGCAATGGGCTTCGGCCAGCGCTTCATTTCTTATGTTCAGGTCATGTATCAAAACGCTGAGAGTCTAATCAAAGGGGCCGGTTCTCTCACCTCCCCACTCTCGTTTCAGAAGGGAATCAGACAAGGATGCCCGCTCTCAGGTCTACTTTATTCGATTGCCATTGAGCCTTTACTTCACACGCTCCGCCTTAAACTCAACGAATTCGGTCTAAAATCCCCCTGCAGTAGTGAAAGTGCTATTGTTGTGTCCGCCTACGCGGATGACATCACAATTTTTATCACTCATGATCGAGGATTCAACATTGTCAGAGACGCCTATCAATTGTACAGCCATGCCTCTGCTGCTTGCTTAAATCTAACTAAATCCCAGGGTCTGTGGGTCGGATCGTGGGTCTCTAGGACTGATCATCCCCTTGATTTTAAATGGAACAGTGACGGTTTGACTTTCCTTGGTATTCAACTTGGTAATTCCAATCATTTTATCCAAAAGAACTGGCTGGAGTGCCGGAAAAAACTTGAAAAGTGCATCTCGAGCTGGAAACGGTTTTCATGTAAGATGTCCCTTAAAGGCCGGGTGCTGATAGCCAATCAAATTGTGTCTTCCAAACTCTTTCACACCCTAGCTACCTTGTCACCTCCTCAAGATATCCTGAACGAATTCCAAGGAAAGTTGGACGATTTCATATGGAACGGGGGAAGGCACTGGTTGAAAAAATCGGTCTTGTATCAAAACCCGGACAGAGGGGGCTTAGGACTTACTTGTCTCCAGGCACGTTTGCTCACTTTCCGTTTTAACTTATTGCGTTCTTTCCTTAAACATCCTCTCCATCACCCTTCCTTTGATTTTATCAGTTATTACTTCCGCCAATACCGCAAACTCGGGTTCGATCGTGAACTCTTTTACACCGCTATTGACTCCAAATTTTTCCCCCATCTCCCCACGTTTCACTGTGATCTTTTGCGTGCCTGGATAGAAGTAGGTGCTCGAGTGGCAACACTGCCTTGTGATTTTTCCTCATTTGTTAATTTACCTCTAAATAGTTTGTTTTTCACTGAGCTAGACAGAGATGGGAGGCCTCCCGCCCCGCGGCTTATGGAGTGTGGGTTCCGACTCGTCAAACACCTGCTGGATGACATCACTGGTGCCTGGCTACCTCCAGAAAAGTGCCCCAAAACGTCGGCTATGAGAACATCAGCTCGATGCATATCCAACGACTTGGTAATGATGCGCCACAAGATTTGTACACTATCCTCCCTTTTCAATGATAAGGGATGCCAGCCGGGCCTGGCTAATCCTCAAGCTCTGTCCCCCGCCGCCGCTCTTCCACCGGCTGCTTTATTTGGGACAGATAATGATGCGCTGACAACGCCCACAAAGATCATCTACAGCAAAATAAACGACAGTGTCAATTCTCTTTCGGACACAACAATTACCCACTGGCACGACAACGGATACGTCGACAAAGAAACAAACTTCAATTGGAAAGATATACACCGTCCTCCCACCTCCAAAAAAGAAGGCGACAATCAGTTCAAACTGTTCCACAATATATTGCCATCATTACCTGTACTCCACCACATCAATGCCAACCACTCCCCACTGTGCGGGTGGTGTGGGGAAAAGGGAACAATACCGCACCTCTTCATAACCTGTTCTCGAATACAACCGTCTCTCAATCTGCTCCATAGTCTCCTTCAACGTCTTCTGCCACAGGCTACACTGAACTTCAACAACTACTGGGCACTCATCCCACACACCAGGGGCCGCGGGAGGGAGGTCGTCCGTCTCTGCAATTATCTTATCATTAGTTTAAAATCCGCTATCTACTGGCTCTATTCAAATTCCGTTTTTGCTGACCCTTTAGTTGTATGGCGGAACCGTATTCAGCAGAAAGTTCTGGTCGAATGGTACTATTACAAAGCTTCCAATAACTTTCAAATTTTCCAGAAAACATGGGACATAAATAACGCCATTTTCACATTAACGGAACAAAAAATCACTTGGTTTATTTAAGACTAATTTTGCTTCAGTTCATGCGCATATCGTGTGTTCCTAGAGCCTCTTGTTAAACCCAGATGTTGTATGAGAGTCATATGTATTTATTTTTGTTGTGCATTGTCTTGTTATTGCAGTCTTATTCAATTGAAATTGTCATTTTAAGTTGTATGTATTGATTTGATATTGTTTGGACAATAAAGATTCAATTGAAAAGTCAAAAGTCTTCTTCTTCTTCTTCTTCTTCTTCTTCTTCTTCTTCTTCTTCTTCTTCTTCTTCTTCTTCTTCTTCTTCTTCTTCTTCTTCTTCTTCTTCTTCTTCTTCTTCTTCTTCTTCTTCTTCTTCTTCTTCTTCTTCTTCTTCTTCTTTTTTTCTGGTTCTTCTTCTTTTTGTTCTTGTTCTTGTTCTTCTTCTTATTATTCTTATTCTTCTTCTTCTTCTTCTTTGTGTTCTTGTTCTTGTTGTTCTTCTTCTTTTCCTTCGTCTTCTTTCTTCTTGTTCTTCTTCTTTTTGTTCTTGTTCTTGTTGTTCTTCTTCTTTTCCTTCGTCTTCTTTCTTCTTGTTCAAGCTTCTTTTCCTTATCCTCCTTCCTCTTACTATTCGTATTGTTGATTGTATTATAGTTAGGAATCGTAATATTTTGATTCAGTACAGATACAGAAAATAGGTCATTTTTTCAATAAGAATTCCCATGTGTTCCATGTTACATCAAATAAAACTGTATAGGTTTCCAACTACGAAAACAGTGCTACGCTGTTTTTGGAAACTAGTCACAAAAGTTAAACACTCCCGATACTCAATTCGACTTGAATGCGAAGCTTTCGAACCGATACGCCTTCTAAAAACATACATTTTTTAAGTAAAAGATTTACCAAAGAAAAATAAAAGTAGTGTCGACCAGCAAAAGACAAAGTCGGCGATATTAAGTGACAGATTTCTATTTCCAATTGCTCCCTATGTAATCAGATAATAGGGAAAATATGCCCCTCCCAAGAAAAGCACAGTTTCTTGATTAAAACCACTGGTTCGTACCCAAGAGTGTAAATAAATCGCCAGACTAACGGTTCGAATTAGAATGGCTCAGATTGGATCCATTCATTGGGCGAAATTAATACGAAATGGGAATATGGATATTTCCCTTGGAAGCTAGGAATGCAATTTATCCAGCGGCAAAATATATTTCTCTTTTTTTTTTTTTTTTTAATCAAGGTTTGTCTCCTAATTTGATTTGTCAAAAAGCGGTATTTTGTAAGGTTGTTTGATTATTTCTCTCCAAGAATCGATTTGATTATAATAAAAAGTTAAATTTAGAAATTAGGGGGAATTTGTGCATCGTTAAATTATGCGGAATGTAAGCTTTTTATGCGTGATGTTTCTTTTGTGTGTTGGTTTTGTTTGCTGTGTGATTTGTAGTAGTCTGGGCCTACACAGTGTTCAAATAAATTTATGTAATTGACAGCGTCCACGAAACAGTCTTAACTTTGTTTCGTTTGTTTATTTAGTAACACATTAATAAGAAATTTCTGTAAGGATTTTTTGTGTGTTTTTTTTTTATATTTGTATAATGCCTGTAAAGATATAAATAATGTGTTCAAAATTTACGTTATTTTCATCGAAAACATTCTTTAAATGATAAAAAAAGGCTGATATGAGATTCAATATGCTGTGAAAAATTAGAAATCAAGAAAAAACGTTCCAGGAACAAAGTACATATCAATTACATGTATTTAATTGAAGTGTAATTAATTTAACAACAATACATGATAGCATGACGTCATTGTAAATATTGGAATATTAATTTTCAACCTTATTTTACAAACAGGTTTTCCCGTTTGATTTATTTATTCATTTTTTAAATTTTGTA
The DNA here is from genome assembly GCA_032158295.1 of Pycnopodia helianthoides. NCBI lineage: Eukaryota > Metazoa > Echinodermata > Asteroidea > Forcipulatida > Asteriidae > Pycnopodia > Pycnopodia helianthoides. Next base: position 3,730,871 of record CM063248.1, on the reverse strand, counting down.
TATATACATGGAAACATTATTAATACAAAAGAAGGTCAGAGCACTTGTATACTTCACTAGCCGTTATGTGTTTTTTTTAGAAAAACAACTCACAGTTATAAACATTTTTAAATTTTATTTGTAAGGCAGAGAAAAAAAGTATTGGTTGATGCACGACTCACTGCATATAAGTGACGCCAGCTTTCATTTCGCCGGAGGATGATACCCTCAATGCGATGCCTCGGTATGCGAATTTAATTTGCCTCGATTCATTTGAAATATCTAATCAACACCCGAGACAAAAGAAACGAGTGAGGAAATGAAATCATGAAAGGCGAACTTATTATAAAAAGAGAAAGAGTCTCTTTTTGACCGCGTCTTCCGCATCAAGTCATCTCTTTATTTACCATCAAGACGCTGTTGATTTAGTTTGATATGGTTCCCGGGAGCAATTAAGACCCTGCGCTGAGATCGAAGACTCGGGAAGAGTTCCCTTCCATCGTGATTGATTCTAAGATGACATGTGATATCATTTTCCAGTCGTTAAATTTCGACAACGGTAAAACCAACTCGTTGGGGTTAAGGCTTTTTTTCGAAGGGGTAAGACGAGAAGGTTAGATTACCAAGGACTCTCAGGGAAACAAAAAAAATGGGTGGAAGGAGCTTTATAAGGAGTTCGTTGAACCTCTTGACAAGGGGGAGGGGTTACAAAAGGACACGTTGAATAATATTATTGTTTGAAAACATGTTATGAATATGGTTTCGAGGAAAGCTTAATCACCAGGGAAGCATAACGGCCATTTCCGGAAGTGGATTATATGTATTTCTTGTACATTGTTATGTTTACAAAAGCCGATAAGGACAAAGCAAAACAAGATGTAATAATTTTGTTGTATAATCTATTCGAGTCCCACCTCAATCTGGGGAACCTGGGATTGTTTAAAATCTGGAAACACTGACGTAACAGATCAGGGGGGGGGGGCACGACCCTCCCTCCCCCTTCCCCAAACAAAGTTCGTGCCCTCTGGTTGCCCCTTTAAAATATGGACCTTTGAAATAAAAAATTACCGGAATATAATTATTTTACATTTTAACATTTTGTGAAGTAGGCTAATCTCAACTGCGCTTTTATTATTTACGCACAAACAATGCATCTGATTTTTAAAAGTCAGATGATCTTATTAACAAACAAGTAAATGGCATCAAATTTAGAGCTCTGAAAGGGAGCTTGCAAACGGAAACTCCAGTTTTAATTTGCCAGAAGTACCCCCAAGAAGCAATGATGCATCCCTATAGCTTGTACCCCAAGAGCTTTGCCTTCGTTTCGCTGCTGGCTGGAAAGCTCAAGGTACATTTTGACCCAAACCTATTAACATCGTGACCTTTAACAATGGAACGAACTAGAAACTTATTACAAAAGGGACAGTTTCACTCTTATATTTCTTTATAAAAGTCAAAAAGTTGGCATTGGTCCTACCTGTACTTGATTTAAGTAATGGATTGAGTAATTATGGGCAGATGATATCTATAATATATACATTAAAAGAAGTAAATATTCTAGCTGACTATATTCTAGGAATGTTTGTTCTTTGTAACAAAGCACAATCGCCACTTCTTATTTTTAAGAACTTTTACAAGATCTTGTCTCTAAATATTTATAGCAGGTCTTTCTGGGTTTCTGATCTCCTCTGCTTCTATTAACCTCTTTCTTTAAGAGATTTAGGGTTCGATTTACCTCCATGATAATCTTAGGTCCTTAGGCTGCGTTTGCTTTGTTCGTTTGCCATGTTCCGTTCCTTGTCTGTCTTGCATACGATCTGTTTTTAAGTTTCTTGTTTTATGAAGACATTTCTCTACAAGACTTGGTCTTTCGAAAGAGCCTCCATACTTGCCTATATGCTTCATGTTTGTCTCATTTCATTAAAATTCATGTAGTTCTTTGTTTCTCGTGCTGAGTGCTCCGTGGTCATATTATATGGGTCGATGTGACTGGATGCCGACGGCGCCCTCGCATGCCTGCGGCTCGACCACGTTGTAACATTCGCAATTAAGCTTCTGAGCTGCGACTAAGGATGGTTAGCCTTCCAAATTGTTAATTATCTCAGTATGAAAACGCATCTTGAGATGACATGAGTGGACGGAATAGTGATGGACCACATAATTATGAATGTTTTGAAAGTTTCTTTTTGTTTACTTCATTGCTCTCTTCATTGCTACAAGCACGGAAAGGTTCTACATTGAATCGTTCTAGATGACACAAATCCAGACTGATAAAAAAAAAACACAGACTTAAGACAGAACAAAAAAAGAAAAAAGGCGAAACTCTCGCAAGTAGCCTCTCCCGCGAGAATAATACTTTATCAAATTTCAACTCAAGCGTGAGTTCCGTGACCGTGCCGAGTTGACTGGAGTCAACCGTGGGGAAAATGGTTTCATCTCCCCCGTGCCCTACTCCAATCGCAATGATCTGAATACTGATGGGGTTGTATAATAGGAAGACTGCAGAAGACTGGTGTGGAAAGCTATAGTGTATAGTTACGCTAAACATTCCCGCCCATGGATTCATTTAAAGGCAGGATGGTAATTTTGGTAATTTTGGTAATTGTCAAAGACTAGTATCCCCACTTGGTGTATTCCAACATACACATGAAATAACAAGCCTGTGAATATTTCAGCTCAATCGGTCATCGAAGTTGTAAGAAAATAATGAAAGAAAAAACACCTTTGTTGCATAGAATTGTGTGTTTTCAAATGCCCAAGAAGGCTTTCTCAAAATCATTTGTTGAGAAATTACCTCTTTCTTAAAAACTACACTACTTCAGAGGGAGTCGTTTCTCACAGTGTTTTATACTATCAGCAGTTCTTAGGTGCTCCTTGCCAAGTAAGTTGTTATGGTAATGTATTTCTTGAGTTGTTACCAAAAGTATCCACTGCCTTTAACTGTTAAGTGGCATGTGCTTGCTGATCCGTGACATGGGATAACTTTAAAGATACTGCTCTTTCAACGAATGCAACATCGTCCAACGAATAGAATTGATGTAAACACGTTCTTGGAGCTACCTCGTTGAACTAAGAACAACAACCAATGCTCCATCTACTGGAGTTGAATCAGCTACTGCACAATCGTCTAGTGTTAGACAGTTAACAATGTGCATTGTAGGATCAGGGGATGCCCAATTTGTCTTCGGCACAAACAAAATAAGGAAGCGTCAATGTTTGTCGTTAAAGTTTATTTTTAAATTAATATAAATCCTTTCCCACAGTCTTATCTTATTTTTTACCTTGCTTAAGGCATTCCCCACAAGCTCTTGATACTTGGTCTCCATTTGGGTTAATTTTCTTGTTCAACAAGTATTTCTCGTCATGCTATAGTGTGGCCTTTGAAAGTAAGGGTTGGGTATTAGGATACGTTTTTAAGTAAAGCTAAGAGTTAGAGCTGGGGTGCGTTCCACTTGCGTAAATAGATCGCAACCGTTCGCGCAAACGTTTTGTGATTGTTTGCGACCGAGTGGAATTATTTGTTGCGCACTTCAATAATGGCGGCGCACTGTACTCATGGATGGAGATGGAGGACCGGTGTGTATTTTTTGTAGCGTTGGCTTTAGTAGTCCTCTTTTATTCATCACGACATCAACTTATTGAGTTGTTATTTCAACTCCACTGAAAAAAGCATTTTCATTGTTTTCGTTACAAGAAAAAACCGTCGTCTGCTAACCTTTCAGTTATCTTCATGCTGTCCGCCATTTTTCAAACCACCCACCAACACCTCAGAAATTCGTTCGCCTACGGTTGCTAACGTTCGCCAGCGTTGGCAGCGCACAACTCGTTCCACTCGAAATTGTTGGCAAACGTGCGCAAACGTTGGCAACGTTTGCGCAAGTGCAACGCACCCCCGGTGTTTGATTTAGGAAAGGTTCATTGATGGGTACGAGTTAGAGTTATGTGTAGTTTAAAGGCACAGTACACGTTTGGTAATGACTCTGAAAATTAATGGCAATCAAAACTTACTTGGTAAGAAGTACAGCAGCTTGGGTAGTATAATGAATTTTGAAAAACTTTTAACTTCGAAGTACTACGGTTATGGAAAATATATCTATTTTTATTCCCCAAAATTTGAATCTGAGAAGCGTTTCGTGAGAACGCTTCTCAGACTGTGTTTTTCCTATGGAGAATATTCTTCCTGCGTGAAAAATATCGCTCCGGTTTTTCGGTGATATCTCAAAAACGCGACCACCTTTAGAAGTGAAATTTTCACAGGTTTGTTTTATTGTATGCACCTACATTTATATAGGATTAACACAATCAGTTGGCTCCAATTACCAAACGCGTACTGTGCCTTTGAAGGCAAAGTATACCTTTGGCTTCTGGAACCGTTCGATTGCTTTAATCCTTATAAATGCAGATGTATACAATAAAACTAACCTGTGAAAATGTCATTTCAAAAGGCGGTAGCGTTTTTTTGAGATATCGCCGAAAATCTGGAGCGGTTATATGTCCACGCAGCAAAATAATTAGGGCTATGGGTAAGGCATGGGGTGGCAGCTTAAAGTGTTAGGATAATTTTGGAGTTTGTGTTAGTGTTAAATTTATACAAAAAATAAGAGTGAACAAAGTTTTTAGAGTTGGGATGAGTTGGAGATTAGATTAGATTACGTTATGATTATAGGATTAAGTTTAGGGGTTGGGTTAAGACTAGGTTAGAGGAATTTCAGATTAAAAATTTGGGTGAGGGTCAGGGTTAGGATTAGGGTTAGAAGCAGTGATATTACAACAGTTAACCCTTACCCGAACCCTAAAACCGAAAAATAGGTTTTTCAAGCTCATCTTCGTATTTTTCACCAAAAACTAATATAAAATAGCATGAAGGCGATAATCCATAGAAATCAAAGCGCACAAAATAGAACTTAACGCGGATAGAGGTGAGTCTTAAAGGAACAGAATTGGTAAGAAAAAACTTGTAAAATATACTTTTTGATCACAGATTTACATAAAACTTACACGGTCTAATGATGATGATAGCAGAAAACATCCCTTGAAATATTTCTGTCTGAAATGCCATATTTGATGAGAAATGAATAAACTAATTTTCCGATTGGGGTTTATCGCTCAGTGAGCGTTTTATTCATTTGTTGAATCTATATGGTTTCATGCAAATGTGTAATCGGTTTTTCACTATTTTCTCGTGACCCAGAGGGCCGATCGATCTCCAACTTCTACAGGTTTGTCAGTTTATGTATATGGTGGATTACATAAAATGATTACACTGCCAGCAACTGTTTTGTTAGCAAAACCAATTCTGTAATGTTCCTTTAAGAGCTTTACAACATAGAGATAAACTAATAGATTCCCTAATGACAGGAGGAAGATTGTTCCAGATCTTTGGTGCAGCTATACACTAAAAGCTTTTTGACCCAGAACTTTGTTTGCACGGGGAAACATTCAAGTGAGCAATGTCAAGTGTGGACCGAAGAAAACGCGGAGGAGTGTAGTATAACCGTAAATTGGACAGATATCTAAGGAGTAGTTTTGTTCAAGTATTTATAAACAAAAAAGAGCAAGTTTAAAACGAGTTCATTGTTTAATCGGTAGCCATCGAAGTTCCCTGTGTGATGGAGTGTACAACGTTCCCTCAAGGGTGTGGAACGTACGGTGGCCCTGGGGGGACATCGTATATCGCGAATGTGTGCACACATAATAATTCGCGAATGTAGGCGTTGTCGTGAACAGTTTTCACGACATTGCATTTAGTGCAGGAACATAATTTGCGAATAGTTTCATGACATCGAATAAGTGCGGGAACATAATTGCAGTACGCGAGGTCCCTACAGGACCACCATGGGAACGTACCGAACCAGCTGCACTATTTTGTAACTTTGGGACAAAATTCATATGACGTAGCATGCACCAAATAAAAGAAGATTGTCCTATAGTCGATCGAGAGAGGACTAAACTCATACTGGAGAGTATTCTAATTGTCGAGGATACTTCTGTTTCGTAATTGCAAATTATTGAAGTCGATTTGCAAAGACTAGAAACTTGTTTGCTCCGAGTCATGTGAATCAAACTGCCGAATAATCTCCGATTTAATTTTTTTTTTTTTCGAAATATATTTTTTTTTTCAATCTAGTTCGAATTAAATTTGCCTGACCATTTTTTTTTTTGAAAGGATCATGTACAAACAAGTATCAAAATCTTTTCCTCTGAACTTTTCCGGTAACTGATAAATATTACCGTTTTTAATGACAAACAATTCATCTCAGAACTGGGAGATAACACTTTGATGTTTCACCCCCCTTTAAGTTGAGGACAAGTATTGTAAAAGGAACATTACAGAATTGGTTTTTGCTAACAAAACAGTTGCTGGCAGTGTTAAGCACTTTATGTAATCCACCATATACATAAACTGACAAACCTGTATAGAAGTTTGAGATCGATCGGCCATCTGGGTCACGAGAAAATAGTGAAAAACCGATTACACATTTGCATGAAATCATATAGATTCAACAAATGAATAAAACGCTCACTGAGCGATAAACTCCAATCGGAAAATTAGTTTATTCATTTCTCATCAAATATGGCGTTTCAGACAGAAATATTTCAAGGGATGTTTTCTACCATCATCATCATTAGACCGTGTAAGTTGTATGTAAATCTGTGATCAAAAAGTATATTTTACAAGTTTTTTTCTTACCAATTCTGCAATGTTCCTTTAACTTGAGGACAAGTATTGTTAAACACGAGGGATTCTGGGACGTAACGTTGTCACTCTTGTAGGCTGTTGCTCTTGCATGAACGAGGGAAGTATTTGGGTAAATATAACAGTCCAGTCCCTCTATTTAACCAGGGACATTTAATTCAAGCACTTAAACTGGTTAAATCATTGATACTGGATACTCGCAGGACATGTTCTGAATAGCAAGCAACCCCTGTGTGCAACTCGCCAATAATTTGATTAATCCGATGTTGGTACTGCACTCTCATGTACCATCACAAGGCCTATATACAATCATGTTCCCGTTGTCGTCTGCTGTGACTAGTCTCCACGTTGTTCTGATTTGGCGAACATGTGGGTCGCCTCTATTGACATTTCGCTGAGGTTCTGTCCACGTCTGTGTGAACAAACTATGATCGATTGGGCCGTGCATTGTAAACGGCAGGAGAATAATATCAACCCGACGGTAAACTTGATTTAGGAGAGAGGCAAACTTCGAGAGGCACGCGAGTTGATTCAGTTTTTTTGTGTGGAATATTAGTTGAGCCCGGTTACTACGAGCAATGCGGGGTCCGATGGCAGTCTTCAAATTGACAATTAAGTTACTTTTGATATTGCCGTATTCATTACGTGATCGATGACGTAGGTAGACGCCGTATATCCAGCCGTGAACTGTAGCTCTTGCGCTTCTAAGTGTTAAAGCACTATTGTGTAACCCGGTCTTAATTTGGTCACATTCTATACAAACCAAGCGTGGGGAGTTAAAAAGAGTGAAACGGGGACGTCACAAAAGCTTCCTGCGGTGCGTATAGTTGTTGTAGCGTTTTGTCCTTCGAGCCAAGCTCCTTTTCACAATTAGCCCGTTGCTCTAAATCAAAAATTCTGTCAACAGAGTTGTGTAAACGCTGTAAAGCGTCACAAAGACGTCACGAGAGCTGAGCTATTAATTTGACATCGGCAGCAGATTTTGCTTATTAAACGTTGAACTGCACAAGGCTGCCGCTTGAGTTAACAACCCCACGCCCAACCTCGAACACGCCCTGGGCTCGATTTCGCAAAGAGCTAAGATAGATCTTGAGAAGTGAACTTCTCTCAGTTGCTAAGCAAAGTGTGACGTCATTATACCAATCGCTATGGCAATATTGACAAGTCCTCTTACTCAAGATGAATCTTGGTGTTAGTATCGACCGGGAAAGGAGCTTGATGCAGAAGACGCTACGTACACTCTACGACGTCATATCGTCACAATGAGACATGCTCAGTACAAACGAAAGCGCGCCCCACATCTGTTAACACGACGATTGAGTGTTCTGATAACATTCGGCCTTCCATGCCAACCAGCGTGGTTTGTTGATCAACAATGGAAAGGTCTATTGTATTAAATACGTGTGTTTTTGCTTTTTTAGAAATATTATCCAGAATCACGGATCTCCTTTCGTGTTCTACACAAATAAATCTCCATGCTCTTTTCATGCATAAGAAAGGAAATCCACAGTTTAGTTTGACATCGATTTGAATGGATTTATTGCACGGCATGGTTCAATGTTCGCGCGTGTATGTTCGTTGCTTTTTTTCCGCAGCCAACTTGATGAAACAGTTTCACCAACAACGTTGCGGAGTGATCTGACTTCATACTGCGCGTCCATTGTGCCGTCTCAAAACATAAAAAAAACCACAAAGATTATCAGATACGCTAATAACTATCTTTAGCACAACGTATTAAACCAAGATTACATCTGATGGCGTAATAAAACAAGGTATCATTCTGGGATTGGGTTTCGGAAGGCGCGAAAATAAGAGTAAATTCCCGAGATCGATCTGATTCCAAGTAACGTTTGTGTTGGTTTATGTGTGTGTGTGTGTGTGCGTGTTTTCCAACCACACGCCTGCCTACCATGTAGTTATCAGTTTCAGGATGACTCGAAGCTAAAGCACTCACGTAATGCGTTTTGTCGCTCTGAGGTCTCGATAAAAGAACCAAATAAATAGTTGTGTAGGGCCCCGTTTTCGTTGATGTTATCACTTGGAAATCAACTTTCCATCGACCTTATTTTTTTCTCGGATACAAGATTGTAGTAACCTGGGAGGAGGGCCGGATCAAGACATCTGCAGGGGAATATCTGTCGTGGGTAAAGGCTTCTAGTATGTGTCATTCATTTATGCCCTGCAAGGCGAGAGGGCTTAACTGAGATTTAAAAGCAATTTTTGTTTGTTTCAGAGATGGTATCATCATCTCGCACACTCACACAATCACCAAACTTAAACCAGTGGAGGAAGAACTTAAACCAACTTTGACCACGACACTAGAGGCAATTAACAGATACCCAGTCCCAGGCAAACGCTAAGACGGAATAACACTCACATTGAAATATTCGCCCAAAAAACTACCCTGGGACAGTCAGGAACTAATCCTCCTGTGGAACTGAAGTGTTCATTTTTCTTTAATGAGTAGGAGTTAGTCGTCTGCAGGTAGCCTGTGAAAAAAAATTACCGCGTGTGATATGGGATTTCGACGCGTATCTAATCGACCTTTTCCCCCCAATAATGCCCAGCAACTATACCGTACCTCGAGGCATTCCCGGGCACAGGGGGTCCACTCGTTCAATGGATCGCCCCCATCATCGGATACCTGGAGGCAGTAAATGCAATTCTGTTCCCCTGGCTCGCTGCTAGATCCTCTGGTGGGTCATAATCGTGTTCGATCTCAGCAACTTGCGCGCATTTGCAAAACGTTTAATCCTTTAGATCCCCTGGAGAGGAGGTTGACTTCGTTGTACTGCGATCCTATACTTCGAGAATGCATGTATTAACTGCTGTCTATCTTGCCTCTATTAAGGCACTGACAGTCTTCGGTTTCGCATTTATAGCCGTTCGCATAAGAAAATGCAAAATAGGTATTAATGTGCTCTGGGCAGATTGCACATGGAAACAGTTTCATTAAAAAGAAACCTTAATTTGTATTTCCCGCCATCAAAGTTTAGTATAAAAATGTCAAGAGAGCCTCGTAAACTATACGGGTTTATTTGTTAAACTGTTGATTTTGAAACTACACCTTGCTGCAATGGTCAGGTATCTTTTACATACTGACCATCGCTAAATGTGAAACCATCTCTTTAAGAGGAAACTGCAATCTGTTGGGCTAACTGAGTGAAGATTCTGGCTTTTCAAATACATGGAATAGTACTTTTGCTCGTGGACGTCAAACTGATATGGGCGGCCAATGGGGCAAAAAAGACAACTACAAACATAAAGAGATTGCCAGAAATAAATCAATCCCCAGAAATATACATCAATCAATCCCCAGAGGTATATAAATCCCCAGAAATATATCAATCTCCAGAAATATATCAATCCTCAGAAATATATATCAATCCTCAGAAATATATATCAATCCCCAGAAATATATCAATCTCCAGAAATATATCAATCTCCAGAAATATATCAATCCCCAGAAATATGTCAATCCCAAATATATACTGATATCACTTGGGAAACGAATGCGTTTGCAATAGGGCTTTTTTTCTTCTTTTTGTTTTTCTCTCAAGTAAACACATCTGCTTAGCACACAGAAAATCTTGCTCAGCAAAAAAAGGATACCAACCAAAATGTCATTTATGGCACCACCGTATCTCAAGGAACTTATCTCACCTTATACTATGAGTCGCAATTTTCGATCTGCAAACAAACTTCTTTAACTGTCCTTATAACAACCACATCCTATGGCGATCGTGCCTTTTTAGTATCCGCTCCCAAACTCTGGAACTCTTTACCATTAAATATCTGTGCTGGGTGAAAATGGCGCGGCGAGATCGCAAACCACTGGTTTTCTTAAAGAGTGGATTGATTCTCTTTTGACGGGTTGGACAAAACTTCCTCCCCATTCCTTTGCCCTCTCCACATTTTCTATTATTCCTGTATATTTCATCTTGTGCAATATATTTTATATGTTTGTATCTTATCTGTTTGTACTTTGAGAAGTCGAGTGGTCTACTTAAAGGGTATGAACACTGATGGTAAGAGTGAAAATTTAAGTGTTCACAGATTTACACTTAACCTATGTGTAAAGATTGTCATGGTGGAAAGACATTCACTGTAAATAGTTTTGCTTGAAATGCTGTAGTGTTTGAGTCATGTGTAAAACAATTAATTTCGATCTTGCGACTCAAAAACTATGGTTCAAAACACAGAAGTTTGTTTTACAATTTTCTCGTGACTCTGATGACCGATTGAGCTTAAATATTCACAGGTTTGTTATTTCATGTATCTGCTGGGTCACATAAAGTGCGACTGGTCTATGACAATGACTAATGTTGTTCATGCGCTGTAAGGTAATTACTAACTCAATTAATAAGACTGGCAAGAATGGGTGGCTGTTAAGCGGAATTTAAGTGTTCGGCAAATATTTTGATAATCACAATTTGCAAAGAGCCAATAACATACAGTTAAACTTGACGACACGTTACGAAACATTGCTACGGAACGTCTGAGCTAAGCAATTTATTTTATTTCGGGGGGGGGGGTGCTGAGCAGCTCTACATTTTTTTCACAAGGGCTGTTAAATTAGCCCCAGTGACAGTTAAGGTATGCTGGTTCACTATTTGATTCAATTTGTGAACGAAGGGGCCCGCTCGATCCTCCGTGCGCGCCTTCAGTTATTGAGAATGTGGACATAAAGCACGTCGGGAAAAAAGCGAGCCCTTGAATTTCAGATTGTCGCAGTCTAATTTTGCTTGTCGTGTTAGATTCTGACCCCCACGGGATTGCAACGGGAGCACTCAGGCTGAAAATCTAAACTCGGTCAATCGTGGATTTGCTTTCAAGGGGCATGGAGAGCTCCCCCCCCCTCCCCTCCCCCGCCCGCGCCAAAAAAGAGGTACGTCTCGTCTGAAGATGCGTTAATCTGCATGATATCAAGGTTAAGCAGGTATCATTGGATCATGCGCTGCCGGCTAACTTCAGTTTGAGACCGAGGTCTAATACAAGCTAATGTGGCCGTAAGGTGTATTAGGCAGAAACTGTTTATCGATATTTCCAAATCGCGGCAGTTTGTGGGACCGAGGTTGTTACGAAGATTAACCAGGCGGATATAGTCTTGATTAAAGTAGAATGTCTTTTCTCTATATGCTTAAAGGTAGAGTCATAGCTTGGTTTATGTCAACGTAATGCTGATTTATTGGCAAAATAACTGTCACATTTTGTTTTTAAAGAACGTCGCATCAATCCACATTTACTCAGTGACAGCGGATATCAGCCGCATCTCTGGCCGCAGCATTCGCGAACGGACACCAACCCACAGAAATCTGAGAAACGATTCAATTTATTCTTCTTTTCTTCTTCTTCTTTTTTTTCCAATCAAAGGGGCATTTCAGACGAACTAATTTCGCAGGATGCTATAACAAGTAAGCTTTTGGATAGAAAATGACACAATTTCTTTCGGGGTCGTGACCAAAGTATTACCCTACCTTTAGCATCACCATGGAATCCTGTTTTCGAACATCAAATTGTTACCAATTCCTCCGGGGCAGGCTCTTTGTAAACCGCTGTCGATGACGCGAAATCTCCCATCGAAAGCTTTGGGTCGAAGCGATACTTTACTCTTAGGAGATTTTCTTGTAAATAATCAATATGAGGTGAAACATGGTGCATGGTCCACTCAATCTGTGTTTAAATGTTTCATCGACGATGTGCTTACAGGGCATCCTGTAAAATTTACAACGTAATGGTTTTAATTTCCGGGGTTTCTATTTTATAGTTTTAATGGCTTATAAAATAAAGGTTGTCTCGGGTAGAAAAACACACTGCATAGGAAGACGTTTAAACCTTGAGGGAGATAAACGACAGCCAATTCCATGTCTGTTTCAGCGCCGAAACTACGGGAACATTATGGGGGTGGGGTGGGGGCACAAGGGGGTGCACCAATTTGTCTAGGGGGACACTTCTGGCCAAATAAAACTGCAGTTTCCGTTTCCTGTTCTCTTAAACAAGCCCCTTTTCAGGGCTCTTGTTATGCCACTTTACTATTTTTATAACATAATCTGACGTGAAGGTAACAACAATACAGTGTACGTGCAATACAAATATTGTTTTTAAAACATTGAAATTATCACATTAAAGCTTGTAAAATGTCAACCTATACTTGGTAATCTCAAACGTCAAGATTTCAAATGGTGGCGGCACCCGGGGGAACGGACATCAATTTGGGTTGGGGGTTATTTACGCGTGAGACATGAATAACTTTATTCGAGGGAAACATTGTTTGGCAAAATCAATACCAAACAAATATATTAAAAAAAAAAAAAAAAAAATTACTTCTAAAGAATTCCTAGCTAACAAAGATTTGCCAATTATTGGCTGATCAAAACAATCTCGGTAGCTATTGTTTGCATATTACGATATGATGCTTTAAAAAACAGGACTTGGCAGATTTAAAGCCACAAACAGGAAGACATTCAACCGGGGGAGCACCCCCTCAAAATCATTGTGTGTTTTGGGCTGAATAGTTGTTGACGTAGTGAATCACATTCCTTTGTAGTTCATAAACATATTTATTAAGGCTTAAAGGAACATTACAGAATTGGTGCAAACAAAGTTCTGGGTCAAAAAGCTTTTAGTGTATAGCTGGACCAAAGATCTGGAACAATCTTCCTCCTGTCATTAGGGAATCTATTAGTTTATCTCTATGTTGTAAAGCTCTTAAAGGAACATTACAGAATTGGTTTTGCTAACAAAACAGTTGCTGGCAGTGGAAACACTTTACGTAATCCACCATACACATAAACTGACAAACCTGTAAAAAATTGAGATCAATCGGCCATCTGGGTCACGAGAAAATGGTGAAAAACCGATTACACATTTGCATGAAATCATATAGGTTCAACACATGAATAAAACGCTCACTGAGCGATAAACTCCAGTCGGAAAATTAGTTTATTCATTTCTCATCAAATATGGCATTTCAGACAGAAATATTTCATGGGATGTTTCCTACTATCATCATCATTAGACCGTGTAAGTTTTATGTAAATCTGTGATCAAAAAGTTTTCTTTACAAGTTTTTTTATTACCAACTCTGTAATGTTCCTTTAAATAATTGCAAGACATAACTAACTTTGAAGCAAACATACTTTTCACTTTCTTTCCATTTTGTGGTTAGTGCGGAAAAACTTTCTTAAAATAAGAGTTTTTTATTTTTATTGATGTCTGCAGGCGAAGGATTTCAATCGCTCTTACTGGCTCTTCGAAGATTCTTTCTACAACATACACCAATTTATTTCATAACTTGTCTATTTTTTCCCCCGAACAAGGTGAGCACCAAATGCACATGCTATTAATAGAACATGGAGACAGAGCCCAGGCGTGCAAAACGTCTATGTATTGAGCCTAATGGATACTTCTAACAAAGGGTTGGCGTTTTACAAAATAAGGACTCTTCCTTCGAGATCCATTACGCGAATTCCTCTTTTTCGTTTTGATGAGCCGATAAAATTTGTATAAAAAAGCTGAAATTTAGCGTTCTTCCCCTGGCTATTGTGAAAGAGAGTTACATGCTCGCATTAAAGAAACCTTGCAATACTGAATCATTTATGAAGGATGTTCGGTGTCCCTGTTCAGATTTTTTTTTTTTTTTTTTTTTGAGTAGGACCGTTGTCTTCTTGATTATACCCCCCCCCCCCCCATAGAAGATTGTGATTAGAGAACCAATTGACTATAATAGAGTGCACATACTATCAATTTGTACCAGTGAAGCCAAGCCCGTTTCCGAAGTGGCGGCTATGGCTAAGGCTGATGCTACGGGTGTTGCTATGGGCATCATATGCTTCAACGCATGTTATTGGGAAGATCAAGCCACAGCCGCTAAATCAGAAACGGCCTCAGTTTGGCTTTGCATAAGCCTCTATCATGGGTGGCCTTTTCGAAACCAGCTTGGGCTCCGTCAGTAATTTTGAAAACGTGTGCTTTCGCGGGGCTTCCAACGGGCGGATGGAGCCTAAACCAGCCGAAGCCCGTAGCCGTGGTTTCGAAAACGACCAATATGTGCATTGAAGATAAACAAAAAGTTACCAACTCGTACAGCTGGAGGCAAGGGCCTTTTCGAAACCTCGACTTTGGCTCCGGCTTATAGGCTCCGTCTGCCTGAGTGATGCACCGTTCAAAAAGCGTCTTTTTAAAATAACTGACGAAGACTTAGCTGGAGCCCGAGTCGAAGTAGTAGTTTTGAAAAGGCCTGGGCCTTTAAAGTTAAAATTACCCATCATAACCTATTATAACTCTATGAAGAGAGATCTAATTAGCAACTGCTCACAGTTATCGGTGCGGTTAATATACCCGAGAGAAAAAGCACTGGGGCATAACTCGGAAAATGGCCGTACAAATACATAAATACATGCAATACAGAATTGTAGTACATTCAGTGATTGTGAGCTTATCTTATCTTATACACTTCTATCGGTGCGAGATAGAGAGTTGATACCGTACAAGTTATAAATATTTCTGTCAGAGATTCAGTCATTTGCGAATAGTTGGACCGTGAGTTCGGTCTTAATAATATTTCCTGTGCCTTGCAAAGCGACTGACACACATCACTAATGACGTCAGATAGGGTGGTACTTCAATCTTACACCGACGAAGAGTATATTCATTCTAATATACTCTAAATTCAAATCGACACATCATTCAGTCAGCGCACCAAGAACTTCCTCAAAAGAGGTGTTCATGTTTTTTCCAGATGACAATTAATTTTTGCAGGTGTATTATCATCAAAACAAATGTTTGCTTGAATTTAAAAATTCAGCCAAAATACCATGTCACATGTTACTATATAGTCTGTGATTGGCTGCTTAGCTTTTGTTCAGCAGAATTTTTTTAAATGTTTTCACGCGTTACCAATTTTTGAAAAAAAAATTACAACTTAATTGTGAGATGGTGAGGGGGGGGAAATATTTCTTATATCAATTATTTTAACTTGACTTTTTATTTTTTAGAATGATCTTAACAACAAATAAAAGTGTCATTTCTCGGTCTTAAACGGTTGTTTGAGAACGGGCAGGTGTTTGGCCGGGTTAATGGACCTCGGACGGTCCACTATCCTTTCCTGTCTTAAACGGCCTCGTCATCACCCTCTCAATCCCTCAATAATGAAAAGGTAAACAAGCATAATAATTTTAAATCAAAAATCAGTATTCTGCTCTGTTTTGACGTGTCTTGGCCATTACACGATGAGATAGACCCATGACTTGGAGAATAATCAAGTGAAACACACCACCCACGTCGTCAATTTACGATTACTTTATACAAAACTACTTATCGTAATAATCACTAATGGGTTTTAATTCGTGAAGACTTGCTGGGACCGGCTTAAGAGCATGGACTGCAATAAATGCTGGGAATATTCAAGAAACTGTGTAAATTGTCTTCAACTCCAGCGCTTAAAGGCAGAGTGTACTTTTCGTAATTACTCCACCAGTTAATGATCATAAAAACTTACTTGGTAAAGAGCACTGGGGAACTGAGGGTATTACACAAAATTGTTAGTAGCGACCCCCTCTGAAGAATGTAGTTTTTGAGAAAAGAGGTAATTTAAAAAAATAAAATTGAATCTGAGAAAGGCTTTATAGGCATGAAGCCTTTTTTGGCTGTCTGAAGGCACATCTATGCAATAAGGTTGTTTTTAGTTGTTTCTTCTTCTTCTTCTTTCAGTATTTTTCTGCAACTTCGATGACCCATTGAGCCCAAATTTTCAAAGGTTTTCTATTTTATGCATATGTTGGGATACGCCAAGTGATGATACTGGTCTTTGACAATTACCAAAAGTATACCCTGTCTTTAAGAAAGGACCTATAAAATACTGGTTAGCTTCCCGCAGCCCAAAGCGAAGTGCTATAAGACTGTATGAAGATATAAGAGTATTGTTTTAATATTTAAAATGTGGGTTTTGAAAACGATTATGAAATGTTGGTGATCTATCTCCCTTGATTTTATAACAATTCAATTTAGTGCCACGAGCTGACTTTAAGAAAAGAAGTTTACCAATTAATAATAATAATAATAATAGTGGCTTCTTTTAGCAGGCAGTAGAAGAACGTGACGTCGGATGAATTGTTTTTAAATTTATTCTTATTTTGTCCTGTAAGCATAATTTGTTTTTCCTCGATATACAAATCCCCGTCAATAAAATAAACCCGTCGCGATCTCTTCCGGTTTCCGCTCTCAAAATAACAATTTTCGATGTTTTGTTCGCTTCTTTTCTGTTGTTATAGATGAATGCAGCCATATGCTTGGGGTGTGAATTAACTGACTTGTAGGAAGACTAGATTTTGCTTCTTTGTAACTTTATACCTTAGGCCTATACATTTATTTTGTTATTGTGTACCATGTAGTTTCAAGTCTATTTACAATATCTTTTTAAAGGATATGCGTAACATTGGTAAAAATTGAAGAAAAACAAAGTTCACAGATTTGCACATAACTTACATGGTATGATGGTCATGGTGGAAAACTTCCCTTGAAATATTTTACAAACGAGTAAAAAAGTTAGTTTTGATCTCGCGAGTCCAAAAGTCGATGTTCTAAAACAGTGAAAACTTCCAAAAGTCGATGTTCTAAAACAGTGAAAACTTCCAAAAGTTGATGTTCTAAAACAGTGAAAACTTATAAGGAGGGGTATTTCACTATTTTTTCAGTAACTCCGATGACTGATTAGCTTAAACTTTCACAGGTTTATTATTTCATGCATTTTAATTATGTTGGGTCACACAAAGTGCGACTACTGCACGGTCTTCCACAACTAGCAACGTTTTCCATGTGCTTTAAAATTATGTAAAATGAATCAAGTTGTTACAATGAAATAACTAAAAATAACTTCTTGTGTAAAATGTCTTTCCAATATTCAAACCAGACGCAAATAACTCGATTATAAGCGGAAATTATTATATTAAGTTTGACTACTCCATGTGTTCATTTCAATCCGTGGTTGATATTGTACTTTGCAAGTAGGTTGAGTTGCTGAATTTTAAATGAAGGAGTTTATGCCTCATTGTACATGCATGTATTCTTCTCTGTTTTACCAATTTAATAAACTATAAATTTGCAATGACTGGACACAAAATAGACTGTTAACAATTCAAGAAGCTTCTCTGGTGAGTCGTCGGTCCCGGGGGACGTCGTTGCTCCCCGGGCGCGTCTGGCCAAAAGCAATGATTTATAGAATTACAGTTATAGTACATCGTGAACGAACAGCGGGGAAAATACCGCAAAACGACGTCATGTAACGACACTTAGAAACTGTCAATGTTTTTGTTTTGCAGAATATGCCTCTCTCTTTTTTTCCTTTTGAGTAATTCGATTCCATTCCAGGGATATTTTGAAAGACAGATTCCTACAAAACTTATTCAATTTCATTCGCTATGCCCACACAGCCAGAAAATCAAATTTTATGGACTTATTTGTGCAATGATCGAAACCAGATATCCTTTTAAGAATCTCGTAATTTTGAAAGCATTCCAAACTTTGTTAAAGAGTTAAGTCAGGGCAAACAGATTATACCTTTAGAAATAAATAATATCACAATGGGTCTTCTATTTCACCTAAGTAACTCATAGTCCCTTAGACTGAATTAAGGAACAACCGGGTCGCGTTACAGATTTCTTGTTAAAAGGTTGTCTTGTTATATGGCCCTTTTGCTGCCACAATGTGTTTCAATTATTTGCAGGCGGCGTTGAATATACGGCAATCTTAAAGGAACATTACAGAATTGGTAAGAAAAACCTTGTAAAATATACTTTTTGATCACAGATTTACATAAAACTTACACGGTCTAATGATGATGATAGTAGTAGAAAAACATCCCTTGAAATATTTCTGTCTGAAATGCCATATTTGATGAGAAATGAATAAACTCATTTTCCGATTGGAGTTTATCGCTCAGTGAGCGTTTTATTCATTTTGTTGAATCTATATGATTTCATGCAAATGTGTAATCGGTTTTTCACTATTTTCTCGTGACCCAGATGGCCGATCGATCTCAAACTTCTACAGGTTTGTCAGTTTATGTAGATGGTGGATTACATAAAGTGCTTACACTGCCAGCAACTGTTTTGTTAGCAAAAAAACAATTCTGTAATGTTCCTTTAAGACCGACTCTCAAGAGTATACGTTATTGCAGTTTCACTAAAGACCTGCCACGTGCGTTCCGGTCAAGTGCGTTCGGAAATGGACCGTTGTATCCGAAATGGACCGTTGTATCCTAACAGGACCGTTGTATCCGAAATGGACCGTCGTTACGCCATCTCATCAAGTCGAATGCAATAAACTTCCTACAATCCATGCCATTATTTCTGACCATTATTTTGTTGTCCGACATATCATTGTGTCCGACCGGGGAGGATGGGGAAGAGGGAGAGGAAGGGGAGGGGCAAGAAGCAAGAGGAGGGGGAAAACTGTGATTGTGTGGGAGGTGACCTCAATAACCTCATGTCACATTAACCAGCTTGTGGTGAAAAGGGGTGCCGCTGGGTGGAATGGTGTACCCCCAGTCCTATTGTGTTTTTTATTGTGTTCTGGGAATCTCAGAAATTCTGTAGAGGATTTAAGGTGGGGGTCACTTACGTACAAGAGGAAAGAGTTTGTTAAAGTATATGACCGTTTTGTGGGGACACTCTCTGGCCACATATTGGTTATGGTATAATCGTTAAGGACAAATGGCTCCTCGTGTCGAGACGTAAATCTGCCGGTTGTTGCACCTAACATAAACAGGTGTAATACCTTGTTCTGACTTTGAACCAATAATATTGTCGCAATAAAGATTGGAGTAGTGTGGAAAGGCAATTTTGACTTTATTTCTATGCTGCTTCGGCAATTGTTAACCGAGCATATAGTAAACATCTTATCATCAGCCAAACGTACTACGAGTGAGTGTTTGTGTTGGCTTCAAGTTTATGGAAAGAAACAACTGGTAAAAACACAGGTTATCTATAAACTGCCTGCAACGGCGAGTTGAAACGAAATGGTCAAGCGGTTTTACGCACGAGTTGATGTGAACAACTTCGTAAATGTTTTCAAACGGCTTGTTTGGGTTTGTGGGGGAAAAACTGAAGAGTCCTTGAGCCACGAAAGACATCTTTCAAACGGAAATAATAAAGCCACATATATACAGGAACTGCTTAACGCAACGAGTGTCACTCACAGAGTGCATCTATCACAGTTTCGGATCGGCCCTTATTGATATAATGTACAATGGTAATGGATTGGCCCTCTCCATTGCAAGCGTACAGTGGTCTCGTGGGTGACCAATATTGGACAAAATAAACACTGGAGGTCTGGACGTGTCTCAAACTCTACTAAACTGAATTTGCTTCGGGCCACTAGGTTTTTATTTTGTGTCTGTCTGTTATCGTGGTTGTCTGTTTCTCATGTTTTGTGACTATTGTGTATTGTGTTTTGTGTGCGTCGATCTTTGTTCGTGGGCGAGCGTTAGACCAAGTGTGGACCTGAGAACACAATGATGTCCGCACAAGGGACTTGAAATACTGCAGAATTACACACCCACACAGTTCTGTGCTGCATACACTCTGTGGACATTCCTTTGTTCTGTGCACTTAAAAAAAACATATTCTTCAACACTGTAAAAGAAAAACACTGTGTGGACGTGTGTAAGTCCACATAGTGTTTGAAGTCCATTCGATGTGTGGACTTCTTTGTTCTCGGGTCCACACTTCGTATGCAACGCTTAAGCAGGGCTTCCACTAATGTTGGAGAATATCTTTTCTTTTTTTTTTTGTGCACAGAGCAAATGAATGTCCACAGAGTGTATGCAACATAGATCTGGGTATAGACCATGTTACATTTGTTTACAGAGTGGTGACCTCGTACATTATAATGCTATTCCTGATGGGCAAGACGCTACACAGGCTCAATGAGAAAATTTATATTTTGTGTCACAATTTGTCATGACTTGTAAACGTTGTTTAAATCTACCATGCACAGTACAATGGTACGGAGCCCCTAAAGGGACAAGTAACAAAAATATTGAAGGGAAAACGAAATAAATAAGTTATTTCGTTCCCTCGAAAAAAAACTTTTACATGTAGCGTTAGGGACTCTGTACAATGGATTCAATTCAATTTACATTTATTTCCATACCATAGTATACACTATACTAAGGTAATAATGAACAGAATAGACTGGGTTATAATAGGCTTGAAAAAAAGCAAAGAAATGAAACAGTATAGAGGCTGTTTTGATAAGCAGAGGCTTGTAGTAATCAGCCTGTGGACAGACAGAGACAAGACAAACGGACAAAAACATAAGAAGTACAGAAATGAACAAAACAACTTCCAAGTAACAGCACTCTTAAAGGTGATTTTTTATTTGAATAGCAAAGATAAATAAATCAATGAGAGATTCTTTCGATATAGCAAAGAGGGCTTTTCGTAAACCTCCAACCAGTAAACAACTCTCCCGACAAAATATGTCCGTCTGAAATGCTGCCATGCGCGAACTTCCAAATAATTTACGGTGAATTCCTTCCTTCTTAAGTTACGGATTCATTTTATTACAGCTAGAGAAGGTGACGAAGTAAAAGGTGGATCAAAACGCGAGATAATGTGCCCCATGAGTGTTGAACCGCGAGGCAGCTGTAATCTTAGAGATTACAAGGTTTGAAACAGAAACACATATTAACAAGAGGGGAATACACTATACTGTTGAACATCACGCAGGACAAACGGATAATCCCATGAACTATAAATATAAGGAAATCTGTCAGCAATCACATTCTAGGCCAAATAATCAGGGATTAGAGAACGAGAACTGGCACGCACCATAGGCGGTGTTTAGAGGTTCTCCAGAGCGGAACTTGGTCACAAATTATCAGAGGAAGAAAACAAAATAAGGGGGACAGAATAATGCCCTCCGTCGATACACGTTTTCCCCTAGTGCTATCTTTCATCAGATTCCCGTTACTGATGCTGTGTTGAACGAAACCCATCACAATGAGGGGCATGCAATTCCCATGCGGCACAGGACGACTGTCACTGGGGGCGGGGTTATAATATCAAATAAAGGCTCTCTTCGAAACTACGGCTTTCGGGCTTCAGCTCCAGCTAAGGCTTCGCCTGCCTGCTGTGTGAAGCCCCCGTATCAAAAGCGTACATTGTCAAATTAGATGACAGAGCCTATAAGCCGGAGCCCGTAGCCGAAGCAGTGGTTTCGAAAAGGGCCGTTGTCTTCTATTCCGTCTGCCTCCTGTTTGCGAATGTATCTCCCCCAACCGAATGGCATTGCCGCAAACGATCAAAACCAGTTGCGTCCAACCCAGATTATTATGATAAATGGGTATAACAGGCTGTTCAAGCATGTTTTCTAGGGACAGCATCTGCTCGTTCACCCCAGCTGTTTGTCTGTAGGTGTTTCTAATCCTGTTGATCACACACCCTTAATCTGTACATTTTTACAACTCCTATAGAATGCAAACTGCGTGTGGACGGTTATAAGTTCGTGATTGCACCAGCCTGCATTGTGCCTAGGGCCATCGAAGGGAATCTACAGCGAGTTGACACGGTTATTATGTTTGCCGTGTTCCAGTTCTTGAGTCTAGCCGATAGTACTCGGTGGACAAAGCCTCTCATGGATAGTACATGATCAACCTTAAAGTGACCCTGCATCGTAGAGAAGAACCCAACATGATGATGAAACTCAGAGGTATAGTTCAACGTGCTGCTGCATCTTAAACGTCGACATACTATAGCGTACTCAATCCGAGATAGAGATATCTCAATTTCTGATAAAAATATCTGTTTTTTTGATAGAGATATTATTATATACCTCTATTTCTTACAGAGATATCTCTATTTCTGATAGAGATATCTCTGTTTCTGATAGCGATATCTCTATTATTGATCTAAATATCTTTATATCTGGTAGTGATATATCTTCTTCTGATCAAGATATCTCTATTTCTGATCGATCGAGATCTCTCTATTTCTGGTGAAAATATCTTTTTTCTGATAAAGATATTCCTGTTTCTGATAGCGATGCCGCTATTTCTGATAGTGATAAATCTATTTCTAGTAGAGGTATCTCTTTGTCTGACACAACAAAACAGTCACTTTCTTCTAAAACTCAGCAATTTGGTAACTTTCATGAATATCAGCAATGACGTCAGGTTACGTAGTTTTATCTGGCCAGAATTGTCGGGCCACCATCAGTAGAATGCTTCATTGCATTCATTCTTTTCAACAACTAACTGCGGTGCGCCTTTTCTTCAGTCCCTGATTAAGTTAGTGGCGAATAAGTGAAAACGTCCAACTGCAGTTTGGGCAGAAGCTGGAAATTAGAGGCCCTTAGCCGCATTAATTGCTTCGGCATTATTTGGCTATGGCCAGAAGGTTGCCGTTTGCAGCCAAACAGCCGTAGCCGTAGCCGTAGCCGAAATGGTTTGATTTGGGCAAGGATTACGATTCCCTTCATGAACTACAATATGGGTTTCGGTTTGCGGTGCATCTTGTTGTTATTTTCACTGCCATTGGAGTGGTTTATTGGATTTCCTCCCCGTACATCCATTTGTCTTTGAAATGATGACACAAAAGTTCAACGGAGGTTTTGTGGACATTTTCTAAACCACGGCCTAGGGCTTGGGCTCCGGCTTCAGGCACCGTCCACAGTTCTCAGAAGTCCGTATCGAAAGCGTACGTTTTTCAAATGACTGCCGGAGCCCTAGCCGGAGCCTAAAAGCCTAAGCCTTGTTTTCGAAAAGGGCCTGTGAAAGAGTAGGCCAACACGAACAGCCTACCACCATCTTGATGTTCCCACATTTAAACGTATCCACCCAAACCGAGGCTGGAAGGCAAAATGGCATGGCCCAGTTGTGGTTAAATCAGAACCATTACTTAATGGTTACATCATACAATGAACACGACATTAGTAGAGGATAAAGCTATAAATGGTTACGTATTAAACTGTGTAGCGGCTGCTTTTCGTCAAAGATGCGTACATTGTCATAACAATGCGTGATGGCTACTACACGCCTAACTTTAATGACGTTCGAAACGTCAAAACGACACTTTTGACTCTTTATCGAAAGGGTGGGGGAACAATGTTATAAATCTGCATTTTAAAACGATTTTTTGAGGGATTGCCTTCCACAAACTATTTTCTTCTTCGCCTGATCTTCCCTGACATAAAGGGCATGAAGTAATTGATGTTTGTGTGCCCTCTTCGAGACGTGGGTAAACCATAGAGCTATATATATTGACTAGAGCGCTAACTTGCTCTGAGTTTAGAAGCCACCCTGGTCGCAGACATGTTTGATGTGTTGCGTGACTACGGAACGATTTTAATTTTAACAGAGCACACATGGCCGCGAAAATTTTGCATTCGGCGTGCGCGCTTACGTACGCACCATATTTAATCTAACGATCATTGCTCTTGTAAACTGGTGATTTTAGTGATGTCTTAAAAAATATGTAGTAGGTGATTCTCTGATGTTGTTACTGACGTCTTAGGAAAAATGATGAGTCGAACTAAAGCCTTGTTTGGGAGGATTCAATGCTTCAAGATGTCAAGGGGAAAAAACGAAATCTGCTTCAAGGATACACAATATGCCGGCAAGAATGACGAACTAAAAAAAAAACGTATACGCGCAAACGCACATGTTAAACATGACGCACATGACGCTCGCAGTTTGTACGCTCATTAGCAGATTGTGCGTTCTCATTTTCTGCATATTTGGTTCGATGAAGCATAGAAAAGAACAGACGTTTTATCATGCAAATAGCCGT
Source organism: Pycnopodia helianthoides (assembly GCA_032158295.1). Classification (NCBI taxonomy): domain Eukaryota; kingdom Metazoa; phylum Echinodermata; class Asteroidea; order Forcipulatida; family Asteriidae; genus Pycnopodia; species Pycnopodia helianthoides. Next base: position 3,706,406 of record CM063248.1, on the reverse strand, counting down.
ACAATTGCCGTACAAAATTTCAAGCTTTTGTATTGGTTTGTACATAAACATGGATGCGCCCACACGGCTTCAAAACCTTAGTGCGTGTATAACGGGGTGTTAGCGCTCTAGTCAATATATATAGCTCTATGGGGTTAACACACAACGTGCAGGTTGTTGATTTCAGCTTGTACCGGAACGCCAATGTCATGGCGTCATTGGACTACACGTGCGCAATGCCGTGCGCGTTTTACGCACAGCCGTGCGCGTTTTACGCAATGTATGGCTTACCCAACTGCCTTGCACGTACACAGGACGTGTGCATTCTGGGGCCCAATTTCATAAAGCTGTTTAGCAGAAAATAGTGCTTAACACATATCTTTGCTAAGCAAAGAATGAGTGGGGGACCAGTCGCAATGGTTGGTAACCAGTTTCTGGTAAGCAATATTTGTCTTCGCTTAGCAATTTTTGGTGCTTACAGGATTTATGAAATTGGGCCCTGCTGTCTCCACTCCGTGCTGACAGCTTATACTCATCACATTCATAGGCCCATTTTCATCGTATTGGAGAACTTAATCTCCCTAGTTTGGTTTCAGGCAAAGTAGTTTCTATTTTGCCAACCGCGGGAATGTTATCAAAGAAAACACGCCCTCTTGAGATCCTCATTCCTCACCGCAGCCCAGAGGTTGTGTTTTTAGGTCTCGTGTTATTCACATGCTATCTTAACATCGTGGATGTAAAGTGTTTGCCAGAACTGTAGGTTATACACCAAGACTATTTTTGAAGAACTTGGATAGAAATGAGTTTGCAAATGAGTCTGGGCTGTTTGTCTGTAACAGCCCCTTTGTTTTTGTGTCTTGTCTAAATTTGCCTTGCTTTGCCCAGAGGCCAATTTTAATGAAAAGAAAATTAAACCGCCAAACACACTTCTGTGTTAACTTTTGCTTTTGAGTAAGTTAAAGACTTCCTTCATACAACGGTCTAGAGGGTGTTGTTGAGCGTGTCCACCAGTTGAAACCGAGTACTTTAACAAAAGGGATCCGGGTGTTTTGACTTTCATGTACATAACCAATGATTACGTCACAATTTTTTTTTTTTTTATAATTCCAAAGATATGGGAGAACAAAGAGAAGTCCTCGATTTACGGATTCAAAAAACACGTGTGTGCGTGTACGTACACACATTCAAAGTGTGTTTCGTCACTAATGTGCTTACTAAAACCGCTACGGTTGGCATGCCTTTTGTTTTGCTTACAGAAACCTGTGGTATCAATACCATGGAAACTGTGTCAAGGCCTGCTTCGTAAGCAGAAAATCTCTTCTTAGACACTTTATGAACAGCAGACCTTTGAAGACGTCTTGTACAAGAGTTGCTTATAAATCATTCGTGCGCCTCAATGTTAAAATAGGTCCTTGGTGCTGTTTTGACATTTTTATGTAACAACTTTCTTCCGCAGTTTTCCACTCTCAAACCAAATTAACAATCACCGTGCACTGAACCGAAATAGTTATCAGATTGACAAAAAAATGTAACTTGTAATTTTGTGACGATTTTCGGATTGAAAGGCAGAAGCATTTGCCAAACAATGTTAACAAAAGTCCTTGGTATTGTTTGACATTTTTATGTAACAAATTATGTAACAAATTAACAAATTAACAATATCACCGTGCATTGAACCGAAACAGTTATCAGATTGACAAAAAAAATGTAACTTGTAATTTTGTGACGATTTTCGGATTGAAAGGCAGAAGCATTTGCCAAACAATGTTAACAAAAGTCCTTGGTATTGTTTGACATTTTTATGTAACAAATTATGTAACAAATTAACAAATTAACAATATCACCGTGCATTGAACCAAAATAGTTATCAGATTGACAAACGTAACTTGACATTTTGTGAACAATTTGCCAAACAATGTTAACAAAAGTCCTTGGTATTGTTTGACATTTTTATGTAACAAATTATGTAACAAATTAACAAATTAACAATATCACCGTGCATTAAACCGAAATAGTTATCAGATTGACAAAACGTAACTTGACATTTTGTGAACAATTTCCGGATTGAAAGGCAGAAGCATTAGCCATAAGAAGTTACGCCCTACAAGGATGTCATTTTGTCCAGAGTATTCGTTGAAGATTCATACAATTCGACGGTTAATAGAAATATGAAGTTTTGTATGTAGCACATACATTCTAAACACTTCCGGGTCAGAGTTGACCCGGTTCGGGGGTCACAGGGGGGTCTGACCCATTTCTGTGTCAGTGTGACGCGGAATCTGTGTCAAAATGACCTAGAAACGGGTCAAACTGACGCAGAATTTGAGCTAAACTCCCATTTTTTTTAAAACCAGTTCTGGGGTCAGCCTGACCTAGAAATAGGTCAGGCTCCCTGGGACCCGTTTTTATAGTGTATTCTACTAGTAGCTAGGTCTAGTACCTAACCTTTTCATCCGTCATACTGAGACCGTGTCTCTAACTTTCTCAACTCCTTGGTGAGCGTCGGTTGTCTATTGAGCACTAGCTTCCCCACTAATCTACGGAACATTGGAATCAGATTAAAATATCGCAAAGTGGTCTCTGTGCCTTTTTTCTTTGGAAATGTTCCCTACTGTGTTGAAAAACATGGTTGTTTGCTTTCGTTAGGAGAAAACTCAGCCAGCAAATTTCATTTTGAAGATTGAAACAAAAAATGGTTTAGATGCAGAGTACGTGTGTGTTACGCTAACGTGAACTTTGGGAATGTTGCGTCGGTTTACGTCACTTTACCTCAGACGCTCGCGTTCATGCTCAAATACGTGAATCTAAAACCTCTTTTCACAGAAAAAAAAGTTGTATACAGCAACTTACCTGTCTACAGCGATGACTAGCAGAGTGTTTATTGATACATATATGGAGACAAACTTGACTGTCCCAACGAAGGAGCACATTACGTCCCCGAAGACCCAGTCTTGGTTCAGGAAATAGTGCAGCGTGAAGGGGACGCTGAACAGTGCCATCAGCAAATCGGAGAACGCCAAGTTGGCGATGAAGAGGTTGGTGACGCTGCGGAGACGCTTCTGGGTGAGGACGATGAGGCAGAGGAGAGAGTTGCCGATGCCGCACACCACGGCCACCGAGATGTAGACCACGAGCAGGACGACCTTCATGGGAGGGGGCACGGGGGGAAGATAGTCCAGACAGTCCTTGGTGTCGTTGAGTGAGCCGTACGAACTGAACGATGAAGGGTATGGATCCGGACTAGCCTGGACTGACAAGTTAGCCATCACGTCGGCTGGTTGGTGTATTCAACTCATGGAGAAGTGTTTGTAGCTAAATCCATGTCCCGGAAAACCCGATATCAGACTATAACTAAAGCAAAACGATCACCAGAAATAAATTGGTGACGGCTATAGTATAGCGTACTCTCTCGATGTTGTTATTAATGTCTCTGGTTTTTTTATAAGACGAAGGGCTGAAGTGTTTCCAATGAAAATCTCATCCTCATCACACCCAGTTACGGGATTAATCAATCTTCCAGAAGCTCATGCCGCTGTTTGGATTGTTAACATCTTAAAAGCTGCGATTACTCGTGCCGTGGGGCAGTGGTGTGGAGAGAGAAAAATGAGCGCAAAGGAATCGCAAATCCTCCGCCCGGTTACAGAGATCTTTGTCGGCGGGGTGTTAGTCCAGCGGGGGCGGTCCGGATAGAGTGTAATATTTCGCCTATCAAAACTTGAAGCTCGAGAACCTACTAATAGTCTGGGCAGTGCATCGGTGAGTTGAAGCAATTAACGTGGTGTTAACACAACCGAGCGTAACACTGTGCTGCAGAGCACAACGGGAGGGAACTCCGCGCAGCTCAGCAGGACAGCAGTGGCGCTGTCACGTGGTATGAAAACTTGTCACTGATATCAGCCGAGGAGCGCAGAGGGGAAAGAAAAAAAAATAATGAAGTTACCATGACAAACACCGTGCCCGGTCGTTGCTCTCAATTCCTTGTTGACGATGCTCTCGGCGATTCAGAGTCTAAATGTTGTCTCCATGATGCGGCCATTATTACGGAATCGTTTTCCATTGTGAAAAAAAGCCCGTTCCAGTTTAGTCAAGGACTCCCAGTATGATGTGATGTGCGAGTCCAATAGGTTGTTTTCCCCCTCGAGTCCCACATGGACACGCGTGGGTTGAGATGACACTCGGGATTTCTGCCTACTCGACCCCCAACTCGACCCCCAACTCGACCCCCAACTCGACCCCCAACTCGGGTGTAACCACCTCCCAGACTTTTTTTTTAAACAAGGACATCGTGTTAGAATGATTTCACACAGGGTCAATAACCTCATCTCCCTGCTTAGTACTTAAAACATGCTAGACGGTACAGAAAATTGTGCAATAAGCAGAATCAGGGTACCAGACTAATATGTAATGTAATCTCTACTGCTTATGACTGGTTCCCTTCGTTAACAAAATACATTTTGATTTTTTTTTTTTGTTTTTGTGAATAATAAGGAAATGAAATTGGACACAGTTCGTTATAGAGTACGTTTTATTACGAGTTCCTATTTAGTTTTTATTATTTCTTTCAAATTATCACCTCACATGTTAAATTGACAGTGCACTTTGATTCGAGTATTTGAGAACTTTAGTGATTATGTCTCTCAAGGCCTCAACAGTCATAAAGTGTTTTGGGGTGTTTTTTATGATGACGCGCGCTGAACGCTTGATGAATTCTTTGTTTTCTTCTTCTATGGTCCCTGGACATTGAAGCAAATCAAACTTCAGTTCAATTCATATAGCAGGTGCGCAATCACAAGCAATATACACACGCCTATTTTCCTGATGACATCGGGGAACCGTGTGTTCATCTCTTTGTACATATCTATTTTATTTGTTTGTTGGGGTGTTGGGTTGGTTGTTTGTTTGTTGGGGTGTTTGTTTGTTTGTTTGTTTGTTTGCTTGTTTGTTTGTTGTTTGTTTGTTTGTTTGTTTGTTTGTTTGTTTGTTTGTCGGGGTGTTGGGTGTTGGGGTGTTTGTTTGTTTGTTTGTTTGTTTGTTTGTTTGTTGGGGTGTTTGTTTGTTTGTTTGTTTGTTTGTTTGTTTGTTTGTTTGTTTGTTTGTTTGTTTGTTTGTTTGTTTGTTTGTTTGTTTGTTAGGGTTCTTGCTTGTGTGTTTGTTTACTTGTTTGTGTGTTTGTTTGTTTGTTTGCTTTTTTTTCTTCTAAAACCGAGATATTAGTGAATGTACTCTTCCAAAAGCCAATGATGAATTATACCAAATGTTCATGTATATGAGCCAATTTGTGTATTGATGATAAAGGCCTCATGGAAATTTCATTTTGAGGTGACAAGAGTTTCGTATCAAGAATGATACGTTGCCAACGGCTTGCTATCAAATATCATTTACTCATTTTTTAAGATCCGATATCATTTCTCCCACTTGTTGCAATGTGACGCATGAATCATTAGATCAAAAGAGGGCGCCCTTTATTAGACACGCATTTCTTTTTTACCGTTTGCTTGTTTTAATCTTATTTGAATGTAAATACATGTATATACAATAAAACTAACCTGTATAAATTTCATTTCAAAATGTGTGGTAGCGTTTTTGAGATATCGCCGAAAGTTTGGAGCGGTTATGTCCACGCAGGAAGAATAATCCGTAATTGGAATACACACTCTGAGAACCGTTTCACCCATAAAACGTTTCTATAAGATTGACATTTTGTGTTGAAATAAAAAAACACCCTAAGTTTAGAGGACAGGTGCTCAATTTACTTTATATTGTTGAGTTCACGAGCGCTTGAAGGGTGCAGCAAAACCGTTCATAACTGCACGTACCGATTAGTAATCCGTACGGACGGAATAATAATCCATGCGTATGAATTAGTAAATCGTACGTACGAATTAGTAATCCGTACTGTTTTTTTGCTCTTTCTACCATATCCTAAATACACTTCCCTAGATTACCACATCATTATAAATAACGTCATTAGGCCCATATTCAGTAAGACTTTATCCAAAACAAGACACAATTATGCGCATTGGGAAAAGTACACTCTAGCCATCGTATAATCTACATTACCAAAATACGGCTTCCTAAAGTACAGCGCCTGAACTCTCCTTGTGAATTTCCGGGGATTGGCTCACGATAGTTTCTAGCTGACTCCTAAAGATGGCAGCCAAGAATTATTCCTGCCGTGTTTGCTTACACTCTTGTGTCCCTAGCGAGATGCACGATCTTAAGTCGCCTGTCATACTTGACCGAAGAAGCCCCTCGAAATCCGGCTGGATCCGTTTGAGTTTATTGGAATAAAAAAAAACCTCTCGCTACAGACTTGGCATGGGTAATCCAACTGCCAATCCGGTTCGTGTACAGCTGTAGGGATCTTCAATAATACACTCCGGCACCCGGAGCGTTGGTATAGGTTGATGAGGTGTAGCGGGGTACCAGTTAATCCTTCGACATCATTTTTGATCCGGAACCTCCAGCTATAAATGACTACTGCGGTCCGTCTTTGGAATGAGACTAGAGGGGAAAGGTTTATCTGTCGTATTGAGCTCTAGTTTATCTTTTCCTTCTTCTTCTTCTGATTATACTAAACATGGTGCGACTTTTTTCTTTTTTCCAGTCATATACCTTTCTATTGTGACGTCACAGTCCGAGTTTATGCCAACCAAGGTTGGAAACTATGGGAAGCCATAAAATGCAAAGCAAAAACAGATAGCCACAGTTTGTAACAATGAACATAAATACTCAATAAATACTATTGAATTTGTTGGAAACAAAGCAACCGATCATGGGATTTATTTGTTATAAATGAAAATTTGCAGAAGTGTTGAATTGGTCGTCTGTTAACACGATTGAATGTTTTGCTATGTTCGGACGTCCATAAGTAGTCTGGATCCCCAATCGGATCGACGGGAAATTGTATTGATTATTAATATTATAGGCAGGGAACACGACGAAAATGGTGCCGGCATTATAAGCGATCATGGTTTGGGAAAACAGTGTCTTGTAGGCAGAGATCTTTTTTTTTTCATCAACAGTTTAATCTCTTATTCATATAATTGTGTCTGTTTGTTGTTCTGGGTGGTTTGTTTGTTTGTTTGTTTGTTTGTTTTTTGTTTTTTGTTTTTTTGTGTGTGTGTTTTGGTTTTGTTAGGGGAGGGGTTGTTCTGCTAAAAGGCTACCCCAAGGTGAAGACTGCAAAAAGAAAAAGAAAAACATCAAAGGGAAGGAAGACATATGTGGACATTTCTCTTGGACTGTGAAAGACTGCAAGATGGTGAAAAGGGAAGACACAAGTAGGGAGTTCCAAAGTGCAGCAGTAAATAGACGCAAGTAGAGTGTCTCACAGTAATGACCTTTGAAACAGATACAGTGAAGGGGTGAGAAGATGTTACAAAGCGGATGCTATTATGAGTGGAAACAGAAGGGAAAACCAGAGAGAGAGCTTCTGCGCACATACCTTGAAAGTACCTGTAGAGACCTAATGAGGAGACAGAGCGTCTAACAGAAACAGGTGCAAGACACGATGTCAGATCTTTCCCTACAAGATTAACAGCTAGCAGGTGAATCCTGTCAAGCAAGGATAAGGCTAGCGGCACACCGAGAACTTGATCGCGTTCGTATTAAATCATCGTTGACAAAAATGCAAACTGTAACATGAACACTGCGTGACTTGGAGCGATCTCAACATTAACTCATATATACATTGAATCATCTGAACTCATCTGGGCTGACAAATTGAATAATGAGAAGTTCACACCTAAAGAACTTTCTTTTGATGGAAGAGCCGAGCGTCGTGCACCAGAGAAATTGACTTCCCACAAGATGAAAATTGTCTAGGCTAACTCCTAAACAACACATGACTCACGACTGGAATATTGTTAGTCGATAACTAAAACCACTCAATCACGGTTAACTCGATTGATGAAACATTCCACTGTGAATTTTGTTCTCTCCCGAACCCCGTTTGTTTTTAAGTTAATCACTGCACTTGCCGTCATGCTCCGTGCTAAAGACATCTCAATCGTTAATCGACAACTGGGTTGTACTGTACGGCTCGGCGCGTGCTTCGTCGAGGGGATATCTTGGTAAACTGATGCCGTTGAAAACCGCGCAATCCGTCACGACGCGAAAATTAAAGATGGTGGTCTCTGTGCGTCTGTTATGAGCAAACACAGAAGTATCAGCACCGCCCTGCTCCCTCTGAAGAGAGTGATAGATTGTTAATTTTCTTTAAAATTTAATTCAGTGGCAAAGTTTCCTCTTCGGTCTTCTTTCTAGCCTACTTCACGCCCATGCAGGAGGAAAGCCTCTTCACCAATTCTCCTTTTCACTCTCTCCTGAGCTGCCTGTTGCCAAGCAATGCCCCCCTAGTTCTTACTCCATCTTCTGTTTTGTCCCCCTCTTTTTCCTGTTCGGTTACTTGGAGTCCAATTGGCTGTTTTGCATGCCCACCTGTTGTCACAACTCCTTGCATGGTGACCTGCCCATCTCCACTTCTGTGACTTAATGGTCTTAATAATATCCTGTACTCTTGATTTCTTTCTTAGGTCCTCATTCGTCACCCTGTCCTTCCTTGATACTCATAACATTCTTCTTTCCATATAGCCCTCTCTGTCACCCTTAGTTTTTTTTCTCAAGACGTTTAGTAGTAGTCCATGTCTCGGTATAGGACATGTACGATGCACTGATCGAATGCCTACCTTTTTCAGGGATACAGAAAGTATCAGATTATGTCAAATACACATAGGCATGGCCGTTGCGACTGGGATGCAGCGTGGGGAGGGGAGGGGAGTTGACAGCGATGAAAGTCAATTTTCCAGTCAGTATTTTAGGGTGTTATCAGCAATTGAAACCTCAACTAAGCTAGAAGGGTTCAATCTTTTAGAACAAATTCAGTTGGCAAAGGAAAACGTGTGGTTGTTTACCGACTGAACATCCAGTTGTTGTTGTTTGTGTGTTTGTTTGTTGTTGTTTTTGGGTGTTTTGTGTGTGTGTGTGTGTGTGTGTGTGTGTGTGTGTGTGTGTGTGTGTGTGGACACACGGAAGGGCATATGTGGGGTCCTGACAACAATGGAACAATGGACCCCACAAGGTCATTTCAATAGGAACAATTGGGCCCACAAGGGAATTCTTCAGAAAAGGGAATAATAGAACAACAATAGCAGTACCCCACATTCCGGATCCGTAAGGATGTGTGTGTGTGTGTGTGTGTGTGTGTGTGGTGTGTTTTTGATGTTGTTGTTGTTGTGGTGTTTTTTTTTTGGGGGGGGGGCTTTGTTTAGTAGCAGTATTATACATTTTGCTGTGAACATCTTTCTGTACACATTATGTTATTTAAAAAGTCATGGGGACAAATATAGCAGAGCCTAGATTGGTGTCACTGTGTTGTTTTCTTCGTCTGTTCCGGTACATCGTCCGCCCACAGCGACACAAACGGTTTTTATGTTTTGCTCCTTTGGGAATCAAGCCTCTTCAGACTGTCTTTCATTGGCTGTCAACACAGTATTGAAATAAATATTGAATTGAACTGAAATCCAATACAATTATTCATTCCATCTGCTGAATAAAAATGTACGATTAATATTACATTAACGAACGATTGTGCTAGAACCTAAATCCTAATGTAATTGTCTTTTTCTCTCCTACGTTTGTGCCTTGTCCCCAGCAGGCACGCGATACCTTATTGTGTCCCCTTTTGACCAACAACACCGATCTCCTCGCCTAGTTAGCAAACCCCAGCGGGGCCGGGGATTGGAAAGCGGAAAGCCCTGCCAGGAGGATGGCTTAAACGCGGTTCTTCATCAAGTAAACACACCTACGACGTGGGTTTGCAAAGATACGCCAAACAAAAATTTATGCAATTTGTAGTTCGGCCAGACGAATTTGTTTTCTCGCCCCCTCTGTTCGGATGGGAATATCAAGGGTTCAAAGACAGTGCATCCTTAGCAATCTGAAAAGATGCTTTTGGATGCAACAGAAGGATATAAGTTTGAACGCTATTATCCCATCTGAGGTTCTGTTTACGTGTTATTCGTCATGTGTGCCGTGACAAAGCGGTCGGGAACATCGACATCAAGTTCTGATATAGTGTGGAAGTTCGAAACCCGGTCGTGGCACTTGTGGTCTTTTTTTTGTTTTGTTTTTTTTTTTTGGGGGGGGGCAAAACCTCAACCTGGAGTACCTGAGAGGGTAGAGTTTTTTGATGTGAGTGATTAGCAACCCGTGCGCCCATGTCGCTGCCGGTGCTGCATACTCCAAAGGAGTTGGGATGATTATAGGAATTGCACATAAGGCCCAAACGAACAGGGGTAGTAATGGTGTGAAAAGATTGACGTGAGCCGAGACGAACCGAGGTGTGACCCGTAGCCTAACAGCGGACCCCGTGGGCTCTTGACCGTCAAAGATTGGTCCCATATCAAGATTGTGTAAAAGAAATATATAAAAAAGAAATTAATTATAATAATGGACGCGATTTTAGTAAAGCCTTGTGAAATTAAATCCCAAATGATAATTTGGGGATTTTTTAATCCCTTCCCCTAAAAGTGTATGTTCGTGTTTTTGAATTTACAATAAACCACGACGTATTTTGTGCACAAAAAGTGACAATGGATTCAATTTTCGACCCCAGCAGAGTCTTTCTCAAAAGCTAACAATAACACAACACATGCAAGAAAATATTAAAGGGAAATAAGATTTTTTTAAATACAAAATAAGGATATTTAGGAAAGGTCACTTAAAATGTAGATGAGTTCATTTCAGTCACCTCTTTTGTATTTAGTTATTCAAATGGTGGTATATCAAAGATTCATGAATTCAAAAAAAAAACTCCCTTCCGGATCATGTGAATTTCGCAGAATTGTTGATTTAAGTCGTGCGACTTGAACTCGAGTCGGACTTGAATCACTATTTTTTTTTTGACTTGTGACTTGACTTATAACTTTGGACTTGACTTGGACTTGCGAAAAATGACCTGTGATTTGTTGGACTTGCAAAAAATTAATGTTACCAACGTAAGTCAGAAGCTACTTTTAAAAATTTGCGCATTGCGTCATCAGACTTCTTTCGGCTCGCGGCTTCGACTCCGACTTCGGGTCTGGTCTGCCTTTTCGCTCGCGTGTACCTGGGAGAGTGCCACGGATGCCATGATAGATGAGGAGTAGCACCTTGAAAACGTACCGAGAGCAGAGAAGTTCAATATCAAGATAGCATAATCGACCAGCAAGACGTCACCATTACTCCCCTGCTAGGACTTTACGTTCATCACAACAATCATTGCTTACCACTACTACTAGGGCTTCTTCCATTTTTTATGGTCAAAGATCATTTTCTTACGCCGCTCCATTTCTTTGGAATAGTCTTCCTGTGCATATTCGCCAGGCTAGTTCTTTACATTTTTTAAGTCTCTGTTAAAAACTCATTTGTTTGAATGTGCTTATTTGTAATCTGCTTACTAGTAATGTTTCTTTCACTTATTGTATATTTTATTGTTCTCTTTATGCGCTTAGAGGCTTCTGCATTAGGCGCTTTACAAATGTCTTAATTATTATTATTATTAAGGAATTTGTGGAGATATATCCGTCTAACACAACAAATACTTACATAAAAATGAAAAACAAACAAAAGAAATCAGTAAACAAATAATGACATAAAAAGACAGATTTTCAACGTTTCTGTTATTGGTATGCATAGTTCAACCTTTAAATTCCGAGGAATAAGCAAACGTGTATACAAAAAAAAACAATGATGTTCATAAGAGAAGACATCAAATTAACATAACACTCGTTATATTATTATGCAAATTTCATAAAATACAAATAAGTGTTTACAAAGACACGATCATTTAAGAAATTGCCGCAAAAACGAGACAATATTAATTCGTATGACGAAAGAGACGATAAACTTAGATTGTCAAACCCCTCGACGAGATCAACGCAAACAACGTTAATCATTTTGTTATCGGAGTTTAAAGGATCGTTTGATCAAAGTGCCCATTAAAACGTAAATTTGAATTGTGTGTCGTTCTTAAATTGAAAACCATTATAATGTTAAAGATGTATCGCCCGTTTTTGTTTTCCAAATTGGTGAGTTTAAATAAAAGATTTTTTTTTTTCCTTTATCCGAGGAAGTTAACAACTTTCATTTGAGAAACTGACCGGAAACAAACCCACTTGTCATCGATTAGCAGCATTTTAGTTAAAAGCCGAGTTACTGTCGGCACGTGACTTTATCTCACGTTTCCACCAGCCAGTACAATCCATCTGCATTGTGAGTATTCCCCCCCTTTTTTTTTAAATCCTCATCTGTAAAATTTGTTCTTAGAAATGATTCTAAATTCGTCGAACTTCAAATGATTGTAAAGGCAAGCTATACAGCTGCCAAAATGCGTTAGATGCAGCCGATACAAAGCAAGCTAGTTTTTGTTTAAATTTTTTAAATGTTAATTTCAAGTACGTCGTTTTTAGAAACGCACAAAGGAACGAGCGTAATTTAGTCAGTGTCTTTCATTCTCTAGCCGCAAGTTACCATTACCGTGTTTTGATAAAAACGCCCATAATCAAATTGTGTTTTTGCTGTTGTTTTTTCTCAAAAAAAACAAATCATTCTTAATTGTTCTATTCCAACAAACTGCACAAAGATCGCAGTTTGTTTTGCAAGCAGTGTACACCAAATCGTTTCACTGGTAATCGAATTACCGTATTTGTTTCCTTAGCGACGGTCTTATTTCATTAGTTTATACAACAAAATCAATCAAAATCAACTCAATTTAGGATATATACTTATAGGCCTGTTAATTTCTAGCTTTTGAAGAAATTAGTTTTCAGCGATGGTGAAAGAAAAGTTCGAAGTCCAATACTTGCGGCAATGTAGTTTCGGTTATCACGCAGAATTAGGGACGAATCACGTAGTCTTGTGCCCGTGCCGCAAGAGACATTTTTTACAGGCAACTGGTTGTAGGCCATCTTTAAGAAGATAATCCGTTCGCAGTCAATAATATCATTTTCTCTGGTACAGTGAACAACTATTAGAAAACTCCCTCTTCTGAATGCAGTGAAATTGGTTGCCTCGGGGTTACCTGAAAAAGTTGCCCAATGTGACTTGGCCCTAAGGTTGAATTTGCTACGAAGGTTTAGATTACAATGTAAGGTGCTTGACAGTCACACTTGTCCCCTCAAAATCTTTTTAAGGGGACAAATGTTAATCCTTAAAGTTTTTAAAACAAAACATTTTACCAAATGTGAGACTCCACAAATCCTTGTTGTGGTCTAGTGTAGTGGTCTCAAGGTCGAATCCCTTAAACGAAATTTCACTTCAAATTTTTACCCAGAAAGTATTTAAAACGTTTTCAGGATTAAAACAAAAGATACATCGGAAGATATTATAGTACCAAACGGGTAGGGCGTATACGCGAAGCTGAAAAAAATGCCAGTTTGGGGGGAAAAAATCAAAATTGGCAACTAAATGGATGAAGACTTTATACATGAAGAATAGTCTGGTTTACTAAGCGTCCATGCAGACAAAGTTACCAAGGGTAAGGTAGGATGTCTGTTTCTTGCCTCCCGTGTCGCCGAGGTAGACAGCCTTGACTGGGAGGTACTCCTTGTCCTTCAGTAGGCCCTCGTCGGCAGTCTCGCTCTTGCCGGCTGCGTCGCAGTTACAGAGTTTACCGGATGGACAATCTGAACAAAATTAAGATGGCAAAGAATAAAGTATTTGGGAAAATAATTTAAGCAACGGTGAACCCAGGACTCGATTTCACAAAGAGCTAAGATTGATCTTTAAATGTGTATCAATCCTAACTGTAAGCAACGTGTGACATCATACTACAAATCACTAGGGCAATATGAGACAACTCATCTTAAGACGAATCTTAGTGCTTTGTGAAATCGAGCCCAAGAATGCTTTTTTTGCAAAGAGGTTGGTGCAATGCGTGAATACATTATGGCGAGGTCGCGGTCTGGCAGGAGATTGTGCCCCCCCCCCCCCCGATAAGGCGAAATGTGCACAAAATTCTCCTGATAGCGCCCTCTTTTGAATCATCCTCCTTCAGCCCATGTAAAATTCCCATACATGGACGACAGAATCTCCGGGTGACAGATTTCCCTATGGGTGCACCCCACTAAATAGGGAAAAAACAGAGCGACGGCCTCATTAATATTTTGTAGGCCCTCCAAAACATTCTATACTAGACAAATTTTTGAGCCAAATAAAAGGAGTAAAGTGTCAACATTTTGCCAAAATGTGACCTGCGGGTTTAATATTGACTTACAACTTAAAGGAACATTACAGAATTGGTTTTTCTAACAAAACAGTTGCTGGCAGTGTAAGCACTTTATGTAATCCACCATATACATAAACTGACAAACCTGTAGAAGTTTGAGATCGATCGGCCATCTGGGTCATGAGAAAATAGTGAAAAACCGATTACACATTTGCATGAAATCATATAGATTCAGCAAATGAATAAAACGCTCACTGAGCGATAAACTCCAATCGGATAATTAGTTTATTCATTTCTCATCAAATATGACATTTCAGACAGAAATATTTCAAGAGATGTGTTTTACTATCATCATCATTAGACCGTCTAAGTTTTGTGTAAATCTGTGATCAAAAGTATATTTTACAAGTTTTTTTTTTTACCAATTCTGTAATGTTCCTTTAAGGTATTTTGGATGACATAGGCCCTGAAAAAATTGACCTGCTTACCAAGAGGTGTAGGGAATTCTTTCCTTTTTATTTTTAGATTGATGCTCGGACATTTGGTAATTTACACAGGTAAATTTTGAGGGAGAATAACTCGACGGACCTTGGGACTCCCCATGTCAAATTAAGCAGAGGGTAAATGTTAGGGGGTCAATGGAAAAATTCTTTACCGTGAAAAGCTGTGAGACTTCTAAGTATTTTTAAAAGTATTTTTGAATATTTAGCATTTTGCACTGTGTACAGTGGGGGGGTTATTTAGTGGGGTGCACCCCTGTGTCACCGGCCATTGGTTGCCCATCCTCATTCCCTGAGTTGATCGATCTCACCGAGCCATGACCCCCGGTATTAGTTAATTGAAATATGCCAGTATATAGCACATCTTAATTAGGCCTTAGCCGATCCACTCTAAACGCTCGCGTTCAATTATGAATACCCGCAACCTCGTTCCAAGAGGTGATCGATCTCGCCGCGCGCGCGCCATTTTCGTTTCCTCCCACTCGGTGCTCGCTCTCAAACCCTGTGTGTTTTGGCGGTCGTATAAACCAATAACTGTTTCGGTTGAATTTGCCATTGGTTTATTACTGTCAGGGGTTTGGTGGGTGGTATTTATACGGCGCGCTGCATGTCCACGGGAACGAGGCTGCTGGTTACCCCCTCTTGTGTCATGGGGTTACCCCCTCTTGTGTCATGGTTTTAGAGAGATAAAGTGAAAGAGGCTTGAGTGTATGTAGTTTCTTACCACCGGTTTCAGTGCAAGCACATTTTCGGCTCGTCATCGATGCCTCCACGCCTCCCCAGCTTCTCATTGTATCACCATCTCGAGATATCCACCAACCATAGTCTGTACCTTTCCTGGAGAAGAGCACAGCCAACTTACAGCGGAGCTGCCAAACAAAAAAGTAACATTAAAGATGGATTTGTTTGTTGTTGTTTTTTTTATTTCAAAGGTTGGGAAAAGTTGCTTCAGATGTTGATGAGGCAATGTCATGGATTGCTAAAATGCACAATATCGTGTCCGATTTGGCGGCTACAGCTACGGCTAAAGCTATTGTTAAGGGTGTTGCTAAGGACGTCCTATACTTCAGCTCATGATGACGCGGCGACCAAGCCGTAGCCGCTAATTTGGACACGGCCCAATATTACTTACCGACATTATGGCTTGTGAATAACTCTCTGCACGTTGCTTTATTTCTTTATTAATTTTATTTTATTTAATATAAATTAAAACAAATTCTTAAACTCCCCAACCCCCTTCGCATGTGGCTGTTTGAGCTGTTTACAAATATTGTGCCTGCATGAAGTCCAGGCATTGTGGCTCTTTGAGCTGTGTACAGATTGTGCCTGCAGGAAGTCCAGGCTATGTGGCCCTTTTGAGCTGCGTACAGATTGTGCCTGCAGGAAGTCCAGGCTATGTGGCTCTTTGAGCTGCGTACAGATTGTGCCTGCAGGAAGTCCAGGCTATGTGGCTCTTTGAGCTGCGTACAGATTGTGCCTGCAGGAAGTCCAGGCTATGTGGCTCTTTGAGCTGCGTACAGATTGTGCCTGCAGGAAGTCCAGGCCATGTGGCTCTTTGAGCTACGTACAGATTGTGCCTGCAGGAAGTCCAGGCTATGTGGCTCTTTGAGCTACGTACAGATTGTACCTACAGGAAGTCCAGGCTATGCGGCTCTTTAAGATGTGTGCACGTTGAGCTTGTAGGAAGCTCTGTGGCTCTTTGAGCTGTGTACAAATTGAGCCTGCAAATCCAGGCTCTGTGGCCCTTTTGAGCTGTGTATACAGATTGTGCCTGCAAGAAGTTCAGGCTCTGCGCTCTTTTGTAAACATGTGATGTCACATTGTCTATAGGCTCCAGAGTCAAACCTTACCTTGATAAATTGTTGACAACTTGTGGAGACATCTGCGAGGGCGGCCATCTGATCCATGTCGGCGTAGTAAGTAGGGATAAGCTCAAAACTTCCAGCAGCTCTGTTACCATTATTCCGCACTTCATCCTCACTGTCATGCCCGACAACCGTTTGAACTTTATTTGGCGCCAAAGTGGCAAGAAACAAAATCGGAAAGATGGTTCATGGTAAGTATTTGTTACAGCCGTTATTTAGAAGTGTAAATATTTTTATTCACAATCGAAATTGGCTTTTATATCCTTTGAGAAAGACTTGACCCGGCGGGGTCTAAACGTGAGGCAAAGACCACATTTTACTTATTATTTGGGGACATGTTTTGCCGAAATAAACTAATAAATGACACAAAAACAGGCACTATTAATTTCCCCAAGACTATCAAAAGTTGATATTTCAAACGTTGTTTGTTTTTGTTTGTTTGTTTGTTTGTTTGTTTGTTTGGGGTTTTTCTTGACACAGGGAGGTGACGTAAATGTACACGTTCAGATGTTTGAACACAGCACTTTCTTAAAGATACTTTTTGCCTTACCTGCTCCATCTTCCATATTGCACTGTACATTGAACGGACTCCCCAAGCCCTTGGGATCGATTGAGTAGGTACCGCTCGTCGTCTCCCCTCGGTCGAAAATCTCCTGACATGTCTGTGGCGTTGCCAGGGACACCGGTGCCACCGTTGTAGTCGTTGCCTTCACTGTCGTGGTCCTTGTCGTAGTGGGGGCTCTCGTCGTGGTTGTCGGTTCAGGTTCGGGCTGCGGTTCGGGTTGAGGTTCCGGTTGCGGTTCCGGTTGCGGTTCCGGTTTGGGCTTGGGTTTGGGTTTGGGATTAACTGGCTCGTCAGGTTGACCTGAAAATGGGGAACGGGGAAGTAAATAAAAATATGTACAATGTTTTGAGTGTGTATTAAAGACACTGGACACCTTTGGTAATTGCCAAAGACCAGTCTTCTCACTTAGTGTATCTCAACATATGCACAAAATAACAAACCTGTGAAAATTTGAACTCAATTGGTCGTCGAAGTTGCAAGATAATAATGGAAGAAAAAACACCCTTGTCACACGAAGTTATGTGCTTTCAGATGCTTCATTTCAATTCAAATAAATTACTTCTTTCTCAAAAACTACGTTACTTCAGAGGGAGCCGTTTCTCACAATGTTTTGTACTATCAAGAGCTCTCCTTTGCTCGTTACCAAGTAAGTTTTTATGCTAACAATTATTTTGGGGTAATTACCAATAGTGTCCAGTGTCTTTAAATAGGTTTCTTCGTTTCAAAAATTCACAGTCTTTTAAAAGCAAGGTATACTTTTGGTAATTACTCTACAAGTTAATGACTACAAAAGCTCACTTGGGGAGGAGCACCGAAGAGCTGTTGATGGTATAAAATATTGTGAGAAACAACTCCCTTGAATTAGCAGTTTGTTTTTTTTTTTCACTCCCCAAAAATTGAATCTGAGAAACAGGCATTTGAAAGCACACATTTCTATGCAAAAAAAAAGTGTTTTCTTGCAACTTCGTTGACCAATATTGAGCCCAACATTTCATAGATTTTGTTATTTTATGCATATAATGGGATACAAGTCTTCGACAATTACCAAAAGTATACAAACAGCTCAAAACTGTAAAACACCAACTTTCAACAATGAATTTATGTATGGTACAAAACTGACATCAGAGGACCTCGGAGACACAAAATAATTATTAAAACATAATCATGATGGACTTGCTTGACATTTAACAAAATGTAAATCAAAACTGTTTTTGTAAATCTATAGATTTAAGGTGATGGCTTTTTATGGACTGTTGAATAATGGTTAAACCTGGAGTTTTTTGGTGCACTAGCCCTCTAAAAACTGCTTATTTTAATAAAAGAGTAGGGACATTTTTCCAAGAGGGAGTCAGGCCAGATTACTCGTTCAGAGGTGTTTTTTATTTTGGAGAGGTAAACTAAAATTTAAAAATGAAAAGTTGTCAAGTTAAGTTGTCAGAAAACATTTATTTGAATTGCTTTCAAGAGGCTGAGAGGCCTTGCGATATTGTTTGAGTATTTTTGAATATTGCTTAGCATTCAGCATTGGTTGCTATAATGGGAAGCTTATTTTCTGATGAGGTGTCCACTTATTTTTACCTGGCGAGTCTACTGCCCCTATAGCGTCTCAAGGCCCCCCGTTGCCACCCAGTGCCTAATTTATAAAGCTGCTAACCACAAAAAAAGTGCTAAGCTTAGATAAACTTTTACTTATAGCAGAGATGGGTTACAGGTGGACATTCCATTACTTTGCTATACGTTGCTAATGACTGATTTCGCAATGGTGCCAAGCAAACATTTTAAGTCATTTTCTGTTTAGCTGCTTTGACAATTTGGGCCCAGATAGCGGATCGTGAGTCAAGGCCCCCATTATGTCACAAGAGCACCGCTCAGTTGACCCCCATAATGGGTCTGAACTTTGACCCGGAAGTGCATACTCACTGGGCCTAAAATCTCCTTCGGCGATGACCCTCTCCAGTTCCTCAATTCGAGCTTCCAGTCCCTTAATGCGGACGTCACACATCTCGTATTGAGCATCGATGGCTTCATCTATGACGCTGAACGTCTGTCTGACGAGATCTGCTTGCTGATTGGCCAGCTGCTCCACGTCGATGTCGTGCTCGCCCCTTGTGAAACCAGCTAGCAGGAGCACGCATGCGCACCAGATGAAGGTCGCCATTTTGATGAAATCTACCAGACCAAGACAAAAATGGTAAAATATTCTCACGACACTAAATTACTACAGGATAAAAACATTGACATAACATTTGTAACCATCGATATGCTATCTCATGGATTAATAGTCCTTCTCCAGCTGGTTTGAAATTGTCAACAAACACCCACACACAACGCAACGAGGAGGGTCTTGTGACCATGAAATGGAGGCTACAGTAAAAAATTCTCGGAAAAATTATTGACAAAGTTTCTTGACGAACACTGCAGGCGATCTTTCTAATTGTGCAGACGTCTGACCTCAGCAAATCCGCGTGTGTCACCCTGGCCCCACCAAGTCCCTTTGCCCAGCACTGTTCGGGCTCAACTCCAGTTTATGATTCTAAAACGTCTTATCATAGGGAAGCTTTGGTAATAATACTTATGTTGAACCATTCGGGACATCGTAGTGTCACTCTGAGCTTGTTGAGGATCGCGGAGGAATTTCCACAAGCTTTTGGGTGGGAACTGAACCTATCCAGCCCTTCGCATTTATAGAGCGAACTGTCTTATTTGTGAGTCCATCCCGACCCACCAGGATGGGAACCGAGCCCACAACCCCTCAGCATTCCTGAGTAGATGTTTCAACTGCTATACCACCGGGTGACCCAATTAAGGGATACTGGGAGCAAATCTAGTCAGACTGATGAGTGCACAAATTCACCAAACATAGAAAAAGAAGCATCCTGGTCAAAATACTTCACTACTCAAGACTGGTTCCATGCTCTGTTATATGCTATGATTATGCCCAAATATTGCATGCCCCCCCCCTGCACCTATACCCACAAGTGTAAAGCATGGAATCTGACAAAAATTGCTTCATTGTGCTACGGGTCTGTTGTTTTATATTGTTATTACAATCGTGTATCTCTTGTCCGTTTTGTTTGAAGATCCCCGGTTTCAATGTCACTACAGGTACACGCACTTGTTCTCATTAATTAACAATCCATTTGACCTTTCTTGATTGTACTACATTTGGAAACACAAACTTTGCATGGTGGATAAACAATCTAGTAAGGTTTGCTGTGACACCATGTACATGAGTAGGATTTGAAACTTTGCATGGTGGGAATACAATCTAGTCAGGTTTGCAGTAACACCATGTACATGAGTAGGATTTGAAACTTTGCATGGTGGGAATACAATCTAGTCAGGTTTGCAGTAACACCATGTACATGAGTAGGATTTGAAACTTTACATGGTGGAGATACAATCTAGTAAGGTTTGCAGTTTACCATGTACATGAGTAGGATTTGAAACTTTACATGGTGGAGATACAATCTAGTAAGGTTTGCAGTTTACCATGTACATGAGTAGGATTTGAAACTTTGCATGGTGGAGATACAATCTAGTAAGGTTTGCAGTTTACCATGTAGACCATACCCCCCTCTATGAGTTCAGAAAAGAACCGGTGCGATCCAATCAGATGCTTTCATCGCCTTCAGGAATTCGTCGAGTTCTTTAACCACCCGGTTCTTTTCAGAACCACCGCAACTCATAGGGGTTATTTTAATGTGATACCAATAAACCTTACTAGATTGGAAAGAAAGCTTAATAAACTTTTCAACATTTTAAACTACCCGTGAAATTACTGCACGTCATCGCTCAGGTTTTTTTATTCGGTTTTTTTTTCTTTTCAGAGAACTAGCAACACACCTGTGTTTTTCATCGTGCACTTTTGCGTTGTGACTTCTGACAACAGTTTATCAAAGACAAAATAAAAACGCAAGGTTCTTATTTGAAACGAACTCCAAAAAGCCTTTGGACATACATTTAAATAATCACTACAAAAATCAACTGTACTTCTACTGTAATAAAACACACGGCATCAAACCCCAAAACTGCCGAAGGGGGCAAAACTACACAATTCGATGAGTAGAAATTAACGCACAAAGGTTTGCCTGTAGACTTTATTAAAGGGAAAAACTAGTCGTAATTAAACGCTAGTTTGACTTCAATTTGACAACCGTACGCATAGGAAGAGATAAATAAAAAAAATATTTTACCATTCGCAATTGCCCGTAAGTACACTCATGCAATAAAACCATTTAACTTCAATACATAATATCTACAACTTGAACAAAATAACGCAACATGCTACAAGCTGAAATGTGTTTCACAACTGTAAACTGCAGTTAAAAATTATGAACCATCGAATTGTCAACAATATACAGGTTTTCTCCAAGAAAAGCTGTCAAACGCAGAGTTGTAAGTTTACCTTGTTTAATCCCGAACTGCGGCACTGCCTTCGTGGTCTCCACTCCCAAGTGCCGTTTACCAAGCTCACCGAGGTAGTTTTATAATCCATGGTGAGGGGCCAGTCAATCCGCTCAGAGGCGATCAACCGGCCAATCAGGACAGATTTTTTTTATCATAAAGTTCAAGGACCTCTGTAGCTCATACAGCTTTTATTTAAAGTAACAGACTGACGAAGTTGAAACAAAAACCAGAATATGGCACATGGCCTAAATGGTTTGGAAAAGTTGCTTTCTTGTACACATTGTGTTTTTATTGTTCTTTTCAAATTCCTTTTGTGTTTGGTTGAAGTGGAAAATTAAATTCTATTAAACAAAATTGTAATATCGTCGAGCTCTGAAAGATTGCGATCGAAAAAAGAATTCACAAAGCATACACAGTTTTTGGACAAAATAATCTGAAACTTTTTTTTTTCTTCTTCGATGAATCTTTAAAAAACCAACCACGTTGACATTCAAAATTAGATTGGGAAAAAAACAGAAATAAATTCTCGAAATCTCTCAGTAGATGGGGAAACTTTTACAAACTTGGCGCTCACTACTCAGGTGTGAACAACTACTAATTTTTAATTAATTTGTTTCTTATTTTTTCTTCCTCTTTTTTTGTATTTTACTACCCGTTTGCTGGTTTTTATGCTGTTTGCGTGTGTGTGTTTGTACAAATATTCATATTTTTCATAACTTTTAGATTTGTAATCTAAAACTGTAAATATACATATGTTTTTGTAAACTTTTGAACTTTTGTTGTTCCTAGAACCATCTGGAGAAGAGAGCCTCTAGACAGGAACTTGGTTTCGTTTCTTGTAGGCAGTCAATCGGGTTCCAGCTGTTTCACTAACCGCTTGCTCTGTCTTTTTTATTGCTAATGTAGTTTTCTTTGTATTTTTTTAAATTCTATTTTGAATGTACTTTTTAAAGGAACATTACAGAATTGGTTTTTGCTAACAAAACAGTTGCTGGCAGTGTAAGCACTTTATGTAATCCACCATATACATAAACTGACAAACCTGTAGAAGTTTGAGATCGATCGGCCATCTGGGTCACGAGAAAATAGTGAAAAACCGATTACACATTTGCATGAAATCATATAGATTCAACAAATGATAAAACGCTCACTGAGCAATAAACTCCAATCGGAAAATTAGTTTATTCATTTCTCATCAAATATGGCATTTCAGACAGAAATATTTCAACGGATGTTTTCTACTATCATCATCATTAGACTGTGTAAGTTGTATGTAAATCTGTGATCAAAAAGTATATTTTACAAGTTTTTTCTTACCAATTCTGTAATGTTCCTTTAATGATTGCCCGATAAATGAAATAAATAAACTTATACAAACTTCCAATTTAAGTTGTCATGTGTAAAAACAATCTTCTTTTTTTAACGAGATGTTTGCTTTCCTGTTGAATCGAACGATTAAATGGAACAACCTGCCTTAGCAACGCCCTTGACCGTAAAAAAAATTTACCCCGACCTGAGATTTTTTAAATGATTTGAAAACCACAACATAAAGGTCATCTGCGGACGAATTCTGTATCTACAGATTGTGTTTAATCTCCAGTAAATGGACGGGCACGTTGTAGTAAATGAATGGGCACGTTGTTGAATTTTGCTGATATTCAAGTAGCCATTAAAATAGTTAAGAAATTGCCTCTTTGTTAAAAACGACATTACTTCAGAGGGAGTCGTTTCTCACAATGTTACCAAGTAAGTTTTTATGGTAAAGTATTTCTTGAGTACTTTAAAAGTATCGACTGCCTTCAACCTGAACCCTGACACTTGCTTTCAAAAATTGGCATAACAAATTAAGTTTCCAGTCATCAGACGAATTCATCGAAATGTCTGAGTCAATTACTGATTACTTTTAATCAAAAAATTGATCGTTTTTTTTCACATATTTTGTTTTCCAGTCAAAGTTGTTTGGCTTAGATCTTTCATTCACTTTCTTGACAGCGCTCTCTTATTAACATTGAATAGGAATTCATAACCAAAACAGTGTCAGCTTTGGTGATTTGCAAGTTGAACTCGGTGAACGTTTGCCCATGCACGTACACGGTTGAACAGGAAAATGTACGAGAAACAAAAGAAGTGATAAATTATTTTAAAACCCTTCATTTTCACACGTCATGTGGTTTCGCGTCAACCTGAGAAAATAAACAAAATAGTTTGCCTGGAGAAAAGTCTGTTATGGACGTCTCTCAATTTATCAACTTGAAGTTGAACACTTGGCACGAAGTCAAATTGCATTAATTAATCACTCGGCCACTACACCCCCTTGATAACATGTAAGTAACTATGTGCAAATCTGTGACCACTTTATTTTTTTCAATCTTACCGATGTTGTACACACCATTTTGTATATATATATATATTTGTTTTTAATGAGATACCGCCTAACTCACAAGGCCGATGGCCACTTCAAGGTGAGGGCTACACTTAACTGATTTGGGCTGTTGACCCAAATCAACTGTCACCAGGGGCAGGTTGCCACCTACTCCTGAGGCTGAAACAGCGTTACCCCCTTCACAGTCCGTAAGGATGTCGGCATGGGTATCATCCACTAGGAGCCTGGCTGGTAGAGCAGAATGCACTATACCTTCCCAACTTTTTACAAAGCAATTATGGTTAAGTGCCTTAATCAGGGCACAAGTGTCATGACCGGGATTCGAACCCACACTCTGTCTTTGGTCTGTGAAGGTGAGATGTTGTGCGTAATTGACAGAAGTTCTACTGTGCATACAATATTATTTATGAATATTTTTTCTTGTTTGATTGGTGTACCGTATCGTTCTTATGAATGGGAGACCAGAGATTGCCACTAAATCGACCATCCGGTTAAAATCATAAGCAGTTATAAACAAATTCAAAATGTTAAAAATCTAAAAACCATTTTTTTTTTAAATTGAACCAGACAAAAAAGAAGAAGAGACGGTTATTTGTTTCGGATCCACGGACTTTATTAATCTCTCGCAAGTTTCAGGAGACGAATAAAAACAAACTTATTCAAACGAAATTCATGGAAACCGAAAACTCTTCGTGTAGGCGTACATGTAACCCCAGTAATCACCAGACGTCTTCCACCGACCTGAAGCCTTGACCGAGCAATCAACGCCCACGGCTGACCCCAAAGGGATTAAAGGTCAACTTTAGACGGTGCAGTCGAAACGTGGATCAACAAATTCTCACAAAGATTCATCTTAAGGCACCATACACCTTCGCATATTCATTTATATGATTTTCATCTTGTACATATTGCTTTAACATCTAATTATAAAAAGCGACCTCCACGTTTGGATTTGTATTTCGCGCGTTTCTTCACATTCGCTCGTGTTTCTAAGAACTAGACTTATGCAATTCTCTTGTTCTTTGCCAATTTTACGGTCCCGTCATGAGTTCTACAAATAAATTTCTTGTTAGTTGTTTTTCATTAGTAACCATTAAATATTTGTTTCGGCAAAAATCGAGCCAGCCAGGCAACTTTAAAATAAAGTGTACTCGAGTTCAACGCCCTCAACGGGAACCATATTCTTGCAAACTTTAACCCCCCCCCCCAGCAATGTTCTCTGAATTGGAAGAGATCAAACAAGAACATCTGGTAAAACAAAAATAAAAACAGTTATCGATTTTTAAAAAAAATTACCAGAGTGTATTTTCAGCAAAACTTTTTGTAGAGAATGATTTCTGCACCTGCGTAGTTTCGTAACACAATTGATATACTTTTTAAAATTGAAATTAAATTGTAGCTTATTTCATTTTGTACTCTGTTTCAATAGTTTACATCGAAAAAACGGTTTTGAAGACACGGTTTATCAATTTCAGCTCGTCAGGAAAAATTGAGTTAACGATACAAACTGAGTCAAGTTTTTCGAAAAATTACGGCCTAAAACCAACCGTGCAAAACAAGTGCACCGTTTGGATTTGAGTAAGTCTGTTGGTATTTTTGTAAAGGCACCGGCCTCACCAACACTGAACAAAGCACTAACATTGGTGTCCACCATATCTCAACAAGGCTAATTAAAACATTATAGTCTTATCTCGTACGTACTTGTTTCTTCCATGAAGTGTTTCTTGTATTTTTTTACCTTTTATTTAATAATAATTTCAATGTCTCTGCCTGCTTCTATATATGATTTAATATAATGTTTTTATATTTCATTTAAGTCTCCACCATCTCTTATTCTGTTTGTGTATGTGTTTGTTAATGTTTGCAGTGAATTTACCATAGTAAGTCCTATCGTAAATTATGCACTCAGGGCATTTCCTTGGTAAGAACATTATGTAATAAATCCATCAAACAAGGCACCTGTGCTGACAATCATTTTTCCATGTGTTAAGAGTGTTCTGCATTTTCTCAACGACTTATTTACCTAAGTGTGTTGTTAACATGACCAGGTATTGTCTGGATAAATTTAAACTTATTTGTTTGCTTTATTAATACAGTTTTCACAAAGGGTAGAGTTTTGTCCTGCCCCCCTTCTAACCAAATCACTGACCCCTGTTGATTGACAGCCCCTCTAGGATGTGTGGCATGGTCCAGCTTAGGATATCATGACGTGTGAGCTGACCAGTGTGTACGATATGTGGATAAGACAATGGAAACATTCAAGTATGTCAGAATGTGCTGACAACGCACCTCGTTTCAGGGTTTTAAGAATGAAGAGCAAGATTGGAGTCGAGCGCTATTTTATTGATGGTGAAAGTTTTCAGGCCGGATTATCTTTTGTGACAACTTAAAACAACAGCAATTGTCAAGTATTGTTGTTTTCACCACAATAGGCCTCTGGAGGATTTAAAGGGCCCCTGAAGTAAACATTTCTTAGTATTAAATATATTTCGAGCTACTTCGTAATCCCCTTACGTGTATGAAAATTAATAACAATCAATATTTAGTTTATTTCATTGAAAAGTGAATTTTTGTATAAACATTTAGAATTGTCCTCTCTTATCTGGACACATGAGGGCGCTGTCGCAGTGATGTCATTTCAGGGAGACACTTGTTTTATTTCTGTTGAAAAATCTGAAATTGTGAACCCCACGTTTTGCTGGTTAGAAGAATTTGTGAAATCAGTTTGCGCTTTGGCTTGCTGCCATGAACTGACACACTAACAAATCACTGAAGAAAAGAAAGTTAACATCAGCAAAATATCCTAAATTTTGTCAATTTTTATGTATGAACTACTTGCAACATTGCAGTTTCTGCCTGACATGACATCCACTTTTGCTCATGAATATGGAAATTTGCATAAGCATACAATACAAAATGGCACCAAAAAATACCCTTAAAAATGGCAAAAAGTAGGGTGAAATGGGACACAACGGTTGAGGGGTTAAAGACATTCCCGGGGTTTGGTTTCCTTGAAATTGTGTCTGTTGTTTGATCGGGGCTTTCTGCTTGTAATAAACCTTGGCCTTCGACTCTACACATCCTGGTTCTACTACCCCACGGTTGTTGAACCACTACCAACGAGTCAATTTCTTTATCTTTCTCGGTCATTGTAAAACCTTTTCATTAAATTATTATTATTTCTTATTTTTGTGAAGCCAAGGATCTCAGAAAAGCGAACTTAACCAAGAACCCCGTGCATGGAGAGAAGACAACGAAGGAAGTTTCTGTTTTAGATGTGGGAGGAAAACCTCCGAGAAATATTCCAGGGAAAACCCACACAATCAGGTAGGGACTGAAAGTCCAATTCACATAGTACCCCCGTTGGGATTCGAACCGGGGTCCCGGGGGAAGATACAGCTACGCCAACCCGATTGCCCCTGAAATTAACTCCTACGTCATTAAGTGATTGTAATTCTTTGAACTCAAATTCATTTAACGATCAGTACCTGTTCCAGAAAGGCGACAATTGTGGATTTGCAGTTAAATTAAAAGATTTGATAATGTTTACTGTGCTAATTTTCTCGACAAAGTTTGGCCATAATGTAGAATTTCTGTGGTTCTCTTTTTTATGCTTACGTTGTCACAATTTTTAAATAACTATGCAAGTTCACCCCAACCAAGGCTAAAAACCACTCTTGGTATAAGGAGCTACAAGAAAAAAAAAACTTAAGATTGAAGTTAGTTAGGAGAGCTGAAGGAAGGAAGTGACATTTCTCTTAAATAATCTAGATTGTAGAATGGAGGGCAACATGCACCAGGCAAGAAGTTCCAAAGAGATGCAGTACAAACAGTAATCTAGGTGTACCAATGTCCTGGTGTGTAGAAAAAGATTTTGAGTAGTTTGAAAGGGAACTTCTGTAAATTTAACTTCCACATCAAGTGCATCGCGCTTAGCATCTTTCGAAACTGAGCCTCCTCATTGCCATAACTCCACATTCATCTCAGCGTCTTATAGCTCCATCATGGTCTCACCAGCATTTAAACTTTTACCAACCACACTGCAGTACCTAAAGTCACATGTTAGCATAAAACAGCTGGAAAATATCCAAAGTGATAATCCAAACATGGATCTGTTTGGACCTCTCCAGGCTACATAGTTTTATTTGATAGGCCTTTGCAGCCACATTGTTTAAAGTAGACTCAAATATTTACGTGAGAACATAATTTACGTGTCTGAGGTCATGGGAGTCAATTCTATATCAGTTTGAATTCGAACCATATTTTTTTTATGGTATGAAATTTTATAATGAAAAGCACATGGCATGATCTGTGTGCAAGGTACAGCATAAATCATTTCCCATCTCATGATAATTGGAAACATTTTGTGTTCTTCTTTTTATGAAACCACTGCCATGACAACGGCTGAACTGGGATCCCTTGGTGTGAGGACCCGAGGTCAAACTGTCTGCGCGCATGAGTTGCATTCAATAATGTCAAGAACCTTGCAAAAAAAATAACTCTCACACAGCATCAGGGACCACTGTTTGTTACATTCCCCGACAGTCCAGAAGAAAACTAAATTACCAAATAAAGCAAGTCATCAAAACCCATTTCCAAACCATCTGCTTTTCTACTTCAATCCAAACTCCAGAAGAATCTACAATGACGTAAGATTTGATAAGCTCTCAAGGTTGGCGTGCGACGGTTGCTAACAATACTGGCCCCCGCCCAAGAGAAACAACTCTTTGAAAACTTCCGGTCGGAGGTAATTTGAGGCCAGTCTAGGTTTTTCCTTCAAGAACTTTTCGGGGTGCACCGTGACAGTCGATCGTCAGGGCCAGGTGGTCTCAATAAATTGCGTCAGGAGATTTTCCCGGCAGAGCTCGCGTAAAGACTAAACTCGCCGAGAGAGCACCGCGGCTATAAGCATTCGTTGCCGTTTTCCCGAAACTCTGGTAAACGTTCTGGAGTCGAGCGGCACCCTTGTCAGATTTTCAAGTGAAAGGTATCGTCAACTTGTGAATAAAGGTACGGTATTCTTTAAATTGATTGTACAGACAGTACTACATTCAGACAGTCGTCAAATTATGGTGGTCAAACCGTACTTTATATGATTCCTACTATACAAGCCTATAGCCCCACCGCTTATGGCTTAACGAAGTTTCTAATCTTATAAGTTTTGTAACGATCACTCTTCAGAGCTATAACCCGCTGTGTAACAAAGAGAAATCAAACAAGTTGAAGAGTTACCACTACCCTGTGTAAGTTATGAAATGTTTTAACAGATTTGTGTATTTAAAAAAAAAAATCTTGTACTTACCACTGTCGCGATGTTTCGCGTTCCTCAGACTCACAGTGATTTTTTTATTCGGAATGTAGACAGCGATGTGTACGGAGTGCCACGCAGGTTTTTATTGGCAATGCCACCTGCTGCTAGCAATGCCTCATTAACGAGCGGGTATAACCGTCACATCAAAATCCACTTGTCGTCGTCACCAATAGACTGCGTGATCAAACCCAGCGGCCGTGGCCCGTCACCTAATAGACTAGCCAAATCGGTCTTCTCATCAAAGTATAAATAGTATTTTTTTTTAATAAGATTTTGGTCTGATGGGATGTGTTTTCCGACCCTCATGGTATATAGCACATGCTGGGTGTATTCAGTTGTGCGTGTAAATGACAGTTTTTGGTACGTGTTTGTTTTGTTGTTGTTGATGTTGCTGTTGTTGTTGTTGCTGTGTTGTTGGAGTTTGGGGTTGTTTGTAGTGTGTCATTTGTTTTCTTTGTTTTTTGTTTGTTTTGGGGGGGAGGGGGCTGCCTTTATTGAGCTTTTATCATATGTCAAGTTTCCTTGTTTATACAACAGCAATAAATAATACTGACTTGGGTTAAACCATTACCGGCACAGACGACTTTGCCCTTCAATCCATGGATTTGAACTTCACACCGTCAGGTCTTTTACAAGACCGTGAGAGAGAGAGAAAAAACAATGCCGTCATTTAGGGAAAGAAAACATCGCCTTTGAACTTGATGTTTCGATCATTCCTACTTATTTGTTTACTTGTTTATTTCCTTTTTTACCAAGGGTCAGCCAAATCAGTGAAAAAATAACTGGTTTCCATTTGGGCCCTGCATAATTACATTGTTAAGAACAAACAAATTAACAAATTAAAAAGTAAACAGACATAAGCACATAATAAAACTAACGATATAAAAATTATAAACTAATCGTAAATATGTAAGGATATGTAAACGGACAATTAACATCAATACTGAACAAAAAAGAAGAGTAAAAATAATTACTTGAGTAAAATCATCGGAAACTGTCACAATAAAAGGAAGGTTTTTAAAAACAGACCAACTTTGCTGTCTTCAAGATGAATTTTCTTCAGTGATTTCGCCAAACAAAATAGGCATATCTTGTATCAACTAATTATCGAATTTATGAATATCGTCGATCAGAAAAACTGATTCTGTCAAAATGTGGTGACAACCTTTCATTCCACATTTCCTCTTCTTCTTCTTTTTTTAAATACTAGCTTCTCTTTAATATTAATACCAATACCAATATATATATAATATAATGAGTAGGGTAGATGGCCTTAGCTTTCGATTCAAACCGGGCCTTCTTCAGAGGCATAAAACAAGTACAAACAAATACGTATCCATTTATAGAAAAAGAGAGGGGAAAGGGATTAAGGGAAGGATCCAGAAAGAAGCGGGAAAAATAATACATATATATATATATATATATATCTGTGTTGAGGGCCTTTTATAATAATGTGCCAATGTGTTTCACATTACTTATGACTTGTTTAGCGGCCAATTCACATGAACAGGGAATTGCGGTCGTTCTGCGTGGTGTCCCAGAGTCAACCTTTCCACTATGATTCTAATTAATACGGGCAGATCCCGCTGATCAATACGAAAGTGTTTTGTGTATTCTTTCGCCGCGTGACATTTTTTTGTGCCGGTGTGGTATTTGGAACTTGCTTTGTCAGACTGCTGTGATTGTCAATTTATGATTCTCTCTTTCAATTGCCAATTTATTTATTTTTTTGTTCTGATTCTTAAGCTTCGCATGAACCAATGTGCTGTTGTAAAGCTGCAAATGAGAAAGATTACATTTTGCTATAAGAAGACGAAAATTGTTTACGGTTAACAATCTTTGTAATAATTTCTTCTTTGAAGAGTTAGCTCTGAGAAGAACCAGAAGTGAGATAAGTCCCGATGTTTCGTGCTCTGGTTTTCTTCTCACTGTTCGATACTATTTAATTGATTATTGATTAGTATTATTATTGTTATTTTTTTAAGACAATGCAGTGTACCGCACTCCTCACCCTCCTCGCGGGGTTCCTTGCCTGTTTGACGCGCCCCACCTGCAGCCAGCCGTCGCTGGGTGAGATCTATCGTCTGAAAGGCCTCCAATCAGATATCCTAATGGATACCTTCCGGTTCATTGAGGACCGCATGTCGTCCAATCACAGACGACTTAGCAGGAGGCTGAACAGCATCGACTCCAGCATCAGAGGAATGGAGAGTACACTGGGGATAGAGAGTCCGGACACAGACCAGGATACGGAGCCGGACGTGCCGGTGTTTCCGGCGATACCTGGTAAGAATTCACTCTCTTTTTTTTCTCTCTTTTTTTTTTGGGGGGGGGGTATTGTTGTTGATAATGTTGTTGTTGTTGTTCTTGCTGCTGCTTTTTTTGTTGTTGTTCTTGTTGTAGTTCTTGTTCTTGTTGCTCTTGTTGTTGTTCTTGTTGTTTTGTTTTGTTGTAGTTGTGACGTCGTCGTCATCATCGTTGTTGTTTATTGTTGTTTTACATTTCAATTATTATTTACTTTTTTTTTCTTTCTTTTTTTACATTATCAAGGACTATTATTTCATTCTAGCAAGCCATGCTGATAGATTGTTTATAAAAGCTGCAGCAAACGAAGACGTGTGCGTCACGGTGAAGGTCATAATATAGACGTTCACCATGCACTCCTGTATAGACCCACAGTTAGATGACAATAGACCTTATCAAGTTGCCACCATCTGGGCATGTTCCTTGTATCCAATAACAGTGAAGAATGCTAATATTCACTGTACAAAAAGGAACCAGACTACTTCTACTTCCAGCCTCGGTTTGGTTACATTGATTCGAATGGGAGAAAAAATCAAGATGGCTGCATCATGACAAAGGTCTATTGGAACAATTGGAACAGAACTCACTCATGAGGGAATTGTCCGCATTGACCTACTTCAACTTTGGGTTTCATATCAACAGAACATCTGCGCTTCATATTATGTGGTCAAAGGGTCAGTACCTCATGACCTTCGGTCAACATTTGACCCCTATGCTTTGTGTTCCACAAATACCAATAACAAATTGAAAAGGGCTGTTCTGCAAATCTGTTTTTGTGTAAATTTCAGATGAGGAACCGAATAACATCGGAGGCAGCCCGGGCCTCAAGCCTGAAATTCCCCCGCCAGAGCTTCCCCCTATCGGCCAGATCGCTCGTAGCTGCGACGAAATCTACCGGATGGGCTTCAGGAACGACAACGATTATGTGATCGACCCCGACGGTCCTGGACGTGGAACTGTGCCGGAGTTCAACGTGCGATGCGAGCTGTCGAGGGGACAAGGTTTGTAACCCCTCACTGTGGTTGCCTTTCCAGGCGATATTCAGATGATAAAATACAGTACTGTACAAAGATAAAGCAGTCTGAATTGGTGACATCTGGGTTTGTGTTAATATCATCTCTCAATCAACCTTTACAATAAAACCACCTCTCCAACTCTTGAAACCCAAGGCCCGAAAAAAAATACATCCTTGGCCAATTAGAACACCTTGAATAGGCCAATCCTTCCACATTCTTTGTCAATTTACAATGATTTCCAAATGTGTCCTTTCTATAAAGTGGATTTTTTGTTCCTGTCTGTTAAGGCGTAACTATCATCGGTCATAACTACGACGACGAGGCCGTGTCCGTGAGTGGCTACGAACCTCCCGGGTCATTCCAGCTTCAACTACGGTACAACAACGCCAACTATGAGCAGCTTCAGGCCCTTACCGAAGTCTCTCAAACCTGTGAGCAGTACATCAAGGTATTAAGAAGAAAAAAAACATTTTAACGTATCCTTGGCTTCTTCATTTCAGAGCCACTAGTAGGGCTACCCAAAAGTTGTGGTCGCAGGTTCGCCTCTCATGCCTGTAGGTTGACACATGACTTGGAGAAAAACTGAGCTGACAGTGTGTTTTTTAGTACAACTCTGAACAGCAAAACTTACAAATCTCCGTCCGTGTGAATGGGATGCGAGGTCAAAGGTACATCTGGCAGGATTACTGCCAGGCGCTCAAGGCCGGTCTCTGGCGTTATTCACGAGCCTCGAAGTGTGACGTCAGATGTTCAGTGCCCCTTCCGTATTTTTTCACAATGTTTCTGCCAGCGTGGTTGCTCAGAAATTACCACTTCTTTAAAGGGTTTCTTGACGTTCTCTTGAAAGATTGTTGCAAGAGTGAAGACAAGTTATAACATTTGTCATAACTATTGCGTTGATGTTTAAACTCATTCATCTGAGAAAGTGCTTTTTATTGTCGATTAAAACATGCTGACTGTGCAAATAGATTAGTTTATTACTTTGAAGACTTCGTGACTGTGAAAATAGTTTATTACTTTGAAGACTTCGTCTATGTCGAGTGGTATCCTCGGCCAATGACGTCACGACAGAAGTGTCTCCAGTCCTTCATGTATGTAGATATTTCATATGTTGTCAGAAAGACAGAAAGCTAATAATGTTCCCCCCCCCCCTTATCTTGTCGTCAGATCGTGTGCCTGTCGGCCGTTCTGTTCCGAGGCCAGGTCCGGAGCGAACAGCGCGACTACGGTTGGTGGATCGCCCGAGACGGTACCCGCATGATGAGCTGGGGTGGGGTGGAATCCTCGACCGACAGCGGGCAGTGTGCTTGCGATCTTGACGGTAAAAAATATGCACTTCGTAAAGTTTTCATCCACCTTGACTTTTAGTAATTGGTCCCATCATAAATACATGAAACTTTGATGTGGACGTGTTTGAGGGTGGACCTATATCATGCAACCGACTACTGAGATATAAAAAACATTTTAGTTTTTGGCAAGTACCACCATTAAAAAAAAGAGACATGTGCAACAAAGTTATCATTGATTTACAATGATAGCAATAGTCAAAAACGTGCACAAAGTTTTCAAGGTTTATTTTCAAGTTATCTTTAAAGGTATTGTACACTTTTGGTAACAGCTCAAAATCAGTGTCCTAATTTTGTGTGATTAAACATATGCATGAACAAACAAACCTGTGAAAGTTTGAGCTCAATTGGTCATCGAGGTCACGAGAAAATAGTGAAAAGAGATCTTATGTGTTTTCTGTTTTTTCAAATTATCGCGCGCGATAATTACTATTGTTTTACTCGTTTCTCAGAAACGATAGCATTTTAGGCAGAAATATTTTAGGGAACCCTTTCTACCATTACTTACTTTAAATCATGTAAGTTATGTGTGAATCTGTGAACATTGTGTTTTTCGATCTTACCAATAGTGTAGAGGGCCTTTAACCTAATGTGTTGCAGTCCTCCCGTGCGCTATCGATATTCCTACCCTCTTTGGAAGTTTCTGATTCTTAGAAATTGTTACCCAGCTTATTAATATTTTCATCTTTCACCAATAACATCCTTCAAAATATAACAGCAAAACAAATGCATTGATATTCCAGTCTTATACTAAAACTCCTTCGGCAACACTCTATTGGGGCTATGTCACAACCATTAATTACAAGACCACCCTTGCCCGTTACAACAGAAAATTGCGGGAATTAGAACTTCAAATGTTGCATTTGAAGTTCTCATTCTCAAAATATTTTCCAGCTTTTTCCAGCAATACTATATTTTGACAATGCTTCAGATTTTATCACAATTTCCAAAAGTTTAATCCGAGTTTTATTTTTCATACAGGCACGTGCGTGAACCAGAACTTCAAATGCAACTGCGATTCGAACAACAAGTTCCGGACGGAGGACTCCGGGTTCCTGACGGACAAGCGATATCTCCCAGTCCGGATGGTGTATCTCGGTGACACGGGCGGAAGGAAAGAGCAGTCCTGGTTGACCTTAGGGAGCTGATGTGTAAGGGGTACGCGTCTAAGTAGAGCTTTGTTGACAAAGTTCAGGGGTCATTTTCATTTTCAAAAAACAAGAAAATAATTCCAGGCATGATGGGTTTTACATGTTTAGCTTTGACTTTCTTCTGAAAACTAAAGAAAAACAACCTTCATTGTGGATGCATTTTAGATTATTTCATGAGTTTTATCACAATATTATTCAATTGCTTGAGTGGACTATGTGAGTAACGACAGGTGTTCACCATCACAAAGACTTGTGTCCTTGGCCGCCTCGTCCTCGGATTGTTATGGGGGCATCTCTTTTCTTTCAATCGCCGCTCTCAGCTCTTGTACATTTCTGCCACTCCATTTTTGTCACATTGTCTTTGACACTGATTAGTCACGAATAATAGGCCTAGACCCATTTTGATGAACGGCTCAGCTCCGTAAAGAATGAGACAATATATTACCTGTCAATAATTAAAAGTTTGAAGGCTAGACTTACAGGCAAGTCTGAATCTTGAGCATTGCTAATAAGCATGTAATCGGTTAGCTTCGAGTTCAAAAACAAAAGTGACTACCAAAACAAAACAATTGTGACCAAAAGGAGCGATATTGCTAGACGCTTTTGTTGGCATTTTAATACGTTGATGTCTAATGCACATTTTTGTTCTATTCTTTTTTGTTCTTTCTTGCCATGTATTGTTTTGGATAAACCCTGATTTTTGAAGAACGAGGTTTTCAAAGGTTTATCTAATTTGTGTACTATACAATAAAAATTACGGTTACCTATTGTATATTTACATGCTATCCAAAAGTGTAATCGTTGTTATTGGAATTTAGTAAATTTATGAATAGATTACAATTGTATTGTCTTTTAGGGGCGTGGTATCGTTTCAGGTGAGGGATGACAACACACATTATTAATGTCAAATACTGGTGTCAACTTTTTTATTGCAAAGTAGAACAATTTAGAAAAACGTTTCCTTCGGCGCAAACAAAAAACAAAAGACTACCCCCGTCCTCCCATTCAATAAAATAATGATGGGGTTTATTTGCCTTATTTCACTTTTCAGATTGTTCTGTAGCATTCCACGCCATAGACGTTTAGTTCTTTGATAGGGGGTTGATGATCGTGTAGGCATGTCAGTTTTTAGAGGAAAATGTATTGATTTTCTCACGATGCTATTCACTTTTTGGTTGAATAAATGATTCATAAATGTTACGTAATAGGCGTGTTTGTTTAATGATTGTTTTCTTCTTTCTTCCCCCAAAAAACTTGCGATGTCAAAATAATGAAAATAACAAATTTACGCCGTTCGGCCCCTCTCTGTCATTATTGCTTAATTTCAGGGCCAAATTTCATAAAACTGTACAAAAAGTAGCTTAGCATAAGAAAATGGTGCTGAACAGAATAAGTTTACCAGATAAACTACCATGTTACAAGTACAAATTGTGACTGGTATTCTCACGTGCTCATTTCTGCTAAGCAGAAAATTGTTCAACAATAATTATTTTCTTCAGCTCTATGAAATTGGGCCCACTGCGCTCAGCCGCGGCTTGTCAACCATTATTTATAGGCATAGCGCCACCAAGTGGCCATCGTCGCTTAATGTTTACGATCTAATGAGCTTTGCTGTGCAGACATTCATGCACGACGACTGTAACAGAAGTGATCCAAAAAACGTCTTTTCCCAGTCGCACACGGTGAGTAGAGCCATATCTCTGACATTATGATGTTGTATTCAAGCTGGATCCGGATAATTTCTTGAGTAGTATTGTGTTTAATGACCTACTTACAGAAGATGCAGATGCAGAGATGTCTGACCATGGGCTAGCCCCATGAATAGGGCCAATCCACTCCGTATCCTTGGCCCCAGCACCACTGCAGACCTATTCTTTCGCCCTATGATGTTTTTAATCCGCAAAGATCTAGATCGTGAAACTTACCGATTGAATGCCCATGTACTTGCAGATAGACGGACTGTTAAAATTTCTTTTAAAAATACCACACGTTTTTGGTAAAAATCAAATGATTTTCGAGAGTTAATATTTATAATTTTCTCAACGATCTTGACAACTTGCTTATTTTGAAGTAGTACACACGTTCTCATAATTACGTTAAAAAAAGTACTTTTCCGCGTTACTGATATGACGGGATCGAAATGTTTGGGTTCAAAAACTAGGTTTTGTCTGGCTCCAAAAACGTGTGATGTTTTTTAAAGAAATTTTAACAGTCCGGCTATCTACAAGTACATGGGCTTTCAATCGGTAAGTTTCACGATCTAGATCTTTGCGGATTAAGAACATCAAAGGGCGAAAGAATTGGTCTGCAGTGGTGCTGGGGCCAAGGATACGGAGTGGATTGGCCCTATTCATGGGGCTAACCATGGGCATGATTGATAGATAGCCTAACCCAGGTTGGACTCCTCCATTGCGTCAGTGCAGTGCAACAGATACTGACGCCATACCAAGGCCAGGCCTCCTGACCATGCTTTAGTGCTACTGCTGAGCCATTTTGAGATATGGTGGACCGACGCAATACTAATTAGTATTAGGTTTGGGTAAATTTGTCTGTATACACCCAAACCAAACAGTGCACTCCTATAGTGTCCACCATATCTCAAAAAGGCTAAATGTCGGGTGGTCTGAATCTTACTATAATAAACAAGTTGTAATTCATGAATTAATCATGACCGAATTGTACTGCTTGATTCTGGCGGTGTTACTGTCAGGCCAGATCCCTCACGGAGGCAATAGAGGCATTTGCATCCATGGTCATTACATTGACCATAGAGAAAGGACACAGATTGACCAGTGCTCTTTTGAAATGGTCCAGCAGATGTTTATTTCCTTCAAAATAAGTGTGAGAGTTGCCCTTAGAATTAGATCCAGAGTCTACCAAGGAAAAATTGCCCTGCCCTCCTTAAAGGTATTGTACACTTTTGGTAACAGCTCAAAATCAGTGTCCACATTTTGTGTGATTCAACATATGCATGAACAAACAAACCTGTGAAAGTTTGAGCTCAATTGGTCATCGAGGTCACGAGAAAATAGTGAAAAGAGATCTTATGTGTTTTCTGTTTTTTCAGATTATCGCGCTTGATAATTACTATTGTTTTACTCGTTTCTCAGAAACGATAGCATTTTAGGCAGAAATATTTTAAGGAACCCTTTTTACCATTCCTTACTTTAAATCATGTAAGTTATGTGTGAATCTGTGAACATTGTGTTTTTCGATCTTACCAATAGTGTACAGGGCCTTTAAAGGAACATTACAGAATTGGTTTTTGCTAACAAAACAGTTGCTGGCAGTGTAAGCACTTTATGTAATCCACCATATACATAAACTGCCAAACCTGTAGAAGTTTGAGATCGATCAGCCATCTGGGTCACGAGAAAATAGTGAAAAACTGATTACACATTTGCATGAAATCATATAGATTCAACACATGAATAAAACGCTCACTGAGCGATAAACTCCAATCGGAAAATTAGTTTATTCATTTCTCATCAAATATGACATTTCCGACAGAAATATTTCAAGGGATGTTTTAACTACAATCATCATCATTAGACCATGTAAGTTTTATGTAAATCTGTGATCAAAAGTATATTTTACACAAAAAAATCAAGTTCCAATTCTGTAATGTTCCTTTAAATTTACATGTAAAAGGGAGGGTATACTTTTGGTGATTACTCCAAAAACTAATGACCGTATAAACGTACTTGGTAAGAAGTACTGCAGCTGTTGAATATATGACATTTGGAGAAACCACATTCCTTTGAAAGGAATGTGGTTTTAGAGAGAAGGATTCAAAAACATTTCAAGCTCATGAAACGATTCTCAGATTGTGTATTTTGATTACGGATTATTCTTCCTGCATATACAAAACAGCTCCAGAATTTCAACGCTACCATCTTTGGAAATGAAATTTTCATAATTTTATTGTATATATCCACATTTATAATAGGATGAAAGTGATTGAAGGTTTTCGAAACCCGAAGTTCGGAAGTATTATCAGAGAATTTACAAATTGTCATGTTGGTTGGTGATTGGAAGAAAAAGTCTGGTGTCGTGAATATTCAGTTATTTGTGAAACACAAAAGATTGGAAGTTTGTTACAAAAAGTTTCTCTAATCTGCAATTCAATTTAAGTTCGGAATGACTGGCTTTTTTTTCTGATTCAATGTTCTGTTAACAGCCTAGCCTGATACTTAATTTTAGGGTATGGCAGGGTTTTTTTCTGAGTAAAGGGCACCTCTTTGGATAAAATACTGCGTCTGTCCTCCACTTTACCATGAAAAAGTTATTTTAACGTGGGCGCATGGGGCTCTTTTGTTGAGGGGGGGCAGAGGGGTTGATTTGCCTGAAATTTAACACAGATGAAAAGACCTCTCTTTTTTGCTTTCTCTGTCTAATTGTTGTTTTTTTCTTGCTGTACCCTAAATTTTTCCCTCTGTTTTGCTCGAGTTTTGGAGGGTAGTCACCCCCCTTCCCCGCCCCCTTGGTTGTGCCTATTTTAAAACTGGCGAATAGAGTGACTTTTCTCACGCCACGTTAACGGAAAATTACATATTTTTTTGAGATAAAATTTAATTTGTCATGGGCACTGTAGTTTTCATGAGACACACCACACAAACAACTCTTGGAAAACTCTGCAAATTTTTGTTTTTAATGGTTATTTTTAAGTGGAAACAATGGGGTTTTTTTTTGGTCTGGGTTTTTGTGCATATTCCTTCATCATTGGTCTTGTTTCGATTTAAGCAGCTCAAAACAAGCAAGTTCTGTGATTTGTTGAGATTTCAATGCTGTTTCCTTGACTTTTAAAACAATATTTCAGACAACAATAACAGAATTGTTTCACTGGAGGATTTGTGCTGGGATGAACTTGATATTGAGAGAGCTTTCAGATTGAAAGTATAGTTGGGTTGTGTTTTATTTATTTATTTATTTATTATTTTTTTTTTTACATATTCTATCCTAAATGTCTTTTAAATTTTATAATGCAAAATGTGTTTACCATAAAATTAGAAAAATCGGCATGTCCAAAGAACAAGCAAATAAACCAAATCCTAGCAAAGGTGCATTCAGCAGTTCAACTTTGGGGGTAAATGTCATTCGACTTTGCATTCCAATAGAACCTGCCGTAAAAATTATCTATCTTATTTTAAAACAGGCCATGGTCCAACAGAAAGCTGCTACACCAAGAATAATGTCTAGAAAATAAATCTTCAAACAGGAAATGACAGGATACCAGTCGGGCACACACCCTTGTTTGTCAATGCGGTCGATCAAGGCCTGTCTAATCACTTTGTGGACATTGGTTTTTTTTTTTTTAAGTGACAACTTATTGGTTTTGTACACAAAATCAAACTATTTACATCCATCGGGATCCCTTTTGTTAAAGTCCTTGGTATCACCGGTAGACATGCTTAATGCACACATACACGCACATGCAAGTTTGTAAACACCTGCAATCGGGGACCTCCTATTGTCACTATTCTATTTGTACTACAACTTTTTGGCAACAGCTCCCATTTGTTTTTGTACACACTTTCCAACTGGGGACCTCCACCCAACCACGGGCCCTATTGTCTTCTTTTGTTCTAGGTCCCAGTTTAAATATACCTACTCACACACATCTTTTGCAATCAGGGACCTCCTGTCTGCCCGTTGTCCCTCTTTTGTAACTTTTTGACAACAGCTCCCGTTGTTTTTGTGCACACTTTCCACCTGGGGACCTCCACCCAACCGGGGACCCTATTGTCTTCTTGTGTTCTAGGTCCCAGTTTGAATGTGGATACCTACCCACACACACCTTTTGCAATTGGGGACCTCCTGTTGTCCCTCTGTTGTAACTTTTTGGCAACTGCTCCCATTGGTTTTTTATACTTTCCAAATTGGGACCTTCACCCAACTGGGACCTTATTGTCCCTTTTAAAAGTAGTTTCAAATTTGGTATTTTTAAGCAGCTAAGCAGAAAACAATTTTGCTTACCAGAATTAAGGTCCGCCGAAATGCCCAATCACTACTGGTCTATGACGCTTTCCTGTTTAGATTTGCTTAGCTAAAGAATTGTTATAACTTTTTCAAGCAAACTTTCTGCTTATAAACAGCTCTATGACATTGGGCCCTGGTCGATAACTTAGACCACAAAGTGCTAAGCAGGATTAGTTGTGGCTTAGCAGCTCATCGTGTAGGCCTATGTGATTGGAAGTTGTAATAGTCCCCCATGTGTGCAAGTGTTTTGTTTCAGACCTGTAGGCATGCAGCTCTTCAGATAAAGACGTGGGTTTCTCTTTTCTTTTTAGGTGTTCGGGCATTCCGCCCGAAAACCTATTGTTACTGTTCTGGTTTTTTTTTTTTTCCACTTTATCTGAGATCCTTCTCTCGCAATTTTCGCAAAAAGTATAACTCCTAGAGACTTGAAACTTATCATGCACTTAGACCTTAGTGTATAGACGAAACCGCAACTTTTTTGGCGCGATGACGTCATCGACGACGTCATAACATCCAAAATAAAAAATAATGAGAAAAACTGTAAATCGTCATATCTAGAGAACCATAAATGATAAATACATGATCTTTGATTCATATGAAAGTTCAACATTTCGTTTACAACTCTTACACAGAATGTGACCCCATGTGACCTTTACTTCCGGTCGAAAACGGACGTTTAAGGTTTTTTTGGCGGAAACGTTGTATCCTATGAACCAAATATGATACACCTTTAATCATTGTATCATCTGAAGGCCCTTGAACAGTTCTACAAATCTTTCATTAGGTACGACCCCATGTGACCTTTACTTCCGCTCAAAACCGGAAGTTGAATTTTCTTACATAAAGAAAACTCGTCATATCTCATGAACCATAAACGTTTTAGACTTAAAACTTCACAAATACTTAGACCTTTGTGTTTAAATATGTATGTGTGAAATTCGGTTTGATGATGTCATCGATGACGTCATAACAATAAATCACTGTTTAATATTTAGAAAAATCATAATTGGAGAATCACAATGCTACAATAAAAAATCTCTTGCCAGATTATGCAAATCACATACACAATGTGACACCATATGACCTTTGCTTCCGGTTGAAACCGGAAGTTCAAAATTCAGATTTCAAACGTTCATTTCTCATAAACCAAGAAGGGTATTGTCTTGAAACTTACTATGTATATAGATTGTAGTATGTATATGACACCCAAATTATTTTGGTGCGTTGACGTCATCGATGACGTCATAACAATTAATCAACGTTTAATATTAAAAACAGTCATAATCGGAGAACCATAAATGCTACATGTAAGGTACTTGCACCATAAAAAAGCTCCGGCCGAATTGTACAAATCACATTCAAAGGGTGACCCCATACGTCCTGAGATATATTTCTAAGTGAACTTGGCCATTAAAATATCAAAATCTCGATCCAATACCTTACGTGGCATGTGGCATACTACTCGCGACTGATTCCAGTGCAACGGAGTGGAAGCTAGCCTTATGTCAAGACGCTTGTTGCCTGACATTTAATTGCTATGTTAAATGTCGTCCCATTTCATTCAAACACAATCTGACATCACTCACGAACACCTGTGTGTTTGTTGTTTACAAACACTGTACGTCTAGTTTTTCATTAATTTTGCAAATTGTGCATACCTGGAAATTCACAAAATACAAAGTGTGTGACAATACAACTTTGAAAACATCAGTGATTTATTAGAATTTTGTCAAACATTCCCAGTGGTAAGGTCAGAACACAGTTTGCGAAAGGTCAAGAGTAACTGCCTTTACAAAGGAGGTTGATACTGTATGTGTACATTG
This sequence comes from Pycnopodia helianthoides, assembly GCA_032158295.1. Classification (NCBI taxonomy): domain Eukaryota; kingdom Metazoa; phylum Echinodermata; class Asteroidea; order Forcipulatida; family Asteriidae; genus Pycnopodia; species Pycnopodia helianthoides. Next base: position 3,663,565 of record CM063248.1, on the reverse strand, counting down.
CGATTACCCAACTCAAAGCTGTTACCTTCCGTGTGCAGACACTGAACTTTCTCAAAACCTAATTCATGTCACAGACTCGTAAACACACACTTGTGTTCTTATACTTTAAACAAACAATTCCTGTACATTTGAAGCAAGTCATAAAACAGACCATTAAATTGTTCTAATCCCGCTCTTGTCAATTTTTCTTTGTTCAACCCAAACTACTTTTAATTTTGATTCCAAAATTACTTTGATTCAGAGAATCCCTCTAGGTTTGATTAATTAAACTTAGTCCTTGGGCCATGTTGTTTACAAATTGTAAGACTTGACCTTGCTGGCAGTCGTGACCTACATACAATAAACGTGACGACTGTCATTATATTATACCAGCAGATCGTTTGTGACACTTCCAAGAATTGTCTCTAGATTGTGAATCACCCAAATTTATTTGGAGCGGTTTATACACGCCGATCAGCTAATAATGTGTTTGTTTTTAAATTACATCAACAAACAAACACAGCAAATGTTTCAAGTCTAACATTGGGGTTGGAAATCAACTGAAGTGGCATGCAAACACCGACGACGTGCCAAGCATGCCAAGTCACCCAACCCCCAGACGGCTTTTGTCAAAATGAATTAACTCGTTTAATTGTAGAATGCAAAACAGTGGGCTTGTGCGAGCCATTTTTAATTAAAACATGACGAAACCTCTTCTGTGGAGGATCACACTGAACAGGGATTTAATAAAGTCTTGATTAACTCTGTGCATGTTTTTCTTTGTTCACCCTGAAACTGAAATTAACTCGGTGTGTGACGGAACAGAGCTGTCAGTGTTAGTTCCACTGGTTGAAACAGCATCAAATGTAGATCAGGTGTCAGTAATGATGATAGAAGCCATCTTTTGTCTGAGATCAGGTGGATTTACAGAATAGTTACTCATTGATATGGTTTGTAGCTGGGTGGGCTTGCAAAATTGTTCATAAAATAGCAACCAGTGACATAACTAGACATTTTTTTAAATATTTTAATCCACTTATTTATTTATTAATTTTATTGATTTATTTATTTGTGTTAACAATTATTTATAAACAAATTGAGAGGGGTCTCTTTTGTGTTTGGGGTTTGTTTTGTTTTTTGGGAGAATGGTGGGTCAAAATCTTTTTTTATTTTAATTTATTTTATTTATTTATTTATTTGTTTTATTATTATTGTTATTATTATTATTTTTTGTATATATATATTTTTTATTATTGCGGTACCAGCTGCTAAAATATAGGATTCAAACTGTCTCTAGCTAAGTGGTCTAGTTGGTAAGACATCATCTCTAGCATGGCAAAGGTCGTGGGTTCGAATCCCACCCGAGTAATATGCCTTTGGATTTGTTTCACAGGACTCACAAAAGTACAGAGTATATTGGGGGGGGGGCAGGCGGGGGCAAAAAATCAATTCGGGGGGTCTTTAATACTTTATAGAGACATACGCCTACAATGTATAATTATTGAAGTTGATGTACTTCAAATTATACACTTTGCCTTTTCCAAACAGTCCATTAGTTTACAGATTACCACCATTTGTTTTAATTGCACTGGAAAAATAATACTAATTCTCTGAGTACTCATTTATAGCACTTCATATAATTAAGAGTTCATCTACTGCACTATAAAGAGAAGAACAAAAAGAACCCAGCAGGGATTAAAACTGGAAGTGCGAAGTATTGACACAGCAATTTGGATTACATGCAATTCCTATCAGGAAATCTTGTCCGTATGGTTCGGTCATAAATACCAGTAAATAATATACAGACTCTTCTCTCTCTCCAATGTAAGAACAATGCTGCTCTTTATTCACCAAGCGATACTGATAGGCGGTGTGTTTGTTTGTGTGTTTTGTAGCTCCCCGCCCCGCAATTGTGTGCAGTTCCAAAGATCACTTCCAGGATTGGGAACACCCCTACACTACTAGTACTACTAGAATCAGCATGAGCGTCGTCGTCAGTACAGAACCTGTGTGGGACTAGAGAGAGAAGCTGCTGTGAATCTATCCGTTTATTTCTGAAGGAAAAAACAGAAAAATTGGCCAGCATGAGTGAGTATTTTATTTCATTTATTTTTGTTATTATTTTTTTAATTTTTTTTATGGGTGGGGTATTTGATGCAATTGTTGTGGTAGGACGGCCTTGTAGAGAGGTGGGTGCTTGTACCTTCTTGCCACCCCAACTGGCTTGGTACTTCTTCGGAAAAGAATCTGTCAGTTTATTTCTGAAGGAAAAAACAGAAATTTGGCCAGCATGGGTGAGTATTTTATTTTATTTATTTATTTTTTTATTTTTTATTTTTTTTATGGGTGGGGTATTTGTTGACAGTTGTTGTGGTAGGACGGCCTTGTAGAGAGGTGGTCGCCTGTGGTCCCCAGCCCAACTGGCTTGGTACTTCTTCAGAGAAGAATCTGTCAGTTTATTTGTGAAGGAAAAAACGGAAATTGGCCAGCATGGTGGGTATTTTATTTTTGTTTTGTTTTTAATTGATGGTTAGGGTATTTGTTGACAGTTTTTTTGTGGCAGGATAGCCTTGAAGAAGTGCTGGTCACCTGTTCCTCCTGCCACTCATTGGCTTGGTATTTTTTATACAATTTTGTAAATTTGTATAATTTATGAACTTTTTATTTCTCAGTCAAAGCTTTATTTTGTGGAATGTACCTTTCAATGACTTGTAGTTGTTTTGCCAGTGCAAAGTATAATAAAATAAACAAAATACAGTTATTCTTGTGGAGTTGGTAATTTGTGAAATCAAAACTTATGGATGCGTGACGTAGGTAATGGGTAAGAAGAGAGTTGAGTTACTGGACAATGGACAATTCCAATTTTTATTTATTTCGTTGCTCAGAAATAAGTTAGATAATTCAGATGTTTTAATGCATATCTGCAATTCCATTTTTACATTATGTTGAGCGCAGATTTCATGTTTACGGCTGTCGGGATTAATGTTGTGACTTAAAAGGAACAGGGGCTGCAAGACAAGAAGAAAACAATTAAGATGAAAATAACTCTGGAAAACTGGACTTGAGGAGGCTATGAGTAATCCTAGAGTTGTCCTTAAAGGAACATTACAGAATCGGTTTTTGCTAACAAAAGAGTTGCTGGCAGTGTAAGCACTTTATGTAATCCACCATATACATAAACTGACAAACCTGTAGAAGTTTGAGATCGATCGGCCATCTGGGTCACGAGAAAATAGTGAAAAACCGATTACACATTTGCATGAAATCATGTAGATTCAACAAATGAATAAAACGCTCACTGAGCGATAAACTCCAATCGGAAAATTAGTTTATTCATTTCTCATCAAATATGGCATTTCAGACAGAAATATTTCAAGGGATGTTTTCTACTATCATCATCATTAGACCGTGTAAGTTTTATGTAAATCTGTGATAAAAAAGTATATTTTACAATTTTTGTTTTCTTACCAATTCTGTAATGTTCCTTTAATGCAGAAGTAAGTTGTATCATGGAGGAAAAAATATGTTCAGTTTGGGGTAACACCATATGTATCTACTTTGCTGTGTAGATTTTTTTCATGAGAACTTTTTCTTGCTAGTTATTTTACTGCCACTGAGTAGATTTTGGAAGTCAGGAGATGACTTAGTTCTGAAAAGAACTGTCCTGGGCCAAATTTCAAAGAGTAGCTTAAGCAGAAAAGTATGCTGAACAACTTGTTGCTAAGCAAAAATAAGCAGGACACCAGTCATAGATTGTGCAAAGGTGACATGATCTTTTGGCTGGTAACCTTATTCTGGTTGGCATAGTTTTGTTTATGCTTAGCTACTTTTAGTGCTTAATTTCTACTTTTAGTGCTTAAGCAGCTCTATGAAATTTGACCCTGCTTATTAAGTACTACCTGGGGGAGGTAGGAGGAATGTCGCTTAGTGGATCCAGGGGACTTCTCGATACTGCCGCGTAGTGAGTTGGTCTCAATTAGATATTTGTAAACTGAAATACATTGATACTTCACCATGCAATGCCAACCCTCATAACCCGTAGAATGTAAGTTATCGATAGCATCAGATTTCAACGTGCATCGGTCTAGAAATTCATTGGGGAAAAACTGGCTGTCTGGAACTGTTAGTTATTGCAAAATGTTACTGAAGAACCACAGGAAACCAAACTGAAACCAGAACAAATATTTCAACGATTTCAATGAATTATGTTCATTCTCTCCTTTTGGAAATCAATGAAACGTATTGTAAAACCATGTCTGGCATGAGCTATAATTAATCAAAATAATTGTGGCTGTGTTCCTGTTTTGGATTGAATCCAAGGATTTTTTTTAAAAGCCGTGGATATTTTTCCAGCACTGGTTATTATTAAGTACATACTATAAAGACAAAAACAGCGCAGTGACTGTTTTTTGGGACTTCCAAATTTTACCATAGTAAATATTAGTCTGGTTCCACGCCAACATTGTCAATGTGACTTTGTAACCATGAGATGGGAATCAGACCACTTATGAGTTTCAAACTTGATTTCCCTTAATCCTTGGGAGCCACAAATCAGAAAACGAAAAGTTTGTACTATCCATTTAAATTTTGGAATCAAATAAAAGAAGAATGTTCTTATTTGTCCTAATGTCCATGTTACGGTACCTAGGTTTGATGTTTGGTCTGTCGATAGATTAGGGAACAAAAGCGTCTTGCTCAAATACCTAAATGTTGTCATTAATTTGCTGCTTATTATTGACTCTCTGTGTACTTATATCATATCTCAATCTAATGTATTACTGGTGTAATTTCTACTCAATTGTGCATTATTGTAATGAATGACAGCATTGAAATAAATGTTACTGAATGAACGAATGAATGACTCCACCGTTCGACCTTCACAGAGGCCATTTTCCAAACTACGGCTTGGGCTCGGGCTCAGGCTTAGGCTCTGGCTGCTTGTCTGAAGCCAACTGACAGAGCCCAAGTCAGAGCCTAAGCCCAAGCCGTGGTTTCAAAAAGGGCCATCCAGTCTTTCTCAAAGGCTATTTCAATTGCTCAATGAATTTCAACTGCTCAATGAATACAGTCCGAAACAGGAACGCAGCGACAATTATTTGAAAAGCACAGTCAATGATTACAATTTAGGTGTTCCTGTTTTATATCTTTTATTCACAAGCTAAACAAAAGAGTAATAATTTACGGTTATTTTCTAAGATTGTGTCGAAACTAACAAAATAATAAAGTACTAAGTGGTTCTGTTTTATATTATAAACATGTACCTATAGTAGTTTAAAAAAAAAAACAATGAATCAAAAATCATACAACAATAATTCATACAAATGCACTAGTTAGACTGACTAGCAGTCACTATACTGGCAATATGCACAGTAATATTAAACAATTATGTGGAATTTTACAAAAACAGTTCATAAATTATTCAAGTGCCAAGGTACACTTCTGTTACCGTACATAAATTAGCAATTTATTTGGGAACCGGTGGAGACTATTATCTAATGTGGTTTTATTGTTGGTGTCAGGCGTATTGACAAGGTTGTCAAGTTTTAGTCTCAGTTTAAGCAGGTACATGTACTGTTATGGTATTGAAACAAAGTCCGTAAAGTCAAAGTTAAACAAAGAGCCATTTTTCCACGTACTGCATCTCTTTGGAACTCCTTGCATGGTTGCATGTTTCCCTCCATCCTTCAATCTAGACTGTTTCAAGAGGTTTTTAATTCCTACCCTCAGCTCCCTTGAGTTATGTTTTCTTTTTGCTGCCAAGAGTGGCTTTTAGCCTCATTTTTTTTTTGGGGGGGGGAACTTGCATTAAACAAATAAATAAAAATGTTGCGTAGCAGGCTTGCAATTTTCCAGCCAGTCAGCTGATTTCCTCTTTTTTGTTATTTTCTTCAATATTCTGTGCCATAGATAACTTTTAAAAAACTCTATACAACGTTAAGAGCAGTTGGCAAATTCTCTTGGGTTTTTTTTCACAATTACAAAGCTGCATGTCTGACATTGTGTACCTTGAGGGAGTCTTAATCATTTCTAAATGATGAACTCTTTCATGCACCATTTATTTTACTGATAAATTAATCAAATGGACACATTAATTGTTTACTAGATTTTTGAAAATCGCGACCCCCCCCCCCCCCAAAAAAAAAAAAAATAGTCACAGTAGTGCCCTTAAGAGAGTCCTCTTTCCAATTTTGAAAACTGTGTGGCCGTGGGATCTTTATTTTTTGTTTTACAACTATTTTCTGCAGGGATTTAAACCGGTCGCTAGGGCCGGTCAGCGCATGAAAGAGTTAAATACAGATCTCCAGGTGTTAAATACAAACATTTGGAAGTTCTGTGTTCACTCTAGCCTGATACTTCAGTGAGGCAATGGAGGAAACCGCCTGGAACCACGCCCATGTTCATTGCCTTGGGTGCCCCTTTAAACGCTTGAGCATAGATTTATATATTCTTCATTTGATGTCCCCCTGAACCAAGGAAATGTTACCATACTTTCTGTCAAGGATGAATTATCAGGCTTCCACTCGAATCAGGTGTTATAGTTTGAGGTTGTGCCCGAATTAGGGGCTACGGCTATTGCTAAGGCTGTTTCTAAGGCTGTTGCTAAGGGTGTTGCTAAGGGCAGCCCATGCTTTAATGCATGTTAACATGGCAATGCAGCTGTAGCCATATCCATAGCCGCTAATTCGAACTTGGCCTGAGTCATATGTTTCTAAGAGATGTTGAATAAAAGACTGCTTTGCAGGTTGCATGAAAAAACGTACAAATCGACTACAAAAACATTCATTGCTATTTTAGCATTGTGTTGTTATAAGAACCTTAGTATTGTTTTAAGTTATGATGTTAACTGCAAATTCATGGTATTAGTCTGTCATTGGAATGTACTTAATTAATCATGATGGATTGAAATGTTTGTTTTATGGCCGGCATGGTTGTGATAAGTGTCCCGTGTGTGTACAAGGCAAAGTCTTTTAATGAAGATGACAAACAAAGACGTGGGACACACCCAGTTTATAATGAGCCTATAAAGCAAGTCAGGTGTTTTTATGGCATGGCATGAAAGGCTGCAGTGCATAATTAACACAGGTATGATACAGCATGCCTTTATTACTGCTGTTTGTGATGAGAGGCAGGTGTTGGTTCCTGTTGTAAAAGGCCCCTCTATCAGGCAACAAAATGCAACTATGAAGCTCCGGTTTGTATAGACCATGTGAACGTTGTTTACAATAAGTGTGACCTTGTACATTCTTTGAGTATTCTGGCAGGCAAGATACTACACTGGTCCTACGGGAAAGTTGACATTTTGTGTCATAATTTCCACATAAAACCAAGAGTTATGAAAGTAAAAGCTGGACAAGTTTTTAGATGTGCCCCCTTTCATCATATCAAAAGTTGATAAGAATTAGACAGTGCAATCTCCATAAAATATAAGATTTTATGCTTTCTTCCATTGAGCCGTGTACAAAAAGTGTGCCTGCAGGAAGTCCAGGCTCTGTGGCTCTTTTGTAAACATGTGATGTCACAGGTCACATCGTCTATAGCCGCTTTGTCGCAACATGGAGCTAAATTGAACAAAGCAACATTCAAAAAATGCCGTCAAAGTATTGACATTTTGACGCACGACGTCAACGGCAGAAGTCTAGCTAGTTTCTCAAAACCTTGAGGTTGGGGGCCTAATGTTTTGATTGATAGTTACAAAAAATTAAGAAGTGTAAAATTATCAAAACTATAATTAAATGATAAACAAACACGTTATAAACAAGTTTTTTTTTTTAATTTCGCTCAAGTAGCTGTTTTAAGGGTGTGTACAACATTGGTAAGATTGAAAACATAAATGTTCACAGATTTGCACATAACTTACATGGTATAAAGATGGTCATGATGGAAAACATCCCTTGACATATAGTTTTGCTTGAAATGCTACAGTTTTTAGGAAATGAGTAAAACAATTAGTCTTTATCGCACGTGTCCAAAACCCAATGTTTGAAAACAGTGAAAACATATAAAGGGGTTTTCACTGTTTTCTCATGACTCCGAAGACCGTTTGACCTTAACATTTCACAGGTTTGCTTTTTCATGTATATGTTGGGTCACATAAAGTGCGGATACTAGTCTTAAAAAATTACCAAAGTTGCTGTACATGTGCTTTAATGGTCTGAAATACCAAGCATACCTGACTTGTTTGTGACCTTTGTTTGGTGCACATTGTACAATAACAACAAATGGTGTAAGATATAAACACACTAGTGCATGGACATTGCCCATATGTATTTCTTGTGTCAGAAGAAACTGATTTTAACAACACTGATTATCGGGTGTTTCTGGCAGTGGCTGCTGAATGCACCGCAGCACCTTGTAAACCCTTACAAGGTGCTACATAAACGGGTCTCATAATTCAAAAACTTCAACAGACTGTCTGGAAATAAATAATGATAACCGCTTTGAGACGCCCGTAGATAAAGCACTATATAAAAACTAGTTATCTATTTTTATTTCTTTGTGTACCCCAGATGTGGGGCAACAGATCTACGGATCATAGTATGTATTTGCTTTTGTTGTCCCTTGCCCATCTCAGGGTATATTGTCTTGTATTTTGTTTTGTACTGTTATGGTAAATAAAATAATAATAATAATAATAATATTACTGTATGTAAAAGCACAAGCATGATAATGCTACAGAAAAAAAAAAGTCAACTGAATGAACACAATTAAACAACCAATCCCAGTTGATTTGCCGAGTATTTGTTTAGGGTTTGTTGATTTTTGAGAGGGGGGGGGGTAGTGTTCCTTTTTTTTCTTCCTTCTTTATAGAATGTGATTGTGATTGTGAATGAAATTAATGTAATTAAGGTTTGGATTTTCCTGAATCAGGCTTGATGTTTTTCCCTACTCTAGTCTGGTTTCCGATTGTTTTGCCCTTGGGAAAAAAACAAAAACATTTTGAGTAAATATATAGCCTGAAAATTCTTTACCATGTGTATGTAGGTCAGCCCTTGTACTTGATAAAATGTTCGATTTTTTTCTCCAAATATTAAAGGAACATTACAGAATTGGTTTTTGCTAACAAAACAGTTGCTGGCAGTGTAAACACTTTATGTAATCCACCATATACATAAACTGACAAACCTGTAGAAGGTTGAGATCGATCGGCCATCTGGGTCACGAGAAAATAGTGAAAAAACGATTACACATTTGCATGAAATCATATAGATTCAACAAATGAATAAAACGTTCACTGAGCGATAAACTCCAATCGGGAAATTAGTTAATTCATTTCTCATCAAATATGGCATTTCAGAAAGAAATATTTCAAGGGATGTTTTCTACTATCATCATTATTGGACCGTGTAAGTTTTATGTAAATCTGTGATCAAAAAGTATTTTTACAAGTTTGTTTCTTACCAAATCTGTAATGTTCCTTCAAAGGTATTGTACACTTTTGGTAACAGCTCAAAATCAGTGTCCTAATTGTGTGATTAAACATATGCATGAACAAACAAACCTGTGAAAGTTTGAGCTCAATTGGTCATCGAGGTCACGAGAAAATAGTGAAAAGAGATCTTATGCGCGCGATAATTACTATTGTTTTACTCGTTTCTCAGAATCGATAGCATTTTAGGCAGAAATATTTTAGGGACCCTTTCTACCATTACTTACTTTAAATCATGTAAGTTATGTGTGAATCTGTGAACATTGTGTTTTTCAATCTTACCAATAGTGCAGAGGGCCTTTAAGCTATATGCCTGCTGAATTTTAAGTTCATTATGTGAAATTCTTACAGGTAGGCCTACTGTGTCACAATTGATCAGCATCGGTGTAAATTACATCCATTCACAGATGATTATTTTATGCTACGAGTAATTTATACGAGTCTGATAATTTATTGTGAATCGCCTTGGGTCGTTTTCTACACTTAAAACCATTATAACGAATCCATTAACATACAGTTGTGTGATAAACACCATATCATCAAATCACTAATGGATTTTCTTTTTAAATGAAAGTTGTTATCTTGATCTTAGTGTCCCTTGGGTTTGAGTTCCATGCAAATCTTCACTAGACCACGGTCTTGCAGCTCAGAAATTTCAACTGACTAGATTTTGATTTACAAGACCTACTATATTTCTTTCTTTTTTATTTTTATCAATTTAGAGCTTCAGAATTGAAAAGCTTTATACATTAGTAAGTTTTAAGTATGATTTCTAAGACTGAATAACTTGTTCGGGTGGAGTTACTGGCCAGGAGCTAAACTTACTGGACTCTGGCCAGTAGTTCAGCGTTTATTACTGGATTCTGGCCAGTGGTTCAGTGTTTACTACTGACTACTGGACTCTTGCCAGTGGTTCAGTGGTTATTACTGGACTCTTGCCAGTGGTTCAGTGGTTATTACTGGACTCTGGCAGTAGTTCAGCGTTTATTACTGGATTCTGGCCAGTGGACCAGTGTTTATTACTGGACACTGGCCAGTGGTTCAGTGTTTACTACTGACATGGACCTTTGCCAGTGGTTCAGTGGTTATTACTGGACTCGATCTTGCCAGTGGTTCAGTGTTATTACTGGACACTGGCCAGTGGTTCAGTCTTTAGTATTTGTCTCTGGCTAGTGGTCCAGTGTTTATTACTGGACTGGCCAGTGGTTCAGTGTTTAGTATTTGACTCTTGCAGTGGTCCAGTGTTTATTACTGGACTCTGGCCATGGTTCAGTTAAGTATTTGACTCTGGCCAGTGGTTCAGTGTTTAGTATTTGTCTCTGGCCAGTGGTTCAGTGTTTATTACTGGACTCTGGCCAGTGGTTCAGTCTTTAGTATTTGACTCTGGCTAGTGGTCCAGTGTTTATTACTGGACTGGCCAGTGGTTCAGTGTTTAGTATTTGACTCTTGCCAGTGGTTCAGTGTTTATTACTGGACTCTGGCCAGTGGTTCAGTGTTTAGTATTTGACTCTTGCCAATGGTTCAGTGTTTATTACTGGACTCTGGCCAGTGGTTCAGTGTTTAGTATTTGACTCTTGCCAGTGGTTCAGTAATTACTACTGAACTCTTGCCAGTGGTTCAGTGTTTATTACTGGACTCTGGCCAGTGGTTCAGTCTTTAGTATTTGACTCTGGCTAGCGGTTAAGTGTTTATAACTGGCCTTCTGGTGATCTGGTTTCTACCACCAATAATAGATAGCCCATTTTTAGCCGTTTCAACATAGTGGTCAGACAGAGCTTGTTTTTGCCAAGCTATTGTATTATTATTATTAATAATTGTACTCTTTGTTTCTGTCAGAAATCCTCATGTGTTTCTACCATTCAAGGGCTTTTTCCAACCCTTAGCTCTGGCTACCTGTTCTTTAGGCTCCATTTGACGTTGAAGCACACTACGCCCAAATTGATGATTGATCCCTAGCTACAGCCAGAGCATAAGCCTATAGATATAGAAAAGTCCCCAAATGTCATAGCGTAGTGCATGTATGAAAGACTCCGATCTCGTATCATATCACAGCTTAAGATATGAGCTAACCATTCAGGGATAGTGTGTCATGGCCAAGCGGATAAGAGCATCGGACTCAAGCTCTAGTGTTTCTGATCAGCAGAGTGCATGGGTTCGAGTCCCGGTCATGGCCCTTAATGTCCTTGAGCAAGACACTGTACCATAATTGCTTTGCTCTTCGGATGGGCCATTAAGCCGTAGGTCCCTTGTACTAGGATTGGTAGTGCACCTAAAAGAACCCATCACACTTATCGTGGAAGAGTAGGGGTTAACCCTGGTGTTTCTGGTTCACATAGCAGACACCCTTGTTTACAGGTTTCCTCAGGCTTGTGAGCTACAGTGATTTTAAGTTCACTTACATGTATGGAGGCATCATTGGTTTCATGATCAGACCTATCTAATAATAAAATAATCCATACAATTGCTTTGTCCTTTGGATGGGGCATTAAGGCGTAGGTCTCTCTACTAGGATTAGTAGTGCCCATAAAAGAACCCTGAATACTCATCATGAAGAGTAGGGGTTAACACCAGTGTTTCTAGTTTACATGTCATACACCCTTGTTTACAGGTACATGCATTACTTTGATTATATACAAAATTTGCTCCCGGTTAATTTAAGTCCGTCTTCGTATTTTCCTTTGAATCGGGACTTTCATCCTTTCGCAACAAGACAAGATAATCTTATTCGTCTTACTGGTATTTGTAGAGTGGATGTGGTTTCTTCCAATTATCGCAAACTTCTACCTAAAATTGTTAACTCCCTTCCTGTTTGCCTGAGAAATGAATTTACTGGTATATCAAGGAAGCATTTCCTTACCCATCTCAAAGAGTTTTATTTGGACAAGTATAAACATTTTCTTTGCGTTAACTTCTCATGTCATTCATGCTCTAAATCAGCAGGGCATTAATAATATAAACATTTTCATTGCATTAACGTCTTGTTTCATTCATGCTCAAAATCAGCAGGGCATTAATCATTATATTTTATTCTTTCTTTATCATATTTGTAGTCTTTTATTTGTTGACCTGGGGATAGTATATTAACTTTTCGCATGCAATTAATAAATATGAATGTATAAACATAAATATATATATCAAATAATAAACCATAAACATATATATATATATATATATATATACATGTATATGTATATTAGGAACCAATAGCAGTCTGGGTACTCCACTACAGGAGGGTTATACCTCCTCTGGATGTTACCTCCATTTGTACTTTTTTTTTTTATTACATTTTTTTATTACTATTATAACAGTTGTTATTTTATGTATTTACAAGTTTTGCAAATGGAAATAAACCAAACAAACAAACAAACATGTACATGTAGCTTGCGATCTACAGCCATTACTGTATGTTCACTTATGAAGCACCCTGGGTTTCATTACTAGTAGAAAGTTGTATGTAATAATAATGTAGTGTCTTGGCCTGGGTTTGGGTCCTTTCCTTCCTTACATACGTGCAGAGTAGGTATAGATATATATTTGGAAGGCTTGAAGTTGAAGTTGAAGACCACCAACAGACAAATATGACAAGTTGGACGCAAGTAATGATGTCTCTTAAAGGTATTATACAGGATTGGTAGAGCTGACAAAACAGTCGCAAACAAAGTTCATGTTTTGTGTGATTAACCATATACATGAAATAACAAACCTGTGAAAATTTGAGCTCAATTGGTCATCGAGGTCACGAGAAAATAGTGAAAAGAGACCTTATGTATTTTCTGTTTTTTCAAACATCGAGTTTATTATCGCGCGCGATAAAAACTATTGTTTTATTCATTTCTCAGAAACGATAGCATTTTAGGCAGAAATATTTTAAGGAACCCTTTCTACCATTACTTACTTTAAATCATGTAAGTTATGTGTGAATCTGTGAACATTTGTGTTTTTCGATCTTACCAATAGTGTACAGGGCCTTTAACAATTTACTGTTTTATTAAGAGCTCTCTGCTCGAGCTCTGCTCTAATCTACTATTTTACCCAAACTGTCCCTTATTCTTACATTCCTTTTATTTTATTCCCATCATTGTTGTTAGACATCTTCTAAATCAAAATATTATCAATTAGAAACCAACGGCGCACACGCTCACGCTTAGCAATTAGCTCGCGTTTTGCAATTAGCTCAAGCTTTGCGGTTGGTTCATTTACAGATCACTAAAATAATAATAAAAAAGTTAGATGTAATTTGTTGCTGCTGTTTTGTTTGTTCTAAAAAGTACAATATATGTAATGTGCCATAGCATGCATGGTGGTCAATCAGTGGGTGTACATTAGTGTAATGACAATCAGTAATAACACAACTGAAATTCTAAGGTCAAATTAGATATACATTAAAGGCCCTGTACACTATTGGTAAGATCGAAAACACAAATGTTCACAGATTCACACATAACTTACATGATTTAAAGTAAGTAATGGTAGAAAGGGTTCCTGAAAATAATTCTGCCTAAAATGCTACCGTTTCTGAGAAATGAGTAAAACAATAGTTTTTATCACGCGCCATAAAAACTTGATGTTTGAAAAAACAGAAAACACATAAGGTCTCTTTTCACTATTTTCTCGTGACCTCGATGACCAATTTAGCTCAAACTTTCACAGGTTTGTTTGTTCATGCATATGTTGAATCACACAAAATGTGGACACTGATTTTGAGCTGTTACCAAAAGTGTACTATACCTTTAAATACAAAGGTACTCGCTACAAACAAAAGAGTTCATTTAAAATAACCAGACCAATTGAATTAAGTGCTAATGCCACGATTGATGGCTCAGCTTTGCACATCAGCTTTGTAGTTAAAAATTCTAATAAAGAACACGCCATCATTTGTTCTGTTCATTCACAACTCAACATCTGTAGACTATAAATGTGGCGCATCTAGAATTGATCTTTGGATGGGGGTCTGGAGAACCAAATTATGTCTTGATATTGCGGACATTTTTATGTCCGTGCGCCCCCCCCCCCCCCTCTTTCCATTTGAAATCTGGACATTTGAGATTATAAATTCTCAGAGTAGATGATACAGGTATCATTTTGTTAGATATTATGAAGTAATTTTAATGTTTTTTTTCTATTTACATGCAGACGTTGTCTTTGTTTTTACCTCCACATCAGATTAGCATATCAAAAATAACCACAGTTGCTTTTTGAACTCTTTCAAAAAGCAACCTGGTCCCCAGCGGCGGCACCAGACCTGTTAAACTGGGGGGGCAAGAGGGGGGCAAACTTAAATTTAGGGGGGGGCAAACAAAAGTCTATAATGTACTGTATAAGCCTACAATTCACTCTAGAAATAAGATTTTGCACTGTTTGTGCGAACTGCGTGTACAATGGCTTCTTACGGTTTTGGGCAGACAATGCATTTCTATTTATAGCAAGTTTCCAAGCTTAAGTAAATCCACATTTTATTAACATTGCCGGAGATGGAAAGTGTATTGGGCTTTTTTGATGGTGCCAGCTAATTATGATGGATGAAATTGAGTTTATTATTTACAGCGCAAACAACATTGTAACAAATTAGGTGTAATGGTTTGGGATTAAACTCAATTTCCACCATCGGGGAAAAACTGGGGGGGGGGGGCAAACAGGGGGGGCAAAAAAAACAACTGGGGGGGGCATTTGCCCCCCCCCCCCCTCCGTGCCCCCCCCCCCCCCCCCATTAGCGCCGCCGCTGCCTGTCCCTAGCGACCGGTTTAAATCCCTGCAGAAAAAATAGTTGTAAAACAAAAACAAATAAAGATCCCACGGCCACACAGTTTACAGAATGGGAAAGAGGACTCTTGAGGGTGCTATTGTGACCAGTTTTTTGGAGGGTCGCGATTTGTACTAAAGTTGAGTAGGATTAATGTGTCCACGTGATCAATTTATCACTAAAATAAATGGTGCATGAAAAGGTTCAGAAAAATGCAAACGGAAACTACAGTTTGAATTTACCATCAAGGAAAAACGGTGCTATCTCCAATTGTGCCCCCTCTAAAATTTTACACTGATGATTTTAACATTTACAACTGTACGCCCCTTTGAAAAAAAAGGCATTGGAAATGTAGTAATTTTTAAATCATTGTTTGCCAAGTGCATGGTTTCATTATTTCAAAATAGTTTTGGCTGTGTTCCTGTTTTAGATTGAATCCAAGGATTTTTTTTAAACTACAGTTTTTATTGGCCAGGAGTGCCATCAAGGAAACACAGTGCAATCTCTTGTGCATCCTCTAATTGTTTACCCTAGTTTCGTCTCTGATTTCATCATTTACAACTGTACGCCCCTTTGAGAAAAAAAAAAAACATTAGAAATGTTGTAGTTTTTAATTCATTGTTTGCCAAGTGCATGGTTTCATTATTTCAAATTGATCATCCGTTGAATCACGTTCCATTTGAGCATTTAATTTTGAGTTCACTCCATTTTTTGATTTCAGGTTGTTGTGGATCAGTGAGGTATCTCCCGTTTGGGTCAATTGTAGCGTCACTTCTGGTGTATTTTGGAGCAGGTTTGTTCTGTGGATCGAGTCTCAGCGCACTGAACAGCACCGAGGAGATGTTTGGACTAACGGGCATCAAACAGCTTGCCACAGACACGTAAGATATTCTCTCACTACTTGTTGTGGGAAACAAATATTCCTGTGAAGTTTGTTTGTTTGTTTGGTTTATTTCCATTTGCACAACTTGAAAATACATAAAATAACAACAGTTGTAATAGTATTGAAAATGTTTACAATTAAGGTACAAATGGAGACCTGTAACATCTAGAGGAGGTGAAAGCAAACATTGCTTTTTTTCTGTGAATTGAAAATCAATCTTTCATTTTCTATGAAAATGATGATTTCGTTTTTTGTTGGAAACAGATGTGTGTGATAACAATTTTTTAGCACTTGACCAAGTCCATTATTTTTAGCACTTGGCTAGTAACCCCACAACCAAATACATACTTAAAAGATTAACTAATGTAAATTTTGGCTTTTTAATTCCAAAGCTCCTACTAAAAGTTCAAGAAGTATATAAATAACATGCTTACCAGAATAAGGTTACCACCAAAACTACCATGTCACATGTACAACTTGTGACTGGTATCCTGCTCATTATTGCTCAGCAGACAATTGTTAAGCAATGTTTTCTGCTTAAGCAGCTCTATGAAATTGGGCCCTCTTGATAAGCTGAGAGTAGGGTTCCTTGATATTTCTGTAAGAGTGCTGGTAGTCTCAGACGACGCTGTTGTATTGTAGTGGATAGTTTTTGTTCACTGCCGTACAGTTAAGTACTTGTCATATGTTGACTCCAGTGTACACTTAAGCATACAGTGTCTTATAGATCTTCAATAGCCAGCTTAAGACTCATCTCTCTAAATCTGCTTACATTTAGTCCATTGCACTTAATTGTTATCTCCACAAGAAATTCTGTGAACTCTTTTCTGTAAAGTTTTCTTCCCTAGGCAACTAGAATGATGGCGCACTAGAAATGCCTGATAATTGAGTGATGATTGTCTTAATATTCCCAAGAACGCTATGTGAAAAAAATTGACATGTGAGTGTTTTGCCTTCTTGGAGATTGCCTGGAAATCAGGGATTTGCCGTAATTTTGACTGCATGAGGGCGCTCTCAAAGGCTAATTTCCTTACAGTTTTACTAGTTATTTTGACTGCCTGTATCTTGTTGTCTTGTATCAATGGGCAAATTAATGATAAAGATATTGTAAAATCCAGTTCGTTTTACTTGTTTTGCACCTTGTCAATTTGGTCCACACACACACCCCCCCAACTAGCCCCTGCAAGCCGTCAAAAATACTGCGAATTGGTTGCCTGTAAATTGCCTTTTGTGACATACATGTAGCCCAGAGACAGTGAAGCAATTGAAGCAAAGGTTATACAGGTTACACCAAACACAATATGTCATCTACATGTATGTTGTGCAGGGGTGATCAGGTCATTTACTGACAAAAAATGCCTGAAACTTTTTGAGGTATGTTGAAATTATGGCATTTCAACGTTTGGCAACCACACCATGAGGTGTGGACTTAGAATCTCTTAGAAACAGCACTCTCATCACTAGAGACCCAGATCAAAGAGCTTATTTCTTCGGAATTTGAAGAAAATTAAAAGCTTTTTTTTTTCTCAGCAGACTAAAAAGTGTCTGAAGACGGCCCAATTTCTTAGAGCTGCTTAAGCAGAAAATACTGCTTAACGATTGTCTGCTAAGCAGAAATGAGCAGGATACCAGTCACTAATTGTACACGTGACATGGTAGTTTGGCCGGTAACCTTATTCTGGTAAGCATAATATTGTCGTGCTTAGCTAATTTTTGTGCTTAAGCAGCTCTATGAAATTGGACCCTGATAGAGAACTTAAATTTCATCAACCCAGGCTGACTCAGAATCCACATGAAATATCTCTGAGCTACAAGCTGACTCAGTCTTTTGAGAGTAACATCTCAAATCTGCAGATACATTGTGTTTAAAAGAACCATCATTTCAGCATTTTGCTTCTTTTCTTTTTTTGTGTGCTTTTCCAGAATTTTCTACATTAAACTATCCATCTACGTGTTAACACCGGTAATGGTTGTCTTTGCGTTGCTCTACATTTTGTTTGGTTACCTAGCAACCAAACAAAGTAAAATTCAAGTGTACGACAACAGGAGTGTTTGTTGTGGAGGAATGGGATGCACCAGCCTGGTAAGTTGAGTCAATAACTTTTTTGTTGGAGGGAATTAGACACATCAGTGGCAAAACCGTTTTGTTTTGTTTTTTGTATGGGGGGGGGGCGGGCAAAGACAGAGTGTTGGGCTATTTAATATATCAAACCATTCATTGGTGCATTTTAAAAATCTGATTTGGGGGAAACAAGAAGGGGCAACAGTTCTAAACTCACCCCCCCCCCCCCCATTACGCCACTAGGCGCAGGAGGTTGAGGTTTTCAGGGAACCAGTTGACATTATCTCCTTTCCAGCTGGTAACCGGCTCTTTTCAGTGCCACTACCTGAAATTATTCAAATATGTTTCTCAACTAACCAAACTTGGGGATGCCTAGCATCTGAAATCATCCTGTTTTCTTTATCACTGACCTTGGGTAGGCTTTCAAGTGTGTACAGAGACTCTCTCCTTACATTCTGCTGCAGGTACCCTTCTTTCATACTTTGCATTCTTTCACCAGAATAATTGTACCGAGAAAAACAATTAACCGTTGAGATTTCTGTGCCTGTTAACATCATGCCTAAAAACCAACACAGACACCCTGAAGAGCTGTATGCATTATATGCAAGCGTATTCTGGTCGCATACATTTTGGGTTAAAGGTGATGGGATAGCCACTAAAAAAGCCATTTTCAAAACAACTCTTGGTGAAATCAGGAGCAGGTTCGTTCTCCGACTCTATACCTAATCACTGACTCTTCTTCTAAATAATAAGAAATGTAGAGAAACAAGAGGAGGCTCAGTCAATGAGAGTACTAGGCAAGCAAAGTCAGTCAGTGTTGCATCACTGCAAACAAAACAGACAGAAAGCTACTGATGGAAATTATATATGGTGCCATCAAAACCTGGTATGAATTAAAGACACTGGACACCTTTGGTAATTGTCAAAGAGCAGTATTCTCAGTTGGTGTATCTCAACATATGCACAAAATAACAAACCTGTGAAAATTTAAATTCAAGAGGTCGTCGAAGTTGCGAGATAATAATGGAAGAAAAGAACACCCTTGTCACACGAAGTTGTGTGCTTTCAGATGCTTGAAAAGTTTATTTCGAGACCTCACGCGTGAGGTTTAAAATCAATTCAAATATTTTACTGAGAAATTACTTCTTTCTCAAAAACTACGTTACTTCAGAGGGAGCCGTTTCTCACTATGTTTTATACTATCAACAGCTCTCCATTGCTCGTTACCAAGTAAGTTTTTATGCTAACAATTATTTTGAGTAATTACCAATAGTGTCCAGTGCCTTTAACGACTGAACAGAAAATAGTTTAACATTCTTCTTCAAGGGCTTCCATTTTACTTCATATTTCTTTTCCCAAAGACCTGGCACATGTGCATAAAAGGAACGGTCACTCCATGGGCCCAATTTCTTGGCTCTGCTTACCGTAAGCGACAAAATAGTGCTTACGGAAGCAGAAAAATCAGCACTTAACGTTAAATGTTTTTCACAAGTTAGCAAGGATTTTTGCCTGTGTACATGCATACATCACGTTAAGCATTCTTCGCTTACACAGCTAGCGCAGAAATTTGTCGCATACACCGTAATCAAAGAACGGTGACTAAGCGCAGAATCTTATGGTAAGCAGAGTCATTGGACCGTGATGAGTTCCCCATAAGGAATGACAAGGCGAGTGCAGCGTGGTGGTCTAGGTAGCCTAACTCTTTTCAACTCTACTAACCCTCTGTCTGTGTATCTATATCCTATAGGCTCTTTATTTTGCATACATCGTGACTTTCATATGGCTTGTTGTGGCTGGTGCCTCGGCCATTCCAGTTGTCTTTACTTACATGGTGAGCCAGTACACCACAGTGACACTCAAGGAAGGCATTGGTAACAGTAAATGCGTGAATTTGGAACAGTACGGTAGGTTATTTTGACCCTAGTTTACCCGATATCATGAACTGGTTAGGCTAAAAATCATCATGATTTGCTGAGAGAAAAACTAGTAGTGTTGAACCGTTCATGGTTAAGCGCATACATGTACAGCAGGGCCCAATTTTATAAAGTGTGGTAAAATTGTTAAACAAACTAATTTGCTAAACAAAACTAAGCAGATGACCAGTCACAGTATACACATTTTACATGACATTTTGGCTGGTAACCTGTTATGTCTAAGCAAATTCTTTTTTCTGCAGTAAGCAGATTTGTGTGCTTAACATTTTTTGGGGAGGAACTGAGCCCAGTTCGTAACCTGTTTCTGCTAACCAAGACTGTTGATGCTATTAAAGCAGATTTTTGTTGTTTTACAGTCCTTTCTGAAACCACAGGTTTGGCTTCAGCTCCAGATTTGGCTCTATGGGTTATTTTGAAAACGTACGCTTTCAGTAAAGGGCTTCAAACTGACAGACTGAGCCTAAGCCAAAGCATAAGCCAAAGCCAAGGTTTCAAAAAGCACCCAAGAAAAGCCCAGTTATGAATTTAACAAAGCTGTTGAGCTTACTAGTTTGCCGGGCAACATAAAAGCCTTGATTAGCTAATCAACTGAATAAAATCATAGAGCAAGGTTCCTATTACCACTTGCACGACACGCTGCGCACTTACATACGCCTATTCGCTACTCGCACGGATCCGCCATGTGCGTGTAGAGCCTCGACTTCATGCTTCATTTGTATTGTATGCACCAAAGGACAAATAAATCTACCTTCCTCTTTTTGGCTAAGTTTGTGCACTCAATTTTTACTTTCTTCGCTTAAAAGTATTTTATGGAGGAAAACAGCATTATTTTAACATTTTGGAAACAACTTCAAGGAAAGTTGCTATTATTACCAGTAAAGGTAAAAAATTAAAAATCGTTGTTAGTGCATCTGTTCCGTGCTTCACCTCGCTCCAAGTGTTTTTTTTATCATGTCCCGTTTCTCCTGTTGTCGGGTTCGTTTAAAAGTTTAGTGACCTTGAAAACAGGAGATTTGAATAATCTCTAGGAAGTGTATAATTCTTTACATGTATATTTTTCGTTAAAAGATTATTAGCATGTCTACTGGATATACCGAATAATGGTACAGTATGCACATTATTATTATTTTATGACTTTACTTAAAATAAGACAATGAGACTTATCACGAGACTGGTGTTTTATCTGTCTTTTTAAACTCTGTTACAACTCCCCCAGGCGCGCGATCCGGGCTGGTGTATGAGGTTCTGCACTTCATATTATTGTGTAAACACTAGCTTAGATTCTGAGGGCGACTGCATTCAAATTTCCTGCCAGCACGACAACTGTGTCCACTGATTCCTGTGTCCCTCAATATTGACATGGACTGAAGATTCATTCAAAACGTTATCAAAGAAAGTTTCTACACACTTCGCCATATTGGGAGGCATAATCTCTGGAGGCATGGAATATTTTTACTCCGTCATATTTATAACCAGTACCCCGTTCGGCTTATTATACTTTTTCTGACCCAATTTTACGACTATAGCAGGTGTCCCTTTCAGTACAAAACACGGAAGGGCAGTTTCAATCGTGGTTATTATCATGTTGTGTTAAAATTAAACACGATACTGAAACCGTTTTGTGTTTTTTTTTGTTTCGATTATCGTATGGTGTTTTCTAAACAACGATCATCGGTGCATAAAACACTATAATAACACGGACACGATCATCGTGTTCGTGTGCCAAATAATTCTTTGCAGTACTGTATGTATCTGTCTGGATGACAGTGTCATTACATTACCGCGACAATACAGAGTTAAATAATGCTTCTATTCACTGCTGTCTCCAATTCGAGGCTCTACACGCAACTGGCTGACTGTGCAAAGGGCAAATCCTGTCCCCCATCTTTTGGTGTCAAAATGTGTACAACGAAATTGACCCCCAAAATGGTGGAATTGGTATGAATGGTAGACGCGCATTTTGCAGAGGTGCGTTCCGCATCTGTAAGGGTTCAGTTTGCGTTCTTGAGTGTAACTTCTGCTTACACCTATATAATATTCTAACTGTTTTATTTTCTATTCTGCTTTATCTAAAAAATAATAACCTCGCTTCAAAATTATCCCCCACAAAAAAAGTTATTTTGCATATATATGTATATTGTCACATGTTATTACAAAAGACTCCTTGCATATGACCATACAAGCTCAAGAGCGCCCTCACTGATGAGGTCACTGGCTAGGAGTTATGCGTGGGGATTATGCATGATGTGCGCTTCCAGTGGTTGACCTCAACGATGACTGTTTGTGTAAGGGGTCCATAATTGGCTTGATTTCTGTTCAGAAGAGCAACTTTCAGATTTAAAAAATAATAATTTGTTTCCCTTTTTCTTGCAGGCTTTGTGTATCTGCCAAGTGATGCGAACAATACAGATATCTGCGGAGACAATTTAAAACAGTTTGGAGAAATTGTGAGTTTGGTATAAAGTTAACAATGTTGTCGTAATTTTCAGCCTTGTTGTGGAGTAATTTAAGAGTATACTATTTATATGCCAAGTCATACGCCAGTTTGATTTGAATATTGTCTCTTTCAATGACTGGCTTAGTTGCCAGTGACCACCTAAATTTGAATTCCTAAGTGCCATGTCACATGGTGCAATTTACAGGCAGCCAGTTCCAGGCAATCTCTATGAAGACGAAACATTCACATGTCAATGTCTACCATTGTGTTGGGGGCACTAAGACACTAACAGAAAAAATGTATGTTGTGCTACCCCAGTCTTTCATTTTGGATGAAGTGCAGTTGGTTGCCTCCAAGTTGCCTGTAAAAATTGCCCTCTGTGGCAAGGCCCATCCTTAAGACTAAATACAGTTGCTTTGTCATGGTTTGAGACAAGCTTTGCCCTAGTTATGTAAGAGAACACCTATACTTAATTCATAATAAATGTGGATGGCCTAATGGTACCAGGCTTTGCGCATTTGGAGGTTGCTGTACACAAGCTTGCCCCAAACCTTTTGACATGGTAACTTAAGAATACAGGTAAACTAGTTACAAGTAGAGAGTTCCAAAGTGCAGCAATACGAGGGAAAACTTAACTAGTTGAATATCTCACAGTACTTGCCTTTGGAACAGATACAACATCATGTAACATCGTGCCACAGCATCATGTAAACCATTACATGGTGCTATGTAAAGGAAAAAGGGTCTCATACTTCAAAACGTAGCTCCACATACATGTACCTTGCAAGATAAATTATATAACAATGTTGGAGAGCCATAAGCGTCACTGAGTGACGGACCTGAGTGCTCTATAAGAAGCCACTATTATTATTTATGTATTAGAGGACATTGAGAAGAGATAAGAGCATCTTACAGAAAGAGGTTCAATACAAAGGAATCTACTCCAAGGAATCCCATTTATTTGTTTCTTGTCTTCCTTCTTATTAACAGGCCGGTGTGGCCTTTCCGATGTACGTCTTGCAGATTGGAGGATGTGCTCTAGTCATATTAGGATTGGTAAGTAGCTCTAAGTAACCTGGGCCCAATTTCATGGCTCTGCTTACCGCGGAATTCTGCGCTTACGGAGCCCTTGTAACACACAATTCTGTGATACGTAAGCGCAGAAATCCGCGGTAAGCAGAGCCATGAAATTGGGCCCAGGTCCCAATTTTGCATGTAGGAGCTGATGTGACTGGTATCCTGCTTACTTTTGCTTAGCAGAAAATTTTGTAAGCACTATTTTCCTTCTGTAGCAGCTCTATGACATTGGGGACTGTTGAACCAGACTTTGTCGTGCAATGGGGGACTTTTGGGACGCTTACCAATGTGCGCATGTTTAGAACTACGTAAACGATGGCATTTTACCTGGTATGTCTGCTGCCATCTAGTGTTCAAAAGTTTCCTATTGGAACTACAGTATGTTTACAATTCCTGTTGTTTAGTGTGGTCTTTCCTGACAGCTTTGCCCAAGCTAGGAAGGCCTCCCTACTTCAAATTTTGTTTGACGCCCCCCCCCTCTCCCCATCCCACTGTATGGAGAAACCTGCGTGTCTAATGTCTTCCATAAGCAACAGTGTCCATTTATTTCTGAAGTGTAAACCAATCCCAATTCTTCATATCTTTGGATCTTTGTAAAAATCTTCTTTCTTTTTTTTAAAGTTAATTTATTAATTTATTTATTTATCTTTTTTTTGGGGGGGGGGAGGGGGTCACTTGTTTAATTCTTGAGATTTAAAAAAGTTTTTGAAGACTTTGGTCAATCTTTATTGAAATTTTACTTTTCTGCAGTTTCACTTTATGATGTGTCTGTCGGCCAACTGGGGTCACCTCAAAGACGGACTGAAGAGAAAAGATTACGAGAACCGCAGGAGACAGGAGGAGGAAGAACTGAACGAAATGGGTCCAAGCTCAGTGGCAAGGGGGCCCCGCGCTAAGGTCTACGACTCCAACATGTCCCAGCATTCCTACAATCCCAACCTGCCCCCGATCGGCGGGTTCGGGGAGCCAGTCAGGCACCCCTCACAGCCCACGATGTCAACAGAGCGGCTGGTGAACGATTACTACTAACAAAATAACATCTTTATTGAAAAAAAAAAGCTACAGAGTGGGATTGCCCTCAATACGCATGCCTCAAATCTCTCGTAGGATCTCCAGTCATTCTTGAAGATGGGATTTTGGCTTTATTGTAATGGAGAGACTTATAGTAGAGTCTGGTGGTGACGACATCCCAAAATAAGCAACAGCAAGTTCTCCAGCGTGTAGTGACACCAGTTGAAACGATCCGCAAAACACAGGCAGAAACATCTGCTCTGCATTTTGACTTCAACCATGCCCCCCCCCTTCATTCCAACCACCCCAAGGAAAAAAATCAAAACCCAAACTAGGTTTGACGTTAACCCAATGGATCCCTTTCTTATCCTACTTGCCAACCCTGCTTACCTGTGGCTTTTTGCGCTTACAAATGCAATTTCCTGCTTACAGGGTTAGCCTAGAATTACTACTCATCAGCTAGATTGTGTATTGAGTTATGTAAAGTAGTTTTCAATCAAGGGTGTTATTCACCAATTTTTTTTTGTTTACAAAAGCTGGCTTAATCCTAAATTGTCACAACTCTCTTAATACACAGCTCTGGCTCAGGGTAGCTGTTCACCAGATCAATGCAGATTGGGCAAACATTCCATTACATATACACACTTTCTTTTTCTTTTTGTTACCTGCATGGTGCTAGTCTTCCAACACACAAGAGCTTGGTGCTTAAAAAGCAATGATTTTTTATACAAAAAAGAAAACGGCACCTTTGGCAGAGTTGGGAGGATCCCCCGTTTTGTATTAACTCAAAATAACTCGATGTTTGTCACCTGTTTCAGTAACTAGTCTCACAAAAATGTTTTACCTAAATAATAATTGAGTGCAAGGGCCAATGTACATAAGGTACTGATTCCTTGCACAACGCGGAACTCACGTCTGCACTATGCACGTCTACCATTTCTACCATTTTGACTCCCAAAAGTGGCGGACAGGGTAGGAGCGTGTAATTGCACTGCACGTTGTACAAGGCTTTTCTACACTCTTTAAGGCTAGTAGTAAACAATCTTGCTTATTTTCTGAGGGCAACAAATTCAGAAATCAGATTAAAATTATTACGCCATAAATTTGTCACTGTGAACGGTCTACATAGCATTGAGAAGAATGGAATGTTTGTTGTTTGAAGTCTAATCAAGAATCGCATTGCTTTGGATGAAAAGGAAAGTATCGGCTTACACATTGAGACACATTTCAGTGTACAGAATCGTATTTAAATATTGACCATTTGGTATACAGGGTAGTTCCACAGTTTGCTGGAAGATGCTCTACACACAGGAGAAAAAGTTAATTTGTTCTTCTTAAGTTCAGAGAAGCATTGACCTCTTTGCTCCAACGTCACTTGTGGCTTCTGTATGCTACGCACATCATTTTGGGAGTCAAATTGCTTGTAGAAATTATGGTAAGCGTGTAAATGCTGCCTCGCTTAAAATGTGCACTACACAGTGAAGCGCACTGGGGTATCGACTCCCAAAATAGCACAACCAAGATTAGTGTGATGATGACGCCGGGTAGATTAATTGGGTCAATTGACCTTTCTATAGACCGTATTGAATAACCCCTTTGTTGCTATGAAAGTCGCCATCTTGTAGGGCAAACCGTATGCGCATCTAAACGCGTACATCAATGAAGCACGCAGCGCGCAGCGTTTCCGGTTTGATTTCTACGGCACACGTACACGCACACGCTCACAGACGCCATGTTGTAGGGCAGGTTTTTGAATGGTGACGTCGTATTCAATACGGTCTATTGCAACATCACAGTCCGAGTTTTTGCCAACCAAGGTTGGTAAACTATGGGAAGCCATCAATGCAAAACACAGACACAGTTTTTAACAATAGTACACAAATATTCAAAAATAGTGTTGAATTTGTTGAAAACAAAGCAACCAAACATGGGTTGTATTTTTTTTAATTGGAAGCTTGCAGAAATGTTTAATTTGGTCACAACATCTGTTAACACGATTGAATGTGTTCATTGAACATTCGGCCGTCCATGCCAACCAGCGCAGTTTGTTTATCAACAATGGAAAGGTCTTTAGATATATTCACTCGCCAAAATGAAAGGAATGTCTTATCTATGAATTGACAGACACACACAGAATCCGTTGCCAAAGACCAGAAAATGTTGATTCTTTGCTTAATATGTAGTAAGATATAATCAGACCCAGGCATGTTAAAATGTTAACAAAAACAGGTAACCAGCAAGAACGCTATGTACATGTATGTATATACTTTTTTTTACCCTGGCTCCCTGCATATATATACATTTGCAAAATGTGGACCTTTATGTAGGTCGGGGGTACCACTCGTGATGACAAATTCTGTTGACATTATTTTGTATAAACATGTTCTTTGTGTAGCTTAATTAGACAAATTCCGGTACAAAGAAAACTTGAGCTTTAAATTTGTGAGAATAGAGTTTTTTATAGTTGTTCTGCCTTTAAGTGTTTTCAGGGATTGTCAATTATATTTGATCATTCAAAAATTATCGTTCGAGGCTAAATCAGTACAGACAGTTATTTTGTAGCGTAATATTAATTTTGGTGAAAAGTCAGATCGTACTTGATGCCAACACCACAGCAAGCCACTCTCATTGTGTCTACAAAATGATCAAACTCATAGCCTTGTTTCACGGCTGTTACCCATCAAGCCCATCTGCACTGATGCATGGAGGTTTAACTAGACCCAAGGACGGACAAAGCTGCAAGGTCAATCCATTTAAAACCTTGATTGCAAGGCTATCTTGCTCTCCCAGTTGCCCGCCATTCCAAGCTGGGAGTTCGTCAGGATGATACAAACGCACACGCTAAAATTCACATCCCCAAACACTCAACAGATTTTAAGTCGCTAAAATGAGGGCATCCTAACTTTTCTCAGGAGATCTGCATGAGAATCATGTGATTTCATTGATTCTTGCATTTTCCAAATGGGCGGATGACTTCCCACAGTTGGTTAATGTGTTTTCACATTAAGGAAGGGGAAGGGGAAGGAATGTGTTGTTGATTTATACCACATACAAACGTGCGAACACTGAGCCTAAGCATTGAGTCTGTCAGGACACAGACTCTGTGCATTGACACAGTTCATGTGCATGGTCCTGATAGTCTCTGTGCATTGACTCAGTTCATGTGCATGGTCCTGATAGTCTCTGTGCATTGACTCAGTTCATGTGCATGGTCCTGATAGTCTCTGTGCATTGACTCAGTTCATGTGCATGGTCCTGATAGTCTCTGTGCATTGACTCAGTTCATGTGCATGGTCCTGATAGTCTCTGTGCATGGACTCAGTTCATGTGCATGGTCCTGATAGTCTCTGTGCATGGACTCAGTTCATGTGCATGATCCTGATAGTCTCTGTGCACGGACTGTATGTATCGTCCTGACTCACTGCATACGTGGACTGGTGGGCAACTGGGATACAGCCCAAGACAGCCTTGCAGTCAAGGCTACTCTAGGAGTCTGTGCATACAAATGCCGCACTGGAGTACAGATAGTGTTTAAACAGTACTGTTGTGAGTGTAGTTTTACAATTTCATACATGTGTGCACTAGTTATAATAATACGCAGATCTTATCTAGTGCTTTATCACACTCGAGGGCATCTCAAAGCGCATTATTTTTTTCTACAAGGCATGCGGGGCCCACATAGCACCATGTAAAGGTTTACAAGTCAACCATACCAGAAAGCACCAGGCAAACCCCTCACGACCATGGATTCATGGGCACCCCACAACACACGGGACCTACGGCTTTGCGTCCCATCGGAAGGACGAAGCAATAATGGTTAAGTGTCTTGCTTAGGGACACAACTGTCACGACCGGGACTCGAACCCACACTCTGCTGATAAGAAACACCAGAGCTTGAGTCCAGTGGGCTCGACCGCATGGCCACAACACACTATAAGCTCAACACTAATACTGCAGCTACTGGTACTACTGTTGCAGCTACATAGTGATCGATATAAATGCTAATAATAAATCTAACTTGAAATGCTTGTTTTTTTGTACATAGTAAGTTTGTACATAGTAACAGTGTGAAAGAGATATGAACCCCTTGAACCAAGACTACAAACATTAGGGCATAGCACTCCGCACTAATGACGTCACTTTTGCCAAAAATACCAGGATGTCAGACAAACATTCCACGTCATCACCGCATCAGCGCGACAGACTGCAGTAATAATAATAATAGTGGCTTCTTATATAGCGCTCATATACGTCACTCAGTGACGCTCAAGGCGCTTCAACAGTCAGTATTTTCCTGCAAGTTATATGTGGAGCTATACTTTTTGAAGTTTTTTTGAGACCTATTCCTTTACATAGCACAATGTAATGGTTTACAAGGTGCCGTGGCGCAATATGCTGCCAATCAAACCAAGAACACCGGTACAGTCAGTACACGCCAGTGAAAATCACGCTTGGACATGTACATGCGCGTACGTTAGTGAAATTTGACACGTTGTCCGAGAGCCGGGCAGTGAGCTTCAATTTTTAGCGGTGCGGAATGCTATTCTCTTGTCTTCACTTTAACATCTTGAATGGGCTAGAATTTAATCTCTCTACTGTAAAATAATATCCGAGTGTTGCTTGTGTGTATTAAAGGAATTGTATTTTCCAAATTAAAGTTACGCTTTGTACTCCTGTTTATAAATTAAAAGAAGCAATGTGTGATAAGCAATGGTTTTGTTTTTTATTAAACCTTTTTTTTTGCATGGGGTGAATAGTGTGCTAATTTTTATCAAATAAAAGTAATTTTTATAATATTTGATGAACTCAATATATAATGTATTTATAAAGCAAATTACAAGTCTAATTATAATGTTTTAAGTTTTTGTTAATTGATGTAATATGTTTAGTATCATGCCAAGTATTAATTGTATATTAATGTATACAAAAACTGCATCAAATCTTCAATGAATTGAAACAATTGCAAAGGAAGTGAATCTTGTGATAACTGAAATGACAACTCATTTTATTCATTAAAAAAAAAAAAAATTCAATTATTTTTCTTTAAACTGACTGTAATCTATCTTGATTTTGTGCTATTCAAGATATGTAGAATTGTTCTTTTGGATAACTTCATGAAAATAAATCATCTTGAAAATATTAGTTTGTAATTGTTGCCCTTATTGTCCTCAAGGTTTGTTGAGCCTAGGGTGTCAGTGTTTTAACCCTCTTGCTGTCTGACCATTCAATACCATTCACTGTGGTTTTGAATGATAGATAAACTATGCCAGCCTGCAATATGATACCATGAGGGAATGCATGTACACAGTACACAGTTAGTTCTGTGCACAGTTGTGCCATCGTACACAACCTTGGCAGTCGAATGGTTTCAAATGGTTGGTCAACTCACTGGAAAATGTTGCCAAGAGTCACTGACAGTAGGAGGGTTAAGCTACTTTTACTGTAGGAAAGCAGTAATATGTGACAAACCATCCCAAAATCGGACCCTTCTCGAAAATAGTGAAATGAAAAGTGAAGACAACCGAAATGTCGGCCATGACATCAATGTGATGTGATGTCTTAAACATTCTTATGTTGAGAAATATTTATCTTAAACTTGTAAAATATACTTTTGATCACAGATTTACATAAAACTTACACAGTCTAATGATAGTGATAGTAGAAAACATCCCTTGAAATATTTCTGTCTGAAATGCCATATTTGATGAGAAATGAATAAACTAATTTTCCGACTGGATTTTATCGCTCGGTGAGCATTTTATTCATTTGTTGAATCTATATGATTACATGCAAATGTGTAATCGGTTTTTCACTATTTTCTTGTGACCCGGATGGCCGTTCGATCTCAAACTTCTTCAGGTTTGTCAGTTTATGTATGGTGGATTACATAAAGTGCTTTCACTGCCAGCAACTGTTTTGTTAGCAAAAACCAATTATGTAATGTTCCTTTAAAGGCACTAATTAGGTGTTATTTGAAAGCTTTTCATCCAGGCCTGGAGTAACACGAGGGCCACGGAGGCCATGGTCTCTGTTACCCCTAGTCTTGGCCTTGGTGCCCCTTCAAAAGTTTCCCACACACTTTAAGATTTTCCAATGGAAGTGCCCTTTGCAAAATGAAAATGGCCTTGCCCTCTCAAAGATGAAATTCTAGGCCTGTTCTTCTCATCTATTTGATGATCAAATAAACCCAGTTTTAGGCATGGAGCATCTCACATTATTAACATCTAACTAATAATAATAATGCAAAAAATTAGTTAGTGGCCTGACGTTTCGACCCTGGCAGAGTCTTTCTCGAAAGTTTTCTCGAAAGCTTTTTTTTTTTTTTTAGCTTTCGAGAAAGACTCTGCTAGGGTCGAAACGTCAGGCCACTAACTAATTTTTTGCATTTATACTACAGGTCCTTTTGGTTGGTAAGCAGTTTGCAACAGCTAATTCTAATTTCTCATCATAATAATAATAATAATATATCGTATTTGTACAGCGCCTACATTCAGTATTTTCCTGCAAGGTATTGTGGAGCTACGTATTGAAGTATTGGACCTATTCCTTTACATAGCACCATGTAATGGTTTACAAGGTGCTTTGGCGCAATATGCTGCCAATCAAACCAGGAACACTGGGGCGAACCCCTTCTCTTTTGGATAAGTGCACTGGGTTCTTTTACGTGCATTACACAACACACAGGACCAACGGCTTTACGTCCCATCCGAAGGACGCAGCAATAATGGCTAAGTGTCTTGCTTAAGGACACAAGTGTCACGACCAGGACTCGAACCCACACTCTGCTGAACAGAAACACCAGAGCTTGAGTCTGGTGCTCTTATTCGCTCAGCCACGACACGCCATACCTACCTAAGTGTTGACCAAGAACAGCTCTCAAAACATTAACAAATATAAAACAAGTATGATTGGCCTCACATTAAAGATGCTAGGTCTGACTTCTGGATGATTTGACCGGGAAAATTAAAATTTATATTTTATAAAAGCTATTCTTATAGATTCAAGAAATTTACATTAAAAGCTTACATTTAAAGTATAGCATGAAAAAATTTGCCAACGATTAGTAAGAGGTACATAAAAACTAAAAATGAATTATTGTTGTATAGAGGTTTTTCAGCTGACGTCACTGGCCCCACTACCGCAACGGCAGCCATCTTGCCGGTCATGGTTACGATAATGAACTGTGATCTTGCCTCTGGTCATTGACCGGCAATATGGCTTCTCAAACACACAGTCATGTGATAACATCACGTGACTGTAAAACCTCTTTTGGGATCACGACATTATCTCGCATCCATCAGCCATGTACAAACAATTCTGTTTGTTACATGTATTTGTGTATTGTCCGTGGCATATGCTTACGCTTTGTGTTTTCATTTTGGAACAGCATCATCTGTCAAAATTTCTGAGATATTATTTGAAAAAAAAAACAGTTTTGGGAGAGTACTGAGCCAAGCAGCTTTAAGAGCTTCTGTCTGTCATCTATCTTTATTAGCTAGAGTGCAGAGGCGTATTGTTAAAGGAACATTACAGAATTGGTTTTTGCTAACAAAACAGTTGCTGGCAGTGTAATCACTTTATGTAATCCACATTATACATAAACTGACAAACCTGTAGAAGTTTGAGATCGATCGGCCATCTGGGTCACGAGAAAATAGTGAAAAACCAATTACAGATTTGCATGAAATCATATAGATTCAACAAATGAATAAAACGCTCACTAACAAAACAGTTGCTGGCAGTGTAATCACTTTATGTAATCCACATTATACATAAACTGACAAACCTGTAGAAGTTTGAGATCGATCGGCCATCTGGGTCACGAGAAAATAGTGAAAAACCAATTACAGATTTGAATGAAATCATATAGATTCAACAAATGAATAAATCGCTCACTGAGCAATAAACTCCAATCGGAAAATGAGTTTATTCATTTCTCATCAAATATGGCATTTCAGACAGAAATATTTCAAGGGATGTTTTCTACTATCATCATCATTAGAACGTGTAAGTTTTATGTAAATCTGTGATCAAAAAGTATATTTTACAAGTTTTTTTCTTACCAATTCTGTAATGTTCCTTTAATCTTGTTGGTGAAGGGTTGGGATCAACGCTACAACCTCTTTCCCACTGTAGGTCTGTAGCCAGCCAGCCTCTGTCTTTTCTACAGATATTTTCATGGTAAATGTGCCACCAGTGTGTCCGACCTGGTTCCTCCCATCAGGGTGTTTGTGTGAAACCAGACTTTCTGCTTCTTCAATCAATCAATCAATTCAACATTTATTTCCACATTGGTAAACAAACATACACTCTCGCTTCACTAAGATGCAGATCAAAGAGCCATTTCAACAGCTTTATTCCACTTACTGCATCTCTTTGGAGCTCCTTGCCTGGTGCATGCTTCCCTCCATCCTACAATCTAGACTGTTTTAAGAGGAATATCAATTCCTACCTTCAGCTCCCCAAAGTAATTTTCATCTTAAACATTTTCTTCTTGTAGCCCCTTACCAAGAATGGTTTTTAGCCTTGTTTGGGGCAAACTAACATTTTTTTTTTTTTTTTCTCAAAAAATAACAGAAAAGGTTATGGTGCAGTACCAAATCTACCAGTTCGGGTTAATATACAAATACTGATAAAGTTGTTCAGAGAAATAAAAGGTTAAATAAAAGGTTACATAAAAACCATGTAACTCAAATGCATTAAAAAAACAAATGGATTTCAAAAAAGCAAACATAGAACCATCCCTGAATAAACAGCTTAATCTCAAATCGGACCCTAGAGTCTAAACCTTGCCCGATATGTGGCAGTGTGTGTCCCTCCCCCCCCCAAAAAAAATGCTCCCATACTTTAACACACTCTTTTCCTTTTGTACAGAAGTACCCCCCCTCCCCCTAAAAACCTCTAAAGAACGCCTGAGAGTTCCAGGACACAATGAAGACACAATAGGAGGGGGAGGGGGGGTACACCATACCAAAATATCGAGCAGTAAATGCTGGAATACATCCGTAGGATAAGCTATATTCAAAGAATGCTTGACTGCTATGCAGCAAACACAGGCGTGGTCAAAAAGTGTGGAGTTCTTCTTTCAGTAAAACAAAATTAAAACTTCTGTTTCATCTTCTCCTTCTGATACTTTGGAAGGAAATCGTTTTTTCAACTACCCTGAACTATTTATTGCCCACAAACATTGGACTCTCTTTCCGGTAACAGAAGATTATTTTGAATGTGTTTTTCCTGCTAGCAACTGTTGACCCTAGCTGCCTTATCTACCAACCCTTCCCTGATGTAGTCTTTTTATCTTAGATAACATTTTCAATTATTGGCTCGATGTGTGCATAAAAGCTCATTATTTCGCAATGTGACTGATAGCGCTATAAACAGACGATACTTCCACCCATTAGCTGATTACCATTTCCAATGTGAGGTTACTTCCGCAGGTAAGTAGACTCATTTTCAGAATGTGAAGTTAAACCTTCACCAGAAAACTGGCATTTGTTCTTAATTTTGATATATCTGAGCAGTGGTCAATGTTTTCCCAAGTCACAAAACAAGTTTAGTAATAATTTAGCCAAGTTCAGTCTAACAAAGTCTGTGTCATTTTGGGAGAGTTTATTAATTTTGTTTTACCCAAACTTGCCCTTGAATGTTTGTAGAGCTTTATACTGGGTCTTATCTTTAAATCTGTTATTTGTTTGCCCAACCATGGAAACTGAGAAACATTCAGTGGTTTTAAAACCACACCTGGATTCTACTCATCTTCATTTGACATCCATGAGCTAGATGAAGCTGAGAACAATTTGTTTCATCTCTTGAAAGTGTCTGAAGAAGTTTGGACGATTTGACGTTCCCTCCCACAGACAGTTTGAAAATTTGAGGATTCCTTTTGAGTTGATTACCACACACAGGTAAGTGTTTAAATGCAGGGTATACTTTTGGTAATTGTCAAAGACCAGTATCCTCACTTGGTGTATCTCAACATATGCATAGAATAACAAACCTGGGAAAATTTTGGCTCAATTGGTCATCGAAGCTGCGAGGAAATAATGAAAGAAAAAAACACTCTTGTTGCATAGAATTGTGTGCTTCAGATGCCTGAGAAAGGCTTCATTCTCAGATTCAAATATTTTAGTGAGAACTAATCTCTTTCGCAAAATCTACACTACTTTAGAGGGAGTCGTTTCTCACGATGTTTTATACTATCAGCAGCTCTAAGGTGTTTACTACCAAGTTTTTAAGGTAATGTATTTCCTGAGTACTTACCCAAAATATCCACTGCCTTTGTACAAGGAATGCTTTCAATGGATTTTTATATTTCTAAATGGAAAGCTTTGAAAGTTTCTTTAAATAATTTTAAAGATCATTTGGTTTAAAGTTTGCTACATTGTTTTATCCCATAATACTCTGAGGTTTTTACAATTATTTTTCAAATGTTTGCAGGAAAAGCAATCCAGCATGGCCCAGTTTCTCTCCACAGCTGTGGTACTTCTACACTTGATCAGTCTCTCTTTGGCCACAACAGTTGTACCTACAACACCCGGAACAGTCGTATCTACAACTAACTCACTAACTACGACAAGCTCGCAAACAACTGCAGGTACACAAGCTACAACAGTCTTACTATCCACAGCGGGCTCACAAACTACGACAGGCTCACAGACTACGACAGGCTTGCAAACAACTGCAGGTCCACAACCTACAACAGTCTTACTATCCACAGCAGGCTCACAGACTACGACAGGCTCACAGACTACGACAAGCTCGCAAACAACTGCAGGTACACAAGCTACAACAGTCTTACTATCCACAGCGGCTCACAGACAACGACAGGCTCCCAGACTACGACAGGCTCGCAAACAACTGCAGGTTCACAACCAACAACAGTCTTACTATCCACAGCAGGCTCACAGACTACGACAGGCTCACAGACTACGACAAGCTCGCAAACAACTGCAGGTACACAACCTACAACAGTCTTACTATCCACAGCGGGCTCACAGACTACAGCGGGCTCACAGACTACAGCAGGCCCACAGACTACAGCAGGCTCACAGACTACAGCAGGCTCACAGACTACAGCAGGCTCACAGACTACAGCAGGCTCACAAACCAATGCTGGCTCTACAGCAACTGCAGGGTCACAAAGCACAGCTGCGCAAGACAATACAGCTACATCAGGAACTAACGATACCACAACATCAAGCACCGACGACAACATCACAGATGACAGCAATACAACCTCAGCTTCACAAACGACATCTGTAGGAGACACAGGTCTGTCTGCAGGTGCCATTGGGGCATCGCTGTTGGAAGCGTCGTCGGTGCCTGTCTAATTCTTGGTGTCGTCGGTGGGTGTGTCTACAAATGCATGACCAAAAATAAAGTGAACGATATCGAGATGGTAACTAGCAAGATGGAAACTACCAAGATGGAAACTACCAAGATGGAATTCGAGGAAAAAACAACAAACAAAGACAAAGACGATTTGATCAAAGATTAATAAGACAGTGATGATTTAGACTGAAATGTATTCAGTGGCATTTTCAACTCATTAAGAGATCATCGGCAAGCCAAACTGATTTCTTGGCAAGTATTCTGATTTCTTGGCAAGTAATCTGATTTCTTGGCAAGCAAGCTAGTTTATTCGCAAGCCAAACCGATTTCTTCGCAAGCCAAACTGATTTCTTCGCAAGCCAAGCTGATGCCTTGGCCAGCCCTCGCTGTGTGTATTCATAAGCAGAGTATGTACATATTTTAAACTATTATGTTGTTTCTCTCACTTTGAATAAAAATGACAACAAATTCACTGAGGCGACATTTATCAGACACTTTGGGCTCAAGTGTTAAGTTTTTTAATGTTATAACCTTTACTTTTTTAATTTTTTAACAATTACATTTAAGATAGAAAGACTGTGCTAGCCTCAAGCGTTTTCAAGCATTAGGGTTCGTTTCAGTGCATAATTTTGTTTCTAAAAAACCTTAAAGAGAGGTTGTACCTTTGGTAATTACTCCAAAAACGAATTACCATAAAAACTTACTTGGTAAGAAGCACTGCAGCTTTTGATAATGTATAACATTTTGAGAAACAATTCCCTTCTAAGGAATGTGGTTTTAGAGAAAGTGATTCAAAACATTTCAATCTGAAAAATGTTTCATGCCTGAAACATTTCTCAAATTGTGTATTCCAACTACGGATTATTTTTCCCGCTTGGACAAAACCGCTCCAGATTTTCGGCGATTTCTCAAAAACGGTACAACCTTTTGAAATTAAATTTCCACAGGTTAGTTTTATTGTATATATACAAAATTTAAATAGAATTAGAACAATCGAACGGTTCAAAAAACTAAAGGTATACTTTGCCTTTGAATAAATGCATGTGAAAACCCAAGACTTAAAGGCACAGTACACGTTTGGTAATGACTCTGAAAGTTAATGACAATAAAAAACTTACTTGGTAAGAAGTACAGCACCTTTGGGTAATACTACGGTTATGGAAAATATATCACTTTTTATTCCCCAAAATTTGAATCTGAGAAGCGTTTCTGTCTCAGACTGTGTTTTCCTATGGAGAATGTTCTTCCTGCGTGGCAATATTCGCTCCGGTTTTTCGGTGATATCTCAAAAACGCGACCACCTTTTGAAGTGAAATTTTCACAGGTTATTTCTATTGTATACGGGGTACCTACATTTATATAGGATTAACCCAATCAGTAGGCTCCAATTACCAAACGTGTACCATGCCTTTAAAACAATGTTGGAACATTTAGGGAGACTGTAGGGTCTATTGTACAGCCTAATATGTCAACATTTCCTTGTGTGCCCAGATGAAGGATATTAGGGAAGTTCTACTGGGGAAAAGGGCATCAGCAATTAATGTGCACAAGTGTGTTTCAAGACAGCTAAGCGTGAATGTTTGGGCGGATTCCTGCTAAGCATAAATCATAATAGGAAGGTTAAATTCTGCATGGGAATGGGAATCTCTTTGGGTTAATTCTGGCGGGAAAAAAAATGTAAAAAATAACCTTATGTCCTTCTCCCGGGCACACATCAATTGAACAGTTTTGTTCTTCTTTCTAATAATGACCTCTTATTCTTTTTATTAATATTTGAGATTTTACATAGATTTGAAAAATATATTAAAGGGACACGTTGCATTGACTGGGTGCTTTTGGCTATAAAAAGCGTTGTTATGGAAATGAATATGGTTGAAAAGATGTTTTAAAAGTAGAATATTATGATCCACACAAATGTGCCTCAAAATTGTGTGGTTTTCCTTTTACTTCGTGAACTGACACGGTCCCCCGTTTTGTGGAGTCAAACGTTTTGTTCCACAAAATGGCAGACCATGTTAGTTCACAAAGTAAAAGGAAAACCACACAATGTTGAGGGACATTTCTGTGAATTATTACATTCTACTTTTAAAACACCTTTCCAACCATGTTCATTTCATAACAAATACTTTTTTGAATACATGTACAGTAGCTAAAAGCACCCAATCCAAGACACTGTGACCCTTTGAATAGCTCCTAAAACCTATCCAGGTTAGAAAAATGTCAGACAGTCAGACACCAGGTACATCACTTGATGAATAAATTTTATGTCTACTTTTTGTTTTAGATGGACACGCTTTGTATTGAAGGTTTTGATTTTTGCACCGTTATACTGTTAGTAATACCGTCAGTAAGAAAACCACTTCTGCTGTCCAATCTTATCTTTCCCGAGCGAAAAAACCTGAAAACAATAATCATGGAATGAATTGTACAATTAGCCCTTCCCACGAAATACGCTAAAGACATTCGAGCAAGCGCGCAGACACTATTGGTTGGCGAATGCCACAGAGTCGTGCACTCGAGGCAGACGTATAAACACGTATGCGTCCCCCCCACCATCAGCCCCATATAAAAAGGCGCAATGTTCCTGGTAGAGTTAGTGCACATGTGCAATTTGCAAATTTAGATGTTTCATATGAAGAGTCTATTGCCAAAGTGGTACCAAATGCAATTCCTAAAACCTGAAACATAAGAGACAATAATAGCAGGGGAACTTTGCTGTCACTCTTTTTGAATTTTGGAAGGCTCATAAAAAAACACCTGGTGACAAAGCTTGAACTTTGGGATCAATTTAATCTCAAGTCTGCACTTTACTCCCGACAGATAAATCAGAACTCAACAATCGCAACTGAAAAAATTGTGTTGATGTGCCGGCGCTCCACCAACTGAGCCAACTAGCCCTAAGGTTGGAACGCCAGTATGTTAAGCCAATTTGTTTTCGTTCAACCCAAAGTTAATCAAAATTTACCGAGTCAGCTTTCCTTGTGGCTTATAACTTGATATTTGAAATAAAAAGTCACATCCCCTCGAGGTGATCCCTCTGCTGCCGCTTCCCAGGTTGTATCGTAAGCTTGGGTGAGATCCCTGCATGGCAGTTACAGATTGAATGGCTTCTGACTGGCACCCATGAACAAAGATACTGACACAATAGGGAGACCGTCAACATAGGTCTAGGTAGCTCAATTGGTAGAGCACCGACACATTAATCTGGAGGTCGCTGGTGCAAATCCTGCTCTAGTGAATTTGTTTCTTTGTTCAGCACAAACAAAAATAATTCTATTGAAGACAAAGACAGACATTCATGGCTTATTCTATTTTTAGACAAGTCTTACTGATTTTCTGAGGGCAAAAACCCAAAACAGAAATCCAATAAAAATAGAAAGATTAGCACGTCTGAATAATCATGTGGTCCTACTGAGAACTTTCTCCGTTTCTAATGGAACCATTTTGACGTCTAGAGATCAAATTGTTACCTTCCCTGAAGAGATGGCAAGATGTTTCCTTCAAGAAACAATGTTCACCATCTTTAACATCGACGGCTTTCATCCATTGTCCATATCGCCATCTACCGAGGATTTAGCTCTGTTCTCCCTCATCCAACTGAAGACGTATTCCTCACACTGCTTGAGGGCAGTAGACTCCTCCTCGCTTTCTGCTCCGGGCAAACCTAAGATGGTTCCGATTATCTCCTTCAAAATAAACAATTGTCCATATTGCCATCTACTGAGGATTTAGCTCTGTTCTCCCTCATCCAACTGAAGACGTATTCCTCACACTGCTTGAGGGCAGTAGACTCCTCCTCGCTTTCTGCTCCGGGTAAACCTAAGATGGTTCCGATTATCTCCTTCAAAATTTTAAAAAACGGGTGGAAAAATTCAGAATACAGACCTAAAACAAGCCGGTGAACAAATTATTTTCCAAATAATAATGACACTTGTAAGGTGACGGAAAACTGCCACAGATGGTTGCTCGTTATTTTACATGACAGGTATGCAGAGCGAATAATTATGAGATACATTTTATATAGCACCGTGTAACGGTTTACAAGGTGCTGTGGTGCATTCTGCAGCAAACCATACTAGGAAACACCGGGGCACACCCCTTTCTTTTAACGATTAGTTTATTGGGTTCTTTTACGTGCGTTGCACAACACACGAAAACCTTTGGCTTTCATCCCATCCAAAGGACGAAGCAATAATGGTGAAGTGTTTTGCTAAAGGGCTCAAGTGTCACGAACAGTGATGAACCCACACTAAAGACCTTTCTTTTGTTGATCAACAAACCGCGCTGGTTGGCATGGAAGGCCGAATGTTAGCAAAACACTCAATCCTGTTAACAGATGCTTCAACAAAATTCAACATTTTCTGCAAACTTTCAATTAAGTAAAGTACCTCTCATGATTGGTTGCTTTGTTTCCAACAAATTCAACACTATTTTTGAATATTTGTGGCTATCTGTTTCTGTTTTGCATTTATGGCTTTCCATAGTTTTCCGACCTCGGTTGGCAAAAACTTGGGCTGTGACATTGCAAAAGAAAGGTTTATACTGATCAGAACACCAGTGCTTAAGTCCGGTGCACTACACCGCTCAGACACACCAAAAAGAGACGAGACTATTTCATCCCATCAGCTTCAATCTGGTTCCATCCAACTGACAAGACGGAAACAATGACAGAATTTTAAAAATGAATTAAAGGCCCTGTACACTATTGGTCAGATCGAAAAACACAAATGTTCACAGATTCACACATAACTTACATGATTTAAAGTAAGTAATGGTAGAAAGGGTTCCTTAAAATATTTCTGCCTAAAATGCTATCGTTTCTGAATCGTGTGCAATACAATAGTTTTTATCACGCATGATAAAAACTTGATGTTTGAAAAAACAGAAAACACATAAGGTCTCTTTTCACTATTTTCTCGTGACCTCGCTGACCAATTGAGCTCAAACTTTCACAGGTTTGTTTGTTCATGCATATGTTGAACCACACAAAATGTGGACACTGATTTTGAGCTGTTACCAAAAGTGTACTATACCTTTAAACAGAGAATACTCTTTAAATTTCCTATATACTCACCAGGCCTTTGGTCTGACTGGCCACGTCATGCAAGTGCTCGCTCAGGTACTCCATGGTCCTAATACAGAAAATATAATTTTTCCCGAAATTTTCTCACTAATATTAATGGCAGTGGACACTATTGGTAATTACTCAAAATAATTATTAGCATAAAACCTTACTTGGTAACGAGTAATGGGGAGAGGTTGACAGTATAAAACATTGTGAGAAACGGCTCCCTCTGAAGTGACATAGTTTTTGAGAAAGAAGTAATTTTCCACGAATTTGATTTTGAGACCTCAGAATTAGATTTTGAGGTCTCGAAATCAACCATCTGAAAGCACATAACTTCGTGTGACAAGGGTGTTATTTCTTTCATAGTTATCTCGCAACTTCGACAACCAATTGAGCTCAAGTTTTTACAGGTTTGTTAATTTATCCATATGTTGAGATACACCAAGTGAGAAGACTGGTCTTTGACAATTACCAATAGTGTCCAGTGTCTTTAAATTTGTAAGTTTTTCTTTAGCAAACAAAGCAAACAGTGAAAACAAGTTTGTTCGAGACGCTTCATTGGGTAACCATCCAACCGCAAACAATCGCTGAAATCCATTTCCAAATTTCCTTAACAATTAAAAGCAAATAGCACAAAAAAAGAGACCTTCCTCGTCTTTATAAAAATGTCAGGAGTAGGGGCTTTTTAATTTTTATTTTTTATTTCAAGATGGCCGCCATTCTTTTTTAAATTTCAAATATCCATTGTTCTTTCTACTGTTCAAACACACAATAAATAAAAGAAACATGTTGGACAAGACATTGAACATGTCCGGATTTTTTTAAAAAGAGGAGGAGACAGGGCGCTACTATTTTACTATTTTTCCAATTTTTTGCTATTTTTTTCCAAGATGGAAGCCATGCTCAATATGGATATTTATTCACAGATTTTGTGTTATTTTTGTGTACTAATGCAATGTTCAACAAAACAAATGATTTGTATCATTTTAGTCAAATTTTTAAATTTTTTCATTTTCCTTTTTTTTTTTTTACTTAAATAGTAAAAAGTGAAAAAAGGAGGCGGCGGCCAAAAAGGAGGCGAGTGGGGACGCTAAACATGTTTGTTTTTTTACTCGGCCTTATGTGTGCTGCCCCACAGTGGTTTGTGGTTTTGTGACTGTGAAGACTGATTGCAGTGTTCTACTTCTAATCCATAAAAGTGTGTTGACATCTGCTCCTTTTGCAGATGGGCTCATAGTTCAGATTGGAAACGTTAGAAAAAGGTTGAACGATTAACCGGTTGAAACAGTGACACTTAAACAGTAGTCACAAGTTCTGTTTAAGGGAACATTACAGAATTGGTTTTTCTAACAAAACAGTTGCTGGCAGTGTAATCACTTTATGTAATTCACCATATACATAAACTGACAAACCTGTAGAAGTTTGAGATCAATCGGCCATCTGGGTCATGAGAAAATAGTGAAAAACCGATTACACATTTACATGAAATCATATAGATTCAACAAATGAATAAAACGCTCACTGAGCGATAAACTCCAATCGGAAAATTAGTTTATTCATTTCTCATCAAATATGGCATTTCAGACAGAAATATTTCAAGGGATGTTTTCTACTATCATCATCATTAGACCGAGTTTTATGTAAATCTGTGATCAAAAAGTATATTTTACAAGTTTTTTCTTACCAATTCTGTAATTTTCCTTTAACAATTTAGGAAAATAGACGTGAATGCGCAACTCCAATCTAGTGACAAGCTGCACAAAGATTATCGGCAAAGAATATCAAATTTGATTGAAAATGAAATACTCACTTCTCTGGAGACTGACTGTCAGTCATGTGATGCATCAGGTGGTTACGTAGAAGAAGGGCCTTGGTCTCCAGATCAACTTGATGGACACCTTTTCCTAAAAAAGAAAGAAAAAACAAACTTGAGAACTATGCATTGGTCTAGAAATAAGCAATGACAAACATTCTATAAGGTTAAAGGTATTGTACACTTTTGGTAACAGCTCAAAATCAGTGTCCACATTTTGTGTGATTCAACATATGCATGAACAAACAAACCTGTGAAAGTTTGAGCTCAATCGGTCATCAAGGTCACGAGAAAATAGTGAAAAGAGATCTTATGTGTTTTCTGTTTTTTCAAATTATCGCGCGCGATAATTACTATTGTTTTACTCGTTTCTCAGAAACGATAACATTTTAGGCAGAAACATTTTAAGGAACCCTTTCTACCATTACTTACTTTAAATCATGTAAGTTATGTGTGAATCTGTGAACATTGTGTTTTTCGATCTTACCAATAGTGTACAGGGCCTTTAAGTCTTCAGCCCTCTGTTCCACACCCCTAAAATATGGAAAAACTAGATGCTTTTTTTAAATACTGAAAGTAAGTGTTGTTTGAAGCTTTGCATGGTGTGGGAAAATAGAAAGGAACTATAAATAAATAGTAAACTGTGATTTCATAGGTGCCGTCACATGAGGCACGTTTTCTAGACAACTTGGAGGCAGCCAACTGCACCACTCGCAAAAGGAACTCTTTCAGTATAAGGAAGGAACCATAAATAAATAGTAAACCTGCGGGTACAACCAGGTGTAAATCTCTTTTTGTGAGAGTGTTGGCTCTGAAAAGAGCCAGTGTGGTCTCGACGTTTCGAACAGTAGTACTCTGC
Source organism: Pycnopodia helianthoides (assembly GCA_032158295.1). Lineage (NCBI taxonomy): Eukaryota > Metazoa > Echinodermata > Asteroidea > Forcipulatida > Asteriidae > Pycnopodia > Pycnopodia helianthoides. The sequence continues at coordinate 3,619,944 of CM063248.1, read as the reverse complement.
TCGTCTTCAAAAGAGATTTACACACGGTTGTTATCCGCAAGTTTACTATTTATTTATAGTTCCTTCCTTATACTGAAAGAGTTCCTTTTGCGAGTGGTGCAGTTGGCTGCCTCCAAGTTGTCTAGAAAACGTGCCTCATGTGACGGCACCTACGAAATCACATACTGGACAGCAATACCACACATTCATACGAAATGCTAACAAATATTTCTATATCGCACACACACAATAATAATAATTCATAAATACCCGAGACAGTTTATCCGATCTGATTGGTCGAGAGAGATCACATGGCCATGTTTAAACGAGATATAAACAGGCTAGAATGTTTAAACATATCGTGGCGCCAAGGTTCCAGGCGCTAGTTTACGCAAAACGCAATCAATATACCTACTGGTATTCAATCTAAAATCTAATAATACACACGTATAGCACAACTGTTGAGCGTGGCATGCACATTGACTCTTAGCAAAACGAGGTCCGAGGACAGGACAAGAGTTGAAAATTATCCGAAAATTTGTACAAGTTTTCCAACAATAATACACTTTTTAACAAAAAGGGCATTTATAAATGGGACGAGCAGTGACTCGGTCTTAACCGGCCGCTTAAAACCGAGCAGGGTCGAGGCCATGCAATAAAGGACCGAGCCGAATGTGAGGTCCTTTATCACACGCCACGACCCTTGCCGGTTAAGACCTCTTCGCCACTCTTTTATTCCCGTCATAAAAAAGTTTTTTACACCACACACAAAACAGATCCTTGTCGTTTGGTTTGTGGAACAGGCGCAGCGTGCACCCATTATTTTGCCATGTATTGACTGCTGCATTGGACAGGCGCCCGTCAAGTGCTTTGCAGCGTCGTTTCCAAACTAATCGTTCACCACCTGTTTGTCCAAACAAGGTTGTATCACAGCGGACAAGGTTGGTGTCTTACATGGAGTCATCCGCATTGTTCAGAAGGGGGTTTATCAAATTTTCAGAGTGTGGGGCGGACGAGGTTTCTTGTCTATCTTGTGTTTATTGTGAACAAAGTTCAAAATGACACTGTGGATCTATGTGTGAGTTATGTAAAACAAATATTAAATGCATTTTCATTCGTGCATTGTCGCAGAATGTACTCACTCTATGAAATCTGGGTTTTCTATTGCCTTTGTGAAATTAAATAGTCCAGAATTTACTTTGTGATTATATTCAGTGTCAATGCACTCATATGCATCCAATATTGATGGATTGCAGTACGCGTCATCGGCCGCCATCGTTGATGAATTGTGCACGCGTGAAGAGCTATCATTGGCCGAGAGTCGTGCGTAGCGCGTACACGCTTGCACTTTTCCCATCGGTTTACGTCAAAGATGGCGGTCAACGACGCGTATTGCGATCCATCCATTGGTACAACATTAGAGGGAAGCACCGAATAGCTGTCATTTACAAATGAAAATATTTAAATTTATGCAAAAGTCAAGTTCCATCTCTTACCTTCTATATTCAGCTCATGTGAAAGTGCCTGGGTCAGTTTGTCTCTCATCTGCATTAGGCATAATCGGGTCGCTTTTTCCCTGGCAAATGTTGAGATGTCCTATAAACGGAGATGTTGATATAAACGCAAAATAAGACAGATTTTGAATTATATTTCATTTTAGAGCATGTTATGGGAAATATATACACAAAAAGATACAACCAACAGGGTTCTGCCCACAGTGGTCGGTGCCGGAAAACCCACCCGGCACTCAGGATTCCTCAACCACCACTTGCAGAATTTTCTTTGTTTCCAACCACCACACAATTTCCAAATTTTTTAATTACACTTGCAATTTCCTTTCCAAGGTTTTCAAAGAAATGTAAAATTGGGTATTTACAAGTAAAAATGGTATTCGTAGCCATTCATTTTGAGTTCTTCTTTGATTTGAGTCTATTTATATGATCTACCGTGTAACTGATCCATCTCGCAATGGTTTCCAGGGAAATATTTTTCCACCACTAAAGAAATCCTGGGCAGAACCCTGAACCAATATTTAAAAAACATAAAAAAGTCAAAAATACTATTTAAAAAATTGTAAAATGCATTAAGGAAATGGAACGGAATGTAAAATGAAACAAAAGGGAAACACTCTACAGCAAACAAACATACACAATCACACCCCGGAGAAAAAAACACAACAAAAATACCATTATCAAAGACAGGCCTGGAGGATTGCCTAGAAAGCGTAAAGTTGAAGCTTTTAAACTCTTAAGCTACAAATTTCTAGAGTTCTTAGAGTCAGTGTGAGCCGTTACGTCAAAGTAGCCATCTTACCACAAAAAAAAATCCTGAAAAATGGGTAGTTGGCTTCTCTTGGTCGAGACCAACACTCCTGAACTTCCGGGCTGTTACATTTTAGAGGAATTACAATTTATTTACAACGAGACAAATCTTGAAAAAAATCCAGAAATCAGGCCACAGTACAGACAAATCACACAACTGAATAACTTAAAAATCTATTTATTTTTTTACTACTAAAAAAAATATCTGATTTGTGAGGAATTTTTAAAATTGTGCTTAAGTTAATATTTTAATTTTTTTAATGCAAGTTTGCCCCAAACAAGGCTAAAAGCAACTCTTGGTAAGGGGCTGCAAGACAAGAAGAAAACAATTTAGATGAAAATAACTCTGGGAAACTGGACTTGAGGGGCTATGAGTAACCCTAGAGTTGTCCTTAAAGGAACACTACAGAATTGGTTTTTGCTAACAAAACAGTTGCTGGCAGTGTAAGCACTTTATGTAATCCACCATGTACATAAACTGACAAACCTGTAGAAGTTTGAGATCGATCGGCCATCTGGGTCACAAGAAAATAGTGAAAAACCCATTACACATTTGCATGAAATCATATAGATTCAACAAATGAATAAAACGCTCACTGAGCGATAAACTCCAATCGGAAAATTAGTGTATTCATTTCTCATCAAATATGGCATTTCAGACAGAAATATTTCAAGGGATGTTTTCTACTTCCATCATCATTAGGCCGTGTAAGTTTTATGTAAATCTGTGATCAAAAGTATATTTTAAAAGTTTTTTTCTTACCAATTCTGTATTGTTCCTTTAAAAGACTTAAGATGAATACAAACCGTTATAAAGATGTTGCTCTCTGGTGTCACCCAGCTGCCTGTTCCTGTTTCACGTTGAGATGTGCTAGCCTCATCTTCGGAAGAAGCTCCTTGGTCTAGTTGACTGTACAGCCTAATAACTTCCTTATGTAGTATAGAGCTTAGGTAAGGGTTCTGAAGTAATATCTGTACGTGATTGAGATTATTGAGATCGTCCAATAAGAAAATGTAATAATAATAATAATAATGATATTAATAATAAATCGCAATAACAAATCATGCCTGCAGAAAGTCTAGGCTCTGTGGCTCTTTGAGCTGTGTACAAATTGTGCCTGCATGAAGTTCAGGCTCTGTGGCTCTTTGAGCTGTGTACAAATTGTGCCTGCAGGAAGTCCAGGCTCTGTGGCTCTTTGAGCTGTGTACAAATTGTGCCTGCAGGAAGTCCAGGCTCTGTGGCTCTTTGAGCTGTGTACAAATTGTGCCTGCAGAAAGTCCAGGCTCTGTGGCTCTTTGAGCTGTGTACAAATTGTGCCTGCAGAAAGTCCAGGCTCTGTGGCTCTTTGAGCTGTGTACAAATTGTGCCTGCAGAAAGTCCAGGCTCTGTGGCTCTTTGAGCTGTGTACAAATTGTGCCTGCAGAAAGTCCAGGCTCTGTGGCTCTTTGAGCTGTGTACAAATTGTGCTCTGTGGCTCTTTGGTAATCATGTGATGCCTCAAGTTAGGCGTACGTGGTCAAAGTCACAGTAAAAGTAACATCAATTTCAAGCGAGACTAACATTTTTTCAACAGTTACGATACCAGATCCAGCCTTACCTGAAATAACAGCCTTACTGATTGGCCAAGCGTTTCAAAGGTGATCTCCGAATGGCTGAGAGCCGCTCCTGGAAGGTGACCAATCAGATGGAGACCTCTATTCAGCTGTTGGATGCAGTGAGGTCTGTTCAAAAGCCTCTCGTGAGCCTTCAACAAATACAAATTTTAGTATTTTAAAAGAAACAGTGCGAGAAATAATAACACTACAAATAATACGCAGTTCTTATCTAGTACACACATCCTAGAGGCTAGAACAAGTCTCTTTACAAATCCCTTTACAAATCCCTGTTTATCAGGCATACATGTACTTGAACCATTCCTCAAACTTTCTCAAACCCCCTGGGGAGCTTACAACCTCTAGCAGCCTAAACTAGTGCCAAGGGGTTAATCAAAAACAGAACCATCTCCCCCTCAGTTTTCCAATTTGTACAACTGGTTTAAGAGAAGCAATTATGGTTAAGTGCCTTGCTCAGGGACAAAAAGAGTCCAAGTGGTCCGGCTGGCTTGTTCAATTGTGATTTTGTGAAAAGCATTCAAATTTTAATATGGAGCATGGATTAGTGAGATAGCTGAATGATCACCTAAATTTGAGCTTTGATTATAACGGCTACTTTTTCCTCCTTCCTCTTACCTTTTCAAAAAATAACATTGCCCACTCGACAGCATGCCGTAAGGCCATTCGTCCCACTCTTGAACGTCCTTCCGGAGACACGTCTGTAGTGTCTCCCAAAAGACTGAGCTTAGTAACAATGTCATTCATCTTGGAATGACAGATTTGGTCATCACTCTAAGATCTGTGCTCTGGAAATTAGAAATAAACACTCAGTTCAATTCAATGAAATTTGCTCAGGCCAAGGCTAGCCCATTTTAGGACCAATCCACTGAGCGGTTGTTAGTAAGTTCGGTAGTCCAGTGGAACGGCCCTAGAATGGGGCAAGGCCCAAGGCAAGATGCAATAGATCCTGGGCCAAACCTTCATGGAATTTAATATCAAGGTTTCGGCTGCCCTTTGTCATCACCATCATCATCATCATCATCTTCCTGCTCTGTGTAGAAACCTCGTCTGGACTATGATCACACATTGGTTTTAAAAAGGTCATAGTTTAAATGCCTAGTGTGTAGAGCAAGAATCTATATTCTGGGTCTTGGGTTGGAATCCAACCTTCAGGTGCCTGTGTTTTTGTTTGTTTGTTTGTTTTTCTTCTTCATCCAAGACTCAGTAAGCACTGAGTATACTATACAGGGGATTTGATTGACCCAGTGGTTTCTTTCCCCGTCTTTCCCTTTGTCAGGCATGCAACTGTAACTTCACCAAAAAAGAGGAAATTACAAAATTTCAATGATTTTGTACAGTATTTTTCAATTTTGAATGGTAAAACTGAGAATAAAAAAAAGAGGAAATCAGCTGGAGGAAAAGTTGCATGCCTGCTTTGCGGAGACCGTTTGTTGGAATCCCACCTCAGACCGGCCGAGCCTTGCATAAATGTGGATTGCGTGGGGTTTTCCCCATTGGGCATTTGGGGGTTTTCCTCCCACATCTTAACTGAACATTTCTTCTTGTTTCCTGTTTATCCTGTAATTGGTGTTAATTGTACCGTTGGATGTGTAATAAATAAATCAATCAATTTTAAATACATTGCGTATCAATATCACACAGCAGTGTAGAATAATGTTCATTGAGCTGCTAAAAAGAACACAAATTTGCCAAGTTAGACCATAGAGAAAGTTGGTTAGACCATGGATGGTTCTGGCGTTTCATAATATACCACATGTGAGACTGGTTCTTGCCGACTTCCTTTGATTTCTACTTAGTGTTTGCAAAGTAGAAACTCAACCATGCACACGATGCAAGTTTAAAACTTATGCAAGCCAGTTTTAACTTATAATTGTAGGCCTACTGGTCTAGTTTTATATTTGTGCGAGCAAGTTTTGAACCTGTGTAGCTTTCTACTTTGAGCTCAATACTGTGTTGGTTGACAATACCATCATAATTTATTTACTTATTTATTTCCTTTATTTACCCAGGGTGAGCCAAATCAGTAAAAATAACTGGCCCAGGGCCCAATTTCATAGAGCTGCTTAGCACAAAAATTTGCTTAGCATGAGATTTTTGCCTCGATAAAAACAGGATTACCAGCCAAATTTCCACGTGATTTTCAGGATAAGCAAACAACAGCTGAATACCATTAACAAGCAATATGCAACAAATGGAAATTTGGTTGGTAATCCTGTTTTTATCAAGGAAGAAATTTTATGCTAAGCATATTTTCGTGCTTAGCAGCTCTATGAAATTGGGCCTTGATGTGTGCTCTATGTTTGTGCTGTTGTGTTATGGTGCTTATCAGATGGTGCCAACTAGTGATGCATTTTCAATTTGTCCTGAGACAGATAACAACAGAAGCAAATTACCGTTTTGTTGTAGACTTTCTGGTACGGTGTAGACGTTTGACATGTTTGAAGACGCCGCCGGTCGGCAGCACAGCGGAATTCGCAATTGGTCAACACCAACTCATTATTAAAGACCCTAAAAGACCACCTGACAAATATCACCCTATTTACGAATGTATTAACCAATTGCGAATCCTAGATCACTGGTAACCAGCCTACTTTGTGTTATTGCAAGGAAATGCAAGCGCGACCGGTGAAGAATTGTACAATGAAAATTTGAAAATTCTGCATGAGAACTTATTCTTATTGTGTGGGACTGACTGTGAGAAGATTGGTCAAGAAACTCTCAAATTTTCGAAAGAAATGTCAACCCGTTTTCCTTCGCTGTTTCCTAAATTGTCAGATCCATTATGGTTTGATATCGATAAACCATTTGAGGATGAGAATCAGCTGGCAGAGGAGGAAAAGGAACATCAGAATTGGGTAAATTGTTTGTATTTAGCTCAAAAACAGTTCTTTTTCATTGTTTTCCTAGTTGCGACAATCGTAACCCTCCACAGTTAATGTATTCTTATTTCATTCGTTACCTTGTATCACTGATTCTGAAAGTTTCAGTGAAACCAGTCTAGCATATTTTGGGGGTATTGTCTTTGATGCCGGGGCTATGCCCATCAATTTTATAAAATAACGCCTTATATGATTATGAATAATATTGGATTTATAATAGTAATACACTTTATTTCAGGCACATACAAAATATAAAAATTTAGTAAAATTTATAAGAATATAAAAACACGAAAAAAGGCCTCATCCCAATAAACGGCAAGAATCAAAATAATTAAAAACAACATTATTTATATTATTGACAATTGATAAATGAATGTTGCATGGTCAGTGATGGCAGTTGCAACCTGCAACCCTCCATCCCAACCGACAGTCAGACCGTTGGGAGGTACTCCTAGAATTATGACTAATATAGTAATAGGAGTAGTCGGGATCGGGAGGATGGAGGGTTACAATTGCAACTAGTTACTACTACTACTACTAGTACTAGTCAATGTACTCCTAGAATTATGAGGTTCCATGAACCTCATAGAGGTCCATGTACAAACTACAATACAAAACTTTTTTTCATTTACGTTTCTGCACCTGGAGTTCTCATTTGAAATCGGATCTCGCCAAAATTAGGCTCTACGTGTTCCTTGGAATCTCATTGAGCGTTGCATGGGTCAAGAAAATCCACTCCGCAAATTTAAAATTGTTAAAAAGCAATAAATTCTTACCGTCATTCCCAGTCCTCTTCAAACAGTGTGAGTGTTATAACAAATATGGCGCTTGCTGCGCTCGCAAAGGTCTACCGAACAAACTGGTACTCCGCGCGCAGCAACGCTGGTCCCGGCAACTGTAGGTTGGTTTTGTACACACATCATGTGACTCCAGCGCCATATTTGTTATAACACTCACACTGTTTGAAGAGGACTGGGAATGACGGTAAGAATTTATTGCTTTTTAACAATTTTAAATTTGCGGAGTGGATTTTCTTGACCCATGCAACGCTCAATGAGATTCCAAGGAACACGTAGAGCCTAATTTTGGCGAGATCCGATTTCAAATGAGAACTCCAGGTGCAGAAACGTAAACGAAAAAAAGTTTTGTATTGTAGTTTGTACATGGACCTCTATTAAGGTTCATGGAACCTCATAATTCTAGGAGTATAGTCAATGGACATTAATAATATTCAATATGTTCAAACATGACTCATTATATTTATTTCTATATTAATTTTTTTGCTCTGATTATTTCACAGCTGAAGGGTATTGAGGAAAAGAGCAAAGACATTATACCAATTGGAAAAACCACGGCTGAGGTACCTAGTATTAATTATTCATGGGGGGAAAGAACCGAATCCAACCACCTCTTTTTCACCCACTATAATCTGGGGTTGATTTCACAAAGCACTAAAGATTCATCTTAAGATGAGTTATCAGTATTACCATAGTGATTTGTATTGTGACATCACTCTTTGCTAAGCAACTGCGAGGGATTTGCAGTTACGATTAGTCTGAACTCTTTGTGAAATCGAGCCCAGGCATGCAACTTTTCCTCGGATCAGCTGATTTCCTCTTTTTTTTATTCTCAGTTTTACCATCCAAAATTGAAAAATACTGTACAAAATCATTGAAATTTTGTAATTTCCTCTCTTTTGGTGAAGTTACAGTTGCATGCCTGATAATATGACCAAAATTCAAATCTTAATGTGTTAAAATGATTAGTTAATTGTAATCCTCCATCCTCTCACTGGTCGCAGAGGTTTGGAAGATGTCATTTTAATGAAGATTCTGTCTTTTTTTGTGATTGCGTGTCCCGATCTCCCGTGATCCATAGTGATAGCCGTTAAGATTGCTCATTGTCAAAGTACTGCAAGATAAGAACATTTTCTTAAGCTGTGATGTTTTGATTTTTTTCTTCTTCTTTATCTTTGCAGCCCTATGGAGATTATGATGAGGAGGAGGAAGAAGATGAAGATGAGATTGAATCAGACGAGGAATCTGACGAACCTGATGACCTAGAGGTGACAGACTATGACCAGGACTCACCCGATGATGTAGGTTAAAGGCTTGACTCCAGACATAAAAAGAAGACCCCCCCCCCCTAATATATTTATTTTGCTTGCTCCTTCCCCCCCCCCCCAATCCCTCAAAAATATAAAACAAAACTCAAAAGGACTATGTCAAGAGAAAGAGCAAAGCAACTGTGATTTGGGTAGAAAAAAGGTCCCAAAGACTACCTTTGTAGAATTGCATTTCGGGTGGTAACCTTATTCTGGTAAACAAAATTGTTTTGTGGTAAGCTACTTTTTGTGCTCAAGCAGGTGTAATATCTATTTATAATGGGGGTGGGGAGGGCATGAAGGACGATGGGGGGAAGGGAAAAAGCTCGAAATACCAACGTGTTCATGATTTGACAAGAGATTTGTCCACCCAGTAAATTAAAGGATTGAAGTATGGACTTCTCTGAATGGTCAAAAGTGAAGGAAATTCTAGTGGGGAGTATATAAATTCCTCACCCTCTAAAATCCTCTTCATGAAGTTGGAGGATTGAGGACTGTAGGCCCAAATAACAACTGCTGTATCACTGGGCATACCACTCTTATATATCCAAGTCCAAAAATGTTGGTGTGAAATGACAAAAGAGTGGTGGACTGAGCTCGCCTGTGGGCAAGTTGGCCTGAGGATTTTGGGTTTTGTGTATTAAAGGGGGATTACAGAATTGGTAAGAAAAAAATTTGTAAAATATACTTTTTGATCACAGATTTACATAAAAACTTACACCGTCTAATGATGATGATAGTAGAAAACATCCCTTGAAATATTTCTGTCTGAAATGCCATATTTGATGAGAAATGAATACACTAATTTTCCGATTGGAGTTTATCGCTCAGTGAGCGTTTTATTCATTGGTTGAATCTATATGATTTCATGCAAATGTGTAATCGGTTTTTCACTATTTTCTCGTGATCCAGATGGCCGATCGATCTCAAACTTCTACAGGTTTGTCAGTTTATGTATATGGTGGATTACATAAAGTGCTTACACTGCCAGCAACTGTTTTGTTAGCAACAACCAATTCTGTAATGTTCCTTTAATACAAAGGTATCATACGTGTATTTTTGTTTATTTATTTTTAATGCATGTTTGCCCCAAACAAGGCTAAAAGCCACTCTTGGTAAGGGGCTACGAGAAGAAAACTTGTAAGATGAAAGTAACTCAGCTGAAGGTAGGAATTGATGGTCCTCTAAAACAGTCAAGATTGTAGGATGGAGGGAAACATGCACCAGGCAAGGAGTTCCAAAGAGATGCAGTACGTGGAATAAAGCTGTTGGAATGGCTCTTTGTTCTACACCTCTGCAAAGCTGGGGTGTGTGGCCTTTTCGAAACCACGGCTTGGGCTTGGGCTTAGGCTTGGGCTTAGGCTTGGGCTTGGGCTTAGGCTTGGGCTTAGGCTTGGGCTTGGGCTCTGTCAGTTATCTGGGAAATGTGCACTTGCCTTACAGGACTTCAATTAGGTAGACAGGGCCCAAACCCCAAGCCTTGGTTTCAAAAAGAGCCTATGGGTGAGAACAAGCGTAAAACCTGGTACTAGGTCGGACACAACACTGGTGCTTCATTTACCCTGTCCTAATGTCCTTTGTTTGCAGGTTGAGATGGACATGAGTAACGATGTAGAAGCATCCAACTCACCACCATGGATGATGTAGAAGTATCTAACTCACCACCATGGATGATGTAGAAGCATCTAACTCACCACCATGGATGATGTAGAAGCATCCAACTCACCACCATGGATGATGTAGAAGCATCCAACTCACCACCATGGATGATGTAGAAGCATCTAACTCACCACCATGGATGATGTAGAAGCATCTAACTCACCACAATGGATGGTGTAGAAGCATCTAACTCACCACAATGGATGGTGTAGAAGCATCCAACTCACCACCATGGATGATGTAGAAGTATCTAACTCACCACCATGGATGATGTAGAAGCATCTAACTCACCACCATGGATGATGTAGAAGCATCCAACTCACCACCATGGATGATGTAGAAGCATCCAACTCACCACCATGGATGATGTAGAAGCATCTAACTCACCACCATGGATGATGTAGAAGCATCTAACTCACCACAATGGATGGTGTAGAAGCATCTAACTCACCACAATGGATGGTGTAGAAGCATCCAACTCACCACCATGGATGATGTAGAAGCATCCACCTCACCACCATGGATGATGTAGAAGCATCCGACTCACCATGGATGATGTAGAAGCATCTAACTCACCACAATGGATGGTGTAGGGGCATCTAACTCACCACCACAGATGATGTAGAAGTATCCACCTCACCACCATGGATGATGTAGAAGCATCTAACTCACCACCATGGATGATGTAGAAGCATCTAACTCACCACAATGGATGATGTAGAAGCATCTAACTCACCACCATGGATGATGTAGAAGCATCTAACTCACCACCATGGATGATGTAGAAGCATCTAACTCACCACAATGGATGATGTAGAAACATCCAACTCACCACCATGGATGATGTAGAAGCATCTAACTCACCACCATGGATGATGTAGAAGCATCTAACTCACCACCATGGATGATGTAGAAGCATCTAACTCACCACCATGGATGATGTAGAAGCATCTAACTCACCACAATGGATGATGTAGAAGCATCTAACTCACCACCATGGATGATGTAGAAGCATCTAACTCACCACCATGGATGATGTAGAAGCATCTAACTCACCACCATGGATGATGTAGAAGCATCTAACTCACCACAATGGATGATGTAGAAGCATCTAACTCACCACCATGGATGATGTAGAAGCATCTAACTCACCACCATGGATGATGTAGAAGCATCCACCTCACCACCATGGATGATGTAGAAGCATCTAACTCACCACCATGGATGATGTAGAAGCATCCACCTCACCACCATGAATGATGTAGAAGTATCTAACTCACCACCATGGATGATGTAGAAGCATCTAACTCACCACCATGGATGATGTAGAAGCATCTAACTCACCACCATGGATGATGTAGAAGCATCTAACTCACCACAATGGATGGTGTAGAGGCATCAAACTCACCACCATGGATGATGTAGAGACCTTATCCTTCATTGTTGAGGCCGACTTCAAGATACAATAACTGCAGACTGTCTTCAGCTTGAAGGGAATCTAAAGACCATTAGTATTAGCTCTTTCATCCTCCCAGCTGGTTGGAATGGATTTATATAGTACTCAGCTTACCAGTGTAAAGAAAGACACAACTTGAAAATCAAGGCTCGCCTTGTTATGTTTTTTTTTAACCCCTCAGCCCAATAGGCTGATAGGTTATTGTCATTACCTTCAAGGTCCGTCCATCAGTCCGTTCGTCTGGGTACTTTCATTTCCGGATCTTAACTTGAGTTACAAGAGTTACTTGGGCGAGGGCTGCCCTTAGGGAAAGAAAAGTGAAGATCATTTTGGAGGATTCAAAGGTCAAAGGTCAAAGGTCACAGTGCTCGGGTGTAGGAACATGTTTGGTGATATCTTTGGTTAGCTAAAATGTATTAAGGGCCGAGGGGTTTCAACAGCATCACTAATATTTTTATAATTGTGCAAACATTGCAAATGGGTGCCCAAGGGGAGTGTACATACCATGACTATGTCCCCTTAACCAGACTGGAAAATTAAGCCATAGCTCCAGTGCATTCTGTAATGCGCATAAAAGAAACCAGTACACTTATCCTTAAAGGCACTGGACCATATTGGTAATTACTCAAAATAATTGTTAGCATAAAAACTTACTTGGTAACGAGCAATGGAGAGCTGTTGATAGTATAAAACATTGTGAGAAACAGCTCCCTCTGAAGTAACGTAGTTTTTGAAAAAGAAGTAATTTCTCAGTAAAATATTTGAACTGATTTTGAGACCTCACGCGTGAGGAAAGCATCTGAAAGCAAACAACTTCGTGTGACAAGGGTATTTTTTCTTCCATTATTATCTCGCAACTTCGACGACCAATTGAGTTCGAATTTTCACAGGTTTGTTATTTTGTGCATATGTTGAGATACACCAAGTGAGAAGACTGGTCTTTGACAATTACCAAAGGTGTCCAGTGTCTTTAAGAGTAAGGAGGTTTCCTTCTATTTCTGGCGTGGATGGCTGCAGATTGCACAGCATCACCTTGTAATAATAATACGCAGTTCTTATAAAATGCTTTATCACGTCCGAAGGGTGTTTCAAAGCGCTCAGTATTTTTCCTTCAAGGTATAATGTGGAGCTACGTTTTTAAGTATGGGACCCTTTTCCTTTACATAGCACCATGTAATGGTTTACAAGGTGCTGTGGCGCAATATGCAGCCAATCAAACCAGGAACACCGGGGCGAACCCCTTCTCTTAGCGATAAGTGTAACTGGGTTCTTTTACGTGCATTACACAACACACGGGACCTACGGCTTTACGTCCCATCCGATGTAAACCCTTACAAGGAGCTGTGTAAATGAGTCTCATCATTCAAAACTTAGCATACCTTTCATTAAAATAACAAGAGGTTTGAGAACCCCATGTAGATAAAGCGCCTTATCAGAACGGAGTGGCATTATTATTGTTGTGCAGTAGTCGTACAACATTTTTTCTCGTCATACAAATCCTGTCGTTGAGATTGTTGACTGCCTTTTTTTGATTATACAGTTTTCCTCTTCAAAACCCTTACTGTAAGGTTTTTTTGTAGAGGAAACTGTATAAACAGAGAAAGGTACTATCTGGTTGGACAAGCCGAGAGAATGTGATTTCTTATAATCAATGAAATAGGCCCTGGGCTCGATTTCACAAAGAGTTCAGACTGATCGTAACTGCAAATCCATCGCAGTTGCTTAGCAAAGAGTGATGTCACAATACAAATCACTATGGTAATACTGACAACTCATCTTACGATGAATCTTAGTGCTTTGTGAAATCGACCCCAGAACATCTTGAGACCCTCTTCATAAGACAAAGTCAAGATAAATCCACCTCTCAATAATAGTCACTCTGATAACAGTCTCCAATTGTGTGTAACACTTTTCTATTCAATTTTATTTGTCAGACTTCAAAACACAAATAGTATTAAGATATATCTGTAAATAACTGTATATTAAAATTGTATTTGTACATTCATATTAACATAACACATTGTTTAAGTGTCTTTATTTTTTTACAAAGTGGTTTGACTGTTGATTGCCAGAATATTATGTTGCATTTTAATAATGAACTGAAAAAATGCAAACCTATCTTGACCATGTCACCTTGTTTTAGTACAAAACAAATGGTTATGTGCATTCCAGGGCATTCTCTGGTAGGCAAGATACTACACTGGTCACATGATACAATTTACACGTTGAATCTTAATCACCATGTAGAGTCAGTAATTGTAATTAATAAACAGTCAAAACCACAAGGGAAACTGACTGGGTAAATTTTAAATAAACTGGGGCTGAACAAAGAAACATTGACTAGAGTGGGATTTGAACCAGCGACCTCCAGATTAACGTGCCGGTGTTCTACCAACTGAGCTACCTGACTTACATTTTCTAACGCTAGCCAAGAAGCGTGGCAAGTTTTGCATATTACGTAAGAGTAACAGGTTGAGTGCACACGGTTAGGGTGTGCCTATCATTGATCGTTTTCAGCGCAGCTACGACAGACGTATCATTTATTTATTTCTCGGGTCGCAAATTATAATGTCAGATTCCGATACCGGGGCTCATCTCCTGGGAAGGCAACTTGGTCAATCCAATCAGCCTCCCTTAACCTTAACGGCCAGTGACGTTTCAGCTATAGTCAAGGCCGGGGTAACAGATGCCCTGCAAGGATTCCAAACAAGGTTTGATAAGGTTATAGCAGAGCGCAAGCACGAGAATGAGGAGGCCTTGCTAGAGGTACAGTCGCTCAAACGTGCAAACGAAGTCCAATTTCGGTTTAAAGGCAACCGAACACAGTTTGAGTTCAACGAAAAAATTGCTCAAAACCTCGAAACATCCAAGAAATTACTGAAGGAGGGCTCACCAACAACGGCAGAGGAGAAACTATCAGAGGCAGTTAAGGATCTACGAAAAAGAAACAAGTTGATACGCCTTGCAGACAAGTCTGAAGCGGGTTTGTGTTTATTTGACAATACAAGGTCGATAAGATAAATAAAATCTTTAAAATACTGAAAAAGTAGGATGCAATTTTGCTTGCCTTAAAGTTCAATTAAAGAAAATAAGAGAAAGGTGCGGTTTCGTGCATAGCTCAGCTATTGTTTTCATTGTGTCGTTCACAACAAAAGGATTATATCAATAGGCCTTATTGGGCGAACATTCCTAAGTTCCCTTTGCCTTAATTAAATAGGTGTGGCATTACACATCATGAAGCATGATCAAATTCATGGTTGTTGAGGTCAAGGTAAAAAAAAAAAATTGGTTTTGGACCGACATTAACATTTGATTTCATTGTAGGTTGGGCCGCAGTGGATGAGTATATAAGTGATGAATTAGCTGATGATTCTGAAGATGAGAAGCGAATTCGCTCCGCTCAGTCCCGGGCAATGGCAAAACGAAAGAAGGCAAAGGTCGTTCAACGCCAAAAGCCGTATCAGCAGAACAGAAGACAGTCATCTGAGTCACCTGCTAACCCTGATAGTCTTTTTCGTCGCTATAGTGGGCAGTATAGACCGTCATCTCGCTTCTCATACACGGGTACAAGCTACGGATCAAGCCCAAAACCCACAGATATCTGTTTTAGATGTGGGAAAACAGGTCATTGGAGACAAGGATGTACCGGAGTGCAGTCGTCAACCGGATTTAAAGACAACACTGGTCAGCGGTGAACTCACCGATAAAGTTTCGAGAAGCAGCGAGTTGCTTTACAAAGACGGAGAGACAGGGTACGAAAAATTCTATTCAGATAATTACTTTGATTATGAACAAGGTTCTGCAGAACCCATTGTCAGGGGACGTATGAAAGCCTCCTTGAAGTTCTGGGAGAACATTAAAGCGTATCCCGAGGTGTTGGAGATCATTCGGACAGGTTACAAAATCCCGTTCATTAACACACCCCCTACCATGTATTCAAAGAATAATCGTTCTGCATTGGCACATGCAACATTTGTGTTGGAGGCAATAACGGATCTAAAATCTAAGGACCTCATCTCAGAGTCTAATTCTCCGCCTTATGTTGTAAACCCCCTAACCGTATCAGTGCAAAGTTCCGGAAAGAAAAGGTTAATTATTGATCTCAGATGTGTTAATCAGTTTGTATGGAAAGACAAGATCAAGTTTGAAGACTGGAATGTAGCCTTGAAATACTTCAAACAGGGAGATTTTATGTTTTCCTTCGACCTTCGTTCTGGTTATCATCATATTGATATTTTTTCAGAACATACCAAGTTTTTAGGTTTTGCTTGGAATATTGAGGGTGTAACAAGATACTATACGTTTAATGTTTTGCCATTTGGTTTAACTTCAGCTCCTTATATATTTACTAAGATGTTAAGACCCTTGGTGGCCTCTTGGAGAAGTAGAGGTATGTATATTGTTGTGTATCTAGATGATGGATGGGGTAGAGAAGATACTCGGTTTCAATGTGAAGCTACTGCTAAGGCGGTAAAGGCCGACTTACTTGCTGCTGGGTTAGTACCTAATAAGAAAAAATCAGAATGGTCACCCACGCAACAACTAGATTGGCTGGGGCTGACGTGGAATTCCAAAGAAGGGTCCATTCGAGCCTTAGATCAAAGAGTTTCAGATACGTTGTTATCAATCCAGTACTTGACACAGAAACTACCCAAGGTTACTGCCAGAAAGCTGGCGTCTATCACTGGTAAAATTATATCATTTTCATGTGTCGTAGGGTGTTTAGCACAGCTTAAGTCAAGATACTTGCACATGGAGATTGTTAACAGAAAACATTGGGATTATGAATTCTCCCTACAGAGAGATAGTAAAGCGATAGAGGAATTATTTTTCTGGAAAGCGCAACTATCAAAATTGAATAAACGTTTATTGTTTCAGTATTCGGTTCCCCAGGTTATGGTATACACCGATGCAAGTAATTCAGGATGCGGTGCATGGGTCATCGATTCGCCAGAGAAAAATGGATTTCAACAGAATTGGTCTCCAGAACAGAGAGGCAAAAGTTCCACTTGGCGTGAGTTAAAAGGGGCATCCCTAGCAATCAAAGCGTTTGCTCCAGTACTTAGAGAAAAAAGGGTAAAGTTGCATACTGATAACAAAGGAGTTGTAGCAATAATAGCTAAAGGTAGTATGGTCACAGAATTACAAGAATTAAGTCTGGATCTCAACTTATTCTGCAACAATAGCAGAATAGAATTGGAAGTGGAATGGATTCCTCGGTCAGATAATACAGAGGCAGACTGTTTAAGCAGACAGGACGATTTAGATGATTGGGGTGTGTCCAAGGAATTTTTTCAATTTATAGATAGCATGTGGGGTCCACATTCAGTGGATAGATTTGCTAACGAGTACAACACGAAATTACCTGTTTTCAACTCAAGATACTGGAGTCCCAATTCCAGTCATGTGGATGCATTTAGTGTCGATTGGAGTGGTGACAATAATTGGTTAGTGCCACCAATTCATTTAATTCCTGATGTTTTGAATCACATCCAAGTGTGCAAAGCTAGAGGTACAATAGTGCTTCCTGAATGGCCTTCTGCAGTTTTCTGGCCCTTGCTATTTTCAAATTCTAGTCCTTTTAAAGGGCTTATCTCTCAAGTCTTGAGGTTTGGAGAATCTGACAACATTTTCATTCATGGGAAAAATCCAGAATCTATCTTCGGTTGTTCCAAGATGAAGAGTGCAGTTTTGTGCCTAATGCTTCAAGGTTAACAAACTGTGACATCTCGACCAAAATCGCCAAAAGGGCTGGATGAGGTCAATAATGCCGCATGGCTTATAATGAGAGTGATAATTCCGTTTGGTAGCTCTCTTGGTAGTCGCTTGACACGGATTCGGGAAAAATAAGTGTTTGAAAAAGACGGTTGGTTAATTTTTCAGGTAGTGGGCACAAAGTTTGTTGTCTATAAAGTTTAATAAGCTTATATTTGATTTGTTCATATTATACAGAAAAAACAGCTATAAGCACTTACTACAAGGGGTTTTGAAAGCATCGAGAGCATCCAATACAGTACTTAAATACGAGAGATGCTTTGCCGTTTGGCAAGCTTGGTGCACGGAAAATAAAGTTGCTGCCCTTCCAGCTAATACGGAAGATATAGCCAGGTTCTTTATGGAACAATTCACGAATAAAGCTCCGTTCTCTAGAATTGAAGGTATTTTTTATAGTATTAAGTGGCACCACGATTGTAATCCGAAGGTTGCAGAAAATCCCTGCGATAAAAAATTCTTACGTTTAACCTTGGAAGGGCTAAAGCGAATCGCTGCTAAACCTGTATGTAAGAAGGAGCCGATAACTACAGAAATACTGGGCAAAATTGTAGCCAAGTTTGGATCGTCCAATAATTTAATGAACATTCGTCTCTGCACAATGTGTTTATTATCTTTCGCTGGTTTTCTTAGAAATGACGAACTCATAAACATCAGGGAGTGTGATTTAGATTTTCATCCGTCATTCGTCAGGATTTTTCTCACCAAGAGTAAAACCGATCAGCTTAAAGAAGGATCCTGGGTATACATTGCAAAAATTGGTTCACCTTCATGTCCTGTAACTATGGTACTCAAATACATAGCCTTGGGTCAAATTACCGAGTTCACTGAAAAGTTTTTATTGAGGCCCGTTGTTTATGTTAAATCCATTCAAGCTTACAGGTTAAGGAATGGCCAGTTATCATATTCCAGGTGTAGAGAGATTTTCAAGGATGCACTTAAAGATGTTGGTGTTGATCCAACAAAGTTTGGTCTACACAGTTTAAGATCAGGTGGAGCCACAGCTGCTGCTTCCGTAGGAGTCCCAGACAGGCTGTTTAAAAAGCATGGTAGATGGCTTTCAGACCATTCAAAAGATGGGTATGTAAAGGAATCCGTAAGAAACCAACTAAGTGTATCACTTAGTCTAGGTCTATAAATCGTGCAGTTTAGTGACTATAGCCTATATCTAAAGTTACATTGTTGCAGTATTTTTGTAATGACTGTATGTTCTGCCGTTATTGTCCCAGACAATGATTCTCGGAAAAGTGATGGCACTTGAACTTAGAAGTAAAAGTAGGATAAGTGATGGAATTATAATAAAATTAACTATTGCTACCTATGTCTTAGTTACATCATCAATCAATGTGGTGATATAATAAATCATTGGGTGAAAGAACACCAACACTTTGTATTCCATTGTCGAATTAACTCAGAGTTGTCATTAAAAAAAAAAAAAAAAAAAAAAAAAAAAAAAAAAAACCTGCATTGTTACAACCCCCGCTCTTTGTCGCTTGAGAGGGTGGACATGGAATCCGTGGCTCGTCGCCGAAGAACGATGTTACCCATGGTCATTGCATTAACATGTTCCTTATTGCAGGTTGGGGCGGGGGAGCAAATTGGCGCGATAGAAAATATTTTATTCACGGTTGAGGTACGAATTAGTGAATAATTACATTTTCTAACGCTAGCCAAGAAGCGTGGCAAGTTTTGCATATTACGTAAGAGTAACAGGTTGAGTGCACACGGTTAGGGTGTGCCTATCATTGATCGTTTTCAGCGCAGCTACGACAGACGTATCATTTATTTATTTTTCTCTCTAAGAAGTAAAATAGAAGAAAAGAGAGATAATTATGTAACAGTAAATCCTTTTTTGAGATTTGTTTTTCAGATATTTCCCGGTGTATCAAGCAGGACCTTGTCTAAGAATAAAGATCAACGGCATTAGCTTACGTTTCTTAAAATATTGCAGAAGAAAGGTTTTAAAAAATCAAAGTCAGGTGTGTTCAGATAGTCTTATATCTACTGAGTTAAAGACTTATATTCGTCTTCCATCCGTGGCTCGTCGCCGAAGAACGATGTTACCCATGGTCATTGCATTAACATGTTCCTTATTGCAGGTTGGGGCGGGGGAGCAAATTGGCGCGATAGAAAATATTTTATTCACGGTTGAGGTACGAATTAGTGAATAACCTATTTTATCAATATCTTTGTTCCATTTACCAGAAGTGTGTAAATGCTGAGTCCCCTGAAATGCGCACTACACTGTATAACACACGGACACATTGACTTCCAAATTGCTGCATCCAAGATTAAAGACCCTTCTCAATGCGTGAGGGCTGCTATACTGGAGCACATGTGGGATACGTACCAAAGGGCCTTCCAGCCTTGCGTTTTTGTAGCACATAATCGCAAAGTTCTCGTACCGTAAAGCAGTTCCGTGTGCATGACATGCACGTAAAGGTATTCCAGAAGGATTAATTGCCATGATGACATCGGGGTCCAATTTTAAGGCTCTGCTTGCTTACGGTAGTAGTCTGCGCTTACGTGCACTGTAAATCGCATAGTAAATCGCATGGGAAGTTAGGGCAGAATTCCGCGGTAAGCAGAGCCATGAAATTGGACCCTGGTGTTTTGGATCAAGAAATTATTTCAAAAACCTACTACGTACATGTACTGTGTCATTTCGGCAGTCAAAACTGCTGGTATTGCATAACCCAAGGCAGCCAATTCGCCTTGGTTCAAAACAAAGAAATCAGCTGAAAATTACATGCCTGAATACCAGGTACTTTTCCACTGGTAAACGGTTCTGAGCACGTGCACATTTTCCGAAAACCATGTAACCCTGCTGCTACCTAGCGCCCTCGGGGAAAAAGTCTCCCACTGAAGGAAAAGAGGTGGAGTTATCATCTTGCTGGCGGATTGAGGAAAAGATTTGGAAAGAATCGGATTCCTTCCACGGACTCGTCCCTGCACGCTTGCCCCACTTCCTCAGCTGCTAGGAGCCTAGACAGAAAAGGGGATGGAGGGAATATTAAGGGTAAGGCACTTTACAGTAAAACAGCTTCCCAAGGGTCATTGCCACCTGAACTATCCCAAACAGAGCTATTATTTTACCCCAATTGGAACCTTCTTATCCCAATAAGGATATCGTGTGGGTGATAAAACTGAACCCACTAAATAAAAGACAAAACATGGTCCCACACATTTCCTCAAACCATTGTTGTACATTCTATTCAAGACGGAAAATGTAATACTTCCCAATTTTTAGTAAACTTAAACCAACAATTTTTTGAGCATTAAAAATGAAACATTTGTGAAGAGAGACTGAACATCAACTTGACACAGTCCTTTGAGACTTACCTTCCTTTTGCTAGAAGAATTGATATGCCTGCATTCTGTGATAACTCATTCGGAGTCAGGGAACCTTTCTGTGTCATCTAGTAAATAAACCAACACAAAATTGAATCCATGAGGTCAAAAATGGCACCGTACTAAATAGGTATTGACTAAAACAACTGAATACAGAGATGTGTCGAGAACTAGGAGCAAGTATTTCAGGAAAGAAAAACACCAGAGTATTTTGTTGGGTATAAAAGGATCACTGTATCTAGGGCATGCCCCAATTGACAGCTTTGACAGTGGCTATGGCTAGATCACTGAAAAGGCCTATTCTTTGACATTATCACAGCAGCCAATGGTGCCAGCTGTAGCCGATGGCACCAGCTGTAGCCAACGGCCCCAGCTGTAGCCAATGGCGCCAGCTGTAGCCAAAGGCGCTTGATTCAAACACGACCATACTGTGGCAAATTAAAGTCAGATTCCCAGTCTACCACCTGCACAAAGACATCATTGATACTCATTACATAAAAGGGGCCCGTCTATTTCCTAAGAGATTTCAGTTGTGTTGTCGCACATATGAAAGCAACAAAACCACCATAAGAGAAAAACTCACCAGTTCAGCAGTTTGTCTGATTACGGCCTCCTCTCCCTTGGATACCAGTTCAATCACCATAACGCCGCTGCTGAATTCTCGTAGTCTAAGGGGTAGCCTCAGCCGCTCAAATTGTCGGCAGGCATCCACAAGATCGTCAGGAGAGAGCAACTGAGATAAGAATAAAAACGGGGATTTTTTGGGTGACCATAAGCAGAAAAGAAGTTTAACTTATTGGTCGTAGGCTGTGTCCGAATTGGCGGCTACGGCTATGACTGGATTGCAGCGTCATCATGTGTTGAAGCATAGGACGCCCTTAGCAACATTCTTAGCAACAGTCGTAGCCATAGCTGTATCTGCCAATTCGGATTTGGCCTTACACACTAGTCACCACAAAGCCACAAACGAAACAGTTTTGGTTACAGATGCCAAAAGTACACATTTACAAAATTTGGTTTGACTCAAATGCAAAGTATAGTCTCATTTCAGTGTACAATATTTAAGGTGAACCTGTTAGGGGGAAGACTAGGGGCAAAATGCTGGGTTTGATGTCACACGAACAAACCTGAAAAGGTATAACCAACACTCTGTGGGTAAGACTGAAAATCCAATCCATGCGTCAGGTTTGCAGGATTCTAACCTGTGCCCACTCAGTCGCAGGTCTGGAAATGTACCACTAAGCCTAATCTTTTGTTTCCATATCCACCAAAAACCCTCTGCATTGTGCAAACTGCAGGGATGAGATTTGCCCAATGTGAAAACTCCTGGCAATGGCTTGTGGGCCTAGATTCCCCCTTATTCTAGACCCGGAACCTCCCATGATGTCACAATTCAGGAGGTTTACAGACTCTGTTCAACACCAGAAATACAAAACTACAGGGTTTGGACACAATGTGGAGTACATGTATTAGCTTCTCCCTTTAGTGATTGCTTTACTTCTTGCAAGAAAATTGGAAGGTTCAAAGAGGTTTTGAAAAAAGTCCTGAGAAATCACAGCCCTGAAACTGAATAGGTCTGATAGGTCAGGACTTGTTTGTGCACTAATAAATCTATCAAATTCAAGGCAAACGCAGGGTTTTGGAAAAACTGTGGGTTATCAACATTGATGCGTTTTGTCCAATGAGCGGTACCTTACCTCCATTCCTCTTGCTCTATTGATTCTGCAGTACACATCAGATAAGGACATCATGCCACCACTCTCCTGGTGATTCAAAAATACAATCAAAACATTTGCCACTCTTTTTCGTTCATTGATTTCATGAGAATCGGGGACAGCAAGTAAAAAATAAAAGACAATGCAATGCAGGTGAAAGTCAGTGAACAACAAGGTGAAAATTAGCGAGAATAATTAAAGGTGAAATCAGTGAATAATAAGGTGAAAATCAGTGAACAGTAAGGTGAACATCAGTGAACATTAAGGTGAACATCAGTGAACAATAAGGTGAAAATCAGTGAACACTTAGGTGAACATCAGTGAACAATAAGGTGAAAATCAGTGAAGACAAGGTAAAAATCAGTGAACAGTAATGTGAAAATCAACAGTCAGGTGAAAATGAGTGAACATTAAGGTGCAAGCCAGTGACTTTCAAGGTGAAAATCAGTGAAGAATCAGTGAACACCAAGGTGAAAACAATTAACAGTAGGGTGAGAGACCAAATAGAAAGACTTGCTTTTACCTCTATCGGTGTGGTTAAGACATCAGCCAGCTGCTTGGCCAGTTCCTCATGGTACTTGGTACCTGAGCCATGAGTCTCTCTAGTGACTGGGTTAGCGATACCAAGACTTAACAAGTAGGACTTGAATTGCACTGTCTGAATTCAGGAGATCAATGTAAGAATTGGGCAAATACTAGCATCAAGGTCCTTTGCAGATTTCATTGCATAAAAATACAGTTTGCAACAGCTAATTCTATTTCCTCAATAAAAATACAGTTTAGAACAGAGGACATTCTGTGGTTTATTTTAACATTTAGAAAAATGTCTTCTAATGATATACTTTGGGGTTGGAAAAAAACATGAGAGTATGTTGATTGGTTGAACATTCAAAGACAAACCTTACCTCATCTTCGGTTATGCTTCCTTGTTTATCTTTAATTTTGTTGGCTATTGTTCTGGAAAGATCCACCATTTCTTTTGCCTGAACACACAAAATAAAAGTTATGTATTTCATACTCTTCGTGCACTGGTAATAATCTAACTGTTAGTTTTTAGTCTTCTTGTACTGGTAAACTAAGGTAATAAGTTTTCTTGTACTGGTAAACTAACTGATTGTTATACTCTTGTTTAGGTAAACTAACTGGTTTTTAGTCTTCTTGGACTGTAGTAAACTAACTGGTTGTTAGTCTTCTTGCGCAAGTAAACTAACTGGTTTTTAGTCTTCTTGCGCAAGTAAACTAACTGGTTTTTAGTCTTCTTGCGCAAGTAAACTAACTAGTTTTTAGTCTTCTTGCGCAAGTAAACTAACTGGTTGTTAGTCTTCTTGGACTGGTAAATTAAACTGGTTTTTATCTTCTTGTACATGTAAACTAACTGGTTGTTAGACGGTCTTCTTGGATTGGTAAACTAACTGTTTTTCAGTCTTCATGTACTGGTAAAGTAACTGGTTTTCAGTCTTCTTGTACTGGTTACCAATAACATTATTTGGAATTACCAAAAACTGGGGAAACAAATTGTGGGAAAACTTTACAAACCTTTTCCATTAGCTTGTTTAAGTCTTCAAATGCCTGGGGAAAAAACACAGCACAATTTACGATTAATGAACACAAAGCAAAGCAAATGAACACAGAATCATTGACACATGAATATTTAACAGATTTGGTAAAAAAACAAGAACACTGACTGTTAACAGCCTTTGCTATGATCAGAACGCAAGACCATTACAACCTCATGCATTTATACCACCAGTCATTTTGGACAGCAAGCAGTTTACAACAGTTGGGAAGGTAGTGCATTCTGCTCTACCAGCCAGGCCCCTAGTGGATGATACCCATGCCTACATCCTTACGGACTGTGAAGGGGGTAACCCTATTTCAGCCCCAGGAGTAGGTGGCAATGTGCCCCTGGTGTCAGTTGATTTGGGTCAACAGCCCAAATCAGTTTAGTGTAGCCCTCACCTTGAAGTGGCCGTTCGGCCTTGTGAGTTAGGTGATATCTCATAAAGAAAAAAAAATTCTTTTTCAAATATTTTTAAAAACAGATCTCAAAATACATACAAAGTGGAAAATATATTGAACACCTACTTTGGATATTGTTTGGTCTGTGTCTTTCCATTTTTTCTCCAAGTTTCTTTCAATGCCAACGATACCAGCATGGATCGCTTTGGGTTGATGCTAAAAGAAAAGTGCAACAGAAAAAGAGTATAGGAAATGAACTTCAATTAATATAAAAGTTTGGTTTTGCTTTGTTTTCATTTATTTTACCTAAAAACGATTATCATTTGGGTTATAAAACTAGGAAATCCTGAAAATCTATCAAAACCCTTAGAGACTAGGCAATTTTGCCAGCAAGTCCCCTCATTTATCCCAATTCATCTTCAAATATCGTCGGCTGAGTGCTATAAGGTCGTTAGTTTCAATTTCATATTCGTATTAGTCAAAAGGTCATTAAGTGAAAAATGCGTACAAGTGTGAAAAAAACCTCAAAATCTAGTGAATGTTTTTCTTAGAAACTGAATGTTTATATTTGCCAACAATTACTTTGGAGACCACTCTTGATCAATAAACTCCATGTACCAGGAGCTTCAAAATGTGCAAAACCATTTTACGAAATCCACACAAACTGCACTAACGACCTTATAGTCATGAGCCAACATTATGACACTCCACATCAAATTGTTTGTACTTGGATAAGATTGGAACACCTGACCCAGTGATAAGCACTTGTCAATTTGGCCTACTCGCCCCAGTCCTCCTTAACCACTTAACTGCATAAATATTTATCATTATCTAAACCCCCAATGCGGAATTAATTGAAAGAAAACAATGCAAAAAAAGGATAAATGGAAAGCTATGATCAGACCCAGAATTGTTCCGATTATCCCCACTTATATCTGAGGCTGCTGTATCATCAACGTCTTCAGCACCTTGTAAACATTGCTCTTCAATTTGTGAATCATCATCACTATCAACAGACATGAGAGAGTCTGACAGTTCAAGATCTGAATCCAAAGCTTGGGTCAAAGCTTGCACACATGACAAGTGCGGTTGCTTTTGTGAAGTCGCCATATTTAGTAAGAAAACTCGCCGATTGGTGGCGCCACACACTGCCTGACTGTAAGTTTGTGATGACGAGATATCTCGTCATAACAAGACACGTAAGAGGGGTCACAGAGCGTGTCTTTGACCTCATTTAAACCGCAAACTTGGTGACGAGATATCTCGTCATACGCAATATAAGGGTAAGTTTGTGATGGCGAGATATCTCGTCATACGCAATATAAGGGTGAGTTTGTGATGGCGAGATATCTCGTCATATGCAATATAAGGGTAAGTTTGTGATGGCGAGATATCTCGTCAAACGCAGTTAAGTGGTTAATAAAGGAGAATTTAGATCAGTCATTAATTGATCTGATAACACACACTCCGGGATGAATAAATGAAAAGTCAATTTCCAGGATAGTGAAGGATAACCATTTGTATATTTTTGCTGACCTTTCCTCCGGGTCTTGGCGCCGGGGTCATGTACTCCCATCTCCTCTTCGATAACTCTTCAGTCAGGCATCTGAAAAACTAGGAAAAAAAATCCCACAGAGGTTTGAACAAACAACAAAAATTAACAGAGAAATAAAATTTGTTTTGGCTCCGACATCCAAGGCATAAGAACAGGAAATGTCCTCCCCTAATCATTCAAAGTCTTGAAGTCCATGAGTGCAAAAACACCTTATTGTTTGTCCTCCAAAAATATTGCGAAAAATTAGTTAGTGGCCTGACGTTTCGACCCTAGCAGAGTCTTTCTCGGAGGCTAAATGACAAGAAAACACACATACATGCATACAAGGGGGACAAGACCAGTAGAGAGAGTGGAGAGAGAAAAGCAAGAAGCATTCAGAGACAGAGCAGGGGCTATGCAGGGATTATGAAGACAAAGGGGGGAGGGGGTTGGAGGGAAGGGGATGGCTTGCCCACAAGAAGTTGGAAACACAAAGGACAAAATGGAAGGTGGGAAGAAAAGTAAATAATTAGTTAATAGGGCGGACTAAAAAGTATGGATATCTGTGGGGAAAGGGAGAAGGCACATTGGTACATGTAAGCCTTTCTTTGATAAATTTTCACAGGATAAAAAACAGTTGCAAGATAAAAGAATAAGTCGGACACAGTCCTGCAATTTCATCTTTTGAGAGAGGGCAAGGCCATTTTCATTTTGCAAAGGGCACTTCCACTGAAAAAAATGAAAAGTCTATTAGGAACCTTTTGAAGGGGCACCAAGGCAAAGACCAGGGGCAACAGAGGCCACGGCCTCTATGGCTTCCGTACTATTCCAGTAGTTCAGCATAGACATCAAATTTAAAATACATGACATTGCACTAAATAAAACTAAGTGTATACATTTAAAGAAAACAGCTGAAAAAAACCCACACCAAACAAACAAACAAACAAAAACAAACAAAGACAGTGCCTCAAGCCTGGGCCCAATTTCATAGAGCTGCTAAGCACAAAAATTTGCTTAGCATGAAATTTCTTTCGTGATAAAAACGGGGTTACCAACCAAATTTCCCTGTGTTGCATATTGCTTGTTACTGGTATTCAGCTGTTGTTTGCTTATCCTGAAAATCAAGTGGAAATTTGGTTGGTAATCCTGTCTTTATCAATGAAGAAATTTCATGCCTAGCAAATTGTTGTGCTTAGCAGCTCTATGAAATTGGGCCCTGATGTTATGTGTTCAAAGTTTAGAGTTGCAGAACAGAGTTTATGTGACCCAGCAAAAATACAGGATCTGATCTTACAAGAGTATTAAAGTACTCAAGAATAAAACAGGATCTAACTTTGGACAATGTTTACGTTAAGACAACTTTCCTGTCAAAACAAACACTTAGTCTTAGCTCTAGAACGAACCTCGGTTTCTCCTGCCTCTTTGAACGTCAATTGGATGAAGGAGTAGCCACTCATCATAACAGGCCCTGGTGGTTTGCTGGACGGGGACGGGTGTAAATGAATGGCGATCCGGGGACTAGAATAAAAGAAAAGTATTATAAACCACTGCTACAGGATTCGAACCAGTCTCTCATCATCGGGCTCACTTGGTGGTCTAGCACATCATGGACGAGCGGTCTAGTTCACCTGGCCCAAGCTCTGGTGTTGTCAGCAGCAGAGTGTGGGTTTGAATCCCGGTCATGACACTTTTTGCCCTGATTAAGGCACTTAACCACAATTGCTTCGTAAAAAGATTGGAAGGTAGTACATTCTGCTCTACCAGCCAGGCTCCTAGTGGATGATACCCACGCCTACATCCTTACGGACTGTGAAGAGGGTAACCCTGTTTTAGCCCCTGGAGTAGGTGGCAACGGTTTAAGCCCAAATTGTCACATGTTTATTATTTCATGTATATGGTTCAACACACAAAACATGAACACTGTCTGCAACTGTTTTGTCAGCTCTACGAATCCTTTATAATATCTTTAACAGCTAACAGGATTTTAGTTTCAGGAAACAGTTCAATAAGTAAAAATGATCTGTTTTCCAGAGCTAGTAAGTTAAGGAATGATGCCAGTTAATCAGTCAAGGGGGTTAGTGATTTCATTTTCACTACTTTAAGGAGACCGAGAACAAAACAAAAAAGAGATAACAAAGAGTCTCCATAGGGGAATTCTAAAGACTGGGTTGCTCCACAAGGGATGTTGTGTACAAAGTCTATGGAAGGTTCTTAACTACAGGGACAAAGGAAAGAACAAAAGATGTCTCCACAGGGATGCAAAAAATAAAACGTGTGTTTTTGTTTGCACGTACCTTTTTCCTCTTCCATCTGGAACCTCTTCAATGTACACAACTAGCGCCAATGACAGGTGGAAGATCGTGGTCTGTAAAGAGGGAAAATATTTCTTAATTTTCATTTGATGAATGCATGATTCTGTGACTTTTGAATCAGAACTTTCTGAAAGTCAATCAGGAACACTCGAGATACACCATTTTTAATGTTAAATCTGATTCAACTGAATCCTGCATATTGTTTAGCACACTTAAGTTTGCTAAACAATACACACTTTTAAGTGTGCTAACTAAATAAACAACTTAAAAGTTGTTTATTTAGTTTTTTGTAATTGCAAAATATCATTTATGGGAAACATTATTCAATTTAATATTTGATTTTTCATAGAGGGCTGAGAGTCAATACCAACTAAAAGGTCTAAAAATTTGAGATCAACATTTTAGGAAGTATGTTGAAATGGTGATATTTGCACCTTTTTTTTAGTAACCCCTGGAGTTATACATTTCAAGGAGCTTCTGGGAACAGTATCCTCAGAGCTAGAAAAGTCATGAAAGTAGATCAAAGAGCATGGTTTATTTTGTATCTGAAGAAAATAAGTTATTTTTTATCACCCGGCGGACATATTAATGTTTAAATTTAGATAAAAGTCCGACATTAACCTCATTCCTGTTTATACTAAACATCAGCATTGGTCACATTAAAGGTAGGGTCATAGATTGGTAACTACTCCAAAAATGTCTACTTTGCTGCGTAGATTTTGTTCTTTAGAGAACTTGTCTTGCTATTTATTCTACTACCGCGGAGAACTCACTCCGCGGCAGTGCAGTTAATTACGAGAAGTCCCCCTCCACAGAGCTAAAGTAGTAGTCCAGTCCGATTTCCTACCTCCCGCCCAGGTAGTAGTTAATAAGCAGGACAGTTCTTTTCAGAACTGAGAAGTCTCCCGAATTCCAAAAATCTACTCCGCGGTAGTAGAATAAATAGCAAGACAAGTTCTCTAAAGAACAAAATCTACACAGCAAAGTAGATATTTATACACATGGTGTTACCGCAAACCGAAATATACATTGATACCTCACCATGCAATGCCTCAAAACCCATATACTCCAAAAATTGATGACCATAAAACCTTACTTGGTGAGAAGCTGTTGATATACTATTTTGACAAAGGATTCCCTTCAAAGTAATATCGTTTTAGGACAAATTTTTTCACCCCAAAACATTATAGTCTGAGTGAATCGTTTCTCAGATTTCTGAGGGTTGGTGGCCGTTGAAAATAGCTGTGGCTAAAGATGCAGTTGGTACCTGTGTCACCTCACTAGACGTAGATAGATTCCAAGATTATTGTGAAAATACCGGGAAAAGTTAATTGCAGTTTTCTCAGCAAGTAGACACTGTATTCAGCTGTAACTTTCACGTGTGACTTTTATTGTCATTTCTGTATAATTTGGCCAATAAAAACCAATCTATGACCCTACTTGCAAAACACAGGGACTGCAAAACACAAACACTGTATGTTAAATCTTTGAACTAATCCTCTTTGTTTAAACTAAATTTCACATCAAGAAACTTTATTAAAAATGCCCTTTAATCTTTCTAAATTCCAGATGTGTTTTTGCAAACTGGGGTAAGAAATATGAAAGTTGATGTTCATCTATTGCATCCCTACCTGGTGAACTGAGTCTGTCCAGATGACACGGTGTGTTGTGAGCGTTAATAAGCCTCGATCAAATGCAGTCTGTAACCAAATTAATATCAGATAGAATTATTCAATAAATATGGGTGAAACACATACAATACTTTTTCTAACCTAGAGTCAACATGGTCAAAGGGTTAGACTGCAAGACTTGCCATACAAGGGTCGTGGGTTCGAATCCTACCAAGCTAACTAATGATTGCACAATGACGAGAATAAGTATTGTCGTCTAGTTACTGAATCACAATTTCTTGATTTGTGCAATTCATAATCACGGATGTTCAACCAATGCTTGTAAGTTGTATGAGAGAGGTTTTAACAACATTTTTTAACCTTTCAAAATAATGATCAATATCACAGACAAACTTTAGAAAAATTGCCATAATTTATTTGTTGATGATGTTTGGCACCTTATTTTGGGTATGTTGGTGTATCGGATGTTATTCTTCACACATAGAAACAGAAATTGGTAATGAGAGAAGTAATTTAATTGTTTGGTCATTGCAAAGTTGAAGTGAACCGGAACTGGTCAATGATCCCGAACTGGTCAAATGACTGTAATGAAAATACAATGTGAATCACATTGTGTTTTCAATCAAATTAAGAATCCAAAGACGAGAAGAAAAAAACATGAACGGGCAACAAATATCCATGTACCACTCTCCTCTCACGCGCGCGTCGTAAATGGTACAACTTTCTGTGCAGCAAAGGATCAAGATTATCATCGTTTCTACGAAATTGGAGTCCTTCAGTTCAGATGAGGAAAATATTACTAAGAATTCAAGACAGAGGTTCGCCTCGAGTGCCATTTAATCATTTGCCCCCGAGGGTGTACAAAACACCATGGACCATGTCACCGCAGGCAACAATTGTATTGAACACCATTGTTTTTGATGCATTGTCAATGGGAATGTTACTAACATTACAATGTTAGCTGCTTATGTTCTGAGTGTACGTTCTCTCCATGGTACGACACTGACACTGACACAGTGACAGTGACAGTGGTGATGCACTTAAAATTTTAGTGTCAATTTTGACAGTCACTGTTCGATAAGTTGTTGTAGTCTACAATACCCATGTGGCAGTATCACACAACACCAGTAATGCGGCTGTGAGTGTTTGAAGGTATCTAGCCCACCTTGTAATGTTGGGCTGTTAGTGTTATGGTTATGGCTCTCTTTGACTTTAACATCGGTCTTAAGGAATCATGAATGATTGTGTGTCTTTTCTTGTGTCTTGTCACTTTGTTTCAATTTACTGACCTTGTTCGTGCCGTCGTGAAGTCTGACCCCATGTTGCTGTTTTACTTGTGTTTCACCCTGGAGCATGCTTCCATTTCCCCACTCAAACCTGTCCATTTTATCACTTTCTGTCTCGGCAATTTTCTAGTAAAGTGAGGGGAGAGGGAACAGAGAACCCTACATTAATATGGAAATATTTAGGGACTTACTTCCAGTCAGTTCAAGTGATCTGTCAATTGAGGGCGCCATCCTCGTTGACGTATCGTTCGCAGAGTTCCAGGTTTCCAGACACACAGGGGGCAGGCTAGACACACACAAAAACTTAGAAACGACCCAGAAAAGGACACTAAAACTCCTGACCCCTGACACTGACACAGTTGCTCGGTGTTGAACTTCGGTTGTTTCTCAGGTCATTAATCAAGTTGTTGGACTTTCAAAGCGTATTGTTTGGATAAGGAGATCCTCGTAAACAAATGTAAGTAAGATTTTTGCGAGGGTCCTCTGACTCTCTGTGACTCTGAGTTATAATAATTAATACAGTGATAGTGATACTAGCTAAACTAGTGATCATCATTTATGGTGACTGAATGAGTGATAGATAGTGATACTGATTGATAGTAAACTGAGTGATACATTTTAATGTCTGTAAGAGTGTCACTGTCGTAAGTCACAGGGATTTACACTGAATAGTGTATGTACAAGTATGGTGTGTGTACACTGAAATGAATTAGTTTGTAATCCCTCCAAATGACCTTGCTGCATTTCTGTGCAGAGGCACTGCTGGATGCTGGACTGGGTCAGGTGTTATGTAATACTTTCCCCTATATAAACATCTTGGTGGCTTTATGGTAATCCTAGACTGCATGGAGTGGAGGCTCTGATTGGTTTACCAATTGGACTGGCCTTCATTTAACACTTGGTGGCAGTAAGAAAAAATTATCCCTGTAAAACCAAGTGTCACTGTCATAAGTGTCACTGTCAGTGTATGACTGTCAGTGTCACTACAGAACTTTTGAGTGTTCACTACATAGAGATACTAGTACTACTACTACTTCTAGTAGTACTAGCCGTGATTGAATAATCACTGACACTGTCACAGTGTCAGTGTTACTGTCAGTTTGCACCATAACCTAACCTCTGTTCATGCCTACATCACAATTGAAATGATGGATATATTAAGTACATCACATATATCATATCACGGCATCGACATATGTTTTCGATCGGGGTGTATTTTCGGCGATGTCCCATTTTGATTACCGTTTTACTGTTAGTGTGAGACAGGGCGAGATCCAGATGACCTCTGTCGATAGTGACTACCCAGAAGCTTTATGTTTGATAAAAAGTATTTGGTATAAATTGGTATAAAAAAATTGGTATAAATTGGTATAAATATATCTAAATCAGTTAATCAAGACCGCATTGTTTAACCTTGTAACTGGGGTGCTTTACTCCTTAGTCCTTATAAAACAAATTTGACATCTGGGGCTGTACTGGTACGATTGCAGATGTCAACAATTTTTGCTGTAAATTTAAATGGTGGAGGTTCTTTTTAGAATGGAAGACTGCAACTTTCAGGATTTTAACAGACCTGGTACGTTGTGCTTATGTAAAAGCCAGGTCAATGGTTTTTAAGTCAAAGTATACCTTTGGTTTTTGGAACCATTTGGTTGTTTCAATCCTATATAAATAAAGTTTATACAATAAAACTGACCTGTAAAAATTTAATTTCAAAAGGTTGTACCGTTTTTGAGATATCGCCGAAAATCTGGAGAGGTTATGTCCACACAGGAAAAATAATCCGTAGTTGGAATACCCAATCTGAGAAACGTTTCATGCATGATAGCTCAAAGCAATCATAGGGCCTCCATTACCTCTGTGTTATTTCACATTTAAAGGAACATTACAGAATTGGTAAGAAAAAAACTGGTAAAATATACTTTTTGATCACAGATTTACATAAAACTTACACGGTCTAATGATGAGGATAGTAAAAAACATCCCTTTAAATATTTCTGTCTGAAATGCCATATTTGATGAGAAATGAATAAACTCATTTTCCGATTTTTTCTGTGACCCAGATGGCCGACCGATCTCAAACTTCTACAGGTTTGTCAGTTTATGTATATGGTGGATTACATAAAGTGCTTACACTGCCAGCAACTGTTTTGTTAGCAACAACCAATTCTGTAATGTTCCTTTAAGGCTGTAAACAATACTTGAAAAATAATGTGCATGAGAGGTTAAAACAGTGTCAAAATTCTAAGCTTTTAGAGTTAAAACAATTTTATTGTAAATTTTCAATTTTTGTGGAAATAATTTTATAGTCTATGTTACATGTAGGCTATGCGTACATGTTTATCATTTGCACATTATGTACTCTGTGGTTAGGGGAAAATTTATAAATAGCATCTTCCCATGTTCATTTGGGGCTTCAAGTATCGTAACTATGATTGTCTTGTAGCTGCTGCAGGGTCGTTAAAACTTGGATTGTGGCTGTCTGCCAGTGCTTGCAAAAGTTCTGCATAAAAAAATGTAAACAAATAAAAAAGTACATCAGTCTTGTTCATGTTGTTGCAAGATATAGTGATAGGCGCTGTGGTTGAAAAAAAAAAAAAACACTTTGCACTTTCGTAAAGCGGCTGAGACTCTTTGTTATTAAGTCTCTTCCCTGTCGGCTTATTCTCATGCCCAGTGTGTGAACTGACTTAATTCGTGACAGTTCAATTTTCATAAGCTCCATAGGGTAGGGTTGATGCTTTGATGCTTCAATGTTGATAAACACCATCCATAGGATTGCTATCTCCAAGAATGACTGACACCCACCCAGTGTTTGAGAGCCAGAGTCCTGAAGTGTTCAGTTTTTAAGTTTAAAACCAGGGCGTTTAAATTGCTCATTTACAATAAGTTGACACGTTTACAAATGAAAGATTGAGTAGGGTGTCGTAATTCAGAAAGGGTTTGTCCAACAGCAATATGTCCCCTCCCAAAACAACAACAACAACAACAACAACAACAACAACAACAACAGCAACCTCAATCTGCTGCCATCTAAAATTCCTAAATGAAGGAGATCAAATGTGTAAACATTCGCCAAAGCTCAGTAGGCAGTTATGGAACACTCTCCCTCCCCCAAATTCAAAATGCCTCCTCCTTCCAACTACGTTGAAAAGTCACTTATTCAAATCTCTGTAATAACCCGAATCTGCAGCGTGTACCAATCTGCAGCTAAATCTATTTTGTTTACCTTTCTCGTGTTAATAATATCTGCTTCTGTTAATGTTCGAATGTATTCTTTTGTAATTTTGTATCTTTGTATATTTTGGCCCTGTTGCCTTGGTTTCACTTAACAGTCTGCAAGGACAACAGCACCATTGCGCTTAGAAATGTAGTGTTAAAGGCCCTGTACACTATTGGTAAGATCGAAAAACACAATGTTCACAGATTCACACATAACTTACATGATTTAAAGTAAGTGATGGTAGAAAGGGTCCCTTAAAATATTTCTGCCTAAAATGCTATCGTTTCTGAGAAACGAGTAAAACAATAGTCATTATCGCGCGCGATAATTTGAAAAAACAGAAAACACATAAGATCTCTTTTCACTATTTTCCGTGACCTCGATGACCTATTGAGCTCAAACTTTCACAGGTTTGTTTGTTCATGCATATGTTTAATCACACAAAAGGTGGCGATGATTTTGAGCTGTTACCAAAAGTGTACAATACCTTTAAGTGCAGTATAAATGTATTATTATTTATTTATTAACATGTAGGCCTAGTTTGTGTACTTCAAGTCACTTCAAACAACATTTACAGTCAAGTTATAAAGTTTACCTTCAGT
Organism: Pycnopodia helianthoides; assembly: GCA_032158295.1. NCBI lineage: Eukaryota > Metazoa > Echinodermata > Asteroidea > Forcipulatida > Asteriidae > Pycnopodia > Pycnopodia helianthoides. The sequence continues at coordinate 3,584,547 of CM063248.1, read as the reverse complement.
CAAGGACCCCTTGCAAAACAACACCCTAACGAGCCGGGAGAATAATGTCAATTTATGTTGTCCCTGAATGCCCCCCTTCCCCCTCCCCCCCCCCAACGGTGCAGAGTTGGCTGTTGTTTATGAGTACAGTCCAGCCGGATCCCTCCTCTCCTTGTCTGTCTACTTCAGCAGTCTCACTTCCCTTTGACAAGAAGGCTCAGTGTCCCTGTGTGTAACTCCAATTAGTTTCATCCTGGTGCTGTTTGGCTGTGTGTGAGATGTGACGCACAGGAAGCGGGCTTTAAAAGAGCAGCCAGCGTACATGGCGGTCTCACCCTCCCCCCCCCCCCCTTGCCCCTAAACCGCCACCCCGCAATTCAAACAGAAACTCGTCAGTCTCTGTGGTCATTCCAGGGTTTTTTTATTCGTAAAGGGTTGAAATGATCGGTACAAAAACAAAAAGGACATGTTTGTCAAGCAGTAGGAAACGTCTGTTTATGACGTGGAAAAACTATTTGTGCTGTGCCCAGAAGGGAACCGTCAGAGTAAAAAAAGACGGTATTTCTGAGATTGATATATATGAAATAATTATTCATATTTTGAACAGGGACTGGTGCCTGGACTGGTATATTGATTTGTATACTGACTTCAAACCGGTTCACTTTATAAAAAGTATTATTGTTGTACATTTGTTAAAGCCCAAATTAAAATTACTACAATTGATGGATTAATTTATTGTTCCAGTAATAACAAGAAAAATTTGTACAACATTCATTCTATACTCTTTTTTTTTTTAAGTCCATGTACACATGTATGTATGGTCAACTAATTTTTCAAAGTTAAAATGAAATGTAATATCAAGGTTTTTTTCTGATGACTGATTGACTGTGCCATTTTATTCCATGTTTATCTCAACTTCTGTGTTAAAACATCTGTAGACATGCACAATCAATACATCTGAATTTTTATTCTGTTTTTTTAATTTTATTTTGTTTCCTCTGTTGATCGAGTCTTTTTTTCTATAGTGGGTCTCCATCTAGTTGGATTATTCATCTATACTTTTGTGTAGGTAAATATATCTGTAAATCTGCAAATTGTGCACGTCTGTTTTCATCTGAAGACCATTTCTCAATTTTAAGTTTGTGGGGAACCTATACAAACAAGTAACAAGTATTCTTCCCCCCGTGGTCCCATGGGCCTTACCTTGAAATCCCTCTAAAGACCTACCTTCCTGTCTTATAATGAGGCACTGCCGAGCCCATTGGTTCGGTCCGAGGGCTGCTGTGTGATCTGAAGTGATCAGAGCCTGGCTTAGGGTGGGGGGGGGGAGGGGAAGTCATGGATTGGTATCATTAGCCACAGGCACGCTTACAGGCAGGGCGGAGTCCCATGCTGGCAGGAGGGAGTTAACCCCAGGGAGGGGTGGAGTAGGGTAGTTAGGAGGAGAGGGGTTGCTGGCTCGTGTTGATTGGAGGAGGGTCCGACGGTCAGGATTGTTTTTAAAAATATGATACCAAATCAAATTTCTTAACGTTTATGACAAGGAACAGTTTTGACTCGAAAAGTAGTTTATTAATTTATTGTTACTTACAACAAACAATCATTAAGCGAACAATTGCCACACTGCTGTAAATTAATGTAAGCAAACAAATGGAAAGTTAATCAGTTTGATTGATTTAACAAAACAAGATGTGAGATTAGACAAAGTTTTCTTAAAAGATGATTTCATACTTGTAGCTTCAGTTGTCAACAAACTTACGCCCTCATTACCGCTACCGTTTTAGTAGCATATATAGAGTTCTAGCAAATCTCTCAATACTGCTGAGGTACTGTAGTGTATGCCGCACAGAGGAAGAACTTTCCATTTGATAGTACATCCAGGGTTTGCCTATAGTGACTAGCCAACAGGACCAAAGTTAGCTTGTCATTTCACTAGTCCGTCAGCTTTTCGCTAGTCCATATTTCACATGAAATGGGGATGCTTTTCAACACTGAACTTACCAGCTGGACCACTTGAAGTTATTCTTGACTGGTCCTCATTTTTTAAAGCTGGCAATTGGTCATCGGACCACCGTTAAAAGGAACATTACAGAATTGGTTTTTGCTAACAAAACATTTGCTGGCAGTGTAAGCACTTTATGTAATCCACCATATACATAAACTGACAAACCTGTAGAAGTTTGAGATCGATCGGCCATCTGGGTCACGAGAAAATAGTGAAAAAACCGATTACACATTTGCATGAAACCATATAGATTCAACAAATGAATAAAACGCTCACTGAGCGATAAACTCCAATCGGAAAATTAGTTTATTCATTTCTCATCAAATATGGCATTTCAGACAGAAATATTTCAAGGGATGTTTTTCTACTATCATCATCATTAGACAGTGTAAGTTTTATGTAAATCTGTGATCAAAAAGTATATTTTTACAAGTTTTTTCTTACCAATTCTGTAATGTTCCTTTAAGAGAGAGCACTTCTATAGATATCCCCTCCCCCCCCCCCGAATGTTGGGATGTTGAAGTTTGTCTACATTCACCTCCTTCTCTGAACCTTGTTCAATCTCAATATTTTTGAACCCAGTTCACCTGACGTCCAGCTGACGTCATCACACCTTGGTTGCCCTGTTTTGAGAATCAGATTCCCCATGTGTTACCTAGGTACAGTATGCGTTTAAGGCGATGGGCCCATGGTTAGACCCCCATCATTATCGCAACATGAAACTGACTCCCAAAATGGCAGACCATGTACAGTCAGTAGCTGGGTGGGACGTCAGTGCAAAGGGTCAGTACAATGGTAGGGTATGGTTGATTTCACTGAACTTCCACGGACTGGATGTGTTACTTCGCATCCTCTTTTTACTGTATATATTTCAACCTGTACTACACAATAGTACTACACAATTCTTGAGTTAACCCGTTGTTCCCACAGCAACGGACCTTATCCATGAAATATGCTAATTACATTCACGCATGCGTACATACACTATTGGTTTGGCAAACGCCATAGAGTTGTGCACTAGGTAGACGCACAAGCGCGTGTGCGCCACGCCACCATCAGTCCAATACAAAAAGGCGCGATATTCACTCATTTTGCCAACCAATAGGAAGAGTGCCCAAACGCGATGATCAATTTACATAATTTCATAGGAAGGGTCCATTGCCCAATGCCCTTTGCTTATTGCTGTGAGGCCCATTACAAAGTTCAAATGCAAAGTTCCAATAGATAGGTTGCAGTATGACGTAAATCGGCCATCTTTACGGGCAGTTTAGAACAAACAGTCGTGCGTTTCGTGTGAGAACGGCGTGCAACACGCGCGCATTTCACGAAACTCATTGCAGGATTGGTCAGTGAACAACGCGGCTGCGTTAATAAGCCGAGTGTTTGAAGCACCTGCAAGCCAAAATGCAATTTGCCCATAGAGATGGCGTCTACTGGGAACTATCTATACAAATTTACATTTTCTTCACAGAAGTTCCCCTTACCAGAGTAAAATTGCTGTGCCCCGTGAAGAGGGAAGTTCAAGGCATGCCACACTCCCCAGCTTATTATTAACAACAGACTGCTCAAGTCTAATGCATATTTGAACATTGGGACCTCTTGAAGTGGACTATTTTGTTTCCTGCATTTTTAAAGCAGAGTGAGTGGAAACCCAATGGAAGGGTAATCAGTGGAGTCAGTTTGTGAGAAGTGGGCGTGGCTTATAGTGGAATGATGTCATATTCTAATGACATACTGGTGAGCAGGATAGGAGACATTCAATATACAATGCATGTACATTAAGATCAGATTACATGTATGCACAAGTTCTTGTTAATTTTGAATATTGAATTCCAAATGCAGAACTAGTTGTATTTTTAGCTGTGAACTGTATTTGAACATGGAGGAGGGGATTTGAAATAAAAGCTTTTAATTTTCATTTGGAGTTGACAATTTGGCACTACTAAATTGAGTAAGAATTTTACGGTCAAACATGTTGCATAATACTATGTTTGCCACTTTTGGCCATTTGTACAGTTAAATTACTAATATAATTGTTTTAATTAAATATTCGGCTCTGTGTGTAGGTTCTATTTGAGATTAATGACTATTAACCCTCCTACTCTTGGTAACATTGTGAGTTGACCAATCATACAAACCTATTCAACTGCACGGGTATGGTGGCACAACTGCACACACATGCGTGTTTTACATTGCTGTGTACTGTATCATAATTGCAGGCTGGTATGGTCTCAATCGAAACTGCGGTGGGTGATATTGAATGGTCAGACAGTAGGAGGGTTGACTATGTACTGTGTAGATGCATTCACCACATGATACCATTACAGGCTGGCATAGTTTATCTATCAAAACTACTGGATGATATTGAATGGTCAGACAGTAGGAGGGTTGACTATGTACTGTGTAGATGCATTCACTGCATGATACCATTACAGGCTGGCATAGTTTATCTATCAAAACTACTGGATAATATTGAATGGTCAGACAGTAGGAGGGTGGACTGTGTACTGTGTAGATGCATTACTCACATGATACCATTACAGGCTGGCATAGTTTATCTATCATTCAAAACCACAGTGGATGATATTGAATGGTCAGACAGTAGGAGGGTTGACTATGTACTGTGTAGATGCATTCACCACATGATATCATATTACAGTCTGGAATAGTTTATCTTTCAAAACCACTGGATGATATTGAATGGTCAGACAGTAGGAGGGTTGACTATGTACTGTGTAGATAAATGAGGGTTTTAATGTATAAATGCATACATGTGTACTATGTTTTTTTTTATTATTTGTACATTCTACAGCATATACATAAAGCATATATTTTCAAACATAACCTTGTCAATCCGGCTTAAAGTTGACACAACTAAAAAGGTAAATAGTTTACTAAGAAACGTTAGTTTTGAAAGGCAGTTGCAATTTCCTGAAAGCTAACATGGGAAAAAAAAAGGTCATGGCTAGGCAAAAATAACAAACGTCAACAATGGTTTTCGAGTACATTTGTTTGATACATACGTTAGGGGATGTACATGCAGTGTACATCAGGCCCCAATTTCATGAGGCAGGTGAACACTAACTTCTGCTAAGCCAAGACAAATATTGCATAGCAGAAAAAGGTTACCAGCCAAAACAATGTAGTTGCTATTGGTGTGACTGGTTCCTCGCTAGTGTTTTGCCTAGCAAAGAATTCTGTTAAGCAATATTTTCATGAGTTCTTTGCTAAGCAAAAAAATAAATGGGAACCAGTGTCAACAATGTAAGCTTTATGAAATTTTGGCTGGTAACCTGTTTTAACTAAGCAAGATGTGTTTGTGCTTAGCAATTTTTTGTGCTTACAGGCTTAATGAAAATGAAATTGGGCCAAGACCATCCTGGAAGTTCATGGGGGTTTTCGCTTTTGTCAAAAAAGGAGACCTCCACCCATTTTTTTTAAAGATTTTAATTTTTTGTACCAAGAACAACTACTCAACACACACCTCCACCCCGCCTTGCTCAAAGGAAGTTTGAAGTGTGCATCTATAAGACAAGCTGTCAGTCGCTGATTGCACCTCTTCTTCATCCTGACTTCCTAAACCGCAACATCGGTTAACCAACCCCAAAGCCTCTCTTGTAACGTCATTCACAAATCAACGTCTAATGAAAAACAGGACAATCATGTGGGAGTGAGGGTTACGTTTAAAGGGACTGTACAGTGTTGCTTTCTTAGAGCCTTGTCACGCGGGGAAATTCATTTATGGGCCCCTTGGAGGCAATTAACTATAATGCTTACAAAAGGAACACTTGCAGAAACTTGACTCTTTTAAATGTAAGATAAAAAACCCATCTTTGTAATGCTGCATTCTTAAATTAGTGTTTTTAGTGGAATTGCTCAATTGTATCTTTTTGTGAGATTGTTTATTTTACTTCTACGGTCGCTTTGCCAGTTAGATATTTTTTAAAGGTAGGGTAAGAGGCGTCTGTCTCCTGAAAAGATCCAAACATTACGGATGCCAGCAGGGATAGGCCAATATGTAATTGTAATAAGTGTCTTTTTAGTTTTCTGTTGGCAGGACAGACGTATCCCCATACTGTGGTTTGGCCACTGGCCTGGTGAATAGTCTTTTTTCCTTATCTTTTTCTTCCATTCTGTGCATTTTAAAACGTGTTATTGCTCTTTTGATCATTTCTATGTAAAGGGTGCAGTATAAATTTTAATTACTTCAATAGAGCAAGTGACATTTATCTTATATTGTCTTACTATGTGAAATTAAAATAGGAATTTAGTTGGCGTAATAACCAACTAAATTTGAATCCCACTCAAGTAGCCTGTGTGTCTCATCACACAGTGGTTGAAGGGTAGAAACCAAAGTAGTATTCTTTATTCCAGTTGAATTGTGTGAGAAACACGCTGTTAATGACAGGATTCGAACTGGCCTCCTGTCACCGGGCACGCCAAGTGTTCTAGAGGCCAATTTCATGGCGCTGCTTAGCACCAATTTCCGCACTTATGGCGCCCTGTAAAGAGTGTGATTCAATGGGCAGTAATCACAGAATTCAGAAGTAATCAGAGCAGAGAAATTGGGATGACTTACAATGTGGGGTCCGGGGTTCAAATCCTACTCGAGTAGCTGGTAGATATTTTTATTTACAGTGACTTGAAAAGCAATGAATTTACAGCACTAAATCACGAATCAGTGTAATAGCCATGTCACACAGGGGCAATATTTCCAGGCAACTTGGAAGCAACCAATTGCACTGCCATGCACAAGGAACACTTTGGCAGCACAACACACATTATTTTAGCTGTAACTCACCATCCTCAAGAAATTAATGAGAAAACTGAATTTATGTGTGTGAATGTTTTTATTGGAGATTGCCTGGGACTGCAGGCCTGGAATTTCATCTGAGAGAGGGCAAGGCCATTTTCATTTTGGGTGTATACATGTAGGTAACAAGACAATCCTGATGCAAGTTTTAATGTACTCTGTAAATATTACACTTGGTGTATCTCAACATATGCACAAAATAACAAACCTGTGAAAATTTGAACTCAATTGGTCGTCGAAGTTGCGAGATAATAATGGAAGAAAAAAACACCTTGTCACACGAAGTTGTGTGCTTTCAGATGGTTGACTTCGATACCTTGGGCGTGAGGTCTCAAAATCAATTCAAATATTTCACTGAGAAATTACTTCTTTCTCAAAAACTATGTTACTTCAGAGGGAGCCGTTTCTCACAATGTTTTATACTATCAACAGCTCTCTATTGCTTGTTACCGAGTAGGTTTTTATGCTAACAGTTATTTTGAGTAATTACCAATAGTGTCCAGTGCCTTTAACACACAAGGGTGTATGGGTAACAAGACACTCCCCGGTGCAAGTTTGAATGTACTCTGTAAATATTACATGGTTTATTGTTCGCAAGGATGTGTTGTCATTGATTGATGAAGAAGTTCTTTTTTTAAATATCTGGGTAAACTTCACCTCTATTGTTATGTGTGCTGCAAGTTCAAAGTTTGTATGAGGAAGTAACGTGTTGTACAATATAGTGTTTTCATAGTACGTTGTTTGTTTATTCTCCAGCAAATGTGAATTTGGGGAAACAAGGAAATCCTTGTATTGGGGTCGAAAATGTTTTGTTACATTCCAATGTTTCTTTATCAAATCTGTAGTCAGGTAAACCTGCATTCCTTCATAGACATGTCTTTTGTACGGCAGGATGCATTGTAAATATAATTTTTGTTTTACCCTTACACCAATTTGTGATACACACTGTTTACTTAGTACTTTACAAATCCTGCAGAAAAAAATTCTAAAGGCCTACTACTCGGATGGGATTCGAACCATCGGTTTAAGGGTAAACACCCAAACCAAAACAATTCTTTATCTGTGATGGGATTGCTACGTGTTGTTAAGTAATAAACCACAAGGGTAAATTTACCAGGACCAGGTAAATTTAATTCAATTTTGGGTCAAAATAAAAATTGACTAGACCTGAGTTTGAACCTGTGACTTCCAGACTAAAATGCTAGTGCTCTACCCACTGAGCTATCTAGCCCTAATGTTGGTGGTCTCACTATTTTGTCAGTATCTGTGTTCGTCGGAAGCCATTCAACCTGTAACTGTTGATAGCCAGGCATCACACCAAGTATACGATACAACCTGGGAAGTGGCAGCAGAGGAATCATTTTAAGGGGTTCGACTTTTTGTTTCAAATAATAAGTGATAAACCAAGAAACTGACTGGTAATTCACTTTTGGGTTGAACAAAGAAAAAAGTTACCAGAACGGGATTTGAACCCGTGACCTCCGGATTAACTTGCCGTCGCTCTACCAACTGAGCTATCTCGCCCTAATGGTGGCGGTCTCCCTATTAAAAAGGATAAATTGCCGCTAATTAATTGCAGCTTACACTGTACTATTGACCAAGATTTGTACAAGTGATGTTTGAAGCTTTGCATGGTGCGAATAGTAAGAAATAACTATAGTAAACTTGCAGGTACAACCATGCATCAATCTCTTATGGGAGGAATGTTGGGTCTGAGGAGAGAAGTTGTGGTCTCAACGTTTAGAACAGTATACTCGGCTTGTCTTCAGGAGAAATTATTATAATTTATAAATTGTCCATCCTTAAACCGTTAAAACAATGGATTTGAAATGATCGAAAAACCAATTGTGATGACCAGCTACAGTAGATGATTTTATTTAGTGAATCAGTAATAAAGTATAAACCTTCAATAGATGTTAACTTTGCATCGGGGATAAAGATTATTATTTGCTTTTCGCCTTCACACATGCTACATCGATGTGTTTTTTTAAGCACTGTATACTCAGAAAAACATGCATATTACTTGGGTGGGATTCGAACACATGACCTTTGTCATGCAGATGTCCTACCGCTAGACCACCGAGCTAGCTCGGTCTATAGATCATTGCATAAAGATATAAGATTCTAACTGCCTCTCTAGCCACCAAGCTAGCTCGGTGGTCTAGTGGTAAGACATCTGCTCTAGCATGGCAAAGGTCGTGGGTTCGAATCCAATCCGAGTGATATGACTGTAGTGTTTTTTTCCACAGAACTCATGAAAGTACTGAGTATATTAAAACCAAATAGTAAACCTTCAGTTATCAACAAACAACATGGATACTGTCAGTGGTGGTTCTGGAGTGTCATTTTTAAGAGAAAGATATTACCAACTTAACCCCGCCCCCCCCCAAAAAAAAAACCTGTCAACCACTACCGTCATGCATGGATACACACTCGACTTTAAATAATGACATTGGTTATGTACTGTTTCCTCTAATCAGGTTGACAATGCTTCAACAATGCAGTGACTGACAGCTTTCGTCCTATCGTCAGCCTAGCAGGAGGAAGAGGGGAAAAATGAACACAATCTCTACAATCAGGAGACTTTGCAAGAAACGTTAACGAAAGGTAAAGAGACCGGAGACTGGGAGAAACTTGGAACGGTAGGGTGTGGTGTTGTCAGAGGGTCAGGCTGGGTCAGGCTAGGTCTGGGGGTATTAAAGGGCATTTGATGATGGATGCAGGAGGAGAGTTTCAGACATTGGGGCTAATTACCAGTTTTTTGTTGCTCTGAGCATGTGTCGATTTTACAGAACAATGGTTTTAGCAGACATTGTGGCTGATTGTTTGCAGAAAGGACTTTTAAGACCTAGAGAGACCAAGTTGGCGCAGAGCGGAAAGGAGTTATAAGACATACATGCACAATGGGGTGTAAGTCCTTTCTGCTCTAAGCTGACTAGGTTGTTCTAGGTCTTCTGTTGAAGTCCTTTCTGCGCTGAGTCGACTGGGTCTTTCTCAGTCTTAGAAGTCCTCTCTGCTCTGAGCTGACTGGGTCTTTCTATGTCTTATAAGTCCTTTCTGCTCTGAGCTGACTGGGTCTTTCTATGTCTTATAAGTCCTTTCTGCTCTGAGCTGACTGGGTCTTTCTAGGTCTTATAAGTCCTTTCTGCTCTGAGCTGACTGCGTCTTTCAATGTCTTATAAGACCTTTCTGCTCTGAGCTGACTGGGTCTTTCTAGTTCTTAGAAGTCCTTTCTGCGCTGAGTCGCCTTGGTCTTTCTAGTCTTAGAGGTCCTTCTGCTCTGAGCCGACTGGGTCTTTCTAGGTCGTATAAGTCCTTCTGCTCTGAGCCGATGGGTCTTTCTAGGTCTTATAAGTCCTTCTGCTCTGAGCCGTTTGGGTATTTCTAGGTCTTAAAGTCCTTCTGCTCTGATCCGAGTGGGTCTTTCTAGGTTTTAAAATTCCCTTCTACTTTGATCCGACTGGGTCTTTCTAGGTCGTATAAGTCCTTTCTGCTCTGAGCTGACTGGGTCTTTCTCGGTCTTAGAGGTCCTTTCTGCTCTGAGTAGACTTAGTCTTTCTAGACCTTATAGGTCCCTTCTGCTCAGAGCCAACGCCATGCATGCATGGCATTACCCCTTAAAGGAAAACACCTACATGTATGAGCTAACAGTGTGTACTGTTGCTGTAGTTTTTAACTTGACCAATATGAATCATGCAGCATCAGTACCTTTTACATGAAGTAGACCAGTCTCCGGCGGGATTGTTAACATCCACACCTTCACAGCCACACTCTTTGTAAGTTTAATTCGGAACAGCAAAGCATTTTGATAGTTTGCGAGTTCAGCTTGGGCAAAGAGACTTTAATATCTTCTCATTCATTGCAGGAACTGAGGTAGAGCTGCCTAACATTAACAAAGGTAAGATTTTTAAAACAATGTTTTAAAACATAAACAATGTCTGTGATTATTTGTCAGCTCTTAAATAATCACAGACAATCTTCCAATCCTGTATAATACCTTTAATAATAACGAATATACCTTTGTCATGCTTAGACCATCTTTATCTTGTTCCCCGTGTGCTATAGGCAACAGCAATAATGAACATGGATTATCATTGTACCAGACTATTTTTGTCCTGCCAGCCGGAGGCCCAGAACTCAAAGTCTGAGTGACTCAAAATGAATAATATAAAAAGTCAGTATCAAAAATGTTTACAGTTAAAGTTGCAATGCCTGATATTCGCCAAAATCAGTCTTTTTCTCTCTCCCTCTCTGACAGAAGATGGTGTTTCAAACAAAAAACATCAACAAACTTTCACGTACATTTATGCCACGGACAATGCACAGAATACATGTAACATTATACAATTGTTGCCTGCGGTGACATGGTCCATGGTGTTTTGTACACCCGAGGCGGAGAATGGCACCCGAGGCGAAAGCCGAGGGTGCCATTTGCCCCCGAGGGTGTACAAAACCCATGGTCCATGTCACAGCAGGCTAAAAATTGTTTTGTTATACCTCTGTCTTGAATTCTTAGTAAAAGTTTCCTCATCTGAAGGACTCCAATTTCATCGAAACGATGATAATCTCGATCCTTTGCTGCACAGAAAGTTGTACGACGCGCGCGGCGAGAGGAGAGTGGTACGGATATTTGTTACCCGCTCATGTGATCGTTCTGCGCCAATGAAAATACAGCATTCAAGACAGAGGTATAACAAACACAAATGTTTGTACATGGCTGACAAGGTTGATGGTTGTGATTTAATGTCTGGATACTGACTATTTCTTTATTTTGTATGCAAAAAATTGTTAATGGCCTGACGTTTCAACCCTAGCAGAGTCTTTCTCGAAGGCTATCGAAAATGACTCTGCTAGGGTTGAAACGTTAGGCCATTACCTATTTTTTGCATTTATACATGTACCATAGGTCCTTTTGGTTGGTAACGGTTTCCAACAGCTCATTCTATTTTCTCATAATTTTTTATTACATGTAGCTACCACTCCTCGTTTTCTTTGTGCAATACCTTAAATGAAGGCTTATAACTTTCCTTAATCTCTAAAACTAGCTATTTTAAATTTTGATCTAAATTTTGGGGTCAAATTGGCTAAAAATTGGACCTAGCATCTTGTGCTCAAATCATTTGAAAGGTGAAGAGGTATGCATTGTTTCACATACCCAACATGTGAAAAGAAGCAACATGCCTTAAAAGAAATGAACTTGGCACCAACTCTTTTATCAGAAAAATATGCGTGCTATATTTGTGAAGATGTTTTTACATGACTTATTCTCTTGACAGCTCTTTGCGTAATCCTTGGGTGTCCCATCGGAGAGATACTCCAACCCGACGCTAGGAGATAAAAACCGTTCATACTTCAAAAAGTTTGACGGCTTCCGTGGTAAGTGAGTCGACGAAGAAGGTCAAAACAGATTTTTTTTTTTTTCGTCGTCTTTAATTCTGCGATTTATCAAAGAGTTTTGATGACATGCAGCTTTGGATGAAGTGTCAAAGCACATTGATGCAATTTGTTCAATCAATCGACCCAAGGTAGATCTGTGTATAATCTCAAGTTGTGATTGCGGACATTTAGAATATCCAGCCACCCCCCCCCCCATTGCCAAATTGTGAAGCCCTCGAGTCGAAAGTTCAGTTGAATGTCGGCTTAACCCGATTGGCAGCAGTTGTGAGTTACTTAATCACCCCATAAAGTGATGGATCATTTAATGAGCCGCGAGCGAGGATCATTGGATTAGTGCCTCGTTAATTTAACAATTGATTGACTGACAGGACAATCTCAATGGTAAAAACTTATGCAAATGTGCCGAGCGATTGTCAAGTTGTAAACGCATCTCAACGGAACACAGCCACAGGGACGGTGCGTCACGTCGCCAAACAGCTTCATCTCAACACTAATGAAAACAATATTTGAAAAGCGTGGACGAGTTGGAGGCGATCTTCAATCATCCTGAACAAGGTTTCCTGGTCGCGTTGCCAACAGCTTCATTTCAAAACTAATCGAAAAAGTCTTTGAAAAGCGTGGACGAGTTGGAGTCGATCTTCAATCATCCTAAACAAGGTTTCCTGGTCGCGTTGCCAACAGCTTCATTTCAAACTAATCGAAAAAGTCTTTGAAAAGCGTGGACGAGTTGGAGTCGATCTTCAATCATCCTAAACAAGGTTTCCTCGTCGCGTTGCCAACAGCTTCATTTCAAAACTAATCGAAAAAGTCTTTGAAAAGCGTGGACGAGTTGGAGTCGATCTTCAATCATCCTGAACAAGGTTTCCTCTCCAAGATCGTCCGTCTTGCACTGAAGTGACAGAAGTCTTGAAAGTTTCTTACCGAGTAATTTTTAACTAACTGTTAAACACAGTTATCTATAATATATTTTGTTAAACTATTGAGCGCCAACACGTAATTTCAGGACAAGCTTTCAAAGGTAAGTTCTATGTTTATCCTGAAGTTTTGACAATAGAAGGAATAAACTTTCCCATAACTTTTTAACATCTGGAAAACGGAATTGACTCTTACATAAATCTGGAATTTACTCATCCTTCTCAGTATTGAAATTGTTTTGGTTGAAGTCTTTTTAACGAGCTGTAATTTGTACAATTTGTGGTTTTAAAAAACCAATCCTTGTAACAACTATGGTTGTCGTCAATTTTGAGGTCAACCACTTTGACAAGAATCATTCGTCGTTCCTGTCACCGCCAGCCATGGAGCCGCGATGTATTATTATTCTACCTGTGGATGGCTCGAGAAAGGTCGGTGGTACGATTGGGCTGCTTGGGGGGAGGGGGCGGCCTGGTGGAACGTTGTCGGCTGGCAGCCAGGTGTAACACAAACCACATGGCGTCCAAGAAAAACAGTTGGTGCATGGAACAAAAACCACATGAATGTCACCGGGGTAGGTTCCGGCTGATAAAATTCATGTTGCATCGGAAATGAACCGCTGGGATGAGGAGAAGACATGAATCATAATTCTGCCCCCCCCCCCATAAAAAAATAATAAATCCCATCCCCCCTGTATGTGAAATGGACTAATCAGTTTCACAGGGTGCAGAATGGGTCCCACTGGGGCTAGTCACTCCGCCCACATTTGAGATTATCAACAATGTCACGTTAGTAAAACGTTAATAAATTCGAAGCCTATGCTTTCTTTGTGACGCACACCACTATTTTTATATCTGTCGGCCTCTGGATGGCTGGATGTAATCGGTTTTGATCATTTAAAGTTTCATTCTGTGCTGAAAGAATTGGTTATTTCTTTGTGGACGGTCGGGTGCTAATACATGGTGTCACTGCAAATTCACTGCATCGGATTGGGTGTTTTGGGTCAACTATTAGTTCTAAAAAATTGTTTATAACATGGCCTTTAATTTTCACCTCCTAAGCTACTGCTGAAGAGAACTTGGCCATGAATACCTTATAGATCATAAAACAACTGGTTGTATGACCTGAGATTTTAGTGATAATGTATTGTAGATACTCGGTACTCCAGCAAGCTAATTCATATATATGGGTTTTGAGGCATTGCATGGTGAGGTACCAATATATATTCGGTTTGCGGAACACCATGTGTATAAATATCTACTTTGCTGTGTAGATTTTGTTCTTTAGAGAACTTGTCTTGCTATTTTATTCTACTACCGCGGAGTGGATTTTCATAATTCGGGAGACTTCTCAGTTCTGAAAAGAACTGTCCTGCTTAACCTAATTCATGCTCTCGTTGCGGCTAAGAAATATCACACAGATTGTCTTGCAAGTGGAAATGTGTTGGCCATAGGTGTGTGGGTTTTGGGGGTTTGGTGGTTTTTTTTTGGGGGGGGGGAACTTTATCAGATTATGGTGTCTGATTTTCTTATAAGGATTACGATTCAACATTTATGATGCTGCCATCTCTCATGCATTAACTCGACTTCCCATCCAAAGGTCAACGAGTCAACAACGACACACCATGTTCTCTGACCTTGCACTTGTCCTCAAAAGTTCAAGTCGGGGTCGTCATGTGTGGAGCGTTTTTAATTATGATGTGGCTCATACCAGCCAGCCTCGCTGTATGACAGGTAAAGAGGTGGTCTCGCTAAGCTCATATCCGGCCTCTTCTACACGACTGCCTTGTCCAATTACCGACGCTAATGCTCTCTGGGTAAACCAGAACACTGGTACTCCGAGCTCGCGCCTGGTGGCTCCCTCATCCCACGATCTTCATGGCGTCAGACTTCTCTGCATGCACCCTAGTGTGTCTATCAGTGCCGATATCGGGTCAAGTAAGCAATGGGTAGCAGCAAACCTACTGGAGTGGATCAGCCAGACAGGGGTAGATCGGGCGTGGCTCTTTTTGTTGCGGATGCCTAGCTTGGTGGTTTTTTTTTTTTTTTTATCAAGGAAAAGATACTTTTACAAAATGTTTAAGGAGGTTCTAATGAGAACAGCAGTTTTGTTATATTTATATTTTTTATATTTATTTCATTTCTCGGGTAGATAAAAAGTACAATAACGCACATTAGTTAGGTAAAAAACATACAAAGATACAGTAATGAGCAATTAAAATACAGAGGAAGGAAAGAGAAACAGCTGGAGCCCGAAGAGCATGTGCCGGCCGGGCCTGGACTATTTCCAACATTTTGACCCCTTGCACAACACGGAACAAACCTCCGCACAATACTCGTCCACCGTTTGTGGGGGTCAATTCCTCTGTGTACATTTTGACTCCCAAAATGGCTGACAAGACAGGCACGTGTAATTGTGCTGTGCTTCTTACAAGGTGTTAATACTCTTCTTTTTTTATTGTTTTATATTGTAAAGAGACATAATTTTTTTACAATTTCAGAAACAAACATGGTAAGACTCAATCATGTAATATTTCCAGTGTAAACAAATGCTCATACCAGGAAGCAAAACTTTGCCAATTATCACATGCCGTCGTTTTATCGGGCTATTTATCTAGCCTAGTTCTCTTATCTTGTGAAGATCCTTAAGTTGTAGTTTACTCATTTTGTGCAGAGGTAAGCGGACCTATAAATAAACCCAATGTTCAGCGTCGCAACGTCACATTCGTGTCTGATCTGAATCACTCAAGGTTGTCGTGCCTCGCCGAAAGAGCCCAAGACGGCTCCTAACAAGCCCAGGAGGCGGCAAGAACGGCGAGTAAGAGGGTGAAGTCACTGGCTTAACCTGAGCTGAACATCGGTGCGGAGCATCAGGGCTGCCCTTGGTGATAATTAATAGACTTCCTGATACGTCCACCCCATTAACACATCACAATCCTTGACCTATAGAGGTCTTCCTAGAAAAACCTGCGGCAGCCAGAACGGGGGGGGGGGGGACGGTATGTTTCTCACCGGGGCCTGTGTGCAGCTGGCTGTGCACTGAAGTCAGTTTCAGTCACAACTTGGCAAAGAGTGCAGTGTTTAGTGCCTGTCTGTAGTCAGTCTGCAAAACGGCTAGGTGATTTGTGCTGGGAAACGATCAGGAGTGGCATGCTTGTCCCCGGAGAAGAATTTGTAGAGCGTGTTGCCGGCTAGGAATTCAGCTGTTTTTGGGGGGGGTAGGATTTGAGGTAAGGAAGGCATGTCTTTGAGCTTTGGACCCCTTGTTCAGGAAATCTTGACTCTTGTTGCCCAAAGTAGTTATGGGAAATCAAGAGGAGGGGGGAAATAGTTTTTTAGAATTACATGCGTAAACTGCAGCAGTAAGTGGTCGGGGGAGGGGTAAGCCATTTCCAACCTTAATCTGTCAGTTAATTTTTTCACTTGTAAGTTCAGTGGAAACTAAAGGCCGTTTCCAAACTGGCGGCTACGGCTACGACTGGATCGCCACACATCATGCATTGGAAGTATTGGACCTCCTTAGCAACACCCCTGCATTAGACGTAGCCGTAGCTAAATCTGTAAGTTTGGATACGGCCTTATTTTACAGAAAGAAAAAAAAAATTGTTTGTTACTTTACCTGTAGTCTGCTAAACGCTCTAGGGCCATTCCACCATTTGCTTCTGCAAATAATGCTTGCCCAAAGTTGAACCAGCTAAAATTGCTCCAGTGGTAACAGCCTCATGGTTTGACCTTAGGAGAGCCCTTCTCAAATACTAAATTTTAGCTTTACAAAAGTGCATGTAGTTTTTCTTAAAAGTAAGCTATGTAACAATATCCTAAGTTTGTCGTAAGGTATTAACCCTAACTTCCGCCAAATATCCAAAATCCGTCTTGTGGTTTCCCCAATATCATTAGATTAAGTTTTACACAGCCAAACTACCATACTTAGCAATGTACATAAAATCTCTATGAGTTTTGTGGTTTTGGATCAGTGTGTTGCTTCACTTCAGTCTTCAAATTGCATTTCCTGAGACGTTTCAGAGTTAACTGATCGAAAGTTGAACCACTAAAACTTGAGAGAGAATTATGTACATGGGGTTTCCTCAACAAACTTCACTAGATTGTATTACCACATGCAAAGTTTCAAATACTTTTTCATGTTCATAAGGTGTTACAAAACCTTACTGATTGTATCTCTCATGCAAAGTTTCAAATCCTACTCATGTACATGGTTTACTGCAAACTTACTGATTGTTTTACATCATGCAAAGTTCAATCCTAACTCATGTACATGGTACTGCAAACCTAACAGATTGTATCTCCACCATCAAGTTTCAATCTCTCATGAGTTGGTGGTTCTTGCAAACCTTACTGATTGTATCTCCATCATGCAAGTTTCAAATCCTATCATGTAATGTGTTACTGAAACCTACTGATTGTATTCCATCATGCAAAGTTTCAAATCCTACTCATGTACATGGTGTTACTGCAAACCTAACTAGATTGTATCTCCACCATGCAAAGTTTCAA
Organism: Pycnopodia helianthoides; assembly: GCA_032158295.1. Classification (NCBI taxonomy): domain Eukaryota; kingdom Metazoa; phylum Echinodermata; class Asteroidea; order Forcipulatida; family Asteriidae; genus Pycnopodia; species Pycnopodia helianthoides. The sequence goes on along the minus strand of CM063248.1, from coordinate 3,566,930 downwards.
ATCTATCATGTACTGGTTTGTTTACTCCCAAACCTTCTGATTGTATCTCCACCATGCAAAGTTTTAAATCCCACCTGGTGTCTCTGCAAAACTTACTAGATTTTGTTCCCACCCATGCAAAGTTTCAAACCCTACTGAAAAAGGCACTAGGGTCAAAACCAACATGTACCATGTGTAAGTACCTCATGATGTCATTTATAAAGAGACTGTTCCTAAAGTAACTTTCTAGACAGGGTCAAATGTCAAGAAAATCAAGTCTTGTAACTTTTACTGTACCAAAAATATTAAATACAAGACCAAACTAGAGCTCAATTACATTTGTGCACAAATGCCAAGCTGTTTTGCAATAACATTTTCAAATGACTCAAGTAAATATGAAAGTCTTTTGGATTCAAAGCAGTTATGATGTATCTAGCCTGTTTAAAAAAGAATTTGGATTATACCACGTTTTATTAGCAATTTATGACAAAAAGGTGCAAAAAATGAAAAAATCATAGAGAATCATCATGACGTCATCATGATGTCTTATCAGAATTTAAAAGAACTGGCCAATATCTAACAACCTACCAAGTTTCAATGATCATAATCGGGAGATATACGACTTCGAAAAAGGCACCTTTAAGGCCGCGTCACGTGACCCCCGATGACCTCATTGATCTGAAATTTCACACACATGATGGCTGCCTGACGGTCAACATATGTGTAAATTTTGAAGTGATTACACAAAACTTCGCCACACACATCTTCAAAAAGTCAATTTTTAACAGTTTTCAACCTGCCGCTAGAGGGCGCTCGTATGTATCATGACGTCATCGGTACTTTTTTTTAACTGCCCACCCTTGCCAGACACTAACATCGTTGAAAGCATGTTCATAACATTTAGCACTTTTGAATTACAAGGCACTTCGGTTTCGACCGGAAGTAGAGGTCAAATGAGGTCGCGCACACTGAATAAAATGAATTTATCCCTATACAATCCCGCAAACAGAAACCTACGGTCTCTTTTGGCTGATTTGATACGGATTTTCAAATATTTAAAATAGAAACCTTTAAGCTGACGTCACGTGACAGGTGATGACGTCATCATGACGAATTTCTTTTAGGCACTTCCTTGCACCAATGCCAATCGTCATTGAAAGTTTCATTGCAATTGCTCTTTAGTAACTATGTAAAAGGCCGCTTAGAACGAATCGTGCTTATGTCAATGACTTCCGGAAGTCTGAAACAGAAAAATAAAAAAACAAAAACAAAAACTTGAACGAAAACAAGAGCTGTTTCGCTGCACGCTACGCTGCACAAACATATTTCTTTCTTGTTATACATGCTGCATGTGCTTCACTTTTAGGAGGAGATCTGGTGTTGAGAATCTTTTGCACATTTGTAAGTTTCTCTGTATCAGAAAAACACAAGACTGCAGCACTATTGGGGTTACTACTACTACTAATATTAATATTAGTTACCGTGTACAGGCGCGAGTAGAATATGGAAAATGATAGTGCTTCGGGGTCCCATATCCAATGATTTCTAAAGCCGAGTTGGGTATGGGGACGGACAAGCTAAATGTGGCGGGAAAAAATGCAAACTCCGAGCAAACTTGAAAAACATGAAAAAGAGCTTATTGCATGTGATGGTGAATGGTCCAGTGAGAATTGGGCTCTCGCACATGAATATGTATGAGGTATAGTCATAGTATCAATGGGTAAAAAGTTCCATAGTTTGGGTGCAGCAGATGAAAAAAAAGTCCTCTCACCGTATGAGAAGAACTTGCCTTTGGTGTTGAAAGAAGCAGTTTGTGGAAGATCTAAGCGACCGGATGGGATACGGGGTACAATGAGATGATCAACAAATGATGGACGAGACCATTAAGTGACTCCCACCTCAGAAGCGGATATATTTAAATTCAAATCTTTGACAAATTGGGAGCCAGTGAAGATCTATCCGTGTAGGAGATTTGCCAAAATGACTGGGCGCTGTCTGACGGTCAAGTAGTTATTTGGCCTATGCGTACTCCAACAATAGATTGAGCTACAGCAACCCATCTTCGGCACCCTACTATCTTTGCTACTCACTACCTATGGTTCTCCTTGCATGCATGAATTAACTACACAAGGAATACAAAACTAGATATATCATGATTGTTCTAACCAGTGATTTCCCCTCACCCATAATCTATATTTGAAAATGAAACTTGTCACCCTAGTACAACCTTGATGGTGCGGATTATGCGGTTCACTGTACTACGTAATTAACAAGTACCATTATGGTCCCAAAAACAAACACACGCTAACCTGCTACATGTCATTTTGTCCCTGTGTTTTCTTTCGGTTGCTAAGCAACCACTATAAGCAAAACAGTCTCGTCCGGGAGTACTGTTAACAGGCCCCCCAAAAAACCACAAAGAGTTTTTTTTTGTGGCAAATCCATAATCTAAAACTTCCTGTGAAGTAAATTCCTAACCACAAGTCAACTCTCCCGCAGGTAAGACAGATATTTTGTTGTGTATTTCTGTACTGAAAGGTGAAAATAAATCTGTCGTTCGATTGTTTGAATTAACTTTCCAGTGAATCATCAGAAGCTGTTTCGCCTCGGCTCAAGCCGACGATGACCAAAACGCAATCCCTGGTAGTTTTGATCTGAAGTTCTCCATCATTGATTCAGTGTTCTCCCACAGGATTTTTTGTTTAACTTGAGGGCATTTTGGACCCAAATTTTGCAAGTTGGTCCGAAGCATGCTGAACTGAAACCGAGGTCCTCAGAATGTTCAACATGTGTATGTTTGGTTTTAAAAGCTCTACTGTTCAATCTGGTGCATTTGATATGGTTTTATGTTGTGATTTTTTGCATATTTGAATTATTTTTCCTTGTGTATTGACTGCAATTTTGCGGCTATCGGCCCACAACTCATGCATATCGGCCCGTATGATTGAACATTTTGGTGTTGTACTGTGTGTATTATGGGCTTTCATAGAGCTGCTTAAGCAGAAAATATTGCTTAAAAATTGTCTGCTAAGCAGAAATGAGCAGGATACCAGTAACAAGTTGTATATGTTATATGGTATTTTGGCTGGTAACCTTATTCTGGTAAGCATAATTTTGTTGAGCTACTTTTTGTGCTTAAAGGAACATTTCAGAATTGGTAAGAAAAAAACTTGTCAAATATACTTTTGATCACAGATTTACATAAAATTTACACGGTCTAATGATGATGATAGTAGAAAACATCCCTTGAAATATTTCTGTCTGAAATGCCATATTTCATGAGAAATGAATAAACTAATTTTCCGATTCGAGTTTATCACTCAGTGAGCGTTTTATTCATTTGTTGAATCTATATGATTTCATGCAAATGTGTAATCGGTTTTTCACTATTTTCTCGTGACCCAGATGGCCGATCGATCTCAAACTTCTACAGGTTTGTCAGTTTATGTATATGGTGGATTACATAAAGTGCTTACACTGCCAGCAACTGTTTTGCTAGCAAAAACAAATTCTGTAATGTTCCTTTAAGCAGCTCTATGAAATTGGACCCTGGTCTTAATCAGCCCTAATGCTTTCTTGTGAATAGGGCAAGGCAGTTTTTCCCTTACACATAGTAAAGGTCATCTCTGTGGAGGAAATGTGAACTTCTTTTGGAACATTTCAAGGGGCACCAAGGCAATGACCTAGGGGTATATGAAGGCAGTCCCTCTGCTACCTCGATGAAACATCACCCTTGTCACTTTTGTAGAACCGCTAAGCACACAAATTGAATGAGCACAGAAACAAATTTCCTCACCGGGGCCCAATTTCATAGAGGCGCTTTAAAAAAATCTGCTTAGCAAAACTAAGCAGGAAACCAATCAATAACGGTATTTGTGATTGGTATTTTGGTTGGTAATCTAAATCTGGTAAGCAAAATAGTTTCTTGTTCTTCAGCAGCTCGATCTACGAACAGATGAAATTGGACCCTGGAATCGGTCACCAAGCAATGCAGTTTGCGACCGGTACATCACTAATTCTTAACAAGTTCGAAAAAGCCATATTTTCATCTATAACACAACTCTCTTGCTGGCTCTTGATTCTGGTTGGCCAAGACACGAGCACCAGTGACCTCATTGCCAGTCCACAAATATATAATTGGGACCAGTCTAAGCATTCCTTGAATACTAAACACCAGTGGCCTACCTTTTGTGTTCACAAACTTATGGTTTCTTTTAATTATTTCTTCTCATTTCAGGAATTTTCTGATTGGTCGGTAAACGTTGAATAAATCAAAGCTTTGGGAACGGTCCAAGCTGTCGCACCTTTACAGGAACAAAGGTACTCATTGTTTCTCAACAACTTTTTTTTCTCTGATCTCGGTCAGGGCTCGAAATTCACACAGGACTGCAGGCCTGAGGCCAGTGATTTAAGCGTCGGGCCTGGAAGTCCGGGCGGTCTCATGGTTTTCAGTTGAATAATAATAATGCGTCATTTTGTATTATCTTTAGTTACAAAAAAGAATGTTCAAATATTGACTTTGAGTCTGATGCATTTTTTTCAATTCTAAAGATAAATAAGATAAATCTGCTCTTGGTGTTCAAATAAAAACAGTTTATTGTATTCTTAAAGGCACTGGACACTATTGGTAATTACTCAAAATAATTGTTAGCATTAAAAACTTACTTGGTAACGAGCAATGGAGAGCTGTTGATAGTATGAAACATTGTGAGAAACGGCTCCCTCTGAAGTAACATAGTTTTTGAGAAAGAAGTAATTTCTCAGTGAAATATTTGAATTGATTTTGAGAGCTCACGCATCAAGCATCTGAAATCACACAACTTCGTGTGACAAGGGTGTTTTTTCTTCCATTATTATCTCGCAACTTCGACGACCAATTGAGTTCAAATTTTCACAGGTTTGTTATTTTGTGCATATGTTGAGATACACCAAGTGAGGAGACTGGTCTTTGACAATTACCAAAGGTGTCCAGTCGTCGATTTCACCAAACTCTTCCTAACTTAGGATTAATCTTAGGGCTTAAGATGAGTTAAGTTCCGTATTCATAGACGTTAGGACACATTGAACCCATCCTAAGTTAGGACGAGTTACTCATCCTAACTCGAGATGGGATTAATATTAGCGCTTAGTGAAATTGGCTGCAGTGTCTTTAAACTGTGTAAATATTGTGATTCACTATTTTAATTCTGGTGTTGTAAAACACATTCTGGTCCAGTGAACATTTTGAGCTACAAGTCTTGCGGTCTTGTGGTTTTTTTCTCCTAAATCAAGCTCTATCCGCGGTTTACCAAGAAGACAGAATGTATTTTTGTCTAGCTGTGTTTGTGTTAAGTTCTTTTTTAGGCAAACCTCTTACAAGCTGAGTTAGGACTAAAATAAATAGTTGACAAATTGCTCAAAAATAGACAAGGAAAGTGTCAGTTGACCGTCCCTATAGTTCAGCCATCTGGATTTTCTTTCAAATTAGGGAGAAAAGACGAGAAAGTGTAGATTCGTGATTACAATGTAGTCACGAATCTACACTTTAGATTCTCTGATTTAAACTATTTCCCCAAAGCCATTGATTATGTAAGAGTATCAATAAAATTGATTCTCAATAAGTATAGATTTGTCTTACTAAAGTGAATTTTTTAAGTGAAAATTGTTCCTGTAAATTGAGAGATAACATGATTTCCAGCTGTGTTTTGATGTACATCATGTTTCTAATTCACTTTAGTTTGTACCGAATCAACAGTTGAGTGTAGATTAGTAAAGAATCTCAAGTGGAGTGTAGATTCATTAAAAAAATCAACTCTTTTATCAATAGAGTGACGTCACAGAAATAGTTTAATTCAAATTAATGTATACAAACCCTAGAGTTATATAGTGGAAAAAGAGGGTATACAAAACCCTGCCGACAAGAAGCATTTTTGGCCATTGAGAAAATGGTGCTGACCCATCATCTAACACAGGTCAAGCACCAGTTCACACAACCAACATTTTGCAAGGGAACATCTGTATGTACTTTATCAACAGGGATTCGTGCCCATGGTGTGGAACAAGACGGTTACATGGGTGTAATAACTAGGGCTCCCTCTAGTGCTATTGTCTTACTCTATGATCCAAACCGAGGCTTGAAGAGTCAGCAGCCGATTTCACGAAAAACGTTACGCAACTGGGTAAGTCCACTTGTGCAAGATTTCTTGTGTTAGTGGTTCACAACTCACGCAAGTGGTCCTACGCAGTTGCATAAAGTTTCGTGAAATCAGATACTGGCCCCCAGCATAGAAATAGGCTGTTATAAGCTATAAGACATTGGGCCCTGCTGAGATAAGAAACAGCCCAAGTTTAGTACTATAAGCAAGAGAATATTTTAAGAAAAAGGCCCTGCTGAGATAAGAAACAGCCAAGTTAGTACTATAAGCAAAGAGAATATTTTAAGAAAAAGAATTGACCCTTTTGATCTTTCTCGATTTTCTCTCCACAACTGAGCAACTTCAAGAAACAGTTGTACCCCCAAGTCTGGTTTCCCAAATAATCTCATGAAGGATTTATGTGGGCTCACTAAAGGAACCTCACTTTCCCTAGATAGAGGCTGTAACCTAGATACGCAGTCGTAGGAGGAAGGGTGTTCTTGCTATGAACAGATGTAGGTCCTTTTATTGATCCGGTATTGTAAGCAAATGTCGATATATTTTTTTCTTTCTTTTCATGGGGTAGGAAACCACTTAATTCCATGAGGTTGTAATGGGGTACTGTTACTTGTAGTTGCAATTTAAAAACAGATTTTTCGATTTACTCTAAAGGGTTTTTTTTGGGGGGGGTTGACCTCTGGGGGGAGGGGGCTGTACATACATGTAACTTGATATCTGCACAGGATAAGTGTTCTTTATGAGATGGTAGTGCTCCTAAATGGAGCATGTAATTTCACATCCAGGTCGTATGCAAATGACTCGAAAGGTCATGTTGTGTTCATTGAGTGAGGCGGTTTCCCCCCATGCAGAGTTTGATTTCAGTGCAGTCGTAATCGGCAATGTGGCAAGATTCAACATCCATGTTGCTCCTGTAATTTTCTTCCTACCTGGGTTTGTTGTTTTCTTTAGTGCGAACCTCCCAGGCATTGGTATTTCTAATCACTGAACTATTATAACATTAAACCTCAACACCTGATCCGGTTGGCCCTGATGGAATTGGTACTTGTGTGTCTGGCCTCGTATGCCAAGCTTTTTCAGTTTTGGCTTTGCAGCACTGAGTCTTTTTAAGAACCTATCTGAATCCATCAAGTTACAACAAAAGTACAAAACCTTGATTGAATCAGTCCCCCCCCCCCCCCATCGGTCCCCCCCCCCCCCTTATCGATCTCCACTTCTCGTCCACTATCGGTCCCCACCCTCATCGGTCCACCCTCATCGGTCCACCTCATCGGTCCCTACCCTCATCGGTCCGCCACCCTCATCGTCCTTACCCCTCATCGGTCCCACCCTCATCGTCCTTACCCTCATCGGTCCCCACCCTCATCGGTCCCTACCCTCATCGGTCCCCCCTCATCGGTCCCACCCTCATCGGTCCCACCCCATCGGTCCTACCTCATGGTCCACCTCATCGTCCACCCTCACCCCTCGTCCTACCCTCTATCGGTCCTACCCTCATCGGTCCCCACCCTCATCGGTCCCCACCCTCATTCGGTCCCTTACCCTCATGGTCCTACCCTCATCGGTCCCCACCCTCATCGGTCCCCACCCTCATCGGTCCCCACCCTCATCGTCCCTACCCTCATCGGTCCCTACCCTCATCGGTCCTTACCCTCATCGGTCCCCACCTATCTCCCCACCCTCATCGGTCCCTACCCTCATCGGTCCCTACCCTCATCGGTCCCATCCTCATCGGTCCCCACCCTCATCAATTCCCACCCTCATCAGTCCCCACCCTCATCGGTCCTTACCCCCATGGTCCCCACCCTCATCGGTCCCCACCCACATTGGTCCCCACCCTCATCGGTCCTTACCCTCATCGGTCCTTACCCTCATCATTTAATTGGTTCCCATTCTCACCTCAATAAGGACCATTTTTTTTTCTGTGCAGTACTGAATCCATCATAATCAGAGTGTACCACTTGAGGTGGATACCAGTATTTGTTGTCAGTATTGAGATTACCATTTCTGTACTTTGGAATCCAGGAATAATGGTGTAGCATCCTCCTCCAACCTGCTACCGTTGACTAGACCCAATCACCTTCAAGACGACGGCCCTTTGTGAGGAGCAGCGAATTGCTGCCCCATCGCAGCATGCTCTGTTCTACAACAGCATGTTGAAGAGCAGCAGAACGATGCACTGGAACTGGAGGGAGTTGATGATTATCGCCAACCAGCCCTCCAAGAATTTCACCAAGGAGGGGCCCCTCTACATGAAGGTCACAACCTCCAGGTGGGGGAAGAAAGGAGAATGTAAGTTGAACTTTTTAATAAACTTTTTTTGTTATGGCTAAGTCTGAACTAGCGGCTTTGGTTATGGCTGTAGCTGTGCTACGGGTCTCCTATGTTTCACACACATGTTGGCTTGATGGTCAAGCTGTAGCCACTACCACGAAGTCAGACACAGCCTCATCATCCTTAAAGGCAGGGTATACTTTCGGTAATTGTCAAAGATCCTCACCTGGTGTATCCCAACATATGCATAAAATAACAAACCTGTGAAAATTTGGGCTCTATCGATCATCAAAGTTGCATACAAATAATGAAAGAAAAAACCCCTTGTTGCATAGAATTTTGTCTTTCAGATGCCTGAGAAAGGCTTCATGCCTGAAGCTTTTCTCAGATTCAATTTGTTGCTGAAAAATTACCTCTTTCTATTAAACTACTTTAACTTCAAAGGGGGTCGATTTCTGTAATGTTTTTGTTTACACCAACAGCTCTACCAGTGCTCTTTACCAAGTAAGTTTTTCTGGTCAATAACTTGTGGAGTAATTACCAAAAGTACACCCTGCCTTTAAGAATGTGGACTGTGTCAACCATGGCATTTGTGATCGTGTCAAAATACCAAAACTACACCCTGCCTTTTTTGTCTTTTTTTTTCCCTCCGAGCGAAGTTCGGCAGTTTGTTTCGGGCCTGGAATTTCAACTTTGAGAGGGCAAGGCCATTTTCATTTTGCAAAGGGCTCTTCGATTGGAAAATCTTAAAGTCTGCGGAAACTTTTTGAAGGGGCACCAAGGCCACGACCAGGGGCAACAGAGGCCATTGGCTTCCGTGTTATTCCAGGCCTGTTGTTTCAAAAATGTTAAAAACATAAAATATATTTTGATATGCCACGCACAATGTGCAAAATGCTAGGGACATGCAAAATATGGCTGTCGTTTAAGTTTGAAACAATATCTTTCAGTGAATCGATACATGTAGGTCATCACCTTGAACTATGAAACTCAGGCCAGCGTTCCTGGCTGTGTGCCAATCAATGCTGGCTTCAGTCATGCATTTATTCATTCATAAACATTTCTTTCAGTGTTGTCCTTCAGTTACATTCAGTGCGTAGTAAATCGTTTAACCGAGGACCCATTAACACGCAGAATCTCTTATAATGCACAGCTGCGGGTTTATGAACTGGCATTTAAGTTTCTGTGTGTGTTGGTGGTGGACATGGATTGTTTTTAATCCTATACAAATTTAGACAATAAAACTAACCGGTGAAAATTTCAGTTTGAAAGTAGGAGTGGTTAAATGTCCAAGCGGGAAGAATTAACTGTAATTGGAATACACAATTTGAGAATTGTTTCATGCGGAAGCATTTCTCAGATTGAAATGTTTTTTAATTCCTCTCTTTAAAACCACATTCCTTGGAAGAGAATCGTTTTTCTCAAAACGTTATACATTATCAACAGCTGCAGTGCTTCTTACCAAGTAAGTTTTTATGGTCAATAATTTTTGCAGTAAATACCAAAGGTATACCCTCCCTTTTAAAATACTACCCTTTCCAGTGGATGTGAGATGTGTGTTATTTATCGCTTGAAAAAAAGGTCGGCTCAACCTTAAAAAAAAAGGCATCGCTGTCCATGTATGACATTCACAAATGATTTGGTTTCCCAAGCCAGTCTGAGCGACCGGTGGTCTGTCAACCATTGTTAAATTCTGATTGATGGCATGAATCATATCAAGCACTCTAGTGAATCCAACCATCTCTCCATAGGAATGCTTGCACATTAGGACTGTTGCATTCGATTTCATGCATCCGTTTGAGCTTCTCCGTTATTTTTTTGGTCTTGTATCTTGTATCCAATAGCTCTCATGAATACCCCATCCCAATTTTACGGAAACGGGGACAGACTGTACAGGACTAGCCTCATTCTAGTTACGTTGGTTTGAAATGGAAGAAAATTAACTGCTCTAGTAACTTTGTCTTTCTTACTGACAAAATGTCATGATGTGCTTTAGCAATAAACAACATTGTAACCTGTTAGAAGAATAATGCTCAGTTCTTATATTGTCTTCTTGCACAACGTGCGGCGCACTTACACGTGCCTATAAGGCTCGAATTTGGGGGGAAAATCCACAAGACCACAGGACTTGTATCACAAAATGATTACTGGACCGGAAATAATTTTACAAGACCAGATTCAAACTGAGAAAAGACTTACTTGCACAGATTAACTTGCAATTAATTGAACAAGCACTAAGACATAATAAGAGAAGATTTACCTCAATTGTCTTTTAAGGGTATTAAGTATATTTCAAATCATCACTCAAAGTCAATATTTGAACATAATTTGTTTCTGTACAAGATATTATAGAGTCAGGTACATGTATATGTAGATGAATTTGTATTGAATTAAAAACACAAGACTGCTGGACTTGTCTGGTCATGAGTTTACTGGCCCAATGCTAAAATCACTGGCCTCGGGCCTGCGGTCCAGTGCCAAATTCGAGCTCTGGTCTATCCTGTTGTACACAAACAAATTTAACCCAAAATGGTATACGCGCATTTTGCTGAGGTGCGTTCCGTGTCTGCAAGGGGTCAATAGCTACGGACATCATAAAGCTCTGGGTATTTTAATGATAGGTATGCAAGGCTATGTTTAAATTGTGAGACCCATTTTTTGATGGCACCTTGTAAAGGTTTACAAGGTGCTGCGGTACAATCTGCAGCCAACCATACCAGGAACACCGGGGCGAACCCCTTCTCTTAACCATTAGTGCACTGGGTTCTTTTCCTGCTTTACAAAAACACACAGAATCTATGGCTTTACATCTGTCCCATCTGAGGGGCGAAGCAATTATGGTTAAGGGTCTTGCTCCAGGAACATAAGTGCATGACTAGGACCCAAACCCACACTCTGATAACACCAGAACTTAAAGGCAATGGACACTATTGGTAATTACTCAAAATAATTATTAGCATAAAACCATTACTTGGTAACGAGTAATGGGGAGAGGTTGACAGTATAAAACATTGTGAGAAACGGCTCCCTCTGAAGTGACATAGTTTTCGAGAAGGAAGTAATTTTCCACGAATTTGATTTCGAGACCTCAGAATTAGAATTTGAGGTCCGAAATCAACCATCTGAAAGCACACAACTTCGTGTGACAAGGGTTTTTTTTTCTTTCATAGTTATCTCGCAACTTCGACGACCAATTGAGCTCAAGTTTTTACAGGTTGTTATTTTATCCATATGTTGAGATACACCAAGTGAGAAGACTGGTCTTTGACAATTACCAATAGTGTCCAGTGTCTTTAAGTCTGGTGCACTAGAGTGCTCCACAGTCCGCATGGCACTTCTACAAAGCCAGAATAAAGTCAACAAAGCAATCTAAACAGCTTTTATTTTATTATTAAAAAAACGTTACAAGTTTTCCACAAAAAAAAGTACATCGATGCCTTTTAAATGTAGGTTCATTTTATGTACATGTACATCATGTGCAAGCTATACCTTTTTTTTTAACTACCTATTTTTCAAAACTACTTACTTTGTCATTGCTTAATTTGATACTGCCCAAGTTCCACAGAATTGCTAACAAAAAGAAAAGGGTCTCAAAATACTATGTAGTTTGGTTTTTTGTGAATTGTTTTGTCCTTTTAAAATATTTTTTTATCACCAGTTTTGCTTGGCAGTATTTTCCGCCGAACAGCTCTGTGAAATCTGATACATGTCTCCAATCATAACACAACGCATTTCTTTATACAACTGTTGTACCTTCCCTCAAAAAGAAATTAAAGGTATTGTTACACTTTTGGTAACAATCTCAATTGGTCATCGAGGTCACGAGAAAATAGTGAAAAGAGATCTTATGTTTTTATGTTTTCTGTTTTTTCAAATTATCGCGCGCGATAATTGCTATTGTTTTACTCTTTCTCAGAAACGATAGCATTTTAGGCAGAAATATTTTAGGGAACTCTTTCTACCATTACTTACTTTAAATCATGTAAGTTATGTGTGAATCTGTGAACATTGTGTTTTTCGATCTTACCAATAGTGTACAGGGCCTTTAAGGGAACAACTTGCATTTGTTCAGAATTTACATCAGCATGATTGTTCCGCCCTCCGTGCTATTTCTTGCTGAGAATCATCTGGGTTAACATGAAAAGGGTGTCTCCCTGAAAAAGGATGTGTAATTTACTCCCTTAATCTTGTGAGATAGAACAGGGAGGACTGGGGCAGATGTTCACTAAGCGCAAACAGGTGTGGGTAACCGTGGGCAACAGCCAGACACACTCGAACCCTAAATTCTAAAATTCCATGCACGGGACGACCTTTCCTGGGCCCTAATTTCATGGCAGTGGATTCAGGCGCTGACAGGGCCCAACTTATAGAGCTGCTTAAGCAGAAAATATTGCTTAACAATTGCCTCTAAGCAGAAATGAGCAGGATACCAGTCACAATTTGTTCATGTGATATGATAGTTTGGCTGGTAACCTTATCTGGTAAGCATAATTTTGTTGTGCTTAAGCTACTTTTTGTGCTTGAGCAGCTCTATGAAATTGGCCCAGGGCACGGTGAGCGCAGAATTCTGTGGTAAGCATGAAATTGGTGTAACTGTCAGCATTGTTGCCGTTCTGAAAACAGTGTAATGAAAGTGAGGCTGAAAGGGAGAATAGACTGGTTCCCATTTTTGGTTTAATGGAATCGGCATTCATTGCTGTTGTATTCAGGCAGTGTGGGATAGGTCTATAGACTGTGTAACTGTACGTGCATTTGAACTTTTTGGGGAACCTTGGAAACACTTAATTGATTTAGCGTGTGTAGAAAGAGAAAAAAAAACTAACTTCCGTTTGAGACTTGCGCAGATTGTCCCCCTGTTTATTTTGGCTCTCAGAAATTTAACGATTTATTTACAAGAATAACAATAGTACAAACATTTACATGTATATGTACTTTACAACAATTTTGACAAACGACCTACTGATAATCTACATGTGTGTACGTACCCGCCATGAATACATGCAATTTAACACAATGTAAAACAGCCTGTGGTTGTAGTTATTCATTATTTATTTAATCACATTCTCTGAAAAAATTAGGGATTGGATGAAAGATTTTTGACATACTGTAAATATTAATCTGTAATAGTATTCGTCTGTGTTGCCTTTCAACAGTTTTGAAAGCAGAAAGTGAAGAAATAACCCCTGCTTTCTCAAAATCGTTAGTTGCCAATTTGTGGTGGAACAACGCGAGCTGCAAATCCTTCAGGAATTTGTTCCTCTTCAGAAACAATGGTGCACCTGCGCTTGTAAAAAACTGACTTCATTCCTGTTTTGACTCTTGACAATACATGCCCTCTTGTCAGGTATACATGATGTCTTGACGTTAGCCAGTGTGTACCTCACACATCGCTTGGCCGGCGTCCAAGTACCTACCTCTCGGTTTTTTTGCGGAAATTCACAACAAGTGTCCTTAATGGCTATTTCCTCCTCCTGCCCCCCCCCCCCCGACCAATGAGTGCCACAAGAGCTCACCTGACCTCATTTTAAAAAAAGAAAATTTTCCTCCTCTTCTTTGACATTTAGTTTCTTTGACATTTTAGTTGTTTTACGTAAAAGTTTGCCAAAGTAGAATTAGTTGTTAAAAGTTTGATAAGAACTATGTCTCTATTCCATAATTTTTCAACCAATAAGTTGTTCTCATTTGTATTTCTTCTTGAGATGGTGCTGTCATTGCTTTTAAATAAATAGCGAAAAAGTTCCTCACTTATTTAGCTTACAATAACGAGACTTACAATAGAGGTTTTTCAGCTGACGTCACTGGCCCCGACTACCGCAACGGCAGCCATCTTGCCGGTCATGGTTACGGTCATGAACTGTGATCTTGCCTCTGGTCATTGACCGGCAATATGGCATCTCAAACACACAGCCGTGACTGTAAACCTCTATAAATGATAATAGTGGCTTCTCATATAGTGCTCAAATCTGTCCCTCAGTGACGCTCCAGCATCATTACCCCTGGTCACTGGGCCATTTATTTCATTCCTTAACCCATCTCAGCTCCCTGGGGTGTGTACAGCCTGTGCTGCCAAGTATGTATGTAGCGCACCAAGCTAAAACAATCACAAGAACCACCTCTGCCCTCACATGTACCCATTTACCCCCTGAATGATGAGAAAACAATTATGGATAGGTTGCAGTATGACGTAAGTCGGCCATCTTTACGGGCAGTTTAGAACAAACAGTCGTGCGTTTCGTGTGAGAACGGCGTGCAACACGCGCGCATTTCACAAAACTCATTGCAGGATTGGTCAGTGAACAACGCGGCTGCGTTAATAAGTTGAGCATTTGACGCACCTGCAAGCCAAAATGCAATTTGCCCGTAAAGATGGCGTCTACTGGAAACTATCTATAAGTTAAGTGTCTAGCTCAAGGACACAAGTGTCACAACCGGGATTCGAACCCACATCCTGATGACTTAGCCACCTGAAATTAAGTTCGATGCACTTGACTGTTTGGCTACTGCAAGGGTTTGGTAAAATAAACTACACTTCCCGTTTGTTTTTGAGCTTTTGATTTGACGCTCTGCCATCTTCGTTTTGAAATCACATGTAATAAGGCAAAAAAAAAAAAAAAACATGTTTAGCGTCCTGCCTTTTTGAAAAAGAGAAAAGGCGGGCCCTTTTTTTTTTTTTTTTTTTTTTTTTTTTTTTTAAGACAACCGGCCAGGCTATTTTTTAAAGATGGTTGTCAAGAATAGATTTTTGTTGTCAGAGATGATGTTGTCAAAAAATGATCCTTTAAACAAAATATATAAATACAAATTTTTAAAAGGAGGCGGCCTCTAAAAATGAAGCAGGCGGGGATGCTAAACATGTTTGTTTGTTTGTTTTATTTGGCCTAACAGCTTACATAGCAGTTGAGAACTTGGGTCTTTTGTTGTTATACAATTTCGAACCAAAATTTTTTTTTAAATTGGCAGGTTGAAGAAAAAGAGAAAAGTTTTCAATTTTTAAAAATACACACACAAAAAGAAAAGAAACAAACTAGAGCTTGAGTGTTTGTCACGTGTTCGGGAGCACGGAAGGATTAAGGTTTCACATGTGAGCATAGTACCTGTTATCTTGAAAAAGTTATTTGTAAATTATGTAGCAAACTATACTAATATTAGGGATACCAGTTACTGAAGCAGCGATATTTTATTGATTTCGAAAGAGCATAAAAAAGCTAATAAAACACATGTTCACACAATTTATGTAATTCATGTTGACTTTGAAACTGTTCTTCTTTGAATTATTCAACCAGAATTTAAAAGTTGGATTCTCATAAATATCAGTTTTGATCAGAAACAAACCATTGTTGATCTTTTCCGGATTGTATTGTCAGTTTTTGAAATTGAAAACATTGATCATTCTGACTTGACCCAAACCAACGAATATTTAAGATAAACCAATATGAAGACAGCATCTGCAAAAAAAGATGCAGTGTTCCATCTTAAACTCTCTGGGTGGTGCACGACTATTTTACCAATCTGAGGGGTGTTTCTTGTGAATACTTTTAGTGTGCACCCACCTACACAAATGAATACACTGACCATTTATCCAATCTGAGACACTTCAAAAAGGCGCCATTTTTTATGTGAAGCAGATACTACTATTTATGACACCTCTTGACCTGACTGACCTGACATCTGCTGTCCAAAGCTGTACCAACTTGTACTAGGATGAAAAAATGGTGTTCAACCTTTTTACCTGCAAGGAAAGCTTGAGTGGAATAATTCAGATATAATGTTTTTTAGAGTATCATTTGCTTTTTGCTGTGAATCGACTCTACTGACGCCATGTTCAGACAGCGTACTAAAGCTAGACCTGAACCAGTTTAACTTCACGAGCAGCGGGGGGTGGTCGTAAAAATAAAACTACCTTGCATTCAGACAGCTCCAAGTTAAACCCGATACAGTTTATCTTTGGTTTTAAGAGGTCAAACAGCACCGTGACCCAACACAACAACATCCGCTACATTTACATAAAACCCTGCATTTACATAAACAAGCTAGTACAAAAGACGCGCACTTTCACAATTTATGGCGTGTTGCACAACATGTCCTGGGTGACCGGTCACCGGTGAGGACTTAAAACTGGATGCGGTTTACTTCATTCTGTCCACACACCGTGCTAAAAGATAAACCCGAAGTGGTTTAGCGTTAAACCACCCTCGCCGACTGATTTAACTCGTTGTAGTTCAACTCGATTCAGTTAAGTTTTAAGAGCGTTCAGACACACAAAGTTAAACCTGAATGAGTTAAGACTGCCTTAAAACCGACTTTAGTACTGTGTCTGACCGACCTCAATGCAAAGTATCAGGGTTTGGCCTTCAGTGGCAAGCCAGTTGGACCAGTAAGCTTGTATTTTGACTAGTCTGCAAACTTTTGTGCAGGCCCTTAACTTAGGAAAAATTAAAAAATAAAGACTTATTATTATGTGTATGTATTTATTATTACTTTTTTTTTTACTTCAGATCAAATTCACAAAACCACCCAGATAAACCATTTAGAATACCTCAGATTGCACAGTAGGGTTGTTAGAACCAAAGATTAAAATTGTTAAAAATTGAACCAATTGTTAAAAAAAAACATACAGAGGACCTCATTTCAATTCAGCAAGTATAGCCAAAACTTCAAAAATTTGGGTTCAGAATGCCCCAGTTTTGAAAAATCCTTGGGAGAACCCAGCCCAGGAAGCTTCTGTGGAATTTGTTTCTTAGGGAAAATCAGCACTCTTTGCTTACTTTGAGGTTATCTCACTTAACCCTACTCCAAAGCAGGGGAAGCCAATCCCCCGAGAAATTGACATTTCCCGTGAGTTTGCCAGGGTCAGTATTTCCTGAGAATTGCCCAGGAATTACTCGCAGTGTGAACATTGCTTCGGTGAAGGAGGATTCCTTGTTGTCTTTGAAGTGACTGTAGGCCGAGGTCCCGACCTCCCCCCCCCCATCAAGTACGTAACTAATTAATCTGGTGCCTGAATGTGATGCGATGAAATATGGCCGGTAGTCATGGGCTTCCTTGGGAGGGGGTAATTAACCGCATTGAGAAGGTCAACTCTCAACGGCTTATCACCACCTGGCAATAGGGGCACTGGACCTGGGTGGGGTCTGTGGTGAGACACAGGGGTACTACAGTAGGTTCGACATGATTACATAAGATTTATAATGTGGGGTTGACTTAGTAATAATGATGAATAAGAGGTTGATACAGACCTTTTCATTGTTTATTTTGGAGCACGCACTAAGACAAGATTGATCTCATTTGTTTGATGGGTAATACTTCAATACTCAACAGAATTGAAAAATACATGTATTTATCAGTTTAAATTAAATATAAAAGTGAGATATTATCATTCAAAAAGACAAGATTGCTGGACTTGTGGGGTTGTAAGTTTACAGGCCCAACGCTAAAACCACTGGCCTTAGCTGTGATCCAGTGTAAATTTTGAGCCCAGAGTTAAGCCCGGTTCATACTTCCTGCGAACGCGAATGCGAAGCAAATTTTGACGTCAACAATGCGCAACAGTTGAGATGTGCTCAACTTCTGCGAAATACTCACAGCGAAAAAAGAGCTGTGACGTCAAAATTGGCTTCGCCTTCGCATTTGCAGGAAGTATGAACCGGGCTTCACTATAAGGCCTAACATTTCAAGGGAAGTTTTCCACAATGACTATTTTTATACCTTGTCAATCTGTGAACTTTTATATTTTCAATCTTACCAATGTGGTTACACACCCTTTTAATGGAAAACAGACAGTCGTGATTAATTAGGAAGGGCTGATATTTTTAAATGTAGAAGTACAATGGTAACATTATGTCACTTCAACCACAGGAATTGGAGATTTTAAAGGTAGGGTCTTCGTTTGGTTTTTGTCAATGTGATAATAATAATAATAATGAAAACTTATAAAGCGCACAAATCCACAAAAGTGCTCATGGCGCTAATACAAACATTAACATACATGATCATTAATCAAAAAGGAAACGTAGGCCTTTAATAGTATTAGTGATGCTGATTTATTGACAAAATTATCAAGAAAGATACAATGAAAGTCACTTGTGAAAGTTTCAGATGAATACAGTGTCTACTTGCTGAGAAAACAGCAAAAACTGTCATGGTATTTTCACATGAACGTTGAATCCATCCACGTTTAGCGAGGTGACAGCGGGTAGCCACAGCATCTCTGACCGCAGCATTCACAAACGGACACCAACCCTCAGAAATCTGAAACAAAAAACAGGCATATCATTCGGGTGGGATTCGAACCCACAACCTTTGCCATTCTAGAGCAGATGTCTTGCAACTAGACCATCGAGCTTGTTTCCCATTTAGGATGACCCCTTAAGATGACCCTGTATGCTTGCGTGTCAGTCGGCCACCTAGGCACCCAGCAGAATGTAACCCATGCCATACTCCCCCCCCCCCTCCCTGGAGACCCTCAGACAAACTCGAGCCTTTACCCCCCCAAAAAAATTACAGTCCCTAATCCTAAAAGCACTGGTGGGAAACGTCAAGTGACATGGAGGGGAACAATTGCTTAAGTGGCCCTTTCCCCAGCTTCACTTCCCAAGGAAAACACAACAGAAAATCAGCCCAAAAGGGGGGCTACTGACTTAGAGGACAAGGACCACAGCTTCTACAAAGTCTCTCTGCTTGCCTTTGAAGACCTGTCATTGATAACTGTGCAGTCATTTTGATGGGTTTTTTTCGCATTGCAAGCATTTACGTAGAAGCGATCGTACATTTACTTTGACACAGCGATTTCAATCGTGATTGGTAGGTTAATTCCTAATCATTAAACAAGATGGCTATTATGACAAAATGATGAAGGAATTATATCCTGGTCTTGCTTGATGTGTACATGAATGGCGCCCTCAAACTTTGGCATGTGTCCAGCATGCCTGCTTTGTTGAACAGAGTTCATTTATCATGACCATCCACTTTCCCACAAAGAGTTCCTTAAAACTAAATGTTGATTTAACAGTGAGGGAAAGTTACTTACAGGTGGTTGTGGGTTCGAATCCCATTCGAGTAGCCTGTGCTTTTTTACTCCTGTGACTTTGAAAAGGCAATGAGTACACAGTGCTCGTCACCTAAGGGTGTAATAAACCGTAACAAACAAAAGATGGTTTGCAATACGCGTCATTGATCGCCATCTTTGATGTAAACCGATGGAAAAGTGCACGCGTGTACGCGCTATGCACGACTCTCAGCCAATGATAGCTCTTCACACGTGCACAATTCATCAAAGATGGTGGTCAATGACGCGTATTGCAATCCATCTATTGTATTATTTTCCCCTGATTGAGTTATGACATCCATTAAAAATGTTTACTCACTTTGCATAATCATTATTGATATCAACACATTTAAAGGTATTATACAGGATTGGTAGAGCTAACAAAACAGTCGCAAACAAAGTTCATGTTTTGTGTGATTAACCATACATGAAATAACAAACCTGTGAAGATTTGAGCTCAATTGGTCATCGAGGTCATGAGAAAATAGTAAAAAGAGACCTTATGTGTTTTCTGTTTTTCAAACATCAAGTTTATTATCGCGCGCGATAAAAACTATTGTTTTATTCATTTCTCAGAAACGATAGCATTTTAGGCAGAAATATTTTAAGGAACCCTTTCTACCATTACTTACTTTAAACCATGTAAGTTATGTGTGAATCTGTGAACATTTGTGTTTTTTTCGATCTTACCAATAGTGTACAGGGCCTTTAAGCAAATTAAATCCCCAACCCCAACGAAAAATCTTGATACACAAATTAAATAAAATTAACATTAAAATAAATTTAGTTTGTGTCCTTTTTTGTTGCTAAGATTTTAGATCAACTTCACATGACGGTGTTTCATTTCAGCGTGCTGCGACCAAAGATGAACAATTTTTATTTCAGAAAGTAGCAAAGTTTTTTAAAAGTGTTGGGGAGAACCCTGCATGCAAGATGCGGAACCATGGACTTGCTGATGGATTCACAGCAAATTTTTTAAACCACTAGTTGAAAAATGCAGTTCAAAAAAGTTAAAAATGAAAAAAATAAAAATAATAAATGAGTGTCAGTTTTGAGCAGTTTGACAGCAGTCGTGGTGCAGTGGCAGAACCAGATTTTCTCATTTTGGGGTCAAGTTGCGGCAAAGACATAATTTTTGGTGGGGGCTATTTGTCAGAACAAACCTAGTCCTCTTCAAGTGTTCCACAATACGCTGAATAAAACTCAGAGAGATTTTCTCACTTTACACTATGCACGGAACCATTTATTTGTGAATTTTTGTTGATCTCATTTGGGGGGGAAGGGGTAAGGGCTCTGGGAGGGCTCCCTCCCCCCCTACCTGTGGTACGCCACCGTAGGCATGGCATAGGATTGCAAGCTCATTGACTTGAACCCTCGAAGTACATGTTGATACCACATCACAGATTGAAAATTCTTTGAGTAAACTTCCTTGTTCGAGGGGGAATTCCCTCCCATGAGGATGGACGGAACCTTATTATAGGATGACCGCTATTTTTAGTGGAGTTTTTAAATTGTACGTTGATGTACACTTCCTTGGTGTTATTTAGTAATTTCCTTGACTCTTAACAACCACTAACAAAAAAGTCTCAGACTGATTCGAGATCCCTTCCAAAGTATACAACAACAAACGTCTTAAAACGTGTCTTTGTGTATCACTTTAATAATGTCAGAGAACTTGCAAGCATGTCAGGAAATAGTTGGTACAAATTACAACTTCCTGTTTTTAGTAAAAAAACGCTCTTGCCCCGGAGCATTTTTGGCAGTGTCTAATTTGAGCTGAAACAGTCGAGGCCAATGCCATTTTGTGTCCGGCCAAGTGGAAAATATTGCTCAGCTTGACTTGGTTAAGGCAGAGAGTTAAGGACAGAGTTTAAGGCAGCCAAAAAGGGTCTACTTTGTTATTCGGCATTATTTTTTTACAGTCAACTTGGAGGCAATGAATGGAACACTTCATTAGTAATAAGAGACTGTGTTTTTAAGTGTCTTCAAGAAAATGATGTAGAAAGTGAAACTCTGGGTCTTGTGTTCTTCTCGGAGTTTGCCTGAAACTGGCGTTGCGTTTTCCTGTTAAACGCCTTTTTTAATATGACCCTAACACTTTTCATTTTTACTCTCTTTGATGTGAAGATTTTTCAATTGTAAAAGCTAATTTCTCAGAGCTGGTAAGCAGAAAGTATCTCTTATCAGCTAAGCTAGGGGCTGAAACAGGGTTACCCCATCACAGTCCGTAAGGATGTAGGCATGGGTATCATCCACTAGGAGCTCGGCTGGTAGAGCAGAATGCATTATAACATGTACCTTCCCAACTTTTTACGAAGCAATTATGGTTAAGTGCCTTGCTCAAGGGCACAAGTGTCATGACCGGGATTCGAACCCACACTCTGCTGCTGACAACACCAGACTTTGGGTTCGGTGAACTAGACCGCTGGGTTCAAATCCTGGTCATGACACTTTTGCCCTTTAGCCACTCGGCCACAATATGTCACAAACAATGATGTGCATTTGGCAAGTGAGCTGTTAACCTGATCCTGCTCAAGCAAAACATTCTGGGCCTATTTTTCAAAAAGCACAAATAGAATTGCTTAGTACTGAAGCATCTTGCATAACAGAAACAGGTGATCAGTCAAAATACCACACAAAGTACATTGTTAGTGACTGGTTCCAGGCGCAATTTTCTTCCAAACAGCTTTTTGAAATTGTGTTTTGACCTTGCTGTACTCAGCAAAAATGTATATGCTTTATAGGGGATTTACGATTATTTGAAGCTTCTAAACAGACTGAAAATCTTCTACGTGGCACAATCTTTTCAGAGACAGGTTACCAGTGGAAACAGGGTTACCTGGATACCAGCAAAAGAGCCTTGACAATATACTGTACATTGTTTTACACCACAAATACTTATTTTTTTTAAATTGCTGATATGTGCTCTAGATTTTTCAGACAGCTTTGATCAAAGTTTTATTATTTTTTTGTGGTTAACATCCTAATTATAGCTTACAGTGAGCGATGGTGTCGTCTCCGTGGCAATCTCCTCTTCTACTTCAAAGGTCGTGACCTCTTGACCGAACCCCAGGGCGTGGTCATCTTGGAGCAGTGCTTCATCAAGGAGGAGTACGGCGAGATTCAGTCCTTTGCATTCTGTGTCGGTGAGTTTCTTAATGTTGGTCTGAAAATAGTGCGTCGCGGCGGAGCGGTGTAGAGCATCGAGTATATATGGCTGAGTCATCTGAGTGTGGGTTCGAATCCCGGTCTCGACACTTGTGTTCTTGGGCAATAAATTTAACTTTAATTGTTTCTCATCACCCAGGAGTAAATGGGTAACTGTGAGAGTAGAGATTGTTGGTGTGAGTGATTAGCACCCTGTGTGACGATGTGGCTGCCGGTGCTGCATACTCTGAAGGAGTGGAGTTGGTTAAAATAGTGTATTAAGGCACTTTGATTCAAAGCTTAATAAGCACTTTATTAGTATTGATTATAAGGAGTTTATTGATTCAAAAACTTGTTTTAAGGTGACAAACATTTTTTGTTGTTGAGGTACTTCTAAGTCAAATTGCAAAGTGAATGGTTAGTCGTCCGAACCCCTTAGTTCACTGACCATTCACAATCGTAGACGCGCACCAAAAATATCATATTCACAAATGTAAGCAAGTTTCTGCCATTTGGATTGCTGTGTTCAGGCCTGATGCTCATAGATTGGTTTTAAGGGCGTGTTTACTGAAACCTAGAGGATGACTGCTGCCCTTTTCAAAACAACGGCTGCAGCTTGCACAACGGCTTAGGCTCTGTCTGCCTTTTTGAAGCCTCGTACTGAATACGTAGGTTTTTCAAAGTAACTGAAGGAGCCTAAGCCTAAACTGTAGTTTCGGAAAGGGTTTATTAAAAATTACTCCCCCCATAACCAACGATGTAGGCCCTATGTATCATACCTTTAATATGATGGACATTACATCCCTACAGGATGTTGACGGTGTTTAAATGATTCATGGAATCGCAGAATGGAACTTGGGAGTGGCATTTTGGGTCTCGGGCCCATCTGTTTGATTCCTTCTGAATCTACTATTGTGGCATTTGCAGTGAAAAGTCGTCCGTATGTTTCATTGACTAGTTGGCATCCAACCATGTGCATTTCTTGTACTTGTAGTGATTTCTCGTACAAGTAGGGATTCCTCGTACATGTACTTGTAGTGATTTCTCGTACAAGTAGGGATTTCTCGCACTGTGTAGTCATTTCTCATGCAGGTAGAGATTTTTTGCACTAGTGATTTCTCATACAAGAAGGGAGTTAATATAAATGTACATGTACATGTGTATTTCTTGTACTTGTGATTTCTTGTACAAGTATGGATTTCTTGTGTATGTCCTTATAGGGATTTTATCGTACATGTAGGGATTTCTCGCACTGTGCAATAATTTCTTATGCAGGTAGGGATTTTTTGCACTAGTGATTTCTCGTACAAGGAGTTCATATACATGTTCATATACATGTATATGTATTTCTTGTACTTGTAGGGATTTCTTGTACAAGTAGGGATTCCTCGTACATGTACTCGTAGTGATTTCTCATGCAAGTAGTGATTTATCGTACTGCATGTATGCAGTAATTTCTTGTACAGGTAGGAATTTCTCGCACTTGTAGTGATTTCTCGTACAAGTAGGGATTTCATGTAGTGATTTCTCATTTACCTGTATGTAGAAATTTCTCGTACAGTGTCATGTAACAGTCCCTCATCAAGATCAAGGGCAAACAGCAAACAAAGACTGACAAATAAAATAAAAACGTTTTCCTTCCTCTTCCCAGCTTTGATTTTGTCTTGTGTGTTCCGAACATCTTGTGGTAAAACCAGCCCCTTCTCTCGAACCCCCCTTTGTCTCCTTCTCTGAGCTCTTTCTGCCTCTCTCTCTCTCTCTCCCTTATTTCTTTTCACTGCTTCTGTTAAACCAGTTTACCTGTTTATCTGTGCTGTGTTGTGTTGTCATTCAGCCCTCGAGAGAGAGAGAGAGAGAGAGAGAGAGAGAGAGAGAGACTCTGCTAGGGTCAAAACGTCAGGTTTGTCGGTAAATGCATTATTGAATAACAGGCCAAAATAGGTCGACAGGGGTGTACATTTCTATACATCTCTTGGTGTTTCAACTTCCATAACTTTTGAACCAAATGTGGTATCAACACAGGGTTTTCATATCCTTAAAGCTGAGATTGTACTTCTTTCAAATACATGTAGATAAAAAAAAAAAAATTGACAAGGTTCGACAAAAGGCTCATTGAGCTTGATCGTATCACAATTGTTGCCTGTCAGAAATTCTTCCCTTTTGAATGATTTAGTAGGATTTTGATCACCGTGTTTATTCATGTTTGAGTATCATCCACCTGCTTGCATCACCTGTTTAATTGACTCTTGTGAGAGGAACAAAGAGAGGTCAGACAAATACCGTCCCCTCCCATCGTACCCGAAGCTAAACTCATGGTGACTGTACTAATACCACAAACTGTCCTAGATATACCCAGATAAACAATTCCTTGAAACCAAGCGAGCCTGTGATTTGTTAGGTTTTTTTCTGATTTCAGGAGTTTTCATAGATTTCCCTTTGTCTTCTTAAAGATGTAGAACTTGTCATTGAGGGAAAAAAAGACATAGCCTATGTTGGAATTTGTGGCTAAGGCTATGGCTGTTGCTAAGAGTGTTGCTATGGACCTCTTACGCTTTTGTTCATGTGACGATCAAGCCTTAGCCGCAGCCACTACTTCGGACCCGTTCTTAGGCCGTGTCCGAATTGGTGGCTACAGCTACAGCTACGGCTTTATCATCAGTTTTTTCATCGGGAACTGAAGGGTGACACCGATGCCTACATAATCAAGCAGGGCTCATGGGTGTCCTTGTAATCATAACTACCCCAATTGAGATATATGTACTTGTACCCTGATTGGATCCTCTTCCCCAATGAGGGTATTAGTATTCCCAATCAGGAACTATAGGGTGACATCAACACTTTCTACATAATCAAGCAAGGCCCATCAGTGTCCTTGTAATCATAACTACCCCAATCGAGATATATATGCACTTATACCTTGATTGGATCCCCAAAATGAGGATATCAACAATAGCCCCCATCAGGAACAGTACACTCTTTCAAGCCCCAATGAAAACCTGTATGCAGTCTGTACCTTCTAAAACCAAAAGTTACAGATGACTCAAATGACAGCAAAATGTTCCCACAGTCTTCTTTAATTGAAATCCAATTAATGAGACTCAAGTTTCTTTGAAATCCATTGTGTATAAGTGTTGCCAATTGATTGCACATGGCACATTGCATCAGCTGAGGGTGTTAAAACTACTGTTTGAGATTATGTACGATGAGTGTGTGAAATCTCCTGAATTTAAATCTCTACGAAGTTTGATGCCAAGTCATTTGGGCAAGTCTCGCTCCCATGTAACCTACTTCTCTGGTGAATGACGAACTCAAAAAACGAATATCTATTTCAGACCCTGTGAATTGGCCACTTTTTTTATGGTGGTGGCGTGGTGCCGAGCGGTTAAGAGCACCGGACACAAACTCTGATGTTTCTGATCAGCGGACTGTTGGTTTGATTCCTGGTCGTGACACTTGCATCCTTAAGCAAGATACTTCGCCATAATTGCTTCCTCCTTCGGGTGGGACATTAAACAGCAGGTCCCACGGATCAGGATTGGTAGTGCAGGTAAAATAACCCAGAACATTTATCGTGGAAGAGTAAGGGTTAACTCCGGAGTGTCTGGTTCACATAGCAAGCACCCTTGTTTACAGGTTTCCTCAGGCTTGCAGCTACAGTGATTAAAATCACTTATGAGCCATTCTTGGTTTCAATGGCAGAAATATACATGTATTGTTACTTTTTGATGAAGCTCATTTTGACCAAGGCTAGTTGTGGATTCAGCATTGTCTAGTGATCTTGAGACCTAAGCTCCTTAGTGACACTAGGTGAAATTTCCGAGAACCAAATTTTCCCAGGAACTTTTCAGACTTGAACTGTACTAGGAACACTAGGGCAAACACCTTCTCCCTTTACGATAAGTGCACTGGGTTCATTTACATGCATTGCACATCACACAGAACCTACGGCTTTACATCCCGTCCGAAGGACAAAGCAATAATCTTGCTTGAGGACACACGTGTCACGACCGGGACTCAAACCCACACTCTGCTGATCAGAAACACCAGAGCTTGAGTCCGGTGCTCTTATCCGCTCGGCCATGACACGCCACAGCAGTTAAGCGAGACAACCCAGGAGTAGTAAACTCAATGTTCATTTTTGCCGGGAACACTTACATCAAATGTAAAACAAAGATGGACGACGGTGGAGTAATTCCCTTGGAATTTCCTTGGTTTGTGATTCCCGAGAATCGACTCTGTAATGTGAAAAGGGCTCTAGTTCCGTCTGAAATAGTCTCAAATTTAATCAAAGCAGTGTTTGTATCTCTTTTTACTTTAAAGCAAAAGTTTTTGTATTTGATAAATCTTAAGAGGATCTCTCTCCAGGGCCCAATTTCATAGAGCTGCTTAAGCAGAAAATATTGCTTAACAATTTTCTGCTGAGCAAAAATCAGCAGGATACCAGTCACAAATTGTATATGTGACATGGTAGTTTGGCCGGTAACCTTATTCTGGTAAGCATAATTTTGTTGTGCTTAGCTACTTTTTGTGCTTAAGCAGCTCTATGAAATTGGGCCCTGGTTGTATCGTAAACTGGAGGGAGATCCCTGGTTATGTGGCAGTTGCAGGTTGAATGTCTTCTGACTAGGGAGACTGCCACCATTAGGGCTGAGTAGCCGGCATGTCAACTCAGAGTTCGCAGGTTCAAATCCAGCTCCAGTCAATTTGTCTTTGTTCAGCTTAAAACTATTTAAAATATACCCAGTCACCCAGTCAGTTTCCCCTGTGGTTTAATACTTGAAGAAGAAGAAGCTCACTTTGACCAAGGCTAGTAGTGGATTCAGCATTGTCTAGTTTTTTTTTCCTAAGAACCCCTTAGTAAAGCTAGTTGTAGTTCCCTGGAAAATTTGGTTGACTTTTTCACACTTGAATCACTAACCATGACAAACTCCTGAGAATTAAACTCTCAAGTGATGTTTGAAGCTCTGCAAATAGAAAGTAAACTTGCAGATACAACCGTGTGTCAATCTCTTTTGGGAGGAGTGTTGGCTCTGAAAAGAGCCGTTGTTGTTGTCTCGACGTTTCAAACACAGCTGATGATGTGGGGTGCTTAGGTAGGGCCGGAGGGATGCACCTGGGCAGGATCCAAGCTGTTCTTGATTATCGATGCGTGAGAGTTCACTCTCCCCAACCTTTATGCTATGTCATCCTTTCTGTCGTTTTTCTTTTTTCCGTCTTTTTTCGTTTTGGGTTTGTGTTTTGTGTCTCACTCTCACTGACAATATTTTTTCGTTGACTTCCTTTTTTTATTATTATATTATATCTTTCTGGTTATGCAACCAAGGGACCCTCAAAAGCGACTAGCACTGTGACCCGTAGGCCTGAAGGTACCCATGTGGAGAAGACGATGAAGAAGTGTCAGTTTTAGATGTGGGAGGAAAACCCCAAGTAGGAAAAACCCACACAATCGGGTAGGGACTGAAAACCCAATCCACATACAAGGCTCCAGTCCGGGATTCGAACCGAGGCCCACAGAGGTGAAAGGCAGGGAAAGAAACCACTGAGCCAACTTGACTGCCAACTTTTATTGCATAACAATACACCTCCCCTATAAAAAAAAATCAAAATGATGATCGCGCCAGATTTAGCTCTGGCCTGTCTCATTAATCCTCTCCACCCACTCTGAATAATCTCCTCCGCCCTTTGTCTAGAAACACAAACCCACAGATGTTAGTCATAAATCCATTCTCTACCTTTGTGGTTTTATTTTGTGAGGGGCTGGATTTGTTTGGTTTGGTGTGTTTTTTTTTCTTCTCTGCCAGGATGTACTCTTTGTCTCAGAAAATGTTTGTAGAAGGAAACATTCACATTACAAACCGGGATAAAACATGATGTTATGTTGACAAAATTATAATTTGATGTAGTTTTGGATCAAGAATATTTCATTTGGTTTACCCTACATGTAACTTGATGTGTGAACAAATGGGAAGTTAACACAAAGACTTTGTAGATAAGTTTGACGCTATTGTCAAAGCTTTTCTTGATATGAAGTTGCCTAATAACTCATCTTTTAGGTTAGATTTAGGTCTTGAACTTCACAGAGTGCCTTCAATGTTGCCCCCTAATTCTGTTTTGTTGGCCACGCCTCCCATAAAACAGGATAAATAATAATAATATTAAAAGGAAATTATAGAGCGTCTTTGCCGAAGGATTCAAAGCGTTTTGAGCAAAACAACAGAAATCAAAATAGACAAGTTTTTAAGAGTCCCTTTAACTGTTCAAGAGATGAGCCACTCCAGATGGGGATAGCTACGGAACAGAACAAGCAGGAACAAGCAGGGCTGAATGGAGCCCTATATTCTTTGTTTACAGCTGTGCGCAGAAAGTCTGTTAATTAATTCCGTGAACGCCGAGGTTACGTCCCCACTACCAAGGACAGACTATTTTTCTGAAGATTGTCTACTTTTTGGCTCAGCGGTGATTAAACCAGTCCTGAGTCTTAATTTCCTTGAAAACAGTCTGATTTGAAGTAGTTTTATTGCCAATTCTACGCTTTAATGGAAGAAATCAATTAGCCGGAACAGGATGTTCTTCTTATTCGACTTAATGCCGATTGAGTCTCCACATCCCACTTGTTTACACAAACCGGGATCAGCCTTTGCTAGGGATTACCGGGGCTTGAATTTCAAGAAATCTCCACTAGCTTACAGGTCTTGTTGATCAGAACTTTCACAAGACAGAAAATAGTTCTTTCTTTCTTTCTGTTGTTGTTTTGTTTTTGTTTTTGTTTGTTTTTTGTTTTTTGTCTTCCTTTTTAAAATTTCCTCACGTTTAGACCCTTGCAGACAGCAGAATAATTGTCAACAACAAATAGGCATCTTTGTTAGCCCGGTAAATCAAGGACTTCTCTTTGTTCTCACATTGCTTGGACTTTTTTGTCTTTTACTGACGTCTCTATTGGTTTAATTTACACGAAAGCGAAGCAAAGATCCTTTTTTGTTCAAGTCCTTGGTTTCAACATGGAGGAAGGTTTCAATGGGTAGACATTTTTCTCACATAATGTGCAGAGTTGGCCCTTAACTTGTTTAGTGACTGGCCAGCAGGACCAGATAGCCTGTCATTCCACTAGTCCATCAGCTTTTTCACTAGTCCTTATTTCAAATGCGAAGCCGAGTTTAGTGGAACATGGGTTTTTTTTATTCCCCAAACTGAGTAAATGGAATATGTCTGTAATTCATGCTATGATTCATGATGACAGTTGCCATAAAGAGTCCTCTCAGAGGAAATGGGTAAATCTAAAATAACCCTCTTCAATTCACTCATTTTAATCAATAATTATCACTTGTAATTACCTACCATTGCTCTTTTAAAGACGAATGGCTTCAACTCCATGACTACTTCACATTTATTTTTACAGTGGTTTCATGTACGCTTATTTGGTTGTTTGGTATCAAGTTTATAGGGTAATCTTTAAAATCTTTCAGAATTTTTTATTTAATTTAAGCTCATGTCCAGTGGTGGCCCAGATTCATAGAGTTGCCTAGAAGCAGAAAATGTTACCGAATGATTTTCTGCAAAGCAAAACTAAGCAGGATACCAGTCACAGACAGTACCAGACGACATGGTATTTTTGACTGGTAACCTTATTCTGGTAAGCAAAACTGTTTTGTGCTTACATTAGGTACTTTTTGCGCTTAGTTGCAAGCATTGGGCCCAGACTGCTGAGCAAGTCTATTCTCAGCCACTTCATGTCGGACGACTTGTATGTCGACCAAATTTTTCTGGACTGGCCTGAAGCGCACTGTTTATTACAGGGAAACAAGTGCCCTCAATTTTGTTGTTGGCATCCGGATGGCGGACGTAAATATCCACCTGAACATTCCATTGTGTAGCATGCACAAAAATAACACCGCAGGTGGGCATGGACAATAGACCCTTCCCATGAAATATGTTAACTGAACATTACGCATGAGCACTCTCAAAAAATGAGTGAACATCGCGCCTTTTTGTATGGGACTGATGGTGGCGTGACGCACACGCACTTGTGCGTCTGCCTAGTGCACAACTTCATGGCGTTTGCCAACCAATAGTGTCTGTACGCACGCGTGAATGTAATAAGCATATTTCTTTGGAATGTCCATTTTTCCGAATACCAACCACGAAGTGGTTAACATTGTTGCTTCTTCCGAAAGCCAGAGTTGAAGTTGCTCTGGACTCTGCCATGTCTGCCTTAGAATCTTAAAGGTATTAAACAGGATTGGTACGGATAGAAAAAAACATCGTTGTTTAATTTTAGTCTGAAAGCTTACTGATTATGATGGTTATACTAGAACCATTTGTTTCTGTGAACCATTTCCCCTGAAATGAAGTCATATTCAAGAAAACTGTATCTGCAATCCAAAACAACAAAAAAAGCCTAATTTCGGTTGTTACGACCGAATTTAAGGACAATGTGTTTACATGCTGAAAATTGTTCATGGTTCTTCACTATTTTCTCCTGACTCACACAATGAATGAAGCCCAAATTTTCACAGGTTTGTTAATTCATGTACATGGTTGATCACACAAAACATGAAGACTGTCTGGGACTATTTTGTCAGCTCTGCCAATCCTGTATAATACCTTTAAACCAAAGCACTCATACAAAACAAGAGAGTTTGTTTTGACAAGTCACACGCGCCTAAAGAAGTCCCTTTTTTACTTTTGGTTTTCATGGGGTGACGCAGGTTCAACTGTGTACGTCGTGTATGTGATGTCAGCCATTCTTACATGTACATTGTTGGGTTGCGGTGAGTGTTTGGGCACAAAGCCAAAAATAATAATAACTTGAGGTTTTTTTAGGTATAAATGTTGCACTAAAATTGTGATTTGAATACATGTATTTGATTTTCTTATCAGCAATTGTCAGAAGAGCGAAGGTGTAAGGTAATTTTTTGTAAAGTCATTTTTATCATGAATTCATTAAAGGAACATTACAGAATTGGTTTTTGCTAACAAAACAGTTGCTGGCAGTGTAAGCGCCACTTTATGTAATCCACCATATACATAAACTGACAAACCTGTAGAAGTTTGAGATCGATCGGCCATCTGGGTCACAAGAAAATAGTGAAAAACTGATTACACATTTGCATGAAATCATATAGATTCAACACATGAATAAAACGCTCACTGAGCGATAAACTCCAATTGGAAAATTAGTTTATTCATCTCTCATCAAATATGGCATTTCAGACAGAAATATTTCAAGGGATGTTTTCTACTATCATCATCATTAGATCGTGTAAGTTTTATGTAAATCTGTGATCAAAAAGTATATTTTACAAGTTTTTTCTTACCAATTCTGTAATGTTCCTTTAACATCCTTAATAAAATGGTTGCGGTACCTGCTGCTAAAATATGGGATTGGAATCAATGAAACTGCCACTAGCTGCCGGGCAGGCTTGGTTGGTCTAGTGGTAAGACGTCTGTTCTAGAATCGCAAAGGGTGTGGGTTCGAATCCCACCTGAGTAATATGCCTGTCGATTCTTTTCACAAAACTCGGGACAACACTGAGTATACAGTTCTTTGAACGCATCGGTGTGTGGGAAGAACCAAATAATATTCTTTATCCCTGGTGCAAATTTAGCATTTATTAAAAGCCCTTCTTATCGTTAATTTGGGTGTAAAGCTCAATGTTTGAAAAATATGATCTCTTGAACCATGTGACATAGTTTCATAATTCTTATGAACTCTTATAGCTCATTACCAAGTATTAGTTCATGCACCAACAAAAAAAACACTTGTCCAGGCTAAACCGAAGTTCAGTTTTTAAATTTTGTATGAGATATTGCCTAACATCACAAGGCCGGCCGGCCACTTCAAGGTGAGGGCTACACTTAACTGATTTGGGCTGTTGGCCCAAATCATCTATCACCAGGGGCAAGTTGCCACCTACTCCTGGGGCTGAAACAAGGTTATAGCCCCTTTATAGTTCTATCCACTAGGAGCCTGGGCCCAATTTCATAGAGCTGCTAAGCACAACAATTTGCTTAGCATGAAATTTCTTCCTTGATAAAAACAGGGTTACCAACCAAATTTCCATGTGTTGCATATTGATTGTTACTGGTATTCAGCTGTTGTTTGCTTATCTTGAAAATCATGTGGAAATTTGGTTGGTAATCCTGTTTTTATCAAATAAGAAATTCCATGCTAAGCAAATTGTTGTGCTTAGCAGCTCTATGAAATTGGGCCCCGGCTGGTAGAGCAGAATGCACTACCTTCCCAACATAAATTGGCGCCGTGACAAGAAAATCGAAGTTCAAACCTCGGTTATTGGAAATTTCCCAAAACAAGATTACAACAATATCAGCCCATTCATGTAATCTTTGTGGGCATTTAAGGAGTAAAACTGGATTGTAACAGAGAAATAATTACAGTTTGGGAAGGGAATTCAGTTGAATTTCAGTATTCTTTTTTTTTAGTCCGCACGGTCTATGAACAGGGGCAATAATAGTGTAAGGCACATTTAGAGCCTGGCTGGCCGGGAATTTCATCTTTGAGAGGGCAAGGCCATTTTCATTTTACAAAGGGCACTTCCATTGGAAAAGCTTAAAGTCTGTTGGAAACTCTTGAAGGGGCACCAAGGCCAAGACCAGGGCAACAGAGGCCATGGCCTTCGTGGTCTCTTTTTAATTCCTGGCCTGTAAATTTTAATACTATTTTTATACTATTATATGAAATAGCAGCAATGATGAACGTTTTGTTATAGTGTATGTATCCGTCGCAATGTAATTGCTGAGCTTTTACAAAAAAGTACAAATACAAACACAGAATTCTTTTTTTGTTTTATTCCAAAGCATTTGTCATGAGGTATTTTTAAACCTTTGCTAGTATGCGACCTCTGATTTGAAGAGGTTCTGTCCCTCATAATTAAAGAAATCTGAAATTAAGTTTGTGAAAATCTTCAGATAAATATTTGTTTAAATGTAGAGATGCATCTCCATCCTGTGATTTATATTAATCGAATCAATGTTGAGTCGTTTTGAATGAAAACAAGAAACAGAAAACTGAAGAGGACTTTCCCTTCGTTAGCTTTGATGAATGAGTGATTAAGAAAGTCGATTGCAGGTAACCTAACTGTTGCAATATGTTAAAGGGACACATTGCCTTGAGTTGGAGGCTATGGGCTATAAAAAGACAGGCTAAAAAAAGTAGTCCTTATGAAATGAATATGGTCGGTAAGATGTTTTAAAAGTAGAATATAATAATCCACAAGTTATGTGATTTTCCTTTTACTTTGTGAATTAACACGGTCCGCCATTTTGTGGAGTCAAAAATTTGGCATATTTGTGTGGATCATTATATTCTACTTTTAAAACATCTTTCCAACCATAATCATTTCATAACGAACGCTTTCAAATGCTTTTTATAGCCCAAATCGCCCGATCCAAGCCATCTGAAAAGTTGTTACTTTAGTGGTGCTCATTATTTGTGTTTTAACCGTGCACCGGTCGTGACACTTGTGTCCTTAAGCAAGACACTTAACAATTATTGCTGCGTCCTTCGGATGGGACGTAAAGCCGTTGGTCCCGTGTGTTGTGTAATGCACGTAAAAGAACCCAGTGCACTTATCGTAAAGAGAAGGGGTTCGCCCTGGTGTTCCTGGTTTGATCGGCAGCATATTGCGCCACAGCACCTTGTAAACCATAACATGGTGCTATGTAAAGGAATAGGTCCAATACTTCAACTCCACATACCTTGCAAAAAAAAATATTGAGCGCTTTGAGACGCCCATCGGGTGTGATAAAGCGCTATATAAGAACGATGTATTATTATTATTAATATTATTATTAAACATTGTATACTCAGTACTTTTGCCAAGAGCATTGAAAAAAAAAAACACATGCATAGTACGCAGGTCTTATACCGCTAGACCACCAAGCTTGCCCGGTAGCTAGAGGCTAGTGGTGCTGGTGTGAACTTAGGGTTTAGTTAACGTTCAGATTCTCTTTTTATTATTGTTATTTTTTTCTTGCATACTTTACCTTTAATCGCGAGATCGTTCGCGGTGGCGTCATTCTATCTAACCCAGAGTCACTGTCCAGTTTCACTGCCCAGTTCCACCGTCAAAGTGTCAAGCACTTTCACATTCACCACAACAGATCATTCGATTTCAATATGCTGATAATCACTTTCACTCCAAACGGAAATACCCTGAAGTTAACCCTGAACAAGAAAACGCTTTAGATGTTAATTCCAGATTCCTTGGCAATGGACTCGATACTCGATGAATTGTTAAAGTAAGATTTGCCAATGGTGTGTTCCTAAACTGGACGTTCTGGTATGTACAAACTTGTTAACATTTATTCTACTACATTGTACTTCAAAGAGGTTTTACAATCTTCATTTAAACTTTAGTCAGTAGAAATGGGGAAAAAGATATATGCTAAGCATATTTCTCTGGGATAACGTGCCGGGTCTCTACCAGCTGAGCTATCTAGCCCTAATGTTGGCGGTCTCCCTATTTTGTCAATATCTTTGGTCGGGGTAGCCAGTCATAAATCAATGTTTACAAACTCATGAACTATTTTTCTTTGTCCGTTTGAATTTTTATAATTTACATGTACTGTATATATATTTTTTTTAATGAGTCACACATGTACAATTTCAAAATTGAAATAGGGACTGTTGTCAAATACAAGTATCACGTAATAAACCACAAGGGAAACTGACTGGGTAAATTGTTAATTAATTTTGTGTTGAACAAAGAGAAATTGACTAGAGTGGGACCTGAACCTGCCACCTCCGGATTAATGTACCAATTGAGCTATCTAGCCCTATGTTGGCAGTCTCCCTATTTTGTCACTATCTTTGTTCGGGGGTGCCAGTCAGAAGCCATTCAATCTGTAACTGCCGTGTAGCCAGGGATCACACCAAAATTTACGATACATCTTAGGAAGTGGCAGCAGAGGGATTACCTTAAAGGAGACAGGGCTTTTTATTTCAAATATCAAGTAATAAACCACAAGGGAAAATGACTGTGTAAATTTTTTATAATTTGGGGTTGAACGAAGGAATATATTACTCCAAAAGTTATATGAAATTATGAACAATATTTTTATTTTCAACACAGAGTACTTTCACAGTTGCATCTAGTAAATCTCATTATATTTTCAAAGCCCCCATGTTTTGCTTTCGGCAAGGACTGGTGAGGTTTCATTCAGCTTGGCACGAAACTCAATGATAACATCTTTAAGTCTCAATGTTTACTTGTGGTAGCTTGGTTCTCACATCCATAGCCTGTAGCTGTTTCAGTTAGCGTCTGTGTGGAGTGTCTTAGTGTGGAGGAAGGAAAACAGCAAGGGGTGCAACGGCTATCGGTTACTTCCCTCGGCTACTGTGATACCATCTGCACAAAATCTACTTCAAGTCACAACCCGAACAAGTTTCCTTCTCAAACAGAGGTTTGAAAGCTGCCGTGCCGGTTTTCATTCTCCTAAAAAACCACCGGTTTTTGAAATTCGCTTTGGTCAAAAGAACGATGGCGTTTAGATTGAGTCAACTTGGAGGTAACATTTGAAGCTTTTCGGTGAGCAGTTTGGTGTGCCTGAACTGCAACCCGCTGCACCACAAAGACAGCATTGAGGAAAGCTAGAGTGAGTGATGAATTGATCGATATTATACAACCGCCGGGAGATTTGCTGTAGTACCAATGGACATTTTGAGTTGCATTCACTTGTGTAGTCTAGCTGCTTTGGTTGGATTTCCTGGAATCTTGGGACAGCTTCAGGAGAGACTCTTGATTTTGTTTGTTTTGTTTCAGTGTATCATTCAAGATGTGGTAACTTCGGATGGGACGTAAAAGCCATAGTCCTGTGTGTTGTGTAATGCACGTAAAAGAACCCAGTTACACTTATCGTAAAGAGAAGGGGTTCGCCCCGGTGTTAATGGTTTGTTTCGGCAGCATATTGTGCCCAAGCATCTTGTAAACCATTACATGGTGCTATGTAAAGAAGAGGTTCATACTTCAAAAAACGAGCTCCACATACCTTGCAGGAAAAAATACTGAGCGCTTTGAGACTCCAATTGGTGTGATAAAGCACTATACAAGAACTCAGTATTATTATTATTATTTATTAATTAATTAATCACCGTTAGGGAGGAAGTAAACAACAACAACCTTGGAGTTTAATTTCATCCTTGCCTCATTTTGATCTTCTTCTCCCCTGTACAGAGTACATCGGAGAGGAGCACAACCAGTTCTTTGCCGCACACTCCGCCGAGCTACGGGATGAGTGGGTAGCCCTCTTACAATCGGCAAGCTACGAGAACCTCCGGAGTCAGCTGCAGAGTCTACGCATGCAACTCATGGCGCGGACCGGACAAGATCCATCGATGAAGAGAGGCACGGGGTGATCGGAAAGATGGACCCGTACGAGGCGTCGCCGTCCGAGCCCATTCTAGAAATGTCCATCTGTAAGTACTGTTGTCTTCAAAGGCGACAACAATTTTTTTTGACAATTTTTGCTTTTGACCCTTGCACCAGAGAGAAAGGACCCTCGCAACAACGTCATACCCGGCTTCTGTCTCATCATTTTTGGACTCGAATTGCATGTAAAAGCTATGGTCATCCCATAGAGTTATATATAAGAACTAGAGGGCGCACTAGCCAAGTTACGTGACTCGTCGCGCGGGTGGTGCGGCCATGTTTTAAGTACCACTACCATTACTTTACTGTACGGGAAAACAACAACATGAACACCGAGCGCGTGATGCGTGCATTTTCCATACGCACATCGTATACTTCGTACTCGATTTTGCCCTCTATAAAATGGCGCTCGTGTCTCCTTGCGGTCCCGGCCGTTTGTGCACGCAGTATTGCCAGTGCGCCCTCTAGTTCTTTTATATAACTCTATGGGTCATCCCGTAAACGCTGCATCGCCTTGAATGCGCACTACACTGTATAACACACAGGGACATGGACTCCCAAAATGTGCTTTGAGATTATTGCTATGATGATGCAGGTGAACTGGGTCGATACACCGTGCAAGTCTAAGATTTTGAACTCTCTCATGAAGGAAAAGAAAATTTGCATTTTAACAGGCCAAAACGTTCAAGATCTGGCAAGACTTCAAACAGTCGAATTATAATATTGATTTACAATCAGCACTTTGCTAGTTAGATTTGAATAATGTCTAGTACAATGACTTGCGTAGTAACAAGGTACCGCTTAAATTTCAATTCCTCAGACTATAGAGACAGTTGCTATGTCACATGATTCTGAGCAAGCTTTTGTATAGCAACCTCCAGATGAGCAAACCCGTGGTACCATTGTGCCCTACACATTCATTCAGAATTGTGTATGGGGGTGTTCGTAGTCTCTAATGTAACTACGTGTCAGCTCGCCCCGAACCATGAGCAACTGTCAGTCTGAGGAATTGAGATTTAAGCGGTAAGTTGTGACTACGCAAGTCATTGTACCAGACAATATTCGAACCGAGCTCGCAAATGGCTTATTGAATGTTAGTGCCCTGTCACATGAAGGAAATTTTATGGGTAACTTGCAACCGACTGCACTGCATGCAAAAGGAACACTTGTAGCAGAAACTTTTTTGAAGAGTATCGGACAATGCCCAAGAACATGATATTGAAAATTGAAATCTGAACGATGTGTTGTTCTTACTTGAGATTTACCGGAACAGCGGTCGATTTCACAAAGTGCTTAGATTCATCAGTTGTCAGTATCACCATAGTGATTTGTATCGTGACATCACACTTTGCTTTGCAGTTGCGATCGATTCGCAGTTAAGATCAATCTGAGCCCTTTGTGTTTAATTGCTAAGCAAAGTGTTATGTCACAATACAAATCGCTATGGATATTGACCTCGTCTGCATATCAGTGGTGTACATCCGGGTAATTTTGATACAACCTTCTGACACTTTCAAACTCGCGTGCAACGTAAATGCTATTTTAGTGGATACAACATTGTTGTACTGAAACAGTGATGTCTTTTTTGTGCACAATTTGTCTTCTAAAGCCACAAAAATTTGACAGTTAAAGGCCCTGTACACTATTGGTAAGATCGAAAAACACAATGTTCACAGATTCACACATAACTGACATGATTTAAAGTAAGTAATGGTAGAAAGGGTTCCTTAAAATATTTCTGCCTAAAATGCTATCGTTTCTGAGAAACGAGTAAAACAATAGTAATTATCGCGCGCGATAATTTGAAAAAAACATAAGATCTCTTTTTACTATTTTCTCGTGACCTCGATGACCAATTGAGCTCAAACTTTCACAGGTTTGTTTGTTCATGCATTATGTTTAATCACACAAAATGTGGACACTGATTTTGAGCTGTTACCAAAAGTGTATAATACCTTTAAGAAACTGTCAGACAGTTATCCTTTCCCATGTTGCTAATAACATTCACCCATGCCAGTTTGTAAAAGTGGTCGCCTACGGGCCAGACAACAGCTCTTGGCGTTGTGATGTCAATACGTACAGACATTATTGGTTGGCAAATGCCATAGAGGTGTGCACTAGGCAGACACCCAAAGGTGTGCATCACGCCACCATACAACGTACCATCATTTTGCCAACTAGTAGTGTTCAGTTTACATATAATATTTCATGAGAAAGGTCATGAAACTGCCATCAACTTTCACTCTGCACGCACATTCCTATTTAGCTGAATCTCATTGCACACATATTCCATGTCCTGAACTACAACTTATAACATTCCACCTACCGGTACTAGTTCTAAATAAAGCAAAACTGTGACTTTGTGGCTTTTAAACAACCCCCCTCAGACATTTTTACCACAAACAAAATTGTTACAAAATTATTTTTAAATCGTGATTTCGATGTGATGATTTCACACAGTGCTCCATTGCCGGGGTTATAAGTACAGATGTAACTCATTTGGAATAGTTTAGATTTATTTATTACGATATATATTGCTTTATATATATGTATATTTTTAAAACCTTTCAACACCAGGCCAGAAGGCCACTCAAGAATGAAAGCTACAAGGAAATAGAATTATAGGAAAGTTAAAGAACACAATAATTGGTATGGTGCCTAATCACCATAGAAGTGAAAAACCAAACATGGGATGAGAGAAAAATCAAATGGTCCTTATTGGGATTTGAACCCAAGACCCCTGACACTCCGGGCAGATGCTCTACAACTGAGCTATGAGGCACAGCGGTAATACTCCCTCGGGTTTTCCCTAAGAACCACATTTTTCTCTCGGTTTTTGAATGGATGCGCAACTGGGCAAAGTAACAAACACAATAATTGGTATGGTGCCTAATCACCATAGAAGTGAAATAACCAAACATGGGGTGAGAGAAAAATCAAATGGTCCTCAAAGATCAAAACTTCCCCAGGAAAGTTAAGCGAGAGAAGTTATCTGTTAATGAGTCTAAATGATTTTCTTAATCGGGTAGTATTTATGTTGGGAGGGGAAAGTTCCAACCAAGGTCAAATTATCAGGGTTAGTCAATCACTCAGTAAGGTTAATTTTGGTTATTTGTTTCACCCAAAGGAGACCCATCTAGGTAAAGATTATATCCCAATTGAGATAGTTTACTTTATGCCAACCAAGGTTTTCGTAGTGGAGGACCATTTATATGCTCAATGGGAAAACAGGTGTCCAGTTGGGTTAAGAGAATAATTATACACTGACCGAGGTTGTTTAATTGTTATCGCCAACCAAGGGTTTCCTAATTGAGGATATGCACTTTGGGAGAACAGGGGTCCGATTGGGGTGAGGTTATATCTCCACCGTGACAGTTCAGTTTTTGCCAACCATGGGTTTTGTAGTTTAGGACCATTTATATGCTCAATGGGAGAACAGGTGTCCAATTGGGTTAAGAGAACATATACTGACCGAGGTTGTTTAGTTGTTATCGCCAACCAAGGGTTTTCTAATTTAGGACCATTGCTCATTGGGAGAACGGGGGTCTGATTAGGGTAAGCCAGCTTAACGTTCCATCTGAAGGACAAAGCAATAATGGCTTAAGTGTTTTGCTTAAGGGCACAAGTGTCAAGACCGGGACTCGAACCCACACTCTGCTGATCAGAAAACACCAGAGCTTGAGTCCGGTGCGCATGACCGCTCGGCCATGACACGCCGTGTAGCCAGGGATCACACCCAAGTTTACTTTACAACCTGGGAAGCGGCAGCAAAAAGGATTACCTTAACCCTTTAGCGCCTTCTACCAAAATGGCCACAAATGGCGGCAATATTTGACCTACTTTTGCTCAAACAAGAGGGTCAAAGAAAAGGTATCGGACAGAATATCTGACCGAATTGACATTTTCCAATGTTTCCCATGTAAACATAGAATATCTACAACTCTAAAACAAAACCATGTATTTCTGTTTCTTAATAATCTTCCATACATTTTTACTGGTAATAGCGGTGCACAGAAATCAACAAGATTAGCCATGTCTGGGCGTATGGTGATGATTATACAGAAATGAATGGTCTCTATATAAGGGTTAAGGGGATGCAACTTTATATTTCATGTAATCAAGTAATAAACCACAAGGGGAACTGAATTGGTAAACTTATCCAGTCACTTTCCTTTGTGGTTTAGGCCTATTGCTTCATATTTCAAAGCATAGAATGAGCCCTGGGCCCAATTTCATAGAGCTGCTTAGCACAAAAATTTGCTTAGCATGAAATTTTTGCCTTGATAAAAACAGGATTACCAACCA
The DNA here is from genome assembly GCA_032158295.1 of Pycnopodia helianthoides. Lineage (NCBI taxonomy): Eukaryota > Metazoa > Echinodermata > Asteroidea > Forcipulatida > Asteriidae > Pycnopodia > Pycnopodia helianthoides. The sequence goes on along the minus strand of CM063248.1, from coordinate 3,525,663 downwards.
AATTTCCAATTTTATCAAGGAAGAAATTTCATGCTAAGCATATTTTCGTGCTTAGCAGCTCTACGAAATTGGGCCCTGGTCACCTTTAACCAGACAACAATGTTATTGTTTACATTATGCTGAGATAAATACAGATATGTAGGGTGGGGTAGTTGATCGACATTTACAAGCAGGATGTGCAGTTATTTTTTTACCTTAATTCAATATCCGAAGGAGCTGTTATCCATTGTAAAGGTGAAATGTTTGATGAAGGATAAGAACGTGCTAGTAATGTCAGGTTGTCTAGGGCACAGACTGTGTGAGTAACCAGTCTCTGTGAGTGTCACAGTACATGAAAAACGTAGTACCAGTTCTGGAGTGTCATCGCACAGACTGTGTGAGTAACCGGCCTCTGTGAGTGTCACAGTACATGAAAGACGTAGTACCAGTTCTGAAGTGTCAGGGCACAGACTGTGTGAGTAACCGGCCTCTGTGAGTGTCACAGTACATGAAAGACGTAGTACCAGTTCTGGAGTGTCAGGGCACAGACTGTGTGAGTAACCGGTCTCTTTGAGTGTCACAGCACATGAAAAACATAGTACCAGTTCTGGAGTGTCAGGGCACAGACTGTGTGGGTAACCGGTCTCTGTGAGTGTCACAGTACATACAAAATGTAGTACCAGTTCTGGAGTGTCAATGCCGAGAGATTGAGAGCGCCGGACTCGAAACGTTTTATGTGACTTGTCGTGGCCGAGCAGTCAAGCCCACTGGACTAAGCTCTGACATTCTGATCAGCAGAGTGTGGGTTCGAGTCCTGGTCTTGACACTTGTGTCCTGAATTAAGCAAACACTGAACCATTATTGCTGCATCCTTCGGATGGGAAAGACATGGGTTCTGTGTGTTGAGTAATACACGGAAAAGAACACAGTACGCTTGTGGTTAAGAGAAGTGGTTTGCCCAGGTGTTTTCTGATATGGTTGGCTGCAGATTGTGCCACAGCGCCTTGTAAACTATTACATGGTGCTGAGTAAATTAATGAGTCTTATGAATCAAATTAATTTTTCACTTAAGGGTCGATTAATAAGGAACAGAAATTGCAATTAACGACCTTATAGCACTGAGCCGACAAAATGTGGTGCCATCACTTTGAAACAGTTGCTGCCTAAATTTGTGACCTGTTCACTATCTGTTCTCGAAGCAAACACGTGAAACTATATTTGCATTGCTGGTAACGAAACAAGGGCATCCTTAAAATTGCTTGAGGGACAACAAGGAAATAAGTTAACGAAGATTTATTAGGTTTCAAAAATGTTCAACAGATGAGAGGAGTGACTCCAAATTAACATACAGTGTCATTACCGTATCCGCACATGATATCTCTTCACACTAGAAGGAAGTTCACGGGGAAAAAAGGATGTGAGCTTGGGCATGCATGGACCAGAAATGTGACAGGACATTAGCTAAAGTGCCATACCAGATGGGATGTTTTTTAAACTGCAGGTAGAGGGAGAGAGTTATTGTATAGACAAATTTGTGCGTAGTTAGTAACTAGTCATTCAGCGTACAGCTAGCAGGTAACGCACAATGGAACTACCCAAGAAAAGCTGGTGTAAATTTGGTTAGTTGCTTTTTTTCCCCCGTTTTTGGTATTTTGTTTTAGGTTTGACTAATTATATATGTGGATGGTGATTGTTTTTTTGATGCATAATTGCAGAAGGGTTGTGAGCATTTGTGTGGAGTACCATTGTGTACGCTGCATTTACTGTTTGTCAAAAAGTCCAGCTTTGACTGAAGATATCGTGTTGATTTCTGAAACCATTTTAGTCTGTTAGCCGATTTTGACACGATTGGTTCACAGTGAATAAAGTTAACGACTTGAAATATCGTCAACGTCATTGAACTTTGAAGTGTTTTACTGGCTGTGGATTTTTTTATATTTTATTTTACTAAATTGTAATTTTTTTACTAATATTTTATTTTAAAAACGATCAAAAGTGTTGGTTTGTTTATTGTTTTGATTTTACTTTTTAGATGTTGTGTATTAGTGCGTCACAATTTTATCAAAAGGAATAGGAAAAATATATATACCAAGTCAACATTGTGAGGTGACATTATTTACAAATTTTATTTTTGATATTAACAATTTTGTCAAGAATTCGGGGCCCGATTTCATTGGGCTGCTCAAGCACAAAAAGTAGCTAAGCACAACAAAATTATGCTTACCAGAACAAGGTTACCAGCCAAACTACCATGTCACATGTACAATTTTTGACTGGTATCCTGCTCATTAAATGTTTAGCAGACAATTGTAAAGCATATTTTCTGTTTAAGCAGCTCTCTGAAATTTTGCCCTGTGCTTTACGGGGTGCTAAATTTTGTGCTTAGCACCCCAGGAAATCAAGGCCATGCCCAATTCATGTCAAGGTTTAGTTCTTGGATGGCGGACAAAATCCGTTGGGTGTCGTGGCCGAGCGGATAAGAGCACCGAACTCAAGCTCTGGTGTTTCTGTTCAGCAGAGTGTGGATTCGAATCCCGGTCGTGACACCTGTGTCCCTGAGCAAGACACTTTACTTGCTTCTCTCCACCCAGGGGTAAATGGGTACCTGTGAGGGCAGAGATGGTTCTTGTGATTGATTTAGCTTAGTGCGCTACATATTTGGCAGCACAGGAGTGTATACTCCCCAGGGAGCTGAGATGGTTTAAGGAATGAAATGGCCCAGTGATCAGGGTAATAATGTTGGAAGTGCTTTGAGACATGGTGTATAAAGCGCTATATAAAAACCGAATATTATATTGTTATTATTATTATCCCAGTGACAACTTCATAGGTTTAAACTGGGGCCACGTTTTCTCAATCCTATTTCAGCTTGCACAGACCTGCCGAAGACCGGTATCCATGACAGTCCCAGTACCTTTGTGTCGGTCAGCTGTGTGACGCCGCCGGACACACGATGGTCGAAGAGTGGCCAGACGGAGATCATCGGCAAGAACTGTAACCCTTTCTATCTGACCACGGTGTCGTTTGAGACCAGCCGTAATATCTCTGTCATTACTCGGTTACGGGCGAATGTCTATGAGGTCCAAGATAGAAATATGCACAAGGTAAGGTTCACATGTTTCAGTTTTTATTTTTATTTATTGTTTATATCACTGGTATCAAACAAAGACCCTTTGTTTTGGTCCATGTTCCCATTTTCCATTGGTAAACTAGCGGGTTGTGGCCATGCAGTCTAGCACGTCGACATCGAATTCGGGTGGCTGAGTCATCGGAGTGTGGGTTCGAGTCCCGGTCATGACACTTGCGTCCTTGTTCACGACACTTACAGCTATGATTACTTCACATCACCTTGGAGTAAATGGGTACACTGCGAGGGAAGAAATGGATGTGGTGAATGATTAGCGGCCCTTCCATGGCAAAACAGCCCAACCCGAGAAAAAATTTGGGTTGTAGATATAATATCATTTCTGGGTAAATTGAGGATGCTTTTTTCATCTCTGGAAGTTTCAACTTACAGTGTATGGTTTTGAAAATGGCATGTCCTATCTTGGCCTCTTTTTACACTTTCGTCCCATTTTTAATGACAAAACAGCTTATCTTGCAGTCGTGAGTCGTGCACATTTTTCATAGTTTCGAGTTAGGCTGTTTTGCCTTTGAAGGGCGTCCATTTTGCTGCCTGCCGGTGCTGCATACTCCTGAGGAGTTGAGATGGTTTCAGGATTGCTTAAAGCCTGACCATGATACCTCTTTGTGAAACTTAATTTTTGCCAAATTTTTGTTGGGAAAACAGGACAAGCTGTTGCAAATTCATTAGCAACCAAACTTACCAACGACAAGTGACATTCGTGTAAATGAAAGATTGGCTCTGACATTACAATCCTACCAGAGTAATTCTCAAGGGACAAAAGGCAACATTTTTTAATTATTAAATTTGTAATTTTTATCTAGGTACTTTTTTTGGGGGGGTGCATAAAAGTAACAAGTTGTCAGAAAGTTTGGTGGAAAAGCATTTTTGCATTAATTTTTAATAAAAATAACTTTTTAGGTATAAATGTTGCACTCAAATTTTGATTTGAATACATGTATTTGATTTTCTTATCAGCAATTGTCAGAAGAGCGAAGGTGTAAGGTAATTTTTTGTAAAGTCATTTTTATCATGAATTCATTAAAGGAACATTACAGAATTGGTTTTTGCTAACAAAACAGTTGCTGGCAGTGTAAGCACTTTATGTAATCCACCATATACATAAACTGACAAACCTGTAGAAGTTTGAGATTGATCGGCCATCTGGGTCACGAGAAAATAGTGAAAAACCGATTACACATTTTTGCATGAAATCATATAGATTCAACAAATGAATAAAACGCTCACTGAGCGATAAACTCCAATCGGAAAATTGGTTTATTAATTTCTCATCAAATATGGCATTTCAGACAGAAATATTTCAAGGGATGTTTTCTACTATCATCATCATTAGACCGTGTAAGTTTTATGTAAATCTGTGATCAAAAGTACATTTTACAAGTTTTTTCTTCCCAATTCTGTAATGTTCCTTTAACAGACAGAGCATTTGCCATTCGCGTGCTTTCCACATGTCATATCTTGCTAAGACAAAAATTCTACTATATCTTTCACATTTGGAAATTAGTTTATGAGCGCTAACTTTTTAATAGTCGTGTTTATCATGATTTCAATAACAGACAAAGTATTCGCATATCATAACATATATACTGCATTGTAGTGTCTCGCAAACTTGCTAAGAAAAACATTGTACTATACCTTCACATTTTGAAAAAAAGTTTATAGGCACTAATAAAAATGATAATAAACATTCATTCCACGCTTAATACTATGTTTCTATGGCGCTATGGTGCTGCTGTATTTGCAGACTTTTAAGTAAACCAAGGCAACAGTGCCAAAATATACAAAGATACAAAATTACAACGGAATAGCGTTCTCCCTTAACAGTGGTCCGCTGATCAAATGCTTATCAAAGGGCCTGTCACACCTAGCTGATTTGGCTCCCCGGAGCTATACCGGAGCACAATTTTGGCGTTTTTTTGAGGATCGGTACTATATCTCAGCAGCGCAACGGTATCACATCACTAAGAACCGTAGTACATCGTCAGGACATCGTCTGAACATTGGCAAAATAATTAGCAACAGCAGGCGACGGTATAAAGTTTTTAACATGCTCAAAAATGTCTGCCGTTGCGCTGCCGGAGTGAGCAATGGGACTACAGTGGCAGTACTCCGCTATGGCTTCGTTAATGTCGGTACAGCACCGGAAGCAGCCCGTAAAAGATCGGCGGCTCTCCGGTGGTCCTGCCGTAGTCCTGCCATGTACTAACGATGTACTACCGGTGTACTAACGATGTACTTACTATGTACTAACTGGCGTCTACAGCAGGAATCGTGAGGTTACGGCGACATTTCAGTATCAAATCGATAGCACATCGGTAGTGCATCCGCAGTGCATTGGCAGTAACAACAGTATCACTCCGCATCAATTGTGATTTTTCAAGTGCTTTCTCGACGGAGCTCCGCGATTTTTTTCGCCATTGTTAATTGTATGCTCCGGTATAGCTCCGGCAAGCCAAATCGGTTAGGTGTGACAGGCCCTTAAGACACATGAGAACCAGTCAGAATTCTCTCCAAGTGGTCCGACTGGCTAGTTCAGAAATGAATTCTGTTTTTATTACAAATATGACAATAGAGATGGTGCCGCTGGCTCGTCACTTGTTAACTAAAGGGACCAGCCAACGATTTCACCAAACTCTTCCTAACTTAGGATTAATCTTAGGACTTAGGACGAGTTAAGTTCCGTATCCATAGACGTTACGGCACATTGAACCCATCCTAAGTTAGGATAAGTTACTCGTCCTAACTCGAGATAGGATTAATCCTAGCGCTTCGTGAAATCGCTGCAGGTCCTGTATAAGCTTCATCTTGCTCTATATTTGCACCATATTGTCATATATGGAAATAAACAAACAAACAAACAGTTAGAAGATTTTTGTAATAAAGGTGTTTCAGAAAGTGTTATTAAAAACCAATAAAATGCAACAAAAAAACTTCTACGAAAAACAAACACTTTGTTCAACCCCAAATTATTTAAAATTTACCCAGTCAGTTTCCCTTGTTGATTATTACTTGATATTTGAAATTCTCAATAAGTTTATGAATTCTAATATTTCCTCACTTCTTCATATCTCTCCTTCTTATTTTGTGAAGTGGATCATGCCATGTTTGAGAGTAATTTCTGTCAGAACTTTTGGTGCAAAAACTGATTTTTCTCGTCAGAAAGACTTTGGGTAGTCACCATTTTCCAATTCACCAAAGGATAATATTTTAAAATACAAAGTAATTCCATGACCTCCATTTCACAACATTTTGCCATTTGATTATTCATGTTTCATGCTCTTTGATCCATGAAAAACCACAATTCCTTAAAAGCTTCCGATCTCCTCTAGAATTAACTCTACAATCCTGTTGAAATCTCCTTTTCTTCAAGCCTGCCGCAAGGAACGGCTCTGTCACCCTTCCTCACAAACGTTTTATCGGTTTCCATCTATTATTTTGATAATCAAATCAATTTTTCAGATCATTATTTGATCCTGCTGCCGTGTATTATCTGCTAAACTGATTCCAAGATATTTGATACAAATGTAATTTTATATAACTCGATTAGAACTCTAAATCTCTCTTCACTAACGTCTCTTGCATCACACCAGACTTCTCTTGGTGACCTCTTGATGACCTCTTGATGGTCCATCAATGACCTCTGACCTTTATAACAACCCCACACTCATCTAAATTATCAATTGCGTCTGACCATAGAGCTCAATGGTCTGACTTTACAACTTAGGCTGCGTTGTTATTTATCCCTGACAAATTTCAGGATTTAAAAGTCATTCAGAAACCAGATTTCTGTGGTATAGATAGATCCGGATAGACGCTGTCGTTACGAGGCAGCCTAGGTTTTGTTTTTTTTTATTTCCCTACGCATCCAAGTGGTTAACCGACCAATCATGCAGGGAATTTGATAAAACTCCCTCATTTATGCATCACGCTCACTTGTGCGTTAAAAACAAATGTATGATTTGTCTGTAAAGATGGCCGACTGCACACTGTGTGAAATCAAGCATGAACTAGGGTCTCGTCTGAATTGGCGGCTACAGCTATGGCTGTGGCTTGATCGCTGCCTCATCATGCGTTGAGGTATAGGACGTCCTTAGCAACACTCTCAGCAACAGTTGTAGCTGTAGCCATAACCGCCAGTTTGGACACGGCCTATCTATACATTTTGAACCTTTTCATGTCGTTTCACATCAACTTACTGATGTAGACTGATCCATTTGGCCCCCCCCCCCCTCCCCATTGCGGAGGCGAGTATCGGGAATCACAATTGTCCAATGGATGTAGACTCCTAGCACTTACTTCAAGTGCGGCTATTATGTGCCAATGGTCTGCCATTTTGGGACTCAAAAAATTGCATGTGAAGATAACGGCGCATGTTGCCTCAAATGCATCCTGCACAGTTACACTTGGGAAGTCTGCCTCCTAAAGTGCTGTTAATCGGGTTGAAGGCGTCCTATGAATTGGGTCAACAGCATGAGATGGGGCTGGAACAATCTGCCTATAGACCTTTCTTTTGCAACGTCACAGCCCGAGTTTTTGCCAACCGAGGTCGGAAAACTATGGAAAGCCATAAATGCAAAGCAAAAACAGATAGCCACAGTTTTTAACAATGTTGCACAAATATTCAAAAATAGTGTTGAATTTGTTGGAAACAAAGCAACCAATCATGAGAGGTACTTTACTTAATTGAAAGTTTGCAGAAAATGTTGAATTTTGTTGAAACATCTGTTAACACGATTGAGTGTTTTGCTAACATTCGGCCTTCCATGCCAACCAGCGCGGTTTGTTTATCAACAATGGAAAGGTCTATAGACCCCTTGCATTGGACGCCATCTTTGATGAGAAGTGCGCGCGTGTAAGGCTGTCATTGGCTGAGAGTTGTGCTTAGCGGGTTTACATTGTTCTTCATCAAAGATGGTGGTCAATGACGTCATGTGCAATCCATCTAATGACTCCTTGCACAAGGCACAGCACACTATCCTATCCGCCATTTTGGGAGTCAAAATGTACACAAATGAATTGACTCTTAAAATGGTGGACCAGATGTGCAGAGCTGCGTTCCACGTTGCGCAAGGAGTCAATACTGTTTGGTAAAAGGGATCCTATTTAGCCCATGCCCAGTTGACAAAAGTTTGGTTGTAACGACGAGCGTTAGTGAGGATTGTGAGACACCTACAATAAATGCACTGAGGAGGGTTTTTTTCTTTCGGTTTGGACTTGCCTTTAACATTGTTTGTTTCCTGCAGAGATTCAAGGTTGCATTAATGCAGAGATTCAAAGTTGCATTAAAAGCATCACCTTTTTTCCGAACAAACATCCTCCAACAGTTTAGCGGGAATTTCGGTGAATTAAAACGCAAACCACCTTTGTCAACTTTGGAACCACTCATGGTATAAAAAAAAAAACCTTGAGTGTGTGACCAGTGTGTGACAGTTGATGTATTGAGTTTATACAGTACATGCACCGACAAGATTGCAAAATACCAGCAAACTGAAAGGGTGTCATACAGGATTGGTAGAGCTGACAACAGTTTTACAGATAGTGTTCATGTTTTGTTTGGTCAACCTTGTACATGAAATAACAAACCTGTGAACATTTGGGCTGAAACCGTTGTGTGAGTCACAGTGAAAAACCATGCACACTTTTCAGCGTGTAAACACATTGTCCTTAATTTTGGTTGTAACAACCGAAATCAACTGATTGCATTTTTTAAGGTTTTCAGATACAGTGTTCTCGAATATGACTTCATTTCAGGGGGAAATATTTTACAGAAAAAAATGGTTCTAGTATGAACTTTGTATCACTAAGCTTTCAGACTAAAATTAGACAATGATGTTTATTTATCCTTACCAATCCTGTATAATACCTTCTTTCAAATAGATGTTGGATTTTTTTTTCACAGAACTCGGGGCAGTACTGAGTATACAGTGCTTTACGCATATCGGTGAAAGGGTAAAACCAAATAATAACCTTTAACTTTGTTTTTACCCTTCCATCAATGTGTGGTAAGTGCTGTATACTCGGTGCTTGCCGAGTCCTGCCAAAGAAAATCCAGAGGCATATACTGCTAAGCGGGGTATCAGAACCATGACCCCTGACCCCCGACCCCCGACCCCGACCCCCGACCCCCACCCCCGACCCCCGACCCCGACCCGACCCCCGACCCCCGACCCCCGACCCCCGACAATCTAGAGTAGATCTCTCAACCACTAGACCACTGAATGTGTCCGACAACAAGAGGCCAGGGCCCAATTTCATGGCTCTGCTTACCGTAAGCAAAGATTCGGCGCTTGCGGAAGCAGGGAATTCCGCGCTTACGTCAAGCGTATTTCACGGGTTAGCGGGGAATTTCGGCTTGTGCGCGTGCGTACTCCATGTTACTAGGCATTCTACGCTTACACAGCTAGCGCAGAAATTCGGCGCTTGAACAGTAAGTGGAGAATGGTCACCGCAAGCGCAGAATTCGGCGGTAAGCAGAGCCATGAAATTGGGCCCAGTTCAAATCGGTACAAAGCAAAACAATAGTCATTATCTCCATTCTTTACTTCTATTAAATGTTATCATTTTTATCTGTGACTCGCAACCCACAGGTGGCCCCCATCGGTCAAGTCGTCTGCTCGTTCCGTGATATTTTGACGTCGCCCGATAACAAGTTGGTGCGGGACATCTTAGGTGCGGATGGAATGCCGATCGGAGGCAAACTGACGATGCTTCTCTGGGAGGTATGCACAATTCAAAAAACCAAATAGATTATTTGAATGACTATAAGCATTACTGCTATGAGTTTTTTGTACATTACTAAGGCCATGTATAACACTAATTCCTGAGTATCCCCCAACCCCAAAATGTAACAACTAAAACAGCCCAATCTATTTTTATTCAAACATTTTTAATGAAGTTTTATTTTACCTGAAAACATCTTTTTTTGTATGCCATTTGTGACCTTATGTCCAATCAAGCCATGGTTACCTATCTCCCTATTTACCATGACGGCCATGGTGCGGCCATCTTAATTTTCTCCCATCCAAATTAACTAAACCGAACCGAGGCTGGATGGAGAAATAGTCTGGTTCGTTTTTCACGATGGATATCAGCAGTCATTACTGCTATTGGATACAAGGAACATGACCAAGATGGTGGCTGCATGTTAATGGTGTATACGGTGCGAGTCTCATGCGTATTTTGCCATTTTGGAGAACCATGGGCTCCCCAGCCATTGACGTAAAAACAAAATTCAACACTGAAACTTGGCCCAACTTTTAAATACACGCTGAACTTGCACACTCTATTTGGGGAAAATACATTAACTGTTTATAAAAAAAATATGTCAGTAAATGCAAATATGTCGAAATAGTTTTATCGGTTTGGGATAGTACTGAGAAATTGCAGTAAAACAATTATGAAACAAAAGTATCAAGGGCAAATGACAAAATAAACAAAACAACTGCAAATTGTTATCTTACTGTGACGTACTTGTTGGCATGAAGCCAAAATACGGATGAGACGGGTTTGGGTTATTTTTTTTTCAATTCTTTCACTCTCTAGTTTCTTTATAATGTTCCAAACAGGAAATGGAACGATTAAAATAACTTTATTACTCATGTCAATGAGTGTGTGATATTTAGAAATTTACATCATATCTTAGGGTTGGGGTGGGGGGGATGGGTAGTCTACATACATACTTTCAATATCATATTCCTATTTCCAGTCAGATTGTAACTAAGTTTCACACAGTTATTACCGGTACTCAGTCGATTACTCCCGAGCGTTGCATCTTTTTTCCCGAAATAAACCGTTACTCATTCACTGATCCAGATTTAATTAAGGTTTTAATAGGAAAATTTATATTTAGAGGTCAGCTGATGTCAACGTTTTTGATTCATGGGACTATAAACGACAGGTTCTGGAGTTAGTCAATTCAATGAGAGAGAAGCTTAGCTACAATGTAGGTCACTCTGGTAGCGGTCAGTGGGTTGATCCACAAATCTAACCCCTTGACAAATTTGGTAGCGCTTTTTCTTTTAAATGGCTCCGTTGCTCGACTAGTGGGAGACTTAGGAACGCTAGGTGGCAGCAGACTTACCAGGTGAATTGCCATTGTTTTTACGTAGTTCTGAGCATGCGCACATTGCTAAACAATGGATTTACGTGGTAAGTCTGCTGTTGACGTTCTCCTTATTGACTGTTTTGCTAAAAATTAGAAAAAATTCTGGACCCTGTTTTTAAGGACTCTTAGCATGTTGATGTTTTGGTAATGATGTTTGAACCGTATATAGCAGAAATCAGCAGGGGATCAGTTTTAATCTGTATGCAAACACATTGCATTTTGGCTGGTCGTGTGCGTTTTAAATTTAAACTATTGTATTTTTGTGGCTGAATGAGATCATCTGCTTTTAACTGCCAGTTTTTGGTTTTGGGTTTCATGACTGGATAAAGTGGAATCAAGTATTTTTTTTATGACATGGAAACTAACAAATGCAGGCCCAATTCCTGTGAACTTTCATTTTAGCTCGATGACGTTATCTGCAAGACAGCTATGCGTTTCACCAGTTACTCATTGTTTTTCAAGATGCAAATTAGTAGTGAAACTTAATGAGAAGTCACCAACATTTCAAAGATAGTTCGCTCACAAAATTTGTTTGACCACCACATGTTAGATCGTAACCCACACGCCACTGTCATCCTCAGATATTGATCTATTTGGAATCAATGACCGGTTGTCAGTTATTGATAATTGATTATTGACCATTTACTTGATTGATCGGTGATCAAATATTTTGTGATCGATTGTTGCAGCTGGACGTCACGGATGACAAGAAACCAGCAGCCATCATGAAATCTGATCGCTCAGTCACAAACCAAGTAAGTTGACCGACCCTAGGTTTTTTCAAAACTACAAACAATTGTCTGTTTCGGCATTTTATCTGTCGATTCCAATCAACGGGAGAAAGCTATCAACATTTCCAATTATTTTGAAGTTGATTCAAGTAGCTGTTAGGTCTATTGTGATATTGTCAGAATGGGGAAGCGGCAAAAGCGTTTTTTTTGTGCAATTTCTTTTTGACAGAATTGACATTTTTCGAGCAAATGTTTATCTCTATGTAGTGTTACCTTGTTAATTACAGGCATGCAACTTTTCAGCAGATCCACTGATTTCCTCTTTTTTCTTCAGGTTTAGTTTCATGGAAAACTGAAAAAACACTGTACAAATTTTAGGTTTTTTTTTCTCTATTTCTCTGTTTTTCGCACTCTCAAAGCTGCACGCCTGTTAATTAGTCACCATTAGCTTGTTTTTGTTTACATTTATGTATTTTTATATTTAATTATTCACGTTAACTTGTTTTTTGTTTGCATTGATGTATTTTTTCCTTTAATATTTCAAGTTTACTGGGGGTTTTTGTTTACATTGATGTATTTTTTATTTAATATTTCAGGTTAACTTTTTTTTTTTTTACATTGATGTATTTTTTTCTTCAACATTTCTTGTAATCTTTTCAGATGTTTGTCTTGGTCAAATAAGCGATATTAACAATAATGTTTTTTGAGAGTCTTTGGTCGCAGATTACTTTTATAAGTTTTCAAAGTGATTTCACCATATATTGTTACAATGCACCTAGTGACACAACCCTACGAAACCATTCAAACGATTCAATCTCGGCAACTTCTCACCACCAGAAGGCATTTCCCCCCAACCCCAACCCCCACGCTCCGGGGTCCGCCAAGACTTCAAACGGAGGCGTGCCAAGGATGCGATCCTTCTCCCTCAACCGTAACACCTACCTGAAGACGCTGTGCTGCAACCCGTGCACTAAGTCCTACCGCTTCCCAAACAGCGACGGAACTTCCATGATACAGGTGCAGGAGATCATGACGGAGAGTAAGCTCAACTTCATCATCCCTCAACAAATCATGTGAGTTTCATAATAATATTAACACTAATATTGGAGTCCTATATGTATATATAGGGCAAATACCCACCAGTAAGGTGCTCAAGGCGCTTGAACAAAAACACTTTTTTGAAGTGTTTGAATTATGAGACCCATTTATGTAGCACCTTTTCAGCCAATGCCAGAAACACTGAGGCAAACGCCTCCTAAATGTTACTGGATTCTTTTACGTGCATTACACAACGCACAGGACCAACAACTTTACGTCCCACCCGAAAGGACAAAGCAATAATGGTTAAGTATCTTGCTTAAGGACACAAGTGTCAATATGCAGCCAATCAAACCAAGAACAAACACTGGGGCGAACCCCTTCTCTTTACGATAAGTGCACTGAGTTCTTTTGCAGTGGACAGTAACAACGGATAGGGGAGTTCATACACGTCATTAAAAAAGAGACATCGTTTTGCTGATTTTAGTTGTATTTTTGCCCAAGATTGACAACATTTCTCACAGTATTGCTTTTAATGGTCATCCATGATACAAACACAAGTGTGTCGGTCATTTGTGAGCAAAAAAATTATAAAAATTCAGTGTCAACAGGGTCTCTATTTTGCCATGCGTCGGCCTGGAATTTCATCTTGGAGAGGGCAAGGCCTGTCCATTTTACAAAGGGGACTTCCACTGCAAAATCTTAAAGTCTATTGGAAACTTTTGAAGGGGCACCAAGGCCAAGACCAGGGGCAACAGGGGCCATTTGGCCTCTGTGTAATTCCAGGCCTGATGCGTGTTGAAACGTTCTTCACTCTCTTAGCCATTTCATGTGGGCACGAAAACGGAACAGTTTAAAAAAAATGCTAGTCAATCAATTTTTCCAGCATAACAAGAACATACTCAAAATGGTTTGGATTTGTTTTGCTTGCAAAATCTATGCCAACGTAAATCTATAACTCGGCCTAGGCTCGACGCTACCTCTGAGATCGCAAAATCCGAGTCTGACGCTCATTCAACATGAACAGATAAGATTATCCTATTTGTATCTGTATCGTATCCATTCACTTGTGAAACTTCTCTATTGTCTGTGCTTTCCCTTGATCCGGCATGACAAAAACTATCCATTGTCATAATTGATTAGGTTTGTTAGTGAAATTAAGTTACGTTTACCTAATCGCACAAAGAAAAATCAACACTTTCTGGAAAGGAACAAATGGATTGTTCATTTAGTAGCCGACTGGCAAGTGAAGATGTGTTTTTTTTAATAGCCTTATGCAGTTTTGACAAGAAAAGTATGCCCTGCTGATAGCCCTCGATTTTTACAAGTAACAATAATATAATATACTAGTAGTATCACATTGTAAATTACGGATTCCTTTAAGTGCTTTTCAATTTTAAAAACCTTATTTCTAAAAAAAAAATTAAAAACCTTCTAAAAGGTTTTAAAGTTTTCTTTACAAGTAACAATTATTAAAAAATAATAGTAGTAGCGCATTGTAAATCACAGACTCCTTTAAGTGCTTTTCAATTTTAAAAACCTTATTTCTAAAATAAATGTTAAAACCTTGTAAAAGGTTTTAAAATGTTAAAATAAAACCTTTATTGACTTGACATACAGACAATATGGTTTACTTTGCAGTGATGTTTTGCATAATTTAGGAGAGCGGACCCGTGGGCCTCGTTCTTATGCAGTGATAAATAGAAGCAAAAGAATCAATCAAACCAAAAGTGCTACCAATATACCAGAAATCTATAAGAACTTTAAAGGTATTATACGGGATATTAGACAAAATAGTCTCTGACAGTGATCATTGTGTGATCAACCATGTTCATGCAAAAACAAACCTGTGAAAATTTGGGCTTAATCCGTTGTGTGAGTCAGGAGAAAATAGTGAAAAACCATGCACAATTTTTTGTGTGTACACATTGTCCTTAATTTTGGTTGTAACAACCGAAATCAGCTGTTGCTGAGGTTTTCAGATACAGTTTTATCGAATATGAGTTCATTTCAGAGGAATATATTACACAGAAAAAAATGGTTCTAGAACTTCATAATCAGTAAGCTTTCAGACTACCAGTAAAATTAAACAATGCAGTTTTTTATCCTTACCAATCCTGTAGAATACCTTTTATCCTTACCAATCCTGTAGAATACCTTTTATCCTTACCAATCCTGTAGAATACCTTTTATCCTTACCAATCCTGTAGAATACCTTTTATCCTTACCAATCCTGTAGAATACCTTTACCAATCCTGTAGAATACCTTTTATCCTTACCAATCCTGTAGAATACCTTTTATCCTTACCAATCCTGTAGAATACCTTTACCAATCCTGTAGAATACCTTTTATCCTTACCAATCCTGTAGAATACCTTTTATCCTTACCAATCCTGTAGAATACCTTTTATCCTTACCAATCCTGGAGAATACCTTTAAAATAATAAAAAGGAGAGGGAGAATCGGAGGGATGACTTCAACTAATTTTTCATTCGATATTAATTTTGTATCGGGGGTAGTTTTTGGACCTACGCTGATGATGACAAAACACTGATGCCTTCGGAGTCCGACTCTAGACAAGTTTTTCAGTGAAATTTTTATTTACCAGTACACAGGATGTGAAGGTCTTATCGAAACTCTGACTTTTTCCTGAAGGAAATCGGAGCTGCATGTGTTCTCGGTAATTTACTAAAAAAAGGCAGACATCCTCTTTTTTTATAGTATTTGTGATTACAAAACATTTGTTATGATTCCTTGTGGTTTTTCCGCAAATGTGTTTTTAAAGGAACATTACAGAATTGGTTTTTGCTAACAAAACAGTTGCTGGCAGTGTAAGCACTTTATGTAATCCACCATATACATAAACTGACAAACCTGTAGAAGTTTGAGATCGATCGGCCATCTGGGTCACGAGAAAATAGTGAAAAACCGATTTCACATTTGCATGAAATCATATATAGATTCAACAAGTGAATAAAACGCTCACTGTGACTGTGAGCGGTAAACTCCAATCGGAAAATTAGTTTATTCATTTCTCATCAAATATGGTATTTCAGACAGAAATATTTCAAGGGATGTTTTCTATTATCATCATCATTAGACCGTGTAAGTTTTATGTAAATCTGTGATCAAAAAGTATATTTTACAAGTTTTTTTCTTATAAATTCTGTAACGTATCTTTAAGCTGAGCGCAACGTGCAATCTGGTGGATGGTACCTGCTCGTGCTTGGCACTTCCTGCTAGAACTCCAAACTGGGTTCATGTGCTCCTGAAAGTAGCGTACAAATAATGAAAGTTTGTGGAGTGCCTCAGGGACAATATTTTCATGAGGTGAAAGATATGGAATGTTCCATTCAACTAAGCGAAACAAAACATTCATTATTTGTTTACTATACCATGTTATCGTAGTTTACAAAAAGAGCAACCTTGTACTTTCCAGGGCATTTCCTGGCAGGCAAGATAGTGCAATAGTCACGTTGGAAATTTTATGTTTTGTATCATAAATTCCACATGAATGCAGAGTTTAATAGATGTTAAATTTGTGGGATACAAAACCGGGGATAAAGAAGATTATTTGGTTTTACCCTTTCGCCGATGTGTGTAAAGCACTGTATACTCGGTACTTCCCCGAGTTCTGTGGGAAAAAAATCCACAGGCATATTACTCGGGTGGGATTTGAACCCACGACCTTTGCCATTCTAGAGCAGATGTCTTACCAACTAGACCACCGGGATTGCCCGTCAGCTACAGGCAGTTCGAATCCTGTATGCAGAGTTATTATAAAAGTAATAGCTGAACATGTTTTTAGATGAGCCCCCCTTTTATGAAAATCAGACAGTGCAATCTCAATGAAATATTATACTGTTAATAATGACTGTTTATGAGTGCAATGGTGCCAATATTTTCATGAGTTGAAAGATGGAATGTTCCATTCAACGAGGCAGAAATGGAACATTCCATCTTTCAACTCATGAAAATATTCTCACTATTGCACGAATGAAAAACATTCATTATTTGTTTTACATAACATCCAAGTCTATAGATCTTTGTCATTTTGATTGGAGGATACAACTTTCAAAACAAACGAAGCGTACAATTATTTAATTGTGACATTACAACCATTTCTTTTGGTTCGGCTTGTTTGGATTCAACATTGACTAAGTGCGTTCTGTACTGCTATTTTGAGACACGCGGGCACCGTATTGTAGTATGTGCCTTGCAGTATTACTGTACTGCTGCATTATCAAAGACATGCGCACGCAATGTACGCACCCTGCAATAGAACAAATCGGATGGAACGAAAAATGCACGATGAATGGAACGAAAAAAGCACGGTGAATGACGTAGCGTGCAATGGTACGTTTATTTGCTATCACGTGACGGACAATCCTCCAATCAAATGGCAAGGATCTGCTTGGGTGATATATAAAAGATTTTATGTTTTTTTCCATTGGGTTGTGTACAAATCGCGCCTGCAGGAAGTCAAGGCTCTGTAGCTCTATTGTAAACATGTGACGTGGTGTGTCATGGCCGAGTGGTTAAGAGCACCGGACTCAAGCTCTGGTGTTTCTGATCAGCAGAGTGTGGGTTCAAGTCCCGGTTGTGGCCACTTGTGTCCTTAAGCAAGATGCTTTACCATAATTGCTTTGTCCTTCAGGTGGGACATTAAGCTGTCGGTCCCGTGTACTAGGATTGGTAGTGCATGTAAAAGAACCCAGAACACTTATCGTGGAAGAGTAGGGGTTAACCCAGGTGTTGTTGGTTCACATACATGTAGCAAACACTCTTGTTTACAGGTTTCCTCAGGCTTGACAGCTACAGTGATTAAGTTCACTTATGAGGTATCCTTGATTTCATGACCAGAAATGTATAATAACAATAATGTCACATATCTAATAGTAGATCTTTGTCATTAAATTGGGGAATAAAACTCAATTTGAAATAAGAATAAACAACTTGAACAAGATTGTAAGATTTTTTTTGTACTGCTGTCTATAATGCATGATGTGGTCTAGCGTGCACTAGTCAAAAAGGATGGGATGAAAATGCAGGGTGAACAGTAGCCTTTTGTCAAGGCCATCATGGCTCGGACAGCTTTGTTAATAGTGGAGCGACTGGAACGAGAGACCACGCGCGTGAGCCGAGGGCCTTTTCCAACTTGTTAGCGGTTTTTGTAATGAATTATTCATGAAGTATGAAACGTGCATTATGCACTTCTGATTGGTTTGGGCTTTGCTACCGTTTCGGGCAGTAAAAGTCGAGATTATAAAGAAACACATAAAAACCGCAAACAAATTGGAAAAGGCCCTCGTGGCTTCGCCACTCGCGTGCGTGTTCTCCCATTTCAGTCGCTTGGGATCGCAGCTCCAATACACAAAGGCCTTGACAAAAGGCTAGGTGAACAGTACCAAAACGCACAGTTTATAACGAAAGGCACAAAATGGCCGAATAATGAACGCTACAAACCCTCCAATTAAATGAGAAGGATTCCACCTGTGTTAAACAAATGAGAATAAGAGCTTTCAAGTAACACCTAGTGCCTATAAAGGATGTATTTCTCAGCATGTGGACTGTTTAAAACCTCACATCACATTAATATCAATTCTGGTTTGGGGTTGAACAAAGAAAAATTGACTAGAGCGGGTTTTGAACCAACAACCACCGGATTAACGTACCGGTGCTCTACCAACTAAGCTATCTAGCCCTATGTTGGCGGTCTCCCTATTTTGTCAATATCTTTTTTCGGGGGTGACAAAATAGGGAGACCGCCAACGTTGGTAGAGCACCGGTACGTTAATCCGGAGGTCGTTGGTTCAAATCCCGCTCTAGTCAATTTTTCTTTGTTCAACCCCAAACCATTTGAAATTTACCCAGTCAGTTTCCCTTGTATTTCATTACTTGATATCAATTATGACGCTTCTGTTGTCTTTTTTAATTCCTTTTCATTTTATCTCAGAAGTGGCTGATTTTGGTTTGTTGCTTCACGTGTAAAAAAAAAAGGCATACATCCAGAAGTGTATATGTGTCAGGATTTTTAAAAAAATTTGTTTGTAGTATGTCCTCTCTAAGGCCTGGCTTTGAAAGTGTTTCATGTTTATCCTTTTTTAACCTGTTCCTTTCATTTTCATTTCATGAACAGAAAAATTTATTTACAAGAGGAGCAACGGATGGTGGAGGAGCTGAACTTGTTTGAGAAAGTGAGTGTTGGGATAATTTGGGTCTGGTTTCATATTTTTGTAAATGGCATTGTATTTGTTAAATTTGCTGTTTTATTTTTTTGCGAATGTTTTTGCTGATTTGTTTGTTGATTTTTAAGTACATCTCCAAGGTGACCCTCCAAGCCAAACACAAACCCAAGTATTTATGTTTATGGTGTTGTTAATTTTCAAAGCTCATGGTCTGGTTCTTGAAAATTTGCATAAATAGATAATCATGTGTAAGAGATTAGGTGCCATGCAAAAGTTGAACAGCGTATGGAATGGCCCTTGAACATGAGTTTAAAAAAAAATTTTTTTTAACATTTCTTAAAAATATCAGCGAAAAAAATATCACAAATTCTGATGATTGTTATTGTTTGTTTCGTTGTTAAAGGTATTTATTAATTAGAATAACAGTGTGATGACCTGGTCTTCACTGTGTGGTAATGACCTTGGTTCACCAACCCGGTCATTACCACCCAAGTCGTCACACTGTTATTCCCTAACTCAAAACCACACTGGATGATATTGTATGGTCAGATAGTAGGAGGGTTGACTGTGTACTTTGTAGATACATTCACCACATGATATCATATTGTAGGCTAGCATAGGTAATCTATCCTTCAAAACCACACTGGATGATATTGTATGGTCAGATAGTAGGAGGGTTGACTGTGTACTGTGTAGATACATTCACCACATGATATCATATTGTAGGCTAGCATCGGTAATCTATCCTTCAAAACCACACTGGATGATATTGTATGGTCAGATAGTAGGAGGGTTGACTGTGTACTGTGTAGATACATTCACCACATGATATCATATTGTAGGCTAGCATCGGTAATCTATCCTTCAAAACCACAGTGGATGATATTGAATGGTCAGACAGTAGGAGGGTTAATTTAATTTCTTTAAGTCTTTGTTTTCATTAGACAAACAGTCCTCATGGTTTTTTTAAACCTCCATTAGGAGTCTACAAATTCAAGTAGCTGCCGACTGCATTATTTACAACCAATGTATTAGTTTCCATGACAACCTCTTTTGTTGTTTGTCTGATAACAGCTCTCGGAGGAATGGGAGCGAGCGAGACTAGCCGTCACGACGGAACACTTCAGAATGAGAGCCCGCTACAGCGAGTGTCTGGAGTACCTCAGTAAACAAAACAAAGGTACGCTGACTTGAGGAACTTCGGCTACGGCTAGGGCCACTGGCTGCAGCGGCAATGTTGCAGCCATAGCCACTGTCAAAGCCATTAATTCGGACATACATGTAGCCGTATTAGGGGAAAACTATCATGCTTGACAATGTGCTCATACGCAGTATTTGGGAAGCAATAGAAGTTTACCAAGTCAGTTTAGTCATTTCGTCAGCAACATCACAAAGTGCCGAAAAACATGAAAAATCGATGGGAAAACTTATTTTGACTTTTTGGGTGGTTTCAATTTAGTTTATCAGTATCTAACAATTTATTATCTAACATTAAAGTTTGGCTGCAGGGGACTTTTTGGCACTTTGTGAAATTGCTGACGATTTTATGCTCGATTTGTTGCATGGTATACCCTTCCTAACTTTCCATTGTGTCTTCATTGTGTTCTGGGAATCTCAGGAATTCTTTAGAGGATTTTTTGGGGGTGGGTTTTTTTTTTTGTTTTTTTTTTTACTTCTGTTCAAGAGAGGAAGAGTGTGCTGGATTAAAGCAACATTTGTGGGGGGGGACTCCCTCTGCCACATGTCGAGCACAGTTTACAAGCAGCAGCCCAACGTCATCCTATTCTCGAATCTAAAGTAGGTGCAACAATCACAAAGTTGTTCCTCGTCTTGTCGCATGTGGGACATCACGGCAGCTCCACAGGAGGGCAGTCTCCCCTCAAGGGACGCTCAGAAGAGATGGTCATTCTGCATCCGGGGCAGGAAGGGCGATTTGGGTCAACGATTCTCCACAAAGTGGGACTTCCCCTTTGGGCTGAAATGTTTTTGATTAAATCGGAATTGGAACCATGGAAACTAGGGCACTGCTCGAGGGTGGGGTCACATATGTGTGCTATCTAGGCATTTTTAAAGGTCAACAATTAATATTGAAGGTATGAATGGCCGGATAATTATGGCAAGAAAACTTTTTTTGTAAAGGTTTTAGGCCAAATAAAAAAATACTTGTTGATCGTCCCCTCCCTCATCCTTTTTTGAGGCCGCATCCTTTTTATTATTATTTTTTATTTTACTTTTTTTTCTTCAAAAAGACACATTTTCTGTGTATTTTTCATTAAACTTACCAATCTTTTAGAATTTGTAACTACAGAAAGTAAGTGGTGATGTTAAACTGAAGAATTGGTGGCCAGTTTGAATTCAAATGCTTCGCAGCCACCTTCGACAGAAATAAAAAAATAAAAAATAAAAAGGCCCTCATCCTCCTCTTTTTGAAAAAACCTGGACGATCAACTGGTATTCTTTTTTACTTGGCCTTATAGGACAGCTGATGTTAAAAAAACACAAGTCTTTAAATTTAAGAAGTTTTTCTCTATTACTGAGGATGCTGTTCTTAAAAAGCTCCTTGAAATCTTGAAGTCCAGGGGTCACCAAAAGGTGGAAGTGTCATAATTACCTTCCAACAATTTGGATTTCTAGTTTCAGACTTTTTTGTCTGCAAAGGCTCTCGCCCCTGCTGTACTTTGAGAAAATAATGTTTCTTCAAACTGGAACTGTTCTGGAACTGTTGAATTTTATTTTATTTATAATAAACCACAAGGGAAACTGGCAAGGTAAATATTTTAATAATTTGGGGTTGAAGAAAGACAAATCTACTAGAGAGGGACTTGAACCTGCGATCCCCAAATAAACGTGCTGGTGCTCTACCCACTGAGCTATCTAGCCCTATCTTTGTTTGTGGTGAACAAAGATATTGACAAAATAGGGAGACCGCCAACAGCAGGGCTAGATAGCTCAGTGGGTAGAGCACCAGCACGTTTATTTGGGGATCGCAGGTTCAAGTCCCTCTCTAGTAGATTTGTCTTTCTTCAACCTCCAAACAATTCTTTCGCTGGAGCTGACACTGCTTGTAGGAGTATCAACTTCTTGTCAGTTTTGATTTACCTGTTGCTCCAGTCCGCTTGTCAGTTTTGATTTACAAGTTGCTCCAGGGTTAGAGAAGACATGAATGACCTGTTGCAAACCGCTTCCCAACCCAAACCATCTGTGGTGTCAATGCAACATGTGTTAACGGCCTCACGTTTCAACCCTACCAAAGGCTAAATTGAGTTCAAAAATAAGATTGCCGACAAAATGAATTAATATAATAAGTAGGATTTCAAACTTTGCGTGGTGGGAATGCAATTAAGTGAGGTTTGCAGTAACACCATGTACATGAGTAGAATTTGAAACTTTGCATGGTGGAGGTACATTCTAGTAAGGTTTGCAGTAACACCATGTACATGAGTAGGATTTGAAACTTTGCATGGTGGAGATACAGTCTAGTAAGGTTTGCAGTAACACCATGTACATGAGTAGGATTTGAAACTTTGCATGGTGGGGATACAATCAAGTAAGGTTTGCTGTAACACCATGTACATGAGTAGGATTTGAAACTTTGCATGGTGGAGATACAATCTAGTAAGGTTTGCAGTAGCACCATGTACATGAGTAGGATTTGTAACTTTGCATGGTGGAGATACAATCTAGTAAGGTTTGCAGTAACACCATGTACATGAGTAGTAGGATTTGAAACTTTGCATGGTGGAGATACAATCTAGTAAGGTTTGCGGAGACACCATGTACATGAGTAGTATGGTTTGAAACTTTGCATGGTGGAGATACAGTCTAGTAAGGTTTGCAGTAACACCATGTACATGAGTAGGATTTGAAACTTTGCATGGTGGAGATACAATCTAGTAAGGTTTGCAGTAGCACCATATACATGAGTAGGATTTGAACTTTGCATGGTGGGGATACAATCTAGTAAGGTTTGCGGAGACACCATGTACATGAGTAGGATTTGAACTTTGCATGGTGGAGATACAATCTAGTAAGGTTTGCAGTAGCACCATGTACATGAGTAGGATTTGAACTTTGCATGGTGGGGATACAATCAAGTAAGGTTTGCTGTAACACCATGTACATGAGTAGGATTTGAAACTTTGCATGGTGGAGATACAATCTAGTAAGGTTTGCAGTAGCACCATGTACATGAGTAGGATTTGTAACTTTG
Organism: Pycnopodia helianthoides; assembly: GCA_032158295.1. Classification (NCBI taxonomy): domain Eukaryota; kingdom Metazoa; phylum Echinodermata; class Asteroidea; order Forcipulatida; family Asteriidae; genus Pycnopodia; species Pycnopodia helianthoides. Next base: position 3,502,268 of record CM063248.1, on the reverse strand, counting down.
CATGGTGGAGATACAATCTAGTAAGGTTTGCAGTAACACCATGTACATGAGTAGTAGGATTTGAAACTTTGCATGGTGGAGATACAATCTAGTAAGGTTTGCGGAGACACCATGTACATGAGTAGTATGGTTTGAAACTTTGCATGGTGGAGATACAGTCTAGTAAGGTTTGCAGTAACACCATGTACATGAGTAGGATTTGAAACTTTGCATGGTGGAGCTACAATCTAGTAAGGTTTGCAGTAGCACCATATACATGAGTAGGATTTGAACTTTGCATGGTGGGGATACAATCTAGTAAGGTTTGCGGAGACACCATGTACATGAGTAGGATTTGAAACTTTGCATGGTGGAGATACAATCTAGTAAGGTTTGCAGTAACACCATGTACATGAGTAGGATTTGAAACTTTGCATGGTGGAGCTACAATCTAGTAAGGTTTGCAGTAACACCATGTACATGAGTAGGATTTGAACTTTGCATGGTGGAGACAATCTAGTGAGGTTCGCAGTTGAAACTTTGCATGGTGGAGATACAATCTAGTCAGGTTTGCAGTAGCACCATGTACATGAGTAGGATTTGAAACTTTGCATGGTGGGGATACAATCAAGTAAGGTTTGCTGTAACACCATGTACATGAGTAGGATTTGAAACTTTGCATGGTGGAGATACAATCAAGTAAGGTTTGCTGTAACACCATGTACATGAGTAGGATTTGAAACTTTGCATGGTGGAGATACAATCTAGTAAGGTTTGCAGTAGCACCATGTACATGAGTAGTAGGATTTGAAACTTTGCATGGTGGAGATACAATCTAGTAAGGTTTGCAGTAGCACCATATACATGAGTAGGATTTGAACTTTGCATGGTGGAGCTACAATCTAGTCAGGTTTGCAGTAACACCATGTACATGAGTAGGATTTGAACTTTGCATGGTGGAGATACAATCTAGTAAGGTTTGCGGAGACACCATGTACATGAGTAGGATTTGAAACTTTGCATGGTCCAAAAACAATCAAGTGTGATTTGTGGAGACCCCATGTACATTATTTGTCTTTATGAGTTGTGGTGGTTCTAAGAAGAACCGGTGATTTGACAACTAAATTTATTTTTTTTACTATGCATGTCTAAAAGTTTAAAGAATTGAGACTGTTATTTTATCAGAAGGAAATCAACCACAAAACAGCCACTTCAGGGATTAAAAGTGTTTACAGACGAAAGATGTAGGGCGAAAATAAGCGTTGAAAGCAACTGTTGGGTTTTTTTTATTGGTGAGAGACAATATTTTGAAGACAAGGGAACGACCCTTAAAGGAAGGGATACTTTTGGTAATTACTCAAGAAATTACCATAGAAACTTACTTGGTAAGGAGCAACTGAGAGCAGCTGATTGTATACAACAATGTGAGAAACGACTCCCTCTGAAGTAATGTAGTTTTTGAGGAAGAGGTAATTTCTCACCAGAATATCTTAATCTGAGCTTCAGACATGAAGCCTTTTTCAGCCATTTGAAAGCAGACAGTTCTATGCAACAACTGTGGTTTTTCCTGTCATTATTTTCTTGCAACTTCGACGACCAATTGAGCGCAAGTTTTCAAAGGTTTGTTATTTTATGCATATGTTGGGATACACCAAGTGAGGATACTGGTCTTTGACAATTACCAAAAGCATACCCTGCCTTTAAAGCAAGTTGAGCAAAACTTGCAAACTCATTCAATCACCCGGAGGTTTTAAAGTACATTTCTTAAACACCTGAGCTCAAGGGTGAACAACTCGCCAGTGCTCCCCCAAGACAGTGTCAAACCTCCCCCGAAACCAAAGTTTCATGCGGCGTGGAAATGAGTTGCAAATATTTTTACGGCTTGTGGAAGTGATTTCGCAAATAATTGTCTCCCCCAAATCGCCGATGGTACAATTACGCGTAGGACTCTAGAGGGGGGCTTGGTTCCAGTGGATCCACCTCGACGGCAGCTGGGTCCCATGTTGGGGACGAGGCCCCACCTCCCATGCCCCAGTTCCTGCAGCTCTTTTGAGCTGGTCGAGACCAGAGAGCGTTCTGCACACGAGGGGATGTTCCAGTTTGTGGAAATAATGACCCATATCGCCCCTCACTGCGTCCGAGGGGCACAACGGCGCTCCCAACGGAGGAATCCACCAGACGACTCTGGAGACACGATCATTAAACACCACCAGGTGGAACGCGTAGAACCCAGATTCATGTCTGGGGGTGAGGGGAGCCGAGGATATGCATGGCATCTGCAGCAAATTAATTCCAAACGGATATTTTGAAGACAACTTTTGGATTTAGAGGGCAAAGAGAAGTTGTGCCTCTCTTGAGAATCCTGACTCATTCATATTTCATCGTCGTCTTTTTGGAAAACAATAGTATTGAAACATTAAGCGTTGCATCGGTGTCAATCAAACTTTGTAGAGAATTTGCTGTTTTTTATTAACGCAGAAAGATAAAGCCTCGTTCACACTTTAAGAAGTTGTGATCCAAACACTTTGGGGCAGCAAGTTGAAAATAGTTTGATAATTATTAATATCACAGAAAGTGGTTTTACGTTTGCTTTGATGTGAAGGATGTTTGCATATAGCATTGCACCAGTGTCAAGCACAAGATTTTGAAAAGAGAATTTTTATGTATGCAGAAGAATAAAGCCTCGTTCACTCTCTAAAAAGTTTTGATCACAAACATTTTGGGCAGCAAGTTGAAAATAGTTTGACACAATTATAGATGCCACAGATTCTCTACGCTTACTTTCATGTAATGGTAGTTGGCATCAGTGTCAATCCAAAAGTTAAGACTTAATAATTTTTGTTTTTATTAATCAGTAGAATAAAGGCTCCTTCAGACAAGAAGTTGTGAGAGCTACCTTTTGTGGCAGCAAGTTGAAAATAGTTTTACACAATTATAGACGCCACAGAAATTGGTTCTACATTTTCTTTCTTTAAAGTGTTTTTGAACTGTTTGCAGTAGTTTGTTTTGTAAAAGAGCAAAAAGTTAGTTTTTAAAAATCTTAGGGAGAACCGAGAGAATTTTAATAAAGGTAAAGGTTCGTTGTCAATATTTGTCTGTAATTTGTTACGTTTGTAGGTCCTCAGTTCAAGAAGAGTACAGCTAGAGGTGATAAGCTTCTTGAGTTCGTCCCCATCAACCTTCATCTCCAGAGACTGAGGGTTGAGGAGCCCGGCTGTAAAGGTACTTTCTCAAGTTTCATCAAACATGTAACCAAGCGGGAAGTGTCGCTCGTAGGAAATAGGAGGAAGAATACGGAAACTTACAAGGCACTCGACTACTTGGTTCACAAATTTCGTAATAAGTGCATATTGTTTAATCAAGACTTGCAACTTTTTTCAGCTTACCGGCTGATTTCCGCTTTAAAGGTCATACTTTGGTAACGACCCCGAAAAGAAATTGTGTAATTTTTTTTCCGAAAGTCTACTTGGTCATGGTTGTAAACATCCTGCAAAATTATTTCGTCTGAAGTGCATCCGTTGATTAGAAATCAAGAAAAAGTATGTTGAAAAAATTTGAATCTCCAAAGATCGCCTGAAGGCAACTTTTGGAGATACAAATTTTTGTGGTGTCCATTTGTGAATGCTCTGGCCAGAGATGCGGTTGGTATTCGCTGTCACCTCGCTAAATGTGGATGGATTCCATGTTCTTGATGAAAATACCATGACAGTTTGTTGCTGTTTTCTCAACAAGTAGACACTGTATTCAGCTGAAACTTTCACAAGTGACTTTTATTGTATCTTTCATGATAATTTTGGCAATAGATCAGCATTACGTTGACAAAAACCAAGCGATGATTCTACCTTTAAAAAAACAAAATCTTGCCATAGAGAACTGAAAGTTTTGTGTCTTTGATTTTTTTCTTCTCTTATTTTGCAATACAAACTTTCAGTCTGGTTGTGGTATTGATGTCATGTGGTGTCATGGCCGAGCGGTTTAGAGCAGACTTGTGCACACTTGTGAGCAAGATGCTTTACTATAATTGCTTCTCTTCACCCTGGGGTTTAAATGGGTACCTGCGAGGGTAGAGGTTGATATTGTGTTTGAAAAAGCCTTCTGAGCGCAACGGCAGCTCAGGGCTGAAAACTCCCCAGGGAGCTGAAAAATATTACAGGAATGGTTCTGGCCAATGACCAGGGCTTATATGGTAAAAATTTTGATACGTTATTGTCAAGAAGGCTTTAAATGAACTAAGTTTTATAATAGTTATATTATTATTATTGTTATTATTATTGATAATTATTTCTAGAGTCCTTGTACGACATCATGACAGTCGGCGCGTTTGCTGCTCACTCCATGAAGTTCCGGCACGGGGGTTTAAAGAGAATGATGCAACACTCCGTTGAGGACCGAACTCGAAAGTAAGAACTAAAGATATTCCTCTTCTGTGAAATCAGAACAAATTTCAGTAGCAGCAATTACAAGGGATGTACATTAACTTGATTCAAAGACAGTACACATATCTCTAGCATCAATTACAAGTGCTATACCTTATCTTGACTCAAAGGCAGTACACAGATCAGTAGCATCAATTACCAGTGCTGTACCTTATCTTTGTTCAAAGAAAGCGTGTGAATTCTTAGTTTTTTTTCCTGATTTCAGGTTTTTCTCAAAATCTCAGCCTTTAGCCTTTAAGTTTTCCTGAAAGAAATAAAGCAATCACCAAAGGGAGAAAGAAATAGTCCATATTGAGTCCATGCCTGTAGATGTGTAATTCTGGTAATGCACTGTCAATAAACCTCCTGAATTGTAACATCCGGGCGGTTTAGGGCCTAGAATAAGGGGGAGCCAGGTCTGCAGGCCGTTTTTCAAGAATGTCCTTATTTGTCAAATCTCATCCCAGACTACCATTTACCAAGTGCTGAGTAGTGTGCCTTAATGTCTGGTACCCTGTTTCTCTTCACAGCAGCGTAATAGGAAATAGGATTCTGGATATGCAGGCCGTCAAGACTCTTACCCAAATTGCATCTCTCAAGACCAACATAGACTGGCTCGCTACGGACGTCTTGGAAGCAGCAAAGCACGTTGGTGTCGAGAGCATGAGGAAAACAGCCAAGAAGTTGAGTGAAAAGGTAAGAAGGATATTCTGAAGTAGCAGTGCTGCTGGCCGGGATATTGCTGGGACGCTGGCAGCCCAAGGTTTTGTACACAAAGACATAGAAAACCTGTTGTTTGCTTTACTTTTTATTCAAGTTTAGTGTCTTCCTCAATGATTTACACAGTTTCCCTGATAGGACATTATGATAAAATGGTGAAGAATATACTTATTAAAATGGCTTTTTGTGACATTGATTCTTTTACAGGATTTTAGGATCAGGTTTGTCTTCGCACAAGCTAGCCTATCTGGTCGATATGTGCGAATTGCATGCCAATACGTGCAAACTGTGGCCAATACACCCACAAAAAAGCATTTATTTTGTTTAGATTTCAGATCAAATTCACAGAAATCATTTAATAAAACAATTAAAAATGCTCCAGATTGCACAGTAGAGCTATTAAAACCAAAAGTAAACAAAAGTCAAAAACCTTGTTTCAATTCAGCATGCTTCGGCCAATTGTGAACAATTTTGAAACTAAACAGAAAGTAAATACTGAAGTTCTGTCAAAAAATCTTGCTGATGTACTGATGTTAAACCCGACCGTGCAGTTTCCGTGTCTATCACACTTAAACTCACCTATTGACTGCATTGTTTTCACGATTCAGTGTCTGTTTAGTTGCAAAACATTCATGGCCAGTGTTCTATACATCGTTATGTCGTGCTGTCTGTCAATGTGAATAGTTGAGCACACACCTTCCGCCCAGGTAGTAGTTAATAAGCAGGACAGTTCTTTTCAAAATAAATCTCCAAAAAAATCTACTCGCGGTAGTAGAACAAATAGCAAGACAAGTTCTCTAAAGAACAAAAATCTACATAGCAAAGTAGATATTTATACACATGGTGTTACTGCTACCTCACCATGCAATGCCTCAAAAACCATAACCTAATTCACATAAAAAGTTAAAAAGACGACGGCTTTTACATGTCTTTTGTGTACAAAACCTTGCACTGCCACTGTCCCAGTAATGGCGGCGCGGCGTGCAGCACTTACGCATGTGGATTGGTCTATAGAGGGAGTTCCACCCTGAACAACAAAAAATGCTAAGCTACAAACTCACCTTCTTACCCCAATTTTATCAAGCTGCTAACCGGTCAATGGTGCGTACCTATTTGTTTTAGCTAAGCCAAAATAGCAGGAAACTAGTCACAAATATGATATGGTATTTTGGGTGGTTACTTGTTTCTAAGCAAGATTTCTATATGCTAAACAATTTTGTGTACAAAACATTTTGTCACTGCTTAATTTCATAGGAGCTGCTTAAACAACAAATATTGCTGAACAGTTTTCTGCTAAGAAAAATAAAGCAGGATACCAGTCACAGATGGTACTCGTGGAATGGTATTTTGGCTAATTACCTTATTCTAGTTAGCAGAATTTTGTTGTGCTAAGCTCCCTTTGTGCTTAAGCAGCTCTTTGACATTGGGCCCAGTTAAGCACACAAATTTGCTGAGCACAGGAACATTTTGCTTAACAGACATAGATTACCTGCTTAGACTCCTACCACAGCTGTTTTCTTCCTCCAATCTTTGATTTCTTATCTTTTTCCTCCAAACCAGGTGACCGATTTACTAAACATCGTTAACCAGACGTTCATGGAGGAGGCGTTCAACTCCTACCGCAGCGCCTCCCTGGGTAGCTCCGCCTCCTTCAAATCCCCGAGCGACAAGTCCACGACGAAGTCCTCCTCCCCGAGTGACAGCGGCAACAGCAGCAGCAGGACGAGCGGCACCAGCGACGGCGAGTCGCAGCAGAGTCTGCCCACGCTGAACTCCACCCGCTGCAGTACGGCCAGCAGCAGCGCCAGCGGCAGCCAGACACAGGTCAGCCGCAGTCCCTACGAGGACTGGGAGTGGAATGGGTTGTCTTTTGTCAAGTCCCCTAGTCCGGGCGTTCTTGGTGTTAGTTATTCTCGTGGCAGAACTAACAATAAACTAATGTCTACCTGGGTATGTGGTGCTTTTATACTTTGCATCTTGCTATGCTTGCATAACTAAACAAAATTTAAATAATTTTTTTTCCTTTTCATTTGACATCCAAAAATAAGTAGGTCATCTTCATGATATCAAAATGAAATAAAGTAGCGCTGATCCTAAGGCTAGTTTCTCCCTCCCCCACCCCAAAAACACAAAATAATTGTCATAACATTTTATAAAAATTTCAAAGACTTCGTTCAAGATGTCATTGACCCATGTTCCAATTTTTAATTTTTTTTTAATTATTCCCCAAAGTATATTTACAGTTTTGGCTTGGCTTGAATTGTAAATGTGCCACCAGTGTGTCTGACCTGGTTCCTCCTATCAGGATGTTTGAGCGTGAAACCAGGCTTTCTGCTTCTTCTCACCCATACACTCTTGATTTGCTGAGATGTAGAACAAAGAGCCATTCCAGTAGCTTTATTCTACGTACTGCATCTCTTTGGAACTCCTTGCCTGGTGCATGTTTCCCTCCATCCCACAATCTAGACTGTTTTAAGAGGAATATCAATTCCTACCTTCAGCTCCCCTGAGTTATTTTCATCTTAAATGTTTTCTTCTTGTAGCCCCTTACCAAGAGTGGCTTTAAGCCTTGTTTGAGGCGAACTTGCACAAAAGAAGGATGTTTTTAATATAACAAAATTACTAGTGGCAGTGCATTTGTAAGGCTGCTTTAGGCAATCACATGCAATTCTCTATCTCTAGGCCTTGTGCAATCACTTTCCAGGGCCCAATTTCATAGAGCTGCTTAAGCACAAAAAGGAGCTAACATACAATGTACAATTTGTGACTGGTATCCTGCTCATTTTTGCTTGGCAAAAAATTGTTGAGCAATATCTTCTGCTTAATCGGATCTTATGAGATCGGGCCCAGATCATCAACGCACTTACAATGTCACCATTACAGGGATCAACTTATATATATGGTTTATTGTAAAAAAACATTCAAATTAAAGCAGCCTAGAGGCCGAACAAAACTCAAATTTACAAATGTTAAAAATGCATATATTGCGTTTAGAATTTAGAATACACAGCTGCGAATAGATAAGTTGTTTCATATACTCCTAAATCCTCCTGACTAGACAGGCATTTGCCAGTGGCCTCCTCCTCAAATTGTACCCACTGGGATCACTGGTATCCGCTCCCACCACAGCATGTCTTCCAGTGTGCATTATAGCTGTGTCATGTACTCTTGCCTGAATTGAACACCAAGAGGGAGGGGGGAGGGTGGAGGGAGGAGGTAGGGGGGCATCAAACTGGTTTGACTGCTGTCCGTGATATCCCACAATGCACAAGGTCTAAAACTCTATCTGCTGCGATGAGTGTGGCTGAAAAAAACAGTTTCATTGTTTTGTTCCATGCTTTAGTCTTGTTTGAGTGCATGAATCCCATTGTGTACTAGTATTCTTAAAAGCATGTAAATAATTCATTCCTTCTCATACCACCCTTCGTACTTTCACTGACTAACGTAGAATAAAACCTAGTTAGCCCTAATCCTGTTTGTAAGTGTGACGTCATTCCACTGTAAGCCACGCCCACTTCACACAAACTGGCTCCACTGATTACCAGAAGCCCATAGGAGTTGCATTGATTTAGTTCTTCCTTGATTTATGCAAGGAAATTTTTTAAAATTTGGAACAGTGATTTTAAATTTGTTTTCAAAGACTGATGAGGTCTTCTCGGAATTATAAGTTTGTGTCATCAGAAATGTTGTTGAACGATAAAGTGGCTTGTTCTCGGTAAGAATATCTCGCAACTAGATATTCCCCAAGCCAGAACTTCAAGATATAAACAGTCCTTTATTCCTTGTATGGTTAGCCTTTAAAATGCAGCCCCCACTCATTGTACAGAATTCTGTGTTAGTTCATTCCTTTTTTAATTTTTTAGGTTTTTCTTTATTTTAATTTATATTTCTTTCTTTTTTATGTCACTCTTTGTAAACTGAATATTTTTAGTCTCCAGACTTAAAAAAAACAAAATGAAATGAAATGAAACAGCTTTGGAGCCAGAAGAAGGGAAACTTTGGGCGTGCAGCAGATTGGCACACGTGTGACTCAATGACTTAACAATTAGAAGAAAAATCTTTAACTTTCCCACATTGCATGATCTTTAAACCTCTAATTACCTTAAGTGTTGCCTGTGTTGTTTGTTATGGTCTTTTCTCGCTAATGCCCTCAGTTAAAGAGAGAACTGAGAAAAAGGAGGACTTGAGAGTTCGTTTCGAGATGAGTGTCACCAATTGAGAAAAGAATGTGTGTTAGTTTAGTCTTGAGGACAAGACTAGATACATTTCACATGCCTCTAAAGAGATGGTGGTACATTGTATACAGTGTGATGTGAGTGTGAGCTAAGTCTTGAGGACAAGACTAGATGAATTTCACTGGTCTGTAAAGAGATGGTGGTAAATTGGATACAGTTTGATATGTGAGTGTTAGTTAAGTCTTGAGGACAAGACTAGATAAATTTCACAGGCATATAAAGAGATGGTGGTACATTGTATACAGTGTGATGTGAGTGTGAGCTAAGTCTTGAGGACAAGACTAGATAAATTTCACAGGCATATAAAGAGATGGTGGTAAATTGGACACAGTTTGATATGAGGTGTTAGTTAAGTCTTGAGGACAAGACTAGATAAATTTCACAGGCATATAAAGAGATGGTGGTAAATTGGACACAGTTTGATATGAGGTGTTAGTTAAGTCTTGAGGACAAGACTAGATTAATTTCACAGGCATATAAAGAGATGGTGGTACATTGTATACAGTGTGATGTGAGTGTGAGCTAAGTCTTGAGGACAAGACTAGATCAATTTCACTGGTCTGTAAAGAGATGGTGGTAAGTTGGATACAGTTTGATATGAGGTGTTAGTTAAGTCTTGAGGACAAGACTAGACAAATTTCACTGGCCTCTAAAGAGATGGTGGTAAATTGGATACAGTTTGATATGAGGTGTTAGTTAAGTCTTGAGGACAAGACTAGACAAATTTCACAGGCCTATACAGAGATGGTGGTAAATTGGATACAGTTTGATATGTGAGTGTTAGTTAAGTCTTGAGGACAAGACTAGACAAATTTCACAGGCCTATACAGAGATGGTGCTACATGTACATTGGTTCCAATGTGATGTGTTCTTCGTAAATCATCTATTAAATCTAATCCATGTCAACAATGACCCATTCCTAGTTCCATGTGATTTCATACTTTTGTGTTCTGACACTGACGATGGAATATCTTAATAAAACAAGGGCTGCAAATCTGCAATTCAATATTTCTTAGTCATGTCTAGTTTTTCTATCCTTCAGAGAGGCATAATCAGGAATTTGTCGGAGTACATGAACGTCGTCAAACAGGTGGTGGAGATTCTGCCCACCAATGCAGGCGCTAAAGATCGTGTCAGCTCAGTAGAGTCCAGCATAAAACATCTTAAGGAGTTAGTCGCTTCGATTCAAGAACAGGCTCGCCTGAGCATATCCTTCCTTAAAATGCAGGTGAGTGCAAAGTTACAGGAAAAAATCCCGAGCCCAAGGAGTGGCTAAGCATGGTATGTTTTTTGTTTTGCTTAAAAGTAACGGGCCGTCATTCCAAATCTCATGATATGCACAGGGTGCAATTTTAATAAAACTGTTAGGCAGAAATAGGTGCTTAGCCAAATTTTTTCTGCTGTGCAGAAATTAGATGGGGAACCAGTTACAAACAGCAGTATGCACAACATGGTTTGGGGGCTGGTAACTAGTTTATGCTAAGCAAGAATTTGTGTGTGCTTAACAGCTTTATGTAATTGGTCACTGGTTGCTAAGTCCAGGGACTGGTCAGCAGAACTGCGGGGCAGTTGGCCTCCTCACTCTCTACCTTTGAAAATATAGCTATTTTGCTCCCCCCCACTCCCCCTCCACTTTCTACTCAAACATTATAAGAAATTAATTGTAAGGTGTTATTTTTTACAGGAAGAGTACAGTAACCTGTCATTCATGCAGTCTCTACAGTGTAGGAAAGACGCCATATTCTCACAGGCTGTAAGTTCAACAAACTATCATTATCTTGGTTTCTTTTGGGCACTTGGTGGCAGCAGACATGCGAGGGCAATTTCCATTGTTTACATCATTTCATAACCACTGCTCACCGTAAGCAAAGCGGAAGGCATGCTAGCTTGCTGGCGGGTCTTGTAAGCAGATGAGTGGTGCAACAATGCAAATCCATTGTGAATACTCACATGCGATGTCAAATCTTCTCGATTGTTGATGACAAACCAGTGTTGTAACCAAGTCATTTTTTCTCAACTCAAATCAAGTCGCGAGTCATCTTTGCTCAAGTCACAAGTCATTTTTGGTCAAGTCAAGTCAAGTCACAAATCAAATTTTCGCAAGTCAAGTCAAGTCACAAGTCAATTAAATTGGTGACTCGAGTCTGACTCGAGTCCAAGTCACCGACTCGAGTCAACAACACTGTGACATACGCTGAACATTCCTCACATTTTTGGCTGTAGTAAGCACAGGAATGTGCTTACTAAAAAACAGCTTGACCTGGACATTGTCTTTCCCATGAAATATGCTAATTACATTCACACATGTGCACAGACACTATTGGTTGGCAAACACCATAGAGTTGTGCACTTGGCAGACGCACAAATGCTTAGTGTCCCACCACCGTCAGCCCCATTCAAAAAATACCTAATGTTCCCTCGCCAACCAGTATGTTAGTGCACACACGCGCAATGTGCAATTTACATATTCATGGGATGTGTCTTTGTGTACTTGTAATTAAAAGTGTATCCATGGTCCACATTTAACATCCAGAGTGAACCAACTTTGAGGGAAATATGGCTATTTTACAACTTGAGAATGACACAAAAATGTAATAAGTTTGCTTTCAATTTGTTTGGTTGTTGTGCAGTTGACAGCACTAGTTACCGGTGTGATGATTAAACTCAGGGAGAACATCTTCAATAAGGTGTTTATGAGGCAGATGAGCTCCCTGGGAGTCTTGGCTCACTTTGAGGGTCTACTCAGTACATATGGTAAGTGCCTCCTCGTCAATAAGACTATCTGTTTTCTTGATCATTTATTCCTTTTTACTCCCCGACGCCATGGGCCAAATATCACACCTGAAAAATAGTTGATCATGCACAAGACTTGCAGAGTCTATTTTGATTCTTGTGTCTTCCTTAAGATACAAAAGTGCTGTGGTTGGCAAGGTTGTGGTCTGCATTCCTTGAGAAGGATAGCTGCTAGACAGCTTCCACAAACATAAGGCCTCTGGTATTTCCTCGGGTGTCCCTTAAAGGCACTGGACACTATTGGTAATTACTCAAAATAATTGTTAGCATAAACACTTACTTGGTAACGAGCAATGGAGAGCTGTTGATAGTATAAAACATTGTGGGAAACGGCTCCCTCTGAAGTAACGTAGTTTTTGAGAAAGAAGTAAAATATTTGAATTGATTTTGAGACCTCACGCGTGAGGTCTCAAAATCAAGCATCTGAAAGCACACAACTTCGTGTGACAAGGGTGATTTTTTTTTCCCATTATTATCTCGCAACTTCGACGACCAATTGAGTTCAAATTTTCACAGGTTTGTTATTTTGTGCATATGTTGAGATACACCAAGTGAGAAGACTGGTCTTTGACAATTACCAAAGGTGTCCATGTGTCTTTAAGACATTCCAAACAGCTCGGAAAAATTCTCTGAAAAATATCTTGACCGTTCTTTTTTCTTTGACGTCCCTGTTGTCATTGTCCCAGGTGATGAGATGGGTATGTTAGAAGACTTTGCAATCGGTGTTCAAGATCTTCATAATGTCACCTTTAAACTCGTGGAGAACAGTACAGATGACGCTAACATGATACCACAACTCACTGGTACTCGGTAAGATGCTTCAGCTTTCCTTTATCAAGTTCAAGGGCGTCGCAGCGATTTCACAGATTCGCTGATTTTTCAGAAACATTGCAACTGGAAGGCATCTTTGAGGATTTTTCGTTTAAAATTTACAAAAATGATTAAATATGATATTACAAATCTGGAATTCTGTGCTTTACATGGTAAGCAGCACCACAAAATAAAAAAATAATAACTAGTTTTTATGTAGCGCTTTATATACGGCCGTTTCAAAGCGCTTATCACTGTTTATTTCCGGACAGGTTTTTGAAGTTTTTGAATTATGAGACCCGTTTATGCAGCACCTTGTAAGGGTTTACAAGGTGCTGCGGTGCATTCAGCTGCCACTGCTAGAAACACCACGGCAAACCCCTTCTCTTAACGATAAGTGTACTGGGTTCTTTTACGTACATTACACAACACACACACCAGACCTACGGCTTTTATCCAGAGTAAATGGGTATACCTGCGAGGGGAAAGATTGTTGATGTGAATAATTAGCAACCTGTGCTCCAATTTGGCTGTCGGTGCTGCATATTCCAAAGGAGTTGAGATGGTATCAGGAATGCTTAAGGCTCGATGAACATGGGTATTAATAGTATAAGGGACTTTGATACAAAGTTTAAAAGTGCCTGCTAAATGCCTGTTAATACCCTTAGTCCACCCTAGGTCCCTTATTCTCCCTTCTGACACACTTCAGTGAGCATACACTCCCCCTCCCCCCCTCCCCCCCCCCCACAACCACTAGGATCCAGTTCCAGCGCCAATCATCAACGGAAAACTGTGCCAGCTTCCAACCTTCACGCACCACAGCACAATCCACAGTACATCTCCAGCCATCAACCTGATTACAATCGGAGCGTACCGATCGAAACGTCGATTTGCTACGCCACCTGTTTGTTTTCAGAACCACCACAACTCACAGAGAGAGATATTTCCTGTACGATGGTGTTACCGCCAACCTTTATTAGAATGTTGGATTCTAACTGTTTCTTTTCAGGTCAAACATTGTGGTCAATGTACCAGTACTGCCTTCTGCAAGGGAAGCCATACCAGAAGAGCTTCTGAACGGCCAGCCTATCAAGGTTTATCCTGTACTCTTTAACATTGGTGTGAACGAAGAACAGTCCTTGGCTGAATTGTGAGTCTTTTTCTTTATTTTAGGGAGCGCCTCATAAGTCGGAACGGTAGGAACGTTTTAAGTATCCGGATAAGTAATTAAGTGCGTGCTTATGGATAGTCTTGGTTCAAGACCCTCTTGTTATTTTTTGTCTTCCCACGATCCATCGTCACAAGAGGGCGCACTCTCACCCTTGACTGCTATCACAGGCTCCTGTGATAGCGGTTCTCGGGGTGATAGCGGTTTGTGGTGGATAGCACCCTCTATCAGCAACATCATAGGCGAGGGTAATTAACAGCGGGGTAGAGCCTTCTAGATAATACACAACGGGAGTGTCTTGAAGCAAGACTAGCACATGGACTGTTCCGTTGGACAGCAAGGAAGTTCCAGTGGACTGTTCAAAAGTACTTATGGGCATATTCACTCCTGAAGGATTGCTCCTGTACTTTGGCACAATGATGCAGTCTAGAGGAACATTCTGGTGGTCCAGTGGGATGTGGGCGTGTGCCCTCGGAAACACGTCCTTTTGCGCCAAGAATGAGACCAACTTTTGAGATGCTCCCTTTATGTCTGAGAATATTGTTTAAATCTTTAAAATTTTACACTTTGGAGAAGAGTTTCGAGAGAGATATTTAATTTTATCCAATTTGTTTTATTTCATTTTTTTTATTTATTTAGTTAGTTATTACATTTCATTATCCCCAGTATTCCCACACAGTCATAACTGCTTTCCATTTGGGCCCTGCATACATTAACTACATATTCATTTAAAAATTACAACATGTTTACTGTAAATGTACTATACTACGGTAAACTCACTTCAAATTGTACTTACATTGTAAATTCACCTAATGTTTCATTCACACTTTTTTTTCAAAATAGTGAGAGCCATTCAAATTAAAACACACTCGGGACTACCAGTCCTTAATAAGCTTAACATCAAATAAAATTTTAGCACTAACCTAGAACTTTAAAAAAAATATTAATTCCTTCTTCTTCTTCTTATTTGTCCAATTTAGATTTGGAGATACGTCATTTCAAGACGCCATCAACAAGGACAACCTTCAGAAGTTAGATAATTACTACAGCCGTCTTGTCCACATGATTCCCCACAAAGGTCAGCGGCAAATTTTTAGCTCGTTTCCCCCCACCGACAATTTCCTTTTAAAGTTGTTGAGAAGTTTCTATCAGTAAAATACTTAATGCCTTTATGATTTGTCAAAAGAAGCTTTTTGTGTCGTATCATTGTCTTGTCGTGTCAGTGAAACAATGTTGTAATTCAGTTTGTTCAAAAAAGTTGTATCTTGCTTGTATACACAATTTTCTCTACGCAACGAGGTCGTTTCTGTTTCATAGACAAACTTGTGAAATGTTAAGGTCAAACAGTCTTCGGAGTCATGAGAAAATAGTGGAAAACCCCTATGTGTTTTCGCCGTTTTCAAACATAGAGTTTTGGACACGTGCGATAAAGATTAATTGTTTTGCTTATTCCCTAAAAACTAGAGCATTTCAAGCAAAAATATTTCAAAGGGAAGTTTACCACCATGTCCATCGTCATACGATGTAAGTTATGTGCAAATCTGTGAATATTTATATTTTCAATCTTACCAATGTTGTACACTATTGGTAAGATCGAAAAACACAAATGATCACAGATTTACACATAACTTACATGATTGAAATTAAGTAATGGTAGAAAGGGTTCCTTAAAATATTTCTGCCTAAAATGCTATCGTTTCTGAGAAAGAAAACAATAGTTTTTATCCGCGTGATAAAAACTTGATGTTTGAAAAAACAGAAAACACATAAGGTCTCTTTTCACTATTTTCTCGTGACCTCGATGACCGATTGAGCTCAAACTTTCACAGGTTTGTTTGATCATGCATATGTTGAATCACACAAAAATGTGGACACTGATTTTGAGCTGTTACCAAAAGTGTACAATACCTTTAACAAAGATACATCTGGGTTCGTTTTGGTTTTTTTTGTTACAGATTGGAGGGAGTCGAGTAGTTCGGTTTCCTTGGATGTTTTAATAAATAGCCTGAGACATCACGTCTCGATGAGCAACTCCAAGAAGGGTAAAAATGTAGAGATTCTCCACATCAGTTCTCAGGTAAATCTCTTCAATCTGCTGACTGAAGCCCGGTTCTTACTTCCTGCGAATGCCAATGCGAAGCGAATGTTGACGTCACAAATTCACAACGAATAATTGCAGCAGTTGAGCTGTGCTCAACTCTTACGAATATTCGCAGCGAAAACAGAGTTGTGACGTCAAATTCACGTCAAATTCGCTTCGCATTCGCATTCGCAGGAAGTAAGAACCAGGCTTTAGAATCCTTTTCTTTAGCCGCTCCAGGACTGTGGAACAACCTTCCCTTCACCATTCGCACCTCAATGTCTGTTTTACTTTATCACTAACTTTTTTACTTTTACTGTCTTTGATTTGTGACTAGTTCTAGGACACTTTTGACTGCCATTTCTCATCATTGAAATAGTCCCCTTTCATTTCAGTTATTAATTGATTAGATATGATAAACAGAGAGCATAAGATTGTAAAGTAAAAAATCAGTTAAAGATTATAAACCTTGAAGCAAATTGTGTAAATAGGCAAGAATTTAACAAATCAAAAAGCTTTGGTGAAAAACGTAAAAAAAAAAATTAGAGCAGGACATTATCACCTCAGATGAAAAACTAACAGTAAACTTTGTATAACTATCTACATTGCAGCTTGCACGCCGTCTGGATGGTATTAGGTTCACATCCTGCAAGAGCGCTAAGGATCGAACGGCAATGTCAGTCACCTTAGAGGAATGTATGATTCTTCAAGACGAACATCAACTCCACTCACGGATGTTTACTCACCTCCTGGACACGATGAGAAGGTATGACCCCTGGCTAAAGTTCCAGACAAGTAAGGGAGGAATGCAAATGTAGATGAGTAGTAACTTGTGGTCGAACCTTGTAATACTTTGGTCAATCTTGTTTACCCGAGGTTCGACCACACATTACCGCTTGTTCAGTTTTGCATTCTGCCCCTTATTTTTTTCAGTTTATGGCTTGAATTTCAGATTCATAAGTATTGTTAAGCTGCTCCTAATTTTGTAATTTTTTGTGTGCAATTTTTAAATGTTGTGGTTCTATGAGTTTCAATTACAAGTTAGCGCTTGTTCAGTTTTGCATTGTACCTTTTTTGTTTTCTTTTTATAGCTTGGATTTCATATTCATTATTATTGTTGAGCTGCTCCTAATTTTGGAATTTACATTTGTTATAACAATTCTGTCTGTAAATGTTCTATGAGTTTCAATACAAGTTACTGCTTGTTCAGTTTTGCATTCATTTTATTGATTGGACTTCATATTCATTACTATTGTTGAGCTGCTCCTAATTGTCTTTTTTGTTTGTAATTGAAACAATATATTGGTCTTGATTTCAGGTGTTTGTTTTATTAATCATTCTGTAATTACCGCTTGTTTAACTGTTGTGTAGCACCTTTTAGCCTAATTTTAGGTTGAATTTTATATTTGATTTTGCTGTTAATCAGTTGTTATTTATCTCCCAGATTGTTGTCTCATTTGATCATGGTATTTGTTTATTGTGTTACTGTGTTTTTCACATTATTTATTTTGTTTAGCTGCTCATAATTTGGGTTATTTCCAGTGGGCGTTATTTTTGTAGTTTTTAGTTTTTGTTGGTTTTATTATTGTGATGTGCAATGAGCTTCTGTAAGGCAGATTTTGGCGCCATCAATTTGTAGAACTATTAGTTTTAGAACAAGTACGCAAACATCTTGTTTTTTCCTCTCCTATCTTTAAACACGGTGAATTTATTTAACATCTTGACTTATTCTTGATCCATTGCAGTGAGGGTACGCGCCGTGACAACACAAGAAAGAACGTCGGCATCAACAAGTACGCCTTTAACAAGGTGCAGCTGCGAGCGTTTCCCAAGCTGTACCGACCTCCGGAAGGAACCTACGGGAAAACCATCACCACATAGCGGCAGCTTCTACCCCCACTTCATACACAAACATATCAACTCTGACCTTTAACAGTTGACCCTTTGAACTTCGAGGTCAATGTCAGGTCAGCTGAATCATTGTGGCCTTGACTGGATGAGGTGACTGTTAAATATTCTATAGGGCTTTCCACTGATGTCACATTTCTGTAGCAATGCGGAGGTCTACCACGCTGGAAGCATTCCCACAGTGCCATCCAACGTTGCGTTTTGTATCCGCATGCTCGTGGTAATTGTGGAAACGTGTACGCGTACTACTCTTGCGTGGCAGGTGATAAAATAGTGATGCCAACTGAGAAGGGTCTACCGCTAAAGCTGATGGCTTACGGCTTCTGGCTAAGACTTGTTGCTAAGGCTTGTAGCTAAGTCTTGTGGCTGTGGCCGTTTGCTGCAGATGCAACATTGAAGAACGGACCTTTTGTTGATCTAGCTATAGCCGTAGCCAATGCTTGACTTCAAGACGGGGGGGGGGGGTGGCTTAGTACTGACAATTTGGCTGAATCCTACAAAACTTCAAAAAAATAAGTTTCGAAGCATTAACAACTTTTTACTTCGATCCGTCACATTTTTCAAAAGCTGGAATGACTGAAAGCATTTTTTAACTTGATTTCCTGTCGGTCCAGGGATGAGAAATTTCAGATTTTTCTAGTCTGCCTCCTGAAAGAAAAGTAGCTGTTATTTCCTCTGTATATGAAGACACCCTGCTCTTTTTGTCTACTTCTGTAGCGCTGAGGATACTGTTCCCAAAGCTCCTTGAAATCAAGAACTCCAGGGGTTACTAAAAGGTGGAAATGTCATCATTTCAACATGCCTCTTAAGATTTGGAGCGTGGTTTCAGACATTTTAGTCAGTGATGTTCTGTCGGTCTGATCACCACCTTTATACCACCCAAGGTAACCGCCTAAACGGCGCCCTCTTGTGGTCAAGCATAATGTCCAGTATGGACATGGTGGTTGTTGTTTTTTTAATTAACAGGAAGCATTCCATTTTTAAAGATCAAATTCTGAGTCAATTCCCAACTAGCATTTTTGTACAAAATTTCAAACGAGGCACTCTATCGTCAATATTTCGGGTATGACAACACCAATATTAAGCATTAGTTAAGGTACAATGTTTAGTGACGCGTTGAATAATGTGATCTTTAGCGTGTACAATCTGATTTTCGCAATCTGTTTTTTTTTTTTATTGTTTTTTTTTTTAGCTAGAACCATACTTTAATTAAGGAAACTCATTTTTAAAATATCTCATTTATTTTGTTTTCCTTAAATTCTTAGTTAATCTCAATCTCTAGCAGCCCCTCCCATACGAAAAAAAATAAGAGGAAATGTAAATTCAACATCTGATGTTTACCAGTATATAAAAAGACAATGACATATTTTTAAATATATATTTTTTTAAAGGTTTTGGCCAAAATGAGCTCAGTACTTTTTCCCTTTGAGACGAAAACAAATTGAACTTAAGCAAAGCGTATGAAAGCCGAAAGAAATTCAACGTTGCCCCTTAGAAAGAAAAATCCTCCCAAAACCTTTTAGGAGGATTTCTCCACCGATTTGTTTGATGAGTTTATTGTAATCTTGAATTTTTTTTCCCCCCAGAATCCTCTAGTTTTTACCTCCTGTCATAACATTTTACTTGTTCTGTGTACATACACCTTATGTAAAATTGTGTAAACAGTTGTAATATAAACAAACGGAATTCTTAAATACGTAAGTGAGTGGAGCCACTTGTATATCACGGTGGCTCCACAGAAAATGGGTACTAGTTTAAATAAGTTGAAGTATAGATAGTTCCCAGTAGACGCCATCTTTACGGGCAAATTGCATTTGGCTTGCAGATGCGTCAAACACTCAGCTTATTAACGCAGCCGCGTTGTTCACTGACCAATCCTGCAATGAGTTTCGTGAAATGCGCGCGTGTTGCACGCCGTTCTCACACGAAACGCACGACTGTTTGTTCTAAACTGCGCGTAAAGATGGCCGATTTACGTCACACTGCAACCTATCTATAAAGAGAGTCACTCGGGTCTTAGCCCGTCTTTCATAGAGTACGAAACAGGGCCCAATTTCTTTGCTAAGCAAAAAAAATGAGTGGGGTACCAGTCGCAACAATGTAAACTTTGTGGAATGTTGGCTGGTAGCCGGTTTCTGGTAAGCTACATTTTTCTGTGCTTACTTCTTAGCATTTTTGTGTGCTTACAGGCTTTATGAAATTGGGCCCAGATTAGAGACCTTTGGGGGTAGCCACACGACGCTTTTAACTTTTTTGTATTGGGAGGCTTTCGCAGACGTTAGGTGGTGGCAGACGTGTGAGGGACATGTAAATTCATTCACTCAGTCCCAGCGCCCTAAACCGAAGGATTAGACCGATGGGGCCGAGCAAAGGATGAGACTGTTCTGGCCGAGAACAATTCATTGTGCTTGGAGATGTGCTCATGCTCTGAACTATGTAAACAATGGAAGAGTGCTTGCAGAGCTGTGTATTGAGAGTGTTGCGCTGACTTGCGATAAGAAGCCATTTTCAGTCAAAAACACACATGCGCACACACAGGGTGCCAGACTAGACTGCACATTGCGTTGTGTTACATTTGGACCAAAAATGGCGTCCAGCAACCACGTGTCTGAAGAAAACTGGTTCCCTCCATGTCGCAACACTCTCAACACACACAGTTCTGAATACTTGGTATGTCTGCTGCCATCTAGAAGTCGCCAATGGTGATAGGTTAGCCGGCTAGGTGTGGGTTATGGCGAAGGGGTTTTAACCATAGAAATACAATCAGGAGAATGCTGTGCTTGATCGTCAGCTATGTACGCCCTCTAGATTAGCAATAGACACACAATATCTATCATGTGAGGTCGTATCCATATTGGTGGCTACGGCTACGGCTGTGGCTATGGCTGAAGATGTTGCTAAGGGTGTTCTACTTCAACGCTTGTTCACATGACGATAACTTTGACCTGGCCTCACAATCGTAGGCCATTTTCTTAAGCATGGCTGAGGCTTCAGCTGTCACTAAGTGTGTTGCTATTGGCATTCTAAGAAAGAAACTATAGCTAGTAAACTTGCGGGTTCAACCATGAGTAAAATCTCTCATTGGAAGAGTGTTTGGCATTCTACTTCGATTCGACACTTGTTCACCTCATGATCTTAAACATAGTCGCTGTTTGGCTTTTGCTTCGGCTTAGGTAAACTTCGCCTCTCAGACGTCCCAAATCAAAAGTGTACGTTTCAAAACAACTGAGCCAGAGCCCAAGCCAGAGCCTAAGCCCAAGTCGTGGTTTTTGAAAAGTGATGGGGCCAAGTAAACCAAGGGAGCCACAATTTTCCCATGAAATGAAAATGGTTGTACGGATGTTTTCCCTCAATGAGACTTGCATGCAATACTGATGTACTCAAAGCGTTCTCGGGGTTTGATTTATATGGTTTTAACAGTGACCCTGGATTATCTCCTAGAGTCTCTCTTCAACATTGATTATTCAACAATGAGATAATTAACTGCACAGGGATGTGAGACTTATGTTTAAAAGCACCTAGCACTATTGTCACTTTGTGCTTGTCTCCAAGAGCTTTATACCAATTAAAGACCTGATGAAGTTAACGTAAGGCATGGAGAGAAAACGGCCTTCACTATAATATCTTTGTGAACATTAACGCGCAATCATTTTGGAAGATTTTACTTTGTTCATTTTTTTCATCAAGGCTTGGAACAATGTGTAATTCTGTTTGCCTGGGTATGGTTCTTAATTTATTGCACAATTTGGTACCTTATGACATCAGAGGAGTTATACATTATCGTCTCACCCTGCACAAAATACTCAATGCTCTGGAGTACAGTACATCCGAGTTGGCAGCTACGGCTACAGCTATGACTGTTGCTAAGGGTGTCGCTAAGGATGGCATTTACTTCAACGCATGATGACGCGGCGATCCAGGCGTAGCCGTAGCTGTAGCCGCCAATGCGGACACGGTCTAAGATACGAAGTGAACTTTACTGCGGTCATCAATAGCACTACTCTAGCACTTTGTATATGATACTTATCTCTTGTTCTTGTGACTTTTGACCCTTTAATTTTAACATCGTTTTTGTAGTCAGTGGGTTAATGTTTTGTTTGTGCCATAGTTTAACGAAGGTGTTACCTTGTAAGCTGAAATCTGGGTCCACTTTCATGGCTTTGCTTACCGCGAAATTTAGCGCTTAAGACGCCCAGTAAAGTGCATAGATCTATGGGCAGTAAGCACCGAATTCTGCACTAAGCAGAGCCATGAAATGGGGCACCTCCTGTAACTTCATTGCCACGCGGTGCTATGTAAAGTACAAATGAATTGTCAAACTTTCTATCTGAAATCTAAAAAATATTAAAAAACCAAAATTCCACATTTCCGAGTGGGCTGGGGTTTAGACATTGGATAACAATTCATTCAAAGAAACACTAACCAAATAAAATAACTCAAACTTTTTCTGTTAAAGAAAACCATTGATATCCTTTTTGTAAATTCTAAGACGAAATGGCTTTGGCGAGAACTATAAAAGTGTAAATATGTTATTATTTATCTGGATATATATGGCCCTTTTGAAATGACTTTAACAAACTCAGTATTTTTGTCAAAAATGTTTTATTGGGTTTTTTTTCATACTGAATTTTATTATAAATTAACATTCACTGCCTTCCAAACTTTTGAAAGAACAGATCAGAATTAGTAACAAAGGGAAATATGGAATTAATAACAGGGAAATATGGAATTAGTAACAGGGAAATTTGGAATTAATAACATAGGGAAATATGGAATTAATAACAAGGGAAATAATGGAAATATAATTAATAACATAGGGAAATATGGAATTAATTAGCTGACTAATCTCAGGTTTTTAAGGGAGTATCTTTTAGTACAGCTTGTGACACATCCACGCTCTGAAGACAGGCCGGGAATGGGCGGCGGGCGAAGGGCAAGTTTGTTAGAGGGGGGGGGGGGCAGATCCAACCTCCCCCAAAATACCACACTCAAAAGGAAGCAAAGATTCTGGAGGATAGATAAGAATATCTTCTTGTGCTAGGAGGGGGGGGGGCTCCTCGTCTCATCTGGTCACCCCCCCCCCCCCCATTTTTGCCAACTAAAAAAGCAAACTGGGAAGCATCGTTTTTAACCCAAACTTCCCCTCTTAAAAGTAGTTTTTGAGTAATTTTTAATAAATGTGCTTAGTTTTATTTTAACACTTTTGGCCAATATTTTGACATTTTTAAACCACGGTTCTTGTCCAATGTATGCACAACTTTATTGTCTCTGCTTGTACGCGTTACTTTTTAATGTTGGATCAGTGCATTGGTTATTTATTTTAAAATGTTTTGTTTTTAAAAAAACCTTTTTCGGAAGAGTTTGTCAATGTCTATTTTACTTTTCTTTTTACAATAAAACAAATAACTTGTCTTTATCCATCGTTAGTATTTGTCCCATCATTTGAGTTCTTCTAAACTTTTGTCATAAAAACTAATAAATACATTTTTTAAAACGATATTTGCCTGAAGCAATAAAAAAAAAATGGGGTAAGAAATTTCAGACTTTTGTCTGATTTTATACTTTTTTGATGTTATGCCTTGTGATAAATAGACATATATATGATATTTTCTTCAGATAACGAATCATATTCGGTTTACGGTAACACCATGTGTACAAATATCTACTTTGCTGTGTAGATTTTGTTCGTTAGAGAACTTGTTTTGCTATTTGTTCTACTACCGCGGAGTAGATTTTCGGAATTCGGGAGACTTCTCGTTCAGAAAAGAACTGTCCTGCTTATTAACTACTACCTGGGCGGGAGGTAGGAAATCGGCCTGGACTACTACTGTAGCTTTGTGGATCTAGGGGACTTCTCGTAATTTAACTGCCGCGGAGTGAGTTCTTTTGGTCTAACGAAATCATGTTTTTTTATACTTTAAAAAGCGTGAGACTACTTTTCCCAAAAGTTCCCTTGGAGTCTATAATTCCACTCGCATTTTATCAAAAGGAGGAAATGCCGCCACTTTAAAATGCCTCCTCAAATTCAGTTCTTGGAATTTGACATTTAAAAGGAAAGCTTTCGAGGCATCCTGCAGAAAGACCTAAAGATTGCAAGCGAAGAGGACACTATGTATATTTGATCGCCAAACACACATCTCTATAGAAATGGAACTCCCTAATTTAAATTCGGGCGAATGTACTAAGACGGAATTAGAATTATTTTCGCCCCCCCCCCCCCACCCAAGTTCAATTTCTAAACTTTATACAATTGGATTCTCATCCAATTCAAATAACTGTAATAAGTGTTGAATTCAGAAGATTGGCCCGCGAGAAGAAATCGGCATGATTTGCCCACGAAAGACAGACGTCGTATGGATTTGCGAATATGTAGAATTTTATCTTTATAAATATCTTGTAATCGTGTGCTTTCAAGTTTTTTTTATAGAAGTTGTCGGATCAATCCTTTTAGCTTTCCTTTGTCCCACCTCACTTATCTTTTCTTTTGATCCCCGGATTAATTGTCGGATCAAGATTTGTAGATCTCTTTTGTGATCCTCACTCATCCTCGAATCAGGATGCTAGGTCTCCTTTGTCTCATTTCCACCCCCCCCCTATCTTTTTGATTTGCCAAAACAAGACTCTCAATCCACGTGGCCTAGCCTCCTTTTGTTTGGCTTTCCCCTCCATCAAGATTATTAGGTATCGTTTGTGTTTGGGGCGTTTTTTCTAAACTTTTTCTCTCATTACCACCTGTACTTGATCGATTTCAATTGACTCCAAGATAGGATTAACTTCAAAATCGCCATGGTCAATTGGTGCTCGGTATGGGGCAGAAGGAACCCCCACTCCCCCCCCCCCTCCTATTGTGTCTTCATTGTGTGCTAGGAATCTCAGGAATTCTTTTGATGATTTTCCAAAAAGAGATATCATTGTCTGTTATACCATGGTTATACGTTTATTTGCACTGGAACAAAAACATTCTATTATCATAATGTTGGTTTGTAATATTCTCTATCATTATTTTCTTAATTAACAGTAGTAGTTGTACAGTGTAGTAGTAATATTTAACAGCGATGCTTCTTCTCGTTTAATATCGTGACTTTATAACATTCAATGACTTTAGAGGGGTCCGGTTATACTATATAGGCTCATATTTAACCGATTATTTTTGCTTTATTCTGTCGGATCGAGATTTTTTACTTTTCCTTTGTCTCACAGAACTTATCTCTTCTAGAATTGAGAAAATATAATTAGCTGTTGCAAACTTGCCAACCAAAAGAACCTATTAGGCCAAAGTATAAATAAAGAAATTAGTTAGTTTCGACCCTATAGCATAGGCCTAGTCTTTCTCGAAGACTAAATGACAACACAACACACAGGGAATACCCACACAAAAACAGTTATACTTTTTTAACAGAAGCAGTCAAGTGGAAAGAGATGAATGCACACAGAAAAAGCAGGGGACGAACAAAGAGGAAGGTGACAAGGGGGGTTTGACCACGGCATCACAAGAGGTGGGGAACACAAAAGAATTTGGGTGTGATTCCTGGCTACACGGCAGTTAACTCTTGCATGGCTTCTGACTATATAGCGTGCCCGATATGGGGCAGAGGGTCCCCCCCCCCAATGTTCCCATACTATATCACACTATTTTCCTCTTGTATAAAACTCCCCCCCCCCCCAAGAAAAAAATAATAAAAATCCTCAAAAGAATTCCTGAGATTCCAAGCACACAATGAAGACACAATAGGTGGGGGTACCCTCTGCCCCATATCGAGCACCTATCGAGCTTCTGACTAGCACCCCCGAACTAAGATATTGACAAGAGACCGCCAACATAGGGCTAGGTAGCTCAGTTGGTAGAGCGCCGGTACGTTAATCCGGAGGTCGTTGGTTCAAATCCCGCTCTGGTCAATTTTTCCTTGTTCAACCCCAACATTTGAAATTTAACCAGTCAGTTTCCCTTGTGGTTCATTACTTGACAAAAGAAAATTCAATGAAGAATCGAATAGGGACGGGAAAAAAGTAAATATAGAGAATGAGGCATCCACACTGAGAAGAGGGATATCCATTGGATATCTGTGGTAAAAAAGGAGAAGGCAAAAACAAAGTTTTTAGTCATCAGACCTATTCTCGTATTAAATGTATACGTAAATAATCACGACTTGTGCCCCAAATCGTGAATATTTACGTATATATTTGCGACATGGGCAAAATTGCAACTATTGTCTTAAGTTTTTACGTGATTTTTCTTTAAATTTAGGGCACAAAGTGTAAATAAGTTGGATGACCCTTTAAAGCCTACATAGTTCTATGAAATTGAATAGTGAATTTTTATTTAAAAAAACCGAATTCATTCGCGTGTTGAGGGCGCCCTATCAATGAGAAAAAGAAGAAGTTGATCTTGTGGAGCTTGTGGTGAGTGTCACAGCGTGTGGTTGTTTTGCGATCGCTGATCGGGATCTTTTCTACTTCTACTTTTGCTTGGATTGGACCTCGAACCTGAACTATTTTCAATCTTTCGGTAAGTTGAACTCCTGTAGAATTGACATATCCCAAAACACGCTTCATTTTGCAGTGTAACTTTTGTAGTTTTCTTGTTCAACCGAGCAAAATGGGGCAGCGTAAATTGTGACTAAACTAAACATGTAATCCCATCTGCCCAAGCAGCTCAGCTGACAAGAAGGGGTTGGCGTGCCGGCAAACCACACGGTTTGCCCCGGGCAGTGTATCGGTGTGTGACCACAGTGTGGATTGGACTTGAGTTGTACTGGTGCAAAAACATCAGTTGTCGTTCTGGGTTTGGTCTAAAAATTGTGATGACTGCATTTAAAGTAGTTCAGTTTCTATTTCAATTTGTTCATACAAACGACAACTTGATCATTGAGATTTACATTTTGTTGAACATTTGTTGTGATCATGAACGGAGGGCGGGTCCTGACCGACCGATTCGATGGCCCGTACCCCTAGTAATACTATTTTTTTTAAAATTTTGCCTGTAATTTTTTCACTTTTACAAATGCCATGTCGACGTAACAATTGTTGTGTTGATGTAATTGTCCCAAATAAGTGTAACAATGTATTTTATTCCTTCCTCCATTATGGTGCTACAAAGTGGTATGTTAGAATTTGAAAAAGATGCAGAAACTGACCCTAACGTTTTTAGCGCATTGTTTTATTATGACAAAAAATAGGAGCTGACTTTTTGAGGGGCCCACCCACCCAGATATTATTATATTTTTGGTCATTTGATTAAGTGGCGATTTGAATGCAGGAATCTTCCCTACAATTTTCAAAAAGGGATGGTTTTGTAAAGTTTCTTAATTTCGTGGATGTTCTCTTTGTCAATCTACAAGAAGATTTGACAAGTGAATTCTGGAAGAATCTTAAGAATGCCCATAAAACAGACAAAAGACAGGAAACACAATAAAGTGTACCACTTTGCACTCGTAACTATAATTTTGTAAGAACCTGCAATCACTCAAAAGGTGTTTCATAAATGTGAATTGACATGCTGGCTTATACTGAAGATAGTTTGAGTTTATTCATTTGAGGATTTTTTAAACAAGTTGCTTAGATTACCCTCAAATTACCCTTAAAAAATGGACGGAAAAAGTTACTGTTTTTTCCGTCCATTTTTTTTATTGAAAATTGAAAGCAATTAAAAAATTAATGTTGCTTATGAACTCAAGTTATAACAAGTATAAACCTGCATGTCCTGTCACATGTTGGAACACTTTTTGTGGGTGGTTTCAGGTACTTAAAGGCTCAGTATGCCTTTGGTTTTTGGAACCATTCAATTGTTTTAATCCTACACAAGAAATCTAGCCTGTGAAATTTCATTTCAAAAGGTGGTAGTGTTTTTGATAAAATCTGGAGCGGTTTATGTCCACGCAGGAAGAATAATCCGTTTTTCTCAGATTTAATTATTTTTTTAAAAATCCCTTTCTCTAAAAAAAAAAAATTGTTTCTCAAATTGTGTTTCAATATCAATAGCTGCAGTGCTTCTTACCAAGTAAGTTTTTATGGCCATTCATTTTTGGAGTAATTACCAAAGGTATCCCTCCTTTAAAAAAAGTTACAACCATTGGAAAAAAAATACTGACATGTCTGTAGATAAGTGGAACACTTTAGTGTGTTTCCTGTCAAAACATCCCAGGAAACATTCATAACAAATTGCAGTAAGTTTTCGTTTTAATATCCTGTTTTTTTTTTCCATTTATGCTACTAGGTCTTCTTCGACCAACCTCTAGCATGGATAGTCTACGTATCTGCCTCTTAGTGCTCTCATGTTTTCTGCTCGTTTCCGCTGGTGAGTTTTAAAGCAATCACATTTTAGTCATCCCGTTACAAAACATTTTCAATAGGGCCTACTTGTCGTCGTAGAGTGTTTCCAGATATATGTATGGATTTGTAATAAATTTGTCACAATGAGGGTAAAGTCGGTTTACATCCATTCAGTGGTACCCGTCCTAAGAAGTGTTGACCCCAAACTTCGCTCGTCCCCAGCTCCTTGCCTTAAAACCAAAGGCGCTGGGATGGGCAAACGTATCGTTAACGTTAATGCTCAGTCCCAAGCTCAGTCCCGTCATGCATCACACTCACACTGCAAGCACTGCATGCATGACGTACTTCCTGAACAAGAATCTGTGCAAGCTGATTAGCCCATCCCAGCGGTCCTGGATAGGCCGCTGGGGCCGAGAGAAACCCCAAACCAGAAAAAAAACTTAACATTCATGGAATGGAGTCAATGGACTGTGCAAGTCTCACACGTATTCGAACATCGCGTGAGTTTGTTCCCTTCACGCATTAAAGCAATGTGACCAAAGTGGTCCGAAAAATTGGTGGAATACGCACAAGACTTGCATGTTCTACACAAAGTACATTGTACATGTACATTTTTTTTAACTAAATTATTGACAACCTTGATTCCCCCACTAACAATGCAGAGTTACTTTAATAATTTGTGTATTTTTTTGTTTTAAGACTGTCTGCCACACATTATTATGACAAAGTGGAATTAGTAGAATTAGCTGTTGCAAACTGCTTAACAAAATGAACCTATGGTATAATTTCACAAAATAATTAATGGCCCAACGTTTTGACACATTTTGTGGTCTGTAGTAATTGGCTGCACTGCAGTTACAGGTTGTATGGCTTCTGACTGGCACCCTTGAACAAAGATATTGACAAAATAGGGAAACCACCAACATAGGGCTTGGTAGCTCAGTTGGTAGAGCGCAGGCATGTTAATCCGGTGGTCGTTGGTTCGAATCCCGCTCTAGTCAAGTTTTTCTTTGTTCAGCCCCCGAATAAATATTTTGTTCTACAAATGTTAAGCTGTTTTTAAAAAAAATTTAAGACGGTAGTCTTCACCTAGTGAATAAGGAAATTGTAATGCATTTTTCAAAAAAATGATCGAAGCACTTATATGACAACATGAAGAACAATAAAACACAAACTAAGCATTGAGAACCTACATTTGTATGTTTTAATTACTATTCTAAAAAGTTACAACTGAAGAAGAGACCCGAATGTTAATTGGAAGACTGTTCCATAGAGCAGCAATCAAATGTGAAATCACATATTTTGCCCATGATAGAGTAATCTGTTCTTGTTGATAACATTATTGAAATTTATTGTTCATATACTGTATCGTGATGTAAACTGAAATCGTTCAGCCCTAAGTTTGATCATAGAGCAATGGTTTGATCACGACCGAAACTCAACACAGCTTTGACCCATATGGAACACACATGGAATGCAAATGGTAGATTTCATACTGGCATTACGGAGTGACAGTGCACAGTGTGGCTTGCTTTACACGAGGTCGAGTGACTTTGAAATGTAACACTACTGACTGCCATGAAGGCTGTGCATTGATTGTGACCTCCCCGACCTTATGACCTTTATTGGCTGAAAGTCGCCCTGTTGGTATTGGAAGTGTCATAAACTCAGCAGCGCAGCATGGTGCACTGGTACACCAATTGACCTCGCTATGTTGGTGTTTATAACTTTATATCAACACACATCATTACTTACACATCATAGTTCAACTGTTTTCACTATAATTGAGAAGGAAAATACCCAGAAACTGCGTTTGGATAAATGATGACACTAGACAAATTTAAGGAAAACCTCACTAAGGGCGCTATTCATATTTATCTGTGAATGTAACACTCACCAAGTATCTAAAAAATTAAGCCATCCCATCCACATATTGTGCTCAAGCTGGTGTGGTGTATCTTCAGACATTTTTTTGCCGATGAAATTGTACAGATACAGATGTTACTATTTTGTTAACCATAAAACAGATCAGTAAAATAAGGTCATATTTGTGTCCAATCAAATAATCAGGGCCCAAATTCATGGCGTTGCTTTACCGAAGAATTCTGCGCTTACAGTGTCTGTAAAGCACATGGGCCACAGTGGGGCCAGACTTCAACGGTCAAGCAGTGCAAGGAAATTGGGCCCAGGTGTGTTTTTGTCAAAGTTTGTCCTTAGACCCTCCCCCCCCAAAAAAGGTTCTGTTTCTGATTACATGTCATGTAAAAATAGATTCGGTAGGACGTAAAGTTTTTTTGTTTTGCGTTTTTTAAAATTCCGATACGATGGACATGATCAACATGTTAAATTGGTAGAAGTCAGACATTTTCTTCCAGGTAAAATAGGGTTTTTTTTTTTGTTGTTTTTTTTCACTCTTTCCCGTTCTCCCCCGTTTTTTTTTTAAGGCTTAGGGTCGCTGCGTAAAACTAGGGTCGGTCAGGTAACCGGAAACAGAACCCTTTTCTTGGGGGGCCTTAATAACATATTCTGTGACTCATCTGCAGGAACGGTTAGCTTGTCATTTCACTAGCTTTTTCACCTATCCATATTTCATATTAATTCGGGATGCTTTTTTAATCTGAGCTAGCCAGCCGAACCACTTTTTACATGTGGCTCGCATTTGGTCGGCGGACCCCTGTTAAAGGAACATTACAGAATTGTTTTTTGCTAACAAAACAGTTGCTTGCAGTGTAAGCACTTTATGTAATCCACCATATACATTATCTGACAAACCTGTAGAAGTTTGAGATCGATCGGCCATCTGGGTCACGAGAACATAGTGAAAAACTGATTACACATTTGCATGAAATCATATAGGTTCAACAAATGAATAAAACGCTCACTGAGCGATAAACTCCAATCGGAAAATCAGTTTATTCATTTCTCATCAAATATGGCATTTCAGACAGAAATATTTCAAGGGATGTTTTCAACTATCATCATCATTAGACCGTGTAAGTTTTATGTAAATCTGTGATCAAAAAGTATATTTTACAAGTTCTTTTCTTACCTATTCTGTAATGTTCCTAAGGGTGAACGCTGTTGAAGTAATTGACATTACGTATTCAT
This sequence comes from Pycnopodia helianthoides, assembly GCA_032158295.1. Classification (NCBI taxonomy): domain Eukaryota; kingdom Metazoa; phylum Echinodermata; class Asteroidea; order Forcipulatida; family Asteriidae; genus Pycnopodia; species Pycnopodia helianthoides. The sequence goes on along the minus strand of CM063248.1, from coordinate 3,470,783 downwards.
CATTTCCTGTCTGTGTAATGTAGTTCTTAAAAAAAAGTTTGTTTTATTGATCTTTGATTTCAACAGCATTTATAGGCACATGCGAAAAAATAACATGATAGGGAAGATGAAAACTTGGTATGTGGGCCATAAATAAAAAAGTTAAAGTTTGTAAATATAAATTTTACGAGGGCTTTCTACAGCAACACATGGTTAAAGGTGATGTAAACAAAATTTCCACTGGCAAATATTGATGTAATTGTGTTTACGATACATTTTGATTATAATAATCCGACTACATTATCCAGCCCAAATTTCAACCAGTGTTTAAGAACTTGTAAATAAAAAAATTAATAAAAGAGCTTATTCATTTTAATACTTTTTTAGTTGTCGGCGACTGCGACGAGAAGCAAGAATTTTCCGGTTGTAACGCAGACGGGAAACAGTGCGTTTGCGGTACCAAGATGGCGTGTCGTAACCCATTTGCCTTCAGAGACCAGAAGCGTTGCCAACGTGCGCTTTATCGTAAGTTACTTCCTTTTATACATTGTATATTCAAGGTTGGAAGTTCATGATGTCATCTCTTTTTATGTTATTTTGACATAATGTCTGTACACCCACACACTTTTTGTTTTATGTATTATTATTTATTAGGAACAGTTTTGGGAAACAAAGATGACATTTTTTCATATCCTGCAAAACGGTAGAAAGTTTGGTCAGCTGATAATGGCTTGGGCAACATGTTTCTTCACCTAAACAAGATTTACATACTGAATTTTAAAGCTATTTCGTGGGTAAATGTGAAAAGTGTTTTTTGTGGATTGGTTAAATATATATTTGGTGTGTTATGCGGTTCCAATATGGAGGAAGTTGCCAGTACTCTCCAAAGCAACAACCCTGCTTTTATTTATAGTTCACCAGAGTGTCCCAAGCACTTTTAAGCACCAATAGCTTTGAAAACCCTAACAAGGCCAGTCGAAATAATGGGCAATAATTTGGTGGTTTGGGTTTGATGAACTGGCCTTTCAGCTAGACCTAGGGTTAGACAATTGGTACAAGTATTTGTTACAGAGCTCAAAACCACAGGCAGGAAACTGTTTTTTCAGCCTGGCTGGTTCCTTTGTAAAAGGAACCCCTACAATAAGTGGAGAGACAGGCCCCTACAATAAGTGGAGAGATATAACCTAGGATTTTGTTTTGTCCCTGAGTGTTAAACATTCATTGGGGTACATACATGTACATGTATCACTGTTAAAAAAAAAGCATGGTAAAAGCTTCATTAGGATGGAAAACAACATCATGCCAGTATTGCAGCGTTCATTCCTTGCTTTTTTCTTTTCTGAATGTGTTCTGCCCCTCTCTCTTTTCAACTCTTTCCACTTGACTGCTTTCTGTTACACAAGTGTACTTGTTTATGCATGTTGTGTTGTCATTTAGCCTTTGAGAAAGACTCTGCTTGGGTCGAAATGTCAGGCATGCTGTTGTTGTTGCATTTATTGTAGCAGCTTTTTCTATTCTCTCAGTGTTAAAAAAAAGGAGCTTGGAAAATCCAGATTAGTCTAAACCAAAGATTGTATAGCACCACAGGTGCAAGACGGACAAATCGGGCTGAATTTTGAAGTGTGGACGCCATTTCAGTTTCAAGCACCGCTGTTGATGCAACAGTAGATCCGTGCAATGATGATCATTGCTATCCACGCTATAGAAAAATAGAGTTTGCTTACTGAAATGGCACCCAGGCCGCACTTAACGTTTTTACAATAGATAGAGCTCCAGTTGCCCATTTGTGCCTTGCGGCACTTTTCAATCTTTGGTCTAAATGCTCTTGAGTCTTGGATGTAGTTGATGTTTAGTCAAAGCCTGTGCTTAGTTTTATAGTCGAGCTTCTTTACTCTAAAAGCATACAAAATTGCTTGACAATTTTCTGCTTAGCAGCTAACTGAGTAGGAAACCGGCAAAAGGTGGTTTGTGTGATATGGTATTATGGCTGGTAACCTTATTCTGGCAAGCAAAATTGCTTAATTAAAATTGGATCATGGGCCCAATTTCATAGAACTGCTTAAGCAGAAAATATTGCTTAACAAATTCCTGCTAAGCAAAACTTAGCGGGATACCAGTCATTGATGGTACATGTGACATGGCATTTTGGCTGATAACCTTATTCTGGCAAGCGAAATTGCCTAATGTTGTGCTTTTAAAGCAAGCTCTCTGTATTATTTGGTTCTTGGCTCAATTTCTTAGAGCTATTTAAAGCAGAAAATATTGCTTAAACAAATTCCTGCTAAGCAAAACTTAGCAGCAAACCAGTTCTGGCACAGATGGTACATGTGACGTATAATTTTGGCTGGTAACCTTTTTCTTGTAACTGTAAGCAAAATTTTGTTGTGCTTAGCTAATCTTTGTGCATAAGCAGCTCTATGAAATTGGGCTCAAGTGATAAATGCTGTGTGTTTTGGTGTCGTCATCTGCTCATAGAAAGTCAGTTTCTTGCTATTTGAGAATTTATTTGTTTGAACTACATTTGTAAATAAAATTTACGAGCTTCTAGCCCTATGGACAAGAGTTCCAGTCAACCCTTTCCTTTAATTTGACCCCTCGTAGTCGATGACAGGATTTTCCATGTAGGATTGGAGTAAAATATGTTGGTGTTTTGTTTGACATTCTTAAATCTAACATTGGTTTTTGCAAGTACTGGACTTGGAAGACATTCCTGATTTTCACAATCTACTGAGATCAAAATGACTGGACTAAGATGATCCCGAAAAATTCACTTGCTTATGGCCCCTGAACCACAAGTGTCTTACTTATTATTTCCCCCTGAAGTTAGAAAGTTTCCCTGATTTGGAATTGAATGTACTTACAATATGGCCTTGGGCGTCCTCTGTGAGCTTACTAAGTCCTTGTGGACCAAACAGCAGGAACACAGAAAGGGCTTCAGCGGTCACTGCCCCCCAAAGAAGTCAAAGCGTGTCCCGTGTATTCCATCATCTTTAGGTGGATCATGGGTGGGTGAAGAGAAAGACATGCATACCAGTCCATTCACTGTTCGTGTTATAGAATTAGAAGACAGAAACTCTACATGATGGGTGCATGGAAGGTGGTGTACAAATACAACTGACCAGGGGTCGATTTCACAAAACTCTTCCTAACTTAGGACTAGTCCTAGGCAATGCTAAGAGATAGGACTAGTCTTAAGTTAAGACCAGTTACTGGTCCTAACTTCAGATAAGACTAGTCTTATCTCTTTGTGAAATCGGCCCCTGGCCTGGAATTTCATCTTTAAGAGGGAGAGGGCAAGGCCATTTTCTTTTTCCAAAGGGCAATTCCATTGGAAAATCTTAAAGTCTGTGGGAAACTTTAGTAGGGTGGGCACGAAGGCCAAGACCAGGGCAACGGAGGCCGTGTGGTCCTAACTTCGCCCCCTTCAGAGCCATCTAACTCTGTCTTTCTCCAATAAATCTTTTTAGTTTTACCAGGAAAATATAAAACATTGCTTTTAAATGTATATGAAAAAAAATTCAACCCTGTTGTCGAAATGTTTAAATGGAATCATTGGAAAATCTGTCTTTATGTCCCCCTCAAGGCAAAATACTGCAGCCGTACAATACATGTTGGGGTTAAATTATATAGCAGAATAGTTTTTAAAAAAGAATGAAAAATAACCTTGGTGGTAAAATATAGGCCAGTTCCTGTCTGGGTTGTAATGTATAAATCCAGACAGGTACAATAACAGATATCTGTGCTTAGTTAAATAAACTGAACCGTCTTGTTTGCTCTTGGCGGAATTGTTTACTTTCCCCATGTTGTCAAAGTACTGGGCCAAACTTCATAGAACTGCTTAGCACAAAAAAAGTAGCTAAGCTCAACAAAATACTTTGTCCAATGTACGATCTGTGACTGATGTTTTGCTTATTTGGGGGTTAGCAAGACATTTTTAAGCAATGTTTTCTGCTTGAAGCATTTGGGTCGAGTCTGAGGTTGTAAGGGTTGTCTATGTTTGTGGCATTTAATAAGATGGTATCTTTTGTGTGCCCGGTGAATATTTTCACATTAAAGTCGGCCATTTAAAGGCAGGGTATACTTTTGGTAATTGTCAAAGACTCGTATTCCCCACTTGGTGTATCCCAACATATGCATAAAATAACAAACCTGTGAAAATTTGGGCTCAAGTGGTCATCGAAGTTGCAAGAAAATAATGAAAGAAAAAAACACTTGTCGCATAGAATTGTGTGCCTGAAGCTTTCCTCAGATTCAAATTTTTTAGTGAGAATTACCTCTTTGTCAAAAACTACATTACTTCAGAGGGAGTCGTTTCTCACATTGTTTGATACTATCAGCAGCTCTCAGGTGCTCCTTACCAAGTAAGTTTTTAAAGTAAGGTTTTTCTTGAGAAATTACCAAAAGTATCCACTGCCTTTGAAGGTCCCAAACTGCCCGAGCTGTGTCGAGTTGCAAGCAGCACTTTTTTCTAGTCTGACACCACTTTTTTGGAAAATGGCCTCTCCAGTGTGAACTGCAGAGGGCGCACTGGTTTGTGAATTACCCGCACTTTATTGTTTCATATTATGGTAAAATGTTCATTGAATATATTACTTGCTGGTTCATGAGATTACAGACTGTCCTGTCAGTATAATTAAAATTATAAACACATGTATTGAGAAAGATGCAAATTGAAATTGCTGAGAATGTTATGATTATTTTGAAAACTTTCCAACTTTCTCTTTCTCCACAGCTGACCCGTGCAAGAAGAATCACTGTCGGAACAAAGGGTACTGCCTGCAGACCAAGTCCGGTGTGTTTGCCTGCGAGTGTGCCGGGACTGGCTTTTATGGGGAACGCTGTGGGACCAGTAAGTAAACCGTTGCATTTTAATCATAAACACCGGAAGGAGAAATGTCTCTATTCTAAATATTGTTTGAAGCTTTGCATGGTGTGGACAAATAGGAAAAACTACAAATAAATAATAGTAAACTTGCGGGTACAACCATGTGTAAATCTCTTTTGTTTGAGTGTTGGCTCTGAGAAGAGCCGGTTTGGTCTCGACGTTTCGAACAGTATACTCTGCTCAAAGGCTTCTCCTGAAGACGAGCAGAGTATACTGTTCGAAACGTCGAGACCAAACCGGCTCTTCTCAGAGCCAACACTCAAACAAAAGAGATTTACACATGGTTGTACCCGCAAGTTTACTATTATTTATTTATAGTTTTTCCTATGTCTCTATTCTATTTTTTAAAACTAAAATCTGACTTAAATTCTAACTTTTCATCTGGAAACTTGACTGAGGAAAATAACTTTTGATTTGTTAAAATCAAATTATAATGCTTGTGTACATTTTCCTTAAAATCCAATTGTTTGTGTGTGAACTATGTGTATAATGTATGTTCATTGTATTTTTGCTTGTGTGAAATGTGTTGAGGGTTTTGTAAAATATTGTAACAAAATATTTGTAACTGCTTCCTTTTACAAATGTGTTATAATTAGTGTTAGTCAGCAGAGCAGTGCAAAATCATGAATGATTGACATTAACTTTAGTTTCAGATTGTGAGCTTTTCATCACCTTTTACACTGTTAAATTTGTGTTCAAATTACAGGAAATAATATAATGACTTTTAACTTTTCATACCTTCTCTACATGAATGAGAGCCTGCGTGTTGGAGGAGTTGCCATTTTCAGTCCAAAAAAACGCATGTGCACACACAGGGTACCAGACTTGACTGCACATTGTGTTGTGTCACAGCTGTTTTGGGATTCTGCAGAAAGTTCCCTGAAATGAAATAAACCAATCCTTCCATGTTCTGATAAACAAATATGATAATCTCACTGATTGTGGAAACTTTGTCCCTATTATGTTGAATGTAATTCTTAATATGTCCCTGATTGTTGTACAAAATCTCCCTGATTGCAAGATACAAATGATGGCAGCTGTGTACATTTGGACCGAAAATGGTGCCAGCAGCCATGTGACTACAAATAACTGGTCCCTTCATGTCACAAACTTCAAGTGCCAACCACACTATTTTCACACCATCGGGAGATAGTGTGTACAAAAGCAATTGGTCACTTGTTCCTTGCTGCATGAAGAGATGATCCAGTAATAAACTTCATAAGTTTTGTTTTAAACATTTTTCAACTTGCTGGTTATTTATGGCGACCAGAAGGGTCGGACTTCTGAGGTGGCCTTCCACATGTGCATTTCTTCATGTCCTGTCCATTTAATTAAGCCTCAATCTTCTGATAGGTGTTTGATTTAATCCTTCCTTTGGGGACCTAGTCTAGCTCTCTTTCCATGTTTGGGCTGCCATAGAAGGACCTATAGAAACTGCTTCTTTGTCCCTCCTGGCACAGTGACCCCCCACCCAAACCCATATTTGCCATCTTATACCTGCCCATTGAATGAGTGTTATATGTACCTACATGTACTATATGTTTCCCCCTAAAAATCAAAACCAGATTTTATTAAACATATTTTTAATAATATTAATAAGTAAATTAATTAATTGAATAGTAATATAAGAAAATATTATTAATAATGAAAATGACATTAATACATAAATTAATTAATTGAATAATAATATGATAAAATAGAATTAACTGTTGCAAACTGCTTACCAGCCAAAAGGACCTACATGTAGGGTATAAATGCAAAACAATTGTTAGTGGCCTGACGTTTTGACCCTAGCAGAGTCTTGCTCGAGACAGACTTTGCTAGTGTTTAAATGTCAGGCCATTAACTATTTTATGAATGATAATAAATTTTAAATATCTCACTGTTCAATATCATACATTTGTTTTGATTCATAAACCATTAGATCAGTTTGTTGCAACACTGAAATAAAAGTACCTTATAACAAAACAATTTGATTTTATTGTTTTTTCAGAGTGTCCCAGAAATCTGTCGACTATTCCACTAGAGGACCGAGCTTTTGCCAGGGCCTGCATCTACTAGTCCGACACTACCAGCCTTTGGGTATTCTAACATGATTTTAGGAATGTTTCGCTGCTTACAAATATAAATTATTGGTGCTAATCATGTAAGTTTGTGCAAGAGCTGTCTGTTTTTAATCCTGTGTAGAACTCATTTAAAAACAAATTTGATCCCTTCTTTAGTTTTTTAAAAATTTTTACATACAAAATTACTGTGCAAAATGTAGAGCATATTTCTTGTTATTTATTACGCTAGCCAATATTAAACTAGCGAATTAAGACACACTTTTTAGTGGCATTTCTGCATAAAGTTAAGATAATATTTAACATTAGTCATTATTTTATATACAGATCCTTGTCATTTGATTTGGATGCTCCAAAGTACAATGATATAGGAGTCCTATATGGATAATTATAAGAAGCCGTTCGGACACTTTGCAGCGTCGTTTCCAAAATAATGGTTCCCGACTATTTGTCTAAATAAGGCAAGGCCGTGTCCTGGCAGACAAGGTTGGTGTCTACATTAAGTCGGCCCGATTGTTTACCATTTTTTTTGACCAAGAATTTTCAGAGTGTGGGGGTAGACGAGGTTTCTTGTCTACTTTGTGTTTTCCGTCTCCCCAAAAAAATATTCATTGCGTTATTGGCGCTTGCTTTCTGTCGGAATGCAAGTGTAAACAAATGATACTAGTAACAGTAAAAATAATCATAATGTGAGTTCTTATATTTTCGTGTCAGTGTAAATATCAAAACTTCTAAAACTACACATTTTTAGACTTGCGTGTAAATTGTCAAAACATTGTATCTCGCTTATAACAGTCCGGATGTACACACAGAACAAGTACGCGCCAAGATATGGCGTTTTTGTACAGAGAATTTTCTTGCAAATTCGAGTTACAATGTTTTTTTTTGTACTGGCGCGACGATGTAGCATCGTATTTCACCCACACTCTGATGATTTAACCCTGAGAACTCGAGTCCTGGGCACTAAACTGCTCGGTCGCAACACCCCATCAAGTATTAAAGGCCAGGTCTCGATTTCACAAAGCACTAAGATTCATCTCAAGATGAGTTGTCAGTATCACCTTAGTGATTTGTATTGTGACATCACACTTTGCTTAGCAATTAAGATGGGTACACAGTTAAGATCAATCTTAACTCTTTGTGAAATCGGCCCCATGTCACACAGGGCAACATTTTCAGGAAACTTGGAGGCAACCGTCTGAACTTCATGCTCAAGAAACACTGCTGCAGCACAAGATACGTTTTTAGCTGTAACTCACTATCCCCCCAAGACAACTGAAATGTGAATGAGCTTTCCTATTGGAGATTGCCTGAAACTGGTTGTCTTTAAATTGCCCCGTTTTACATGGCCTTACGGGGTACCCGCAGGGGTTCTGATAGACAGTTGCTACGATGGGTGGGGCTTAATGGATCGTCGGTCTATTTCACTGCTTTAAGCTACTCAATGAATCCCTGTAACTACACCAGTATTAGAATTCCATCGTTTTGTGACAATTAATCATGTGATTTATTCATTTTTATACTAATTATGTGATGAAAATATTTAAAGCTGTGTTTCTATTTAGAGGTGTATTTAATTTTTTAGATCTAGATAAAAACTTGTCGTACTTAATTATTTTTTACAAGTTTATTTATTAATAGGTTTTAGTACTCTCAATATTTATTGTGGACGGAAAAATAGACTATTGGTGCTTTTTTTTAAATTATGAAACCAACTAGTTTTTTGAAGGGGATAATATTCATGTGATTGCGCTGCCAAAATGGAGTACTAAAAGATGTAAGTGAAGAATTTCAGCCAGTTATTTGTATTTTTATAAAGAGTTTTCCACACTAACTTTTATACAAAGCTATGCACGTTTTCAGGGAAAAATTTACATTGAGAGCAAGCCACCTTATGATGTTGACAGCCGAGTTACTTATTTTTGAAATTTAAATAACGTATATGAGTGCCTTATATATATATACTTTTAGTAATCTTGTTAGGAGCTGATAAAACTTGATGCTAACATTTTGGTGAGCGACAAACTTTGGCAAGTTGGTGGGGGTGTTAGGGCCGTACCTGAATCAAGGGACTTTGGCTACTGCTATGGCTGTTGGCTACAGCTAGCGCCGCTGGCTGCAGCGCTTAACAAGAAAGAAAAGGACTGTTTAGTAATCCGGCCATAACCACTGCCAAAGTTGCGATTCAGACACTACCTGGAAATTGTCTGTATGAGGTGCTAAGTGTATCGCTAAGAAGAGTTCTATAGTAAGCATGCATTGGGTCCAAGGCACATACATGTTGTGGATAAATGTTGCTGTAATATCAAAAATGAAGAGGAGCCAGTCTTGGAAACCAGCCAGGGAAACAGTACCAACCAATGTCTATTTTCGTGGCATTTTTATTTCGTTGAGCACTGTACTTTTTACAGGTTGAGCAAATTTTATGTTCTAATAGCTTATGAATTTTGTCAGTCGGGCACTTGGCTAAAAATTAAAAATAACATCTGCAGTCATTGGATAAAAAATATAAAAAGCAGTACTCATCATGTGAAAAAAAGCTTGTACAAACCAGTGTTTGAGTCCTCATTCCTTGAGTCCCGAGTCATTTGGGTTGAGTCAGAGTCCAAGTCTTCAAAAATGTGACTCGAGTCTGAGTTTGAGTCTCGAGTCATACAACTCTGGTACAGATATCTTGTAAAAGGAGTCTTTGGCCACAATACTGTATACAGAGAGTTCATCATTGAGGACAAAGAAAAATGTCCCTTTGTAGGTGTCTTGCAATAAGTGCGATTGTTTTCATTTTTTGGGTAAAATAAACAGCATTTAAAGGCAAAGGTAAGGTCATAGATTGGTTTATGTCAACGTTGGCTTATTTATAGGCCAAATTATCAAGAAAGATACAATAAAAGTCACATGTGAAAGTTTCAGTTGAATACAGTGTCTACTTGTTGAGAAAACAGCAAAAGACTGTCGCGATATTTGCATCACGAACGTTGACTCCATGCCAGGTGACAGTGGGTACCAACCGCATCTCTGGCCACACCATTCACAAACGGATACCACTGAAGTAGATCAAAGAGCCAAGGAGTCAGAAAATTCTCATCCCTGCATACAAATGGGGTCGACCAAAGACAACTTTTTTAAATTTTCGTGTTTATTATTCACTTTCAGAAAACTGTTAATGGTACATCCATGGGCCCTTTTCGAAACCACGGCTTAAGCTTTGACAAGGCTTGGGCTTTGTCAGTAATTTTGAAAGTGGGATTCTTTTGGTACAAGAGCTTGAATAGGCTCTCCGTGTTGTACGCCAAAGCCTAAGCTATGGTTTCGGGAAAACGGCCATAAACTAGTAGTACATACATGTGTAATAACTAAGCCACTTCTCTGAATGCAAGAATGTTTGAGACCACGGCCATTCTTCTTCTAATGGTGAACCTTTCCTTACATTTGAACAAGATCCCAAACTCGGCTGTTCTTTTGACAGTCTCAAATATCTCATAGTTTCACTACAACAAAATTAGAGTTTGTGTATTTTAAATTACATCCAGATTTGATCCAGATTTTAAATTTGTATTATATTTTGTACACAGAACGTTTTAGATACAGTCCGTTTACCAATGAGATTAGATCCCATAGAGTTCTACTGGATCATTGAGGATCGATTCAAATAGAGTGTATTTATAGACTGAATATCACAGCAGCCATCTTTGTTTAATTCCCTGTATGGGATAGCACTAAATAGTTCTAAATTTCATTTATGAAAACATGAACCAGACTAATTTTACATCCAGCCTTGGCCGAGTTGGCACAAGGACCATTTGTCGCCTAGTGGCTGATATTAACCGGTACTCGTGCTCAAAAAATGTGTGTTGGGTACCAGGCAATATCAACCTCTAGTCGACAAATTATGGTCCATGTGCGAACTTGGCCATTGTGGGGACGTTTTCCAAACCTCGGCTTAGGCTCCAGGCTTGGGCTCGGTCATCAACTTTGGAGCAGAGTGCATTTTGCATAGTGCTTCTTCAACATCAAACAGAGGCTGGAACTGAAGCCAAGCTCCGAGCCGAGGTTTGGAAAAGGCCCAATGCAGGTTTGATGTACAAGATATCTGCACAGAGATAAAACCTTAGTATTTGGCGGTCTACACAGAGTCCACAAGTTTGGTTCACCGTAAAACCATGAAAATTAATCTCACAAAGTATAGTCGAATTTGGATTGTGATTTACGTAACCTGTATTAGTTTTACTCGGCAGATCCATAATCCCGCTCTATATATTGACAGCCCGGACGACCAGGCAGAGTTGAATAAAACAAGAACCGTGTCTATACTTTTGCTTTGAGGTAGCTAGACTAGCCACAAGTTACCACAAACACTTTTTTTAACAGCTGAAAATAATCAAAACAAAAACACAATCCATCCCCTAAAAGAAACCAACAAAAAATAAACATACAAAATAACACCCACCTCTCTTCCAAAAATAATGAAGCTTAAACATATCATAATACCCCACCCCCCCCCCGCCTAAATAAAGCAAAAACAAAATGTATTATCCCCCTTAATTACTTTTTCACTTTGCTGAAAATGTGTACAACTAAAGATACTACATAAGGAAGATGCTACACTGTGGCTGCGCATGGACACGATGGAAGTGCCTCGGTGACTGCTCTGTATTCCAACACCCCTATGTTCCGGGAAAAAACCCTCGTGATTTACACGCTTGAGTAAGGGTTAGGGTACAGGTTAGGGTTAGGAAAATACACTAGGGGTGTCGAAACATAGGGGTGTCGAGACATACAGGTGTCGGAACATAGCTGTGTAAAACCTCAGCACCAGCTATTGCTATGTAGGTGAAACCAAAGATCCTTAGCGCGGCAATCACTATGGCAAAACCTACAACCGATTATCAACCACCAACTAAAAAAGTGATGGAAGATCCAACAAGTTGGTGTTCGGCCATAAATTGTGTCAATTATCCTAAAAAGAAATATAACATTCAGCTTTTCGTTAACGTAGTCTGCTTCGGTTTACCACAGGCTATCCTGTGATGGCGCCCTTCCCCATGTACAGATTTTGACGAGTCGTACCATAACATCTGCTGCCCTGCAAAATGAGACTAGTGTCCTATCTTCCTTAGTATCTTTGGTACAACTATTTAACTTAGATTTAAATGTCAAATGCAAAGTGGTTTTTTGTGTGCAAAGTTCAAGTTAGTGATGATTACATGCTTAAAAACATGTCAAAAGTAGGAAACATTTAAATTAACTAAAAATACATTGTTTTATCCTTATTCTTGGTTTAATAGTTTTTATTTCAGAACCGATATCAATTTTACTGTCTTCTAAACCTTGTAATTCCATGAACTGTTTCTCCTGTACTAACCCTCCTGGGTTTGGTAACGTTTTCCAGTGAGTTAACCAAGCATTTGAAACCATTCAACTGCACAGGTTTTGTGTGGTGGCACAACTGTGCCCAGAACTAACTGTGTACATGCGTGTACACGTGTGTACATGTACATATTATCAAATTGCAGGCTGGTATAGTTTATCATTCATAAACCACAGTGGATGACATTGAATGGTCAGACGGTAGGAGGGTTACCTCTGTACTGTGTATCAGCAAATCATACATTACAGGCTGGCATAGTTTTTCTATCATTCAAAACCAAAGTGGATGATATTGAGTGGTCTGAAAGTAGGAGGGTTGACTGCACTGTGTAGATGCATGCATTCAGCAAACGATATCATTTTGCAGGCTGTCGTAGTTTATCATTCAAAACCACAGTGAATGATATTGAATGGTCACACAGTCGGAGGGTTGATTAATGAATATAATACACAAATCCCAATAAGGATCAACATAATTTAACAAATCATGATCAGTGTTCAGTGAACAAACAACCAACAAAACACTTCAATACCAATAAGTAATACATAATAGTCAAATTTAAGAGCAAAACATTGACGTCCATTTGTAATTCACCTGTAACTTAAGGGATGCTAAGTTTGTGCCAACAGGCTAGCAGTTTGCTTCAACACACAAAATGTTCCTCTTGTTTGCCGATCACAAATTATGAGCATACAAGTACTTGCTGTTCATCATTTGAGATTGCTATTAAAAACATGGTACCTCGATTACTTGAAAAAAACCTTGTTACTTTTCATGCAACCATTCCCTTGAAAATTACACTTTTCTGATCCATGACATGGCTTTATGTGCTTTCTACTTTTGTAGTAATTTTTTAAATGACATATTTCTGCCCCAAATCCAAACTGCAAACGTCCACTTCCTATTGTAATATCACCAGCGTGTTGAACATTATCTTTCAGCCCACATTAGAATTCTTAAGCCCTTTTCATGAATTTTGTCGAGTCCACCAGGAAAATTTGGTTGATGTTTTCACATTCGAATTGCTAATCCTGGCAAACTCTCAGGAATAGTAACCCCTGCTTGGCGAGTAGGTTAATACCCGGGTTAGCATACGGAGTGTTCATTTTTCCCCAGAAAAATTGCATCAAGTGTAAAGCAAACATGGGGTGACAGCGGGGTACGAATTCCCCAGGAATTTCCTGGGAATTTGCTCTGCAGTGTGAACAGGGCTACGGTGTATCTACAAACAGAACCACTGGCCCTAAAAAGCACCATAGATAGAAACTTTTTGTGCATGAAACAAGAACAATTTTACGCAGCTTGCACCAAGCACTTTCTTCAAGCATTTGCCCTTTGCACGGTCAGACGTTTGCGTGTAGAGAACTCTGTATTGTCACGGTAATGTAACTGACACTTTCATCCAAACAGATACATAAATACAATACGAATGAAGCATGAAGATTGAGGCTCTACACACACATGGTGGATCCGTGCAAAGAGCGAATAGTACGCCATCAAACTGAAAACCAAAAACATTTCTTAATAACAAACGTCTTTGCTAAGCAGAAATTGCAGGGACCCAAAGTCACAAAATATCCATTACGTAGCATTTTGGATGGTATTCAGTTTCAGCTTACCCAAATTTGTTTTGTGCTTACCACTTTATAAAATTGGGCCCTGTGTTTATGTACAATGTACACAGAATCACTACACGGGGTGGGAGAACATCAAACTTAGAGAGGGAACGTGACTGAAGAGATACGACACAGACTCGCCATTATGCGTTCTGCGGATTGCCTCGGCCAACATCATGGAAATGTCGATCACCTGAAACGAAAACAGAATTTATCAAAAAATGAAGGTGAAGTACAAGACAGACAAATTTTTTTAATACAAAAGCATAGAGACCAGGGCCCAGTTTCAGTTGCTTAAGCAGAAAATATTGCTTGACAATTTTCTGCCCAGCAGAATTGAGCAGGATACCAGGCGCAAATTGTACATGCGACATGGTAATTTGGCTGGTAAACTTTTTCTGGTAAGCATAATTTTGTTGTGCTTAGCTATTTGCTGTGCTTAAGCAGATCTATGAAATTGGGCCCAAGTTCTTAAAGATTCAGAGAGAGAATGGGACATTTTATAAGTCATGGAATTTGTCTCAGATCTTGAGGTATAGTACCCAGCCTTTACGGAAATGTATTCCCACGTACACAATGACAATTGTAATTACATACAAAGGGATCAGTCTATTTTTCCTTCCACCCTCACTCTGAAAATCCATCCATTTAATAGGCATGTGATTGCTCAGGATTGTTTTCTGATTTCAGGATTTTTTCTCAAACCATGAGCCTTCCTGAAAGAAGTCAAGCAGTCAGTCCCCAAAGTGAGAAAGAATCCGTCCACATTGTGGCCAAACCTGATGTTTTGTTTAACACAGCTGATGTAAACTTGATGAATTGTAAACATATGAGAGAATCCGAGTCTAAAATAAAGGCGTGATTCTGATGTATAAAGCGTACCATAAACAAGCCCGTGTATATCACGGACATGCTCAAATTGAGATCTCAACAAAGACATCTTCGTTCGTCTAGCTCTTGTTCCTTTTTTGTTGTGCCAAGAACTCGCTATTCAACTTTTGCAGAGAGATCATTCTCTGTATATGGCCCCAACATGTGGAATAAGCTTCCTGTACATATCAGAAATGCCAGCTCACTCACCTCATTCAAGACACTCCTTAAAGCTCACCTGTTCCAGCAGGCTTACTAACCATTCAACTGTGCCTCAGCACCTTAGAACAAACTGTTGATTTTGGCACTCTATAAATGACCTTTGATTGAAGGCAAGCTACTTTCCAGTAATTTTCACATTCCTCAAATCTCATCCTTGATTTAACAAGTTTTTTCTCACTCACCGTAATCTTACTGCACTGCTTCATGTTCTCTTCCTGAGGGATGGTGTTGGTCACAACCACCTGCTCAACGCAAGAATTGTTGATGCGCGATATGGCCGGGCCCGAGAAGATGCCGTGGGTCAAGATGGCGTAGGTCTTGAGAGCTCCAGCATCTTTAAGTCTGTCGGGAAGAAAAATTATTCTCTGTTATGCTTTGTGTGTGTTGTATAGATACATCCACCCCATGATACCAGATTGCAGGCTTGCATAGTTTATCTATCCTTCAAAACCACTGTGGATGATATTGAATGATCAGAAAGTAGGAGGGTTGACTGTGTACTGTGTAGATGCATTCACCTCATGATATTGCAGACTGGCATAGTTTATCTATCATTCAAAACCACTGTGGATGATATTGAATGGTCAGACAGTAGGAGGGTTAACTATGTACTGTGTAGATGCATTCACCACATGATACCATATTGCAGGCTGTCATATTTTATGCATCATTCAAAACCATAGTGGATGACATTGAATGGTCTCAGAGTAGGAGGGTTAAGCACCGAGTTGCTCGGTGGAATCAACTTACTTTCTAGCCGCTTCACAAACGGTCCCGCAGGTGTCGGCCATGTCATCCACGAGGATTGCCACGCGGTCTTTCACATCACCCACTAGGACCATCGATGCCACCTCTTGGCCTTCTTCCGCTCTTTGTGAATCAAGGCGAACTCTACATTCAGACGATCTGCAATCGATGTGACCCTGGCCACCAAGATAAGAAGACAAAAAAAATAAATGTGACCCGATCTGTCGAAATGAGGAATATATCGACCCCTTAATAAAATTGAGTTGTGCATACCGTGTTGACAAGTAACTCACTGGCTTTCCAGCAATACCACTATTTTTTCCGTAGCTTATTCCAGTCCAAAGTTATCGGGAAATGAAAAAAGTCTACGACGTTTGTTTTGTTTAGATACTCGTTTTAATTAACTTTGAAGAGTATTAATTGTGTACAAACATGCTCAAGAAAACTTACTTTTTGTGGATTTATTCATCTTTTCAATTAAAGGTAAGACCACGACAAGAAAGATCAAGTTTTATTTAACCTAATACCACCGAAATGCAGAATAGTTTTTTGTAGTGTTTTTTCATGATTTTCGATTGTGACCAACTTTACACGCAGATTACATGCAATACGTTCTGTCTGACACATTCCTCATTTCGATAGATCAGGTCACAAATGAAGAAACATTTTGAAGGTTTGCATGATGAAGCTACAATGCCAAGTAGGTTTGCAGACATACCATTTGAATAGTCTCTAATGTGATGATAGCTCTGAGAAGATCCTAGGCTCGATTTTATAAAGAGCTAAGACTGGTCATAAGTACGAATCAATCTTAACTGATAAGCAAAGTGTGACGACACAATACAAATCACTAAGGCAACACAAACAACTCATCTTCAGATGCATCTTAGTGCTTTATGAAAATCGGGCCCCAGCCTGTCAAGTAGGGAGAATTTACCTCTTTGCGCCACCAGCATCTGGCGAGACAATGATAGAATTCTCCCAAGTTGGTATGTTCTCCTTAATCCACTTCAGTACAGCTGGTTCCGCATACAGGTTGTCAACGGGAATGTCAAAGAAACCCTGCAAAAACATCAGAAAAAAAACAACGGTTTTACACTTAAAAAATGACTAATACTATTTTGGACTTATTCTGGTTATGACCTCACTGTAGGTTTTGCAAAGATACAAAGGTAAAACAGAAGGTAACAGTTTTTTTTCTTCATATATACTAAAAAAGTTACCTTAAAGCTAAGCCTGCAGCATTCTTGACTTATCTCAAAAATTGTGACAATTCTATTTAAAGGAACACTACAGAATTGGTAAGAAAAAAACTAAAATACTTTGACAAATTAATAATTCAGTCTAGATAAATGTCCATGATATTGGGATGATTTGATAGAAATTAGTAAACTAATTTTCCGATTGGAGTTTATCGCTCAGTGAGCGTTTTATTCATTTGTTGAATCTATATGATTTCATGCAAATGTGTAATCGGTTTTCACTATTTCTCTGACCCAGATGGCCGATCGATCTCAAACTTCTACAGGTTTGTCAGTTTATGTATATGGTGGATTACATAAAGTGCTTACACTGCCAGCAACTATTTTGTTAGCAAAAACCAATTCTGTAATGTTCCTTTAAATAAAAGGTTGGCAGGTATGCTGAAGTGTTTGAATTGACCATCTTCTCCAACCTCTTCAAGTCGCTGTACATACAGACCTGTATTTGAGATGCATGGAGGTCCATTGTGATAATATGATCTGCTCCGGCTACAGACAGCATGTTCGCAACGAGCTTGGCAGAAATTGGAGCACGACTCTGTACGGAGCAAAAAAAAATGATAGAATAAGATGCAAATGAAAATAATGTTTGACAAACAGTTGTCACTTTCTTTTTCCAGTTACTTTTTTCCAATAAAACATATCAAATACGTGGACTGGCAACATAGGACAGACCACACTGACCACCATTTTCATGAAAAACAACGCACCACCCTCACCAATGATAGATCTTCACGCCTGAACTTTCATCAAAGATGGCGGCCAATGCAATGGTTTTATTCAAAGTTGCACTTTTCAATACAAAAACAGTGAATATGTAAAACATGAATGGGCAAAGTACACAGCACTGAGAGAATTTTACTTCTTCGGGGTTGATCGGACACTCACTTTGTCTTTCTTGTCTTGTCTTGCGTATGGAAAGCAAGGAATGACGGCGGTGACACGAGACGATGAGGCAATCTTACAGGCGTTGATCATGATGAGGAGCTCCATCAAGTTGTCATTGATGTCGCCGCATCCGCTCTGCACGATGTAACATCCTCCCCACGGACACTCTCACCGATCTCAACACTGAAAGTTTTGTAACAGAAAACAATCAAATCATTATCAATCTTGCCAGAACCTTGCTAGAAAACTTGGATCAGTAGAAAGCCAAAGGCTTAGTTGACCCGTCACATAAATTGATACTAAAGAGGGGCAGCAGCTGCAGACAATGTAATTTACAGCAAGGTGCAATACTTAATAACGAAGATAAATATTTTACAATTAGGTTTTCCAGAATTTGTTTAAGTTTGTTTTGAATTAGTTTATAATAGAAGGATCCACACCAGTCTCACTACACCTCCATCCTCCAAGCTGTGATAATCGTCGCTATTGGCCGTGTTCCTTGAGCAGATGAGTACGACGGACCATGCGTAAAAATTTGTCAAATTTCTTGATGATCTGATGTCTTTGTCTTGTGATGAGTCAGTCGTACTGTGTTGCCATTATGTGAACAGAATTGATTCCCTCATTCGACTGGAGAGTACGCAGGTGCTAAGTCCAAATCCGAGCCACGATAAAACCACAATTGACTACTCAGAAATCTAGGTGCGTACTTGTTTTTTAAAAAATATTTTATTTCAATTTGGGATCTTTGACATTGAGGGCTTCTATTGCATTAAATGTGTAAATAAGGGTCGATTATGATTATCGCAACTCCCTTCCCTTCGCCTCAAGAGTCGATGGTCTTCTATTCTAATTTACAAGTTTTATAAATTTAAAATACAGACATTCGTGGTTTAGTGATACACTCAAGACTTTGTAAACGAAGTTAAAAAATTTTGCACTTTAAGTAATAAGTTTGCCAACTTAGCAATGGCTTTACACAATGTCAATAATGTAAATTCAAATTGGCATTCTATTTCTATAAAACTCAACAAACTGACAAAACAAATGTCACGTAAAAGACAAAATGTCAAAAGAAAATTATGTTAACTTTTGAATTAATAATTACATCAGCTGATCAGACAAGAAGTTACCGTTTTTTTTTGATATAGGTTTTTGTCTCGGTCTTTTTTTGTATAGGTTGGTCACTCATTTATTGTTCAACCCATTGACCGGGCGGGCGTTAATTGCATGCGCACACCACCTGCATCAAAACACACAAAACACATGAACGAATTTCTCAATTTAAACTTGACCCTAAACGTTACCATGTTTCTTGATTGCTGAATTTCTTCGTGACAACTTTTCCAACCTCAAGCCCCAACCTGTCCACGATCTTCTGTGCCAGATCGATGTGCGATGACCCACTAAAAACTTTGACGTTCGGCATTTTTCTGTTTTTCAAGTCGAGCTCTTGGTCCACCATTCATAACATGCGTAGCTTGAATGTGAATGGCATGTGATGATGTACGCAACGCAACGATCAACCACTTTTTTTCGGTGTATTATTTCTGCGACAAAGATCTGACATGTGCGCGCGAGTGGTGGCGCGCTCGCGGGAAAAGTTTTATGGTTTAAATAATACAGTTATAAAATAAGTATATTGAATAACAGTGCATTTTAAACGAATTAAAAGTTATCTAAATTTATTGTTAAATATTTTTATAAATATTTTTGTGTTAATTAAAAGACTTAATGAATGAAACTTTTTATTGATATATTTTTACTTTTAGAGCGAGTATGACCCATAGTTGACCCAACACATTCCGGTGACCTTATTTTGGAGCACGCCCTCTTTTGGTGCAAAGCTGACGACGACGACAGACGATGGCCATCGAATGACTGGGAATTGCACTCGAAAATGGAAAGCAAATGGTCACTTAAATGCTCGAATTTGTTCCTGGTTTGATTTTTAGGCTTTTTTGTATTGGCATAGGGAATAGTTGTACATTGAAACTACCTCATGGCTACTATAGCGGCTTCCAGAATAAGGCGGGAGCTCCGGGAAGTGAACGCTGATACAGAGGTCAGTATGGATGCCCGTTCGTGATCGTAATCGTTGGTCATCGGTGTTTATCGTTTTGAGTTGAGGCAACTAGCTGGTGTGATAACACTGACCTTTCTCTCTATGCACTGACATGATGACCGACACGGTGACTAAACACACTGTGACGACTACAGTCAGTTGTGATGATGAAATTGTATTAAAAAGCTATGAATTACTAAAAGTTTAAAACACTTAAGACAGTTAATGAGTTCATTCAGCCAAGCCCGAGAGCAACAGCTTGATGATTCATTGAGTTGACTAAATTGAGAAATAAAGCTAATGTGAGTTGCAATTTTAACTTAGTCAGTAAATGGGAGTGTTGGTAAACATCAGGCCTGATAGTGATACATAGTGGTAGTACTTAATGGAGGTATTGCCTTCGTTGCTCCTGGTCATTGCCTTGGTGCCCCCTTGAAATGTTTCAATAGAAATTTACAATTAGTCATAGTCTAGCTATGTTAGAGGTAGCGCGATATTGACATTTCCTATTCTGGCTGCACACAAAAAAGAGGTTTTTCAAATTAATGTTGCTTCGAACTGACATGCTGTATGAGCTTCAAATCACTCCTGTAGGTCAATAAAACTCTCTTCTTTCATAATCTCTTTGAAAAAGGGCAAAACTTTTCCTCACTTTTTCACACATCAAAAAAATTCAGAGATGGTCACCGACGCGACGACCGCGAGCGTAGCCATTTTTGAACTTTTTTGAGAAATAAATTGGCTCTGACCGTTTTCAGTTATACCGCCCTCTCTTGACTTCTAATAAAAAAATACCGGGGGGTCTTAATTTAACAATCTCTTTTACCTCAGTTGGCGACCAGAAGAGTACCTCGTGTATGGTGTCTTTTGAAAGGCATAACTCATTAACCAAAGCACCTATGACAGTGGCGTTTGCACCATTGAATTTCTCCTGAAGAGACCTTTAACTTGATGTACAATTGTAATATATTTAAAAAAAGGAAATTTTTACAATAATAAAGCTACATAGTCGAGTCTAGCCCCATGAATAGGGCCAATCCACTCGGTATCCTTGGCCCTAGCACCACTGCAAACCTATTCTTTCGCCCTATGATATTTTTAATCTGCAAAGATCTAGATCATGAAACTTACCGATCGAATGCCAATGTACTTGTAGATAGCCGGACTGCTGGAATTTGTTTGAAAAACATCACACGTTTTTGGTGAAAATCAAATGATTTTCGAGAGTGAACTTTTCATAGCAATTGATTGTATCGTTGTTCTGATGAAAGTTGAGGGAGCCCGACAAAACCTAGTTTTCGAACCCAAACGTTTGTATCGGTGCTCGATCCCGTCGTACAGTAATGCTGAAAAGCACCTTTTTAACGTAATTATGAGAACCTGTGTACGACTTCTCAATGAGCAAATTGTCATGGGGCTAGACTCGACTATGAGTATAACTACTGTAGTATTTAGTAATGAGTATGACTCTTCAATTTGCCAGCTTAAATTGGTTGTGTTCGTCTAGCTTTTTCAATCTGTGCACTATACCCTGCTTGAGCCCCAATGGCGACTTTAGTGGACAGTGCACTATACCCTGCTTGAGCCCCAATGGCGACTTTAGTGGACAGTGCACTATACCCTGCTTGAGCCCCAACGGCGACTTTAGTGGACTGTGAACTATACCCTGCTTGAGCCCCAATGGCGACTTTAGTTGACTGTGCACTATACCCTGCTTGAGCCCCAATGGCAACTTTAGTGGACAGTGCACTATACCCTGCTTGAGCCCCAACGGCGACTTTAGTTGACTGTGCACTATACCCTGCTTGAGTCCCAATGGCAACTTTAGTGGACAGTGCACTATACCCTGCTTGAGCCCCAATGGTGACTTTAGTGGACTGTGCACTATACCCTGCTTGAGCCCCAATGGTGACTTAAGTGGACAGTGCACTATACCCTGCTTGAGCCCCAATGGTGACTTTAGTGGACAGTGCACTATACCCTGCTTGAGCCCCAATGGTGACTTTAGTGGACTGTGCACTATACCCTGCTTGAGCCCCAATGGCGACTTTAGTTGACTGTGCACTATACCCTGCTTGAGCCCCAACGGCGACTTTAGTGGTCTGTGAACTATACCCTGCTTGAGCCCCAACGGCGACTTTAGTGGTCTGTGAACTATACCCTGCTTGAGCCCCAACGGCGACTTTAGTGGACAGTGCACTATACCCTGCTTGAGCCCCAACGGCGACTTTAGTGGTCTGTGAACTAGACCCTGCTTGAGCCCCAACGGCGACTTTAGTGGACAGTGCACTATACCCTGCTTGAGCCCCAACGGCGACTTTAGTGGACAGTGCACTATACCCTGCTTGAGCCCCAACGGCGACTTTAGTGGTCTGTGAACTATACCCTGCTTGAGCCCCAATGGCAACTTTAGTGGACAGTGCACTATACCCTGCTTGAGCCCCAATGGTGACTTTAGTGGACAGTGCACTATACCCTACTTGAGCCCCAATGGTGACTTTAGTGGACAGTGCACTATACCCTACTTGAGCCCCAATGGCGACTTTAGTGGACAGTGCACTATACCCTGCTTGAGCCCCAACGGCGACTTTAGTGGACAGTGCACTATACCCTGCTTGAGCCCCAACGGCGACTTTAGTGGACAGTGCACTATACCCTACTTGAGCCCCAATGGCAACTTTAGTGGACAGTGCACTATACCCTGCTTGAGCCCCAATGGCGACTTAAGTGGACTGTGCACTATACCCTGCTTGAGCCCCAATGGTGACTTAAGTGGACTGTGCACTATACCCTGCTTGAGCCCCAAAAGGGACTTTAGTGGACAGTGCACTATACCCTACTTGAGCCCCAAAAGGGACTTTAGTCTACCAAGATAACACACGCCTGAGCCTGAGCACTAAGGCCAATTGTTAAAAAAAATGAACTTTCATCCATGTTCACCCTCCAAACCCAAGCTTACCACCATTGGAAAGAGACAGATCGGATCTTTCCAATGATAGTAAAAAAAGTTTGCTATTATTTAACCCCTTCAAATTTGAACTGAATCTATCTAAAATGCCAAACAGCTTTAGGAGCTATGGTTGTCAAAAAGTGTTTGGGTTTACAGAATACATTAACAAAGACCAAGAACTTGAACATTTTTTGGCCGATCTCAAAGATGTTTGGATTATAAATATGAAAGGAAATTAATTAAGTGAGACATTTTCTATTCCTTACTACATGTATACTCTGAAATGTAACCTTCAAGATAATAATAGAGTTTTGACCCTTGAACACAAGCTTTCTGTTGTGTGAGAGAGAGTGTGTGATTTATGCTTGACTGGTCAAACGATGTGGGCACCAGCAATTGTTTCCATCAAAAGACTTTGGTAACGAGAGGGTTAGCTTGTTTTGTAAATTGTTATGTGTTGATCCTTGGCCGAATAAATAATGATATTGATAATAATTTCTGATGTTGCTTCATGAGAATGGTGACCAGTTTGGGTCAACAGGCCTGAGACTTCACAGAGACAGCACTGTCCATTACCTCATGTGACCCTGGGCCCAGTTTCATAGAGCTGCTTTAGCAGAAAATACTGCTTTAACCCTCCTATTGTACTGTCAGTGACTCATGGCAACATTTCCCAGTGAGTTGACCAACCATTCGACTGCCAAGGTTGTGTACGGTGGCACAACTGTGCACAGAACTAACTGTACTGAGTACATGCATTCCCTCATGGTATCATATTTGAGGCTGGCATACTATCATTCAAAACCACTTGAATGGTATTAAATGGTCAGACAGCAAGAGGGTTGAACTAAAGCAGTTCCACTAAGCAAAAAATTGGCAGGATACCAGTCACAGATTGTACATAAGTAACGGCATTTTGGCTGGTAAGCATGATTTTGTTGTGCTTAGCCACTTTTTGCGCTTAAAAAATCTTACTTAGCAGAAACAGGTTACCTCCAAAAATACCATTTAATGCATATTGTTTATGACTGGTTTCCTGCTGACATTCGCTTAGCACAAAAAATTGCTTAGCAAAAAGCAAAACTTTGCCTAGCAGAAACAGGTTTTACCAGCCAAAATTTCATGTCGTGCATATTGTTGATTCACTGCAAATTTTTGCTAAGCGAAAAGAAAATTGCGAAGCACTGTGTTCAGCTTGACAGCTTTGTGAAATTGTCTAGGGAGAATTGCAGAATTAAAGGATCATTACAGAATTGTTTTTTGCTAACAAAACAGTTGCTGGCAGTGTAAGCACTTTATGTAATCCACCATATACATAAACTGACAAACCTGTAGAAGTTTGAGATGGATTGGCCATCTGGGTCACGAGAAAATAGTGAAAAACCGATTACACATTTGCATGAAATCATATAGATTCAACAAATGAATAAAACGCTCACTGAGCGATAAACTCCAATCGGAAAACTAGTTTATTCATTTCTCATCAAATATGGCATTTCAGACAGATATATTTCAAGGGATGTTTTCTACTATCATCATCATTAGACCGTGTAAGTTTTATGTAAATCTGTGATCAAAAATATATTTTACAAGTTTTTTTCTTACCAATTCTGTAATTTTCCTTTGAACAAGAGGTAACTTGAGGTACACTAGAGATATAACCCCGGAAAACCTCAAAAAACCTGAAAGCTAGCCTCACGTTACCGCCGGTTTAATGTTGCATTTGTCCCTTATTTTTGTCAAGTTTAGTCAGTCTAGATGCAAATTGTGATCGGGTTTCTCACAGTTTGTTCTGACTTTTTCTTTTTAGCTGATTAAAGACGACGTCTCAGTGGATGTTATAGATAACTCTTCATTCTTAGCGCTTAAAGGAGAAATCCCTGGACCTACAGATACACCTTATGAAGGCGGGACATTCCATCTTAAAATAGTCATCCCAGAAACGTACCCCTTCAACCCTCCACAGGTAATAAATGTTCCCTTTTCCTTTTGGGTAGAAATTCCTGATGCTGACTTCATCAAAACAAGATAATATTTGTGCTATTTTTTCTTCGTCTGGGGTTTCGTTAAGTGAAATTTTATGTCTGTGTTGAAGGCAGCAGGGTACATCAGGACTGAAATGACACTGAGGTCATGGGGGGCACGGCTTCTGTTGCCCTGGTCTTGGCCTTGGTGCCCCTTCAAAATTTCCTGTAGCCCTTAAGATTTCCCAATGGAAGTGCCCTTTCCAGGCCTTGAATTTCATCTTTGAGAGGGCAAGGCCATTTTCAATTTGCAAAGGGCACTTCCATTGGAAAATCTTAAAGTCTATGGGAAACTTATGAAGGGGCACTGAGGCCAAGACAAGGGCAACGAAGGCCATGGCCTCCATGGCCTCTGTGTAATTCCAGGCCTGCCTTTCCAAAACAAAAATTGTTTTGCTCTTTCTATTATGACATTCCAGGTCTGGGTACTTTGTAAATCCCCATTGGTTAGGGTCTTAAAAGGTCAGCGACATATTTTTTTGTTACATAACAAGCTCCTTTTAACCCTAAGCCTTCCCAACCTTCTAAAATCCAACTGCATTGATTCCGTTGGACTAAGGAATGTACTTCTAATAGACCCCTTGCATGACATCACAAGCCCAACGCAGCGCCCTCACTGAGGTCAATGGAGTTTCGTCATTGGCTGAGAGTTGTGCACGTAGCGTATACACGCATGCACATTTCCATTGTTTGACCTCGGCCATGGCAGCCAATGCAAGGGGGTCTTTAATAATGGACGTTTTTATTGCGCAATACCTGTATGAGATACTGCGCATTATGAATTTTCTACTGCGCATTACAAGGTACAGTACTAGTAAACTGATCATGCTTTATACGGGATCAGGCATACCACCATAATCAGAGTCCAACAGTTTGGGTGTTGAGTTACTGTATGGTGTTGGACTGGGGACTGCACTAGTAAACTGATCATGCTTTATATGGGATTAGGCACACCACCATAATCAGAGTCCAACAGTTTGGGCGTTGAGTTACCATTGTGTTCCATTGTGTTGGATTTTGTTAAGAGTGAGGACGGATCCTTGCATATCACTCAAGAGGGCTAGGGAAGGGTCAAAGACTTTGAAACCATTTTCTGACTGAACCTCTCTTATATATATGTAGGTGAGCTTCACCACAAAAATCTGGCACCCCAATATAAGTTCAGTGACTGGCGCAATCTGCCTGGACATCCTAAAAGATCAATGGGCCGCTGCCATGACACTCCGTACGGTGCTACTCTCGGTCCAAGCCCTACTGTCATTACCCGAACCAGATGATCCACAAGACGCCGTTGTTGCTCAGCAGGTTAGTAATTGTTAATTTGAATCTTAAGCCGTTTTCGCATTGGTTTTTTTTGGGGGGGGTGGGGGTAAACTAACTGAGCAAATGAGTAACTTTATCAAATTAAGTCCAGTGCGAACAGCCCAGGTAATTTCTAAGTTTAACTAACCGAGTCCAATGGGTAGTTTAA
This sequence comes from Pycnopodia helianthoides, assembly GCA_032158295.1. Lineage (NCBI taxonomy): Eukaryota > Metazoa > Echinodermata > Asteroidea > Forcipulatida > Asteriidae > Pycnopodia > Pycnopodia helianthoides. The sequence continues at coordinate 3,444,373 of CM063248.1, read as the reverse complement.
CCGGTAACCTTCTTTTTAGGTAAACACACCTGGTCAAACTAACCAAGCTCAAAAATCCACTGCTGAAGCATTGTCCCAACAAAACAGGCCAGTAAAATACCACATCCGGTTTGCTGCACAGCCATGATCACATGACACACAGAAGTGAACTACGACATGCATGTACTGGTGATGTTCACACTCAGGTCGTGGCAGTATGCAGAACTCAGAAATTGCGTCACTTTGCTTGCATTTTTTTTCTTACTTTCATTTGCTGTGTTTCTCTTCAACCGTTGTTTGCAAGGCGAAGCTAGGTCATGTATTTTGTCACATCTGATCAAAGGTCACTGGCGTAGCCATCTTGTGGTTATGTTTAGTCAGTTGGTTTGTTCCACCATCGTCTTGGTTATTTTTCCTTTGACCAATAATCCAAGTGTGGACACCAGGGGCAAATATTTGTAAATAAGGCAAAAAAAAAAAGGGGTTCTGTTTCCGGTTCCCCGACCGACCCTAGTTTTACGCCGCGACCCTAAACTTTTTACTCGGCCTTTTTAAAAAACGGGGGGGAAAACGGAAAAAACAGGGCAAAAAAAATAAATAAATAAAAAAATGTGTGAAGCGCATTCCATGGGCTTGTGCAATCTACAAATTGCGCACATTTTTGAAAAAACGGCCGCTTGAACTGCCAATCTAAAAAGCGCAAACTGAAGATTGCGCACAATTTTGCCTAATTCGTTGTGCAAATCCGCTCAACACATGAACGATCATGGACGTATCGTCAATCGTATGGGAATAAAAAAAAAACGCAAAATAAAAAACTTTCCGACCTACCGACCCTATTTTTAAATGACATGTAATCGGAAACAGAACCCTTTTTTTTTTTTTGGCCTAACGACCTACATGATATGTAATCATGCATCAAGGATTCAGTCATTTATGTAGATGATGAGGTGGTTAATGAGTCATCCGTTGTCTGTAAGTAAAGTCATAAGGGCCTGAAGGGACAGACCTAATATAACATTGAGTACATTCATTCGTTATGACAACTTGTGTTAAAGGAACATGTTACAAAATTGACTCGTCCAAAATGTCATTGAAACAGATTAGTACGCCCTCAAGAACTAGTATCTTTCTGGTATTGAAACCAAGGAACCCTCAGAAGTGAGCACAGTAACCCGTAGTCCTGAAGATACTTGCGATGAGAAGATGATAAAGGAATGTCAATTATAGGTGGTAGAAAACCCCAAATAGGGAAAACCCAAGTTCTCACGATGATTAGCGCAGGCTAGTCGAAACGTTGAGACCAATTAGAACTCACTCCGCGGCAGTGAAGTTAATAACGAGAATTCCCCTCGATCCGCTAAGCGAAAGTAGTAGTCCTGGCTGATTTCCTACCTTCCGCCCAGGTAGTAGTTAATAAGCTGGACAGTTCCTTGTCGGAACTAAAGTAGTCTCCTGAATTCCGCGATCTGCTCGGCAGTAGAATAAATAGCAAGACAAGTTCACAATGAAATGCCTCACATCCCATATTAAGTTTTTTTATTACAAATTTCAAACCAACCTATCGGGGCATCGTTTACAGATTCCAACAGGAAAATGTGTATAAAATGTTACAATGAAACCAGAGGTTAAAATGTTGAAAATATATAACATACATGTAGCAAACTGGCTCTTTCTAATAAACTGTGCAAGTCTTGTGCATATTTGAACATTGGGGCATGTTTAAGTGCGCGTGTTTGTTTCCTTCACGCGTTGAATCAATGTACAAGGAACCAATGTGGTTTCGTAATGAAACCACATAACCCTCAAAAGTGACTCGCACTGTAACCCGTAGGCCTAAAGATATCTGTGTGGAGAAGATGAGGAAAAAATGTCAGTTTAGATGTAGCCTTTTGTCAAGGCCTTCGTGTCTTGGAGCTGCGATGCCAAGCGACTGAAATGGGAGACCACGCACGCGAGTGGCGCAGCCACGAGGGCCTTTTCCAACTTGTTTGCGGTTTCTTATGTGTTTCTTTATAATCTCGACTTTTGCTACCCGAAACGGTAGCAAAAGTCCAAACCAATGCATAACGCACGTTTCATACTTCATGAATAATTCTTACAAAAACCGCAAACAAGTTGGAAAAGGCCCTCGGGCTTCGCCACTCGGCTCGCACGCGTAGTCTCTCGTTCCAGACGTTCCACTGTTTACAAAGCTGTCCAAGCCACGATGGCCTTGACAAAAGGCTAGTTTATATGTGGTAGGAAATCCCCAAGCTTGGGAAATCCCATGCAATCAAGTAGAAACTGAAACCAAATTCACATGGAACTTGCAAGGCCCCGGTCCAGGATGTACCTCTTTTTTTTTAGCGGTAAACATGTGGCATACTTCCATGTAAACAAAACACTGATTTTTTTTTTTAAAGCGTAACCGTATAAAGCATCCGTACGTTGGCAAACATTGAAAAATGTAAATTGTACAGCCTTCAAACACTCATACTGGAATATAAAAACCATCTACAGGGGTCAGTTAAACTAATTAATGATTGAGTCACTCATTAGCATTAAATTATAAATATTCTTACATCATTTATTCTATGGCTAGAAAGAGAAATTGGATGTTTTCGTAAACACAGCATTAAAATCGTCTATTAGTCACCACAATTAACCAAATTTAGCTGTCCCCATTTGAAGGATTTTGCTGTTGTTATTCTTGTTGTTTGTTGTTGTTGTTGTTGTTGTTGTTGTTGTTGTTGTTGTTATATGTTGTCAGATAGTCTTTGTTTCACTTTATTCCTTTTTAACCGAATGAAACCTTATTCAAAAAAGTTAACGAAATGTTAGCAAATTAATTTTAATTTTTAAAGAAAGATTTCCTGACTTAAGTGTTTTTAATTGAGCCAAGCCCCTCCCCCAAACAAAAATTAGGAATAAATATATGAACTAAATAAATAAGTAACCAAATGCTGTGGTATTATGACAAAAAAGTATCATTAAAATACAAATATAAAAGCTTTGTTTGGAAAAAAACCTCATTTTTAAGTCCACACATTTATTGTACATTATTGAAATATTGAAATTATTCACATTTTTAGTGAAGCAATTTTGTATTTGATTATAAACTCTTGAAAAATACTCACAATCCAAATCGAGCCATTGCGCATCCAGTTGTATTTAATATCGAGCAGCGAATGATTTCCCTTGTAAAGCAGAGCAAAATGCTGCACTAAATATATCAGTTGCTACTCAAAATAATGATAAAGATAGCTGTGTTAGTCTGATAGATAAAACAAGGAAGATAGTGGTAGCACTTAAAGACTAAGTAATTACTGCATGAGCTTTTGTAGCAGCTCAGCAACTACCTACATGTACTTCATCAGATGAGTCATTGCATCTGATGATGAAGAAGTTGTTGCTACGAAAGCTCATGGTTTTTTTTTTGTATGTAAATAGTAAGTCTTTAAAGATCTACTTCAGCAATATCTGCGAAATAAAACAAATTGCTGAATCTTAAACATAATGTTATTAAGTATTCTGACCTTGTAGATTGGATTGTTTTAAACATATATTTTTTTCGTAATTTTAACCGGAAAAAATAATCCGATCTTAGGGTTTTTAAAAACTCGCGCGCTTCCATGGCTCCCTCCATAGGCACCATGCATGTCCCATACTGAAGCACGTGTATTTACGCGCACCACGAACCAACTATAAGATACGTGGGTGAACCAGCGAATGATGACGTACTTATAAGAAAGGGGAAACCAGGAAGTAGCGATGTGTCGTGTGTTTACACGGTAACTATGTGTGATGATCTCATTATTCGAATACATTCACCAAGTTAAGACGTGAGAATTGACCATGCCGAACTCATGTTCTGTTGGTGGATGTACTTGGAACGCAGATAGGAACCCAGATGTGAGTTTTTGTTTCGATTCCCAAGAGATCCTGTCCAGAGAAGGGAATGGGTGCGTTCGGTGACCAACACAGGGTTTCACGGTGACAAAATGGACCACGATTTGCAGTGCCCATTTTACGGACGACTGTCGGGTTGCAACATCGCAACTAAAGAGCAGTTTTGGATTAAAAAGCTATAACAGGCTTAAGCCAGGTTCAATCCCAACCATGAAAGCCCCATCTGCAGTGCTATCATCTTTTCAAACAGAGAGTAAAACAGGCACAGCCAAATGAAACTAAGCGATTCAGCCAACACTCGTCTGGCATGTCATTTAAGAAAAGAGAGAAGAGCTGGGTAAGCAACTTTTAAGTTCTAAAACTAAGTTCTATGAGTATGTAGTTGATATTTTACCATCGTTTCTTTTCATTTCAAAACATGCACTTCTCGCAAGAGATTTCAAACTCAATAGTAGGGCTACCAAAACCATCAACAATTTTCCTTTTCACTCGATGTGATTGTGAGCATGATTCGAGTTCGAAGTTTAGGAAAGTTTGTAACTAGTTACCAATTCTACTTCACCTCCTTGACCTTGTCATCCCAGTGCACATACATGTGTACAAGACTCCCCTTCAACTTCAAGTACAACCTACAGACTTCATTATTGACCTTACATTGCTTTTCCAGTTTAGTTTGCTTTCAACATCATTGTATCCCTGGGGGAGGAGTACCAGGGGAAGGACCATGGTAAAAAAATTACTTGGGCCTACAAAGGGCAAAGCCATACATGTGTGTGAATACAATGCCCAAATTATGACATTTTGACTTAGAGGTTAAATACAATGTTTGTTTTGATCTTTTGTTCAGGTTTTGCAAGAAGCTTTTGCTGAATATATGCTAAGTATGGTGACCAGGAGCCCACTGGTGAACAACTTCTCCCATCTAATGTGATGGAAAGTTCAATCACATCAGAGGAGGTAATGAAACGGTTTACTGGCTTGTTGCAGAAACAACCTTAATTATGTTTAGGGGAGAAATATTCAACCGCGGGGGGTGGGGGTCAGCTTCAAAATGCCTGGACCCCGAGCTGAGGGTTATTTTTATTTCATTACACATCAAAATATGCAGTATCGGAATAATAATTAACTTTACTTTGCATAATCATACACTTGTCAGGCCTGGAATTTCATCTTGGAGAGGGCAAGGCCATTTTCATTTTGTAAAGGGTACTTCCATTGGAAAATCTTAAAGTCTATGGGAGACTTTTGAAGGGGCACCAAGGCCAACACAAGGGCAACGAAGGCCATGGCCTCCGTGTAATTCCAGGCCTGACTTGTGAATATCTTAAAAGTTAACAATTTCCCTCAAGATTTTTAACAAATTTATAAACCCCTAGGTTTGAGATGCATGATTCATGTCTAATGGCAATTTTGTTTCAAGCAGAATTATTCAAATGAAAGAAAGGTTTATTTTGTCCTCCTATTACATGTATTAAAGAGATACTGTTGACATAGTTTAAACACCTTATTGTTAATGCAGAGGATTATTTCTGATGGTAAAATATGATTTATTCATCAAGCCATTGTGGATTTTTTTCTTTATTGATTATACATGTATTGTACATATTTTTTGTACACCCTTTATTATCTTATGAGAAGAGTTGTTTTAATGCCCATGTAGCTTTTACTTGACCGCAACCACATCTGGTAATTTAAATGTAGGGTTTTATTGAGTACATGTACACATGTATACCGTACTTATTTGTTATTGTTATTATTTGTTAGAAGGGGGATCAACCACAAACTTGTTTGCTACGTAAGATTAATGAGCAGCCCCAGTTTGTGCATATTGCATGGTGAACTAAAGTAGTTTTTTTTGGGGGGGGGGAGAAAAAGAGGAGTTGGAGTACATGTATTGGGGTTTGCATATTTCATGTGTAATGTGTTTTCAATCCAGGGCAAACACAAAACAATTACACTTCTTTTTGACAATTTGCCAGACAACCTGTCTTTCTAAGCTTTGACTGTAATTTGAAATGTTTGTTTACATTTTCTTGAAAGTCTACATTGAGCTGAAAATTTTGATAAGGTCTTTTAGAATGTCTGTAGGCAAGAAGAGTAAGGATCGCATGGAATTAGTTTTGCAACATTCCCTTTTAATTTAGCTGTTTTCTATTTAATTACTCAATGAAAATTGAAACTAGACAGAGAGGTCAACTTTGGTGATACAACTTTTCTTGACATTAAGTATTACATGTACACTGTACTCTTAACTCCAAAAATATTGCTTTTTGTACATAAGGTGGTCATTTACCATGTAGTATATGCAAGAAGGGTAAGGAACTCATAGTTACATTTTCTTTTAATGGCAACGTGTCCCTTTAATTTATTAATTAAGCTGCTTTCTATTTATTTACTTCACTTGAAGAGGGGTAGTTGACTTTGCAAAAACAATTGTTGTTTTATTCTATTTTTCTTGAAATAAAATAATACTCATAAAGACTAAAGACTGATATGTGTATATTATTAAAAGTATTTATTGTCATTTACTCATGGATCATCTAAAAATGATTGTAACACACTGAAAATTTAGAGTAAATGGAGGCCACCAATCCCACCATGTTTGTATCCTCAATTCTGAAAACCTTCCTGAAAACCATGTACCACTACTAGATTAGCAGAACATGTTTTGATCATAGTATGATTTGAAACTTTGCATGGTGGGATCAGGTTTGCAGTGATGCTATGTATAAAATCTCGTTGTGAGTAGTGGTGGTTTTAAAAAGAACAGGTGGTTTGACAACTTCCTGAAGAGGATCAGGGCATACTGATCAAAAAATCAAGTTGTGAAACCACTGTTTCTTTTCAGAACCACCACTACTCAAAAGAGATTTTACCTATGGTGTCAGCGCAAACCTCACCTAATTATAGACATTGTTCTTGTAATGACACACATCCCATCTCAGTGAGCCAAATATTAACAGATTTTTATCAAAGATTGTGGTTCTCAAAAAAGTTCCCCTTTTGAAGCCTCTTTGCTGTATAACTTCCATGTTTGTAATATGTACATGTAAGTTGAATGCATTTCACTATTTTCCATTGAGAGGCACAACAGCATGAGCTTTATGTTTGACAAATAATTTGTACATCTATTTTTTGAGTCTCATTTACAAACATTTTATCAACTATAGGGGCTAAAAATACCACACTAAATTCGAGTGAGAAGAGGAATTCTTATTATATGATTGGCAATAAATTTTAGGGTTTTTAAGTTTCTAATAGTCAAGTGGCGGGTAAACCCTTTATATTGTCCATTGGGGTTGGGATATGTCCTTCGGATGGCGTCCATGATACATGAAGGAAGTGGCACTCTGTTGAACCTTCCGAGGTAGCCCGTACACCATCTGACAACTTGCCTGTAAACAACATGGTGATTTCTTCTGCAAACAAAGTAGTTGAAGAAAATCAAATTAGGTAAACATTTGATATCAATATTTGTTTAAAAACACAGTTTTCCCATTTTGAAGAAATCACGTACGAGTAAGGGTGGAAATATACTCTTCTGGTTTGTCCAGTCGAAAAACTTGTAGGAGAACCCCCCCCCCCCCACACACACACACACACCCTTACATATGGCTGTTACAGGGGTACTTTCATTGTTGTTCTCCTTTTTCTGAAGAAATCCTAATTGGGTCACCACCAGAACAAAGAAAACGTTATGGGGTAGCATTGCTCCGTAAGTTGGCATGTGTAAGCTCACACACACACACACACACACACTCAAGTGTGTCATGAGCTCCAATCGTGGACCCTCCTTTGTTCAACTCTTTGTCCTGACAAACGTAGACCCCATTGTTTTCCTTTGTGATAACAAACATGGACCTATTGTCCCTTTTGTTGTAAGTCCTCGGTTTGATTGCACTACAAACTCACACACACACACTTTTGGGTTCTTTAAAGAAGTCATAAGCTGTAACATACTCAACAATTGTGACAGAGATCAAAGTGTTTAGAAAAAATCTTGTACAGGTTTTATGGTTATTCGTTTTTCTGAGTTGAATAAATCTAATCCAACAGTCAATCATACTCAGGGTCAGGTAAGAGGCGTAATAATTTTTTGGGGGGGAGGGTTTGCTCCTTACATTAATTTTACAGTTCAATTAAAAAAAGACACTTACTGGTCTAGAGTCCCTTCAACTGCATCTCTGCCATAGTATTCACCGGTACTGTAAATACGCGGTTTGAAGTACAGCCGGGTGCAGACAGACTGCTTCAAACCAATCATGCACAGCAAGGCTTTGGTTTTCATCCTCTACATTAATGTTCAATGCTGCCATTTGGGCTCTTGTCTTCTGCACTTCCTTACAGCAGATGCAGTTCACTGCCATTGGTTGGACCACACAGTGTCCGCATGAGCACCTGAAAGAAAAATTTAAATAACAGAAAATTAACGGATGAAAGTGTTGCTGTACTGACATAGGATGGACTATGTTCATGACCATTAACTAATTTTACGTGAACGGGGGTAATACAAAATGAGTGGGGATTGAAACGATGCGTGTCTCATTTATACATCTAAGTAAAAAATCATGCAATGTTTCGCATTGTTTATCAATGGCCGTTGTTCTTACTTTGTGTCTCTGGGAATTTTTTTTTATTTTTTTTTTTTTATTTGAAAAGTGGTTTGTAATTGTAGTTCTGTTTTAAAGAATAAACATGACATATCATACTAGCCTAAAAGAAAACTATGAGAAATAATTAGCAAATGAGCTTGACATAAAAAATAATCCAATTAGGCTAGGACCTACCTCAATCATTTGCTAAAAAAAAAAAAAAATAAATGCGGTAGAACAGTGACACTGACAGAAAATACGGCTTGTCAGGATCAGTTCGGTACTGAAAATAAATGTTATCTCCGACACACTGAGATTTGATGATTGTATTGTGAACAAATTAATGGATAAACGAGGAATTACAGAAACAAATAAAACAACATTCATCTATTTTCCTTCTCCATGGAACCCGGTTCTCCGATAAGGATACCTGCACTAACCCAATGGGAACAATTTTTGAGTGACACCATTCAATGTATCATGAAAACGTGAACCATATTGGACAACAGCAACCATTTCGTGAGAAAAAAAAATCAACTTTCTGCTGCTATTTCTATCCATTATAGCGGCCTCATATGCCGAATAGATAAATAAGTACTTCATGACGATAAAAAACAGTGAACATAGCATTGTTTGTTCTTCAAAAAACCTGTGGGACTCACCATTCAGTATTGTTTAGTCGACCTCCTGCATCAGGGTTCGCACGTTCACGATCATCGGCGGCCAGTGGCTCAAACCTGTATGGTTTGGCACCTCGCACTTCCTCGTCAAGCACTCCCCCAGCTTCATCAACGCCCTCTTCGTCTTCGGAAGAGCTCCCTCCACCGTCAGAGCTATCCTCACTATCAATACTATCATCTGTATTTCCTAATTCTTCTTCGTCCACACTGTGTTCCTCCCACGATCCGCTAAAGTCTGACATTTTGTCCTCGTTTACTGTGTGAGTAGCTATAGACGCGTACAATAAACACACTTCGCTGCGCGGGGGGTAAACAAGCCGTCTCCATTCATGTACGTCATCAGAGTCTATGGTATATTTTCATCACGTGACAGGCTGTTTCCAAAAACTCGGTATGAGGAGCTGCTGAACGCTGGCCTAAATGACCTTTTTTTTTAATTACGCAATTACCGCTAAGTATTTTCCTTAATATATACGTAATCATGAAACACAAATTGATTGGATTTCGCCAAAGTTTAAATTATCTTAGTGCCGTTGAAGTAGATCTTTAAGTGCCACCACTATCTTCCTTGTTTTACTAAAAAAAATAATGATTTGTTACTCATTATTAGCATTTGGCGTGCACAAAACAAGTTCATATTCATATTTGCTGGACCCAATCAATCCCTGCACTGTATGTAATGATGGGAAGTGGTAAAACCGTTTCAGTGTAATGCAAATTAATACTTGCGTAATATTGTAATATAAACGTACAATCATGGGTACACATTTTTGTCGTGTCCATGTTATGAACAACAGTTTAAAAACCAGTGATGTAACAGTTATTTCAATGTTTTTTGTAAATTGATTAACCAGCGGTGTGTGAATGAAGAGTAGAAAGTACTTGAGTTTGACGAATACAAGATCTGCAAAGAGTTACTCAATATATGTATGTTGTTCATTTCGTGTCTTTGTAACAAAAAGTGTACTGGTGATTGTGGCTGTGCACACATGTATACAAACTAAACATTCAGCACACACAATCTGGCATGGAGTGTTAATTTTAAGTGTTACACGCTTATCTCAAATGGACAGTTTGTCAGGTCAAATACTGGTCATATTTGATGTATACAACCTGCACGGTTAGTGATGGCCGCTGTGTCCTTTGCTTTCAGGGTCATGTTTATTCTTGAGATGAAAGCATCCTGATTAAGTGCAGCTTTAAAAGGCCGGTAGAAAAATATAAATTTTTGTGTACATGCGCTAATTTATTGAGGAAATAAAATACTGGGTTTTATTCATATTTTTAAAAAAACAGGCCTCAAATTTCATATTGACAGGGCAAGACCATTTTCATTTTGCAAAAAATACTTCAATTTGAAAATCTTAAAGTCTACGGGAGACTTTTGAAGGGGCACCAAGGCCAAGACCGGGGGCAACAGAAGCCATGGCCTCTGTGGTCTCTGTGTAATTCCAAGCCTGACAAAAATGCATTCTTAATAGAACTCAAGAGATTTGCACAATGGTGAATAAAAACCGGTTTCAAATGATGACAGTTCCAAAACATAATGTAAAGGAACATTACAGAATTGGTTTTTGCTAACAAACAGTTGCTGGCAGTGTAAGCACTTTATGTAATCCACCATGTACATAAACTGACAAACCTGTAGAAGTTTGAGATCGATCGGCCATCTGGGTCACGAGAAAATAGTGAGTAACCGATTACACATTTTGCATGAAATCATATAGGTTCAACAAATGAATAAAACGCTCACTGAGCGATAAACTCCAATCGGAAAATTAGTTTATTCATTTCTCATCAAATATGGCATTTCAGACAGAAATATTTCAAGGGATGTTTTCTTCTATCATCCTCATTAGACCAAGTAAGTTTTATGTAAATCTGTGATCAAAAGTATATTTTACAATTACCAATTCTGTAACGTTCCTTTAAGCCAAGATTCTGGCCACAGTGTCCACATGGGTCCTTAAACAATTATTAGTTTCTACCTCCACTCCAGGCCTGATACTTCACGAAGGCAACGGAGGCGATTGCCTCGATGCCCCCTGGTCATTGCCTTGGTGCCCTTGAAATGCTCCAATAGAAATTTACAATTTCCTCATAGGGTGCCCTTTACCAAGGAGAGAATGCCTTGGTGCCCTTTCCCTTTCTAGAATGAAGCATACAGGCCTGCCACTCTGTTCCCACGAGTTACACTGTAAAAATGTCCTTAGTTTCATTCTTAGTTTTATTCTCTGCTGTTCTGTTCTTGAACACAGACACTCCAGTTAGTGCAGTGTAACAAACTTGTGCACTGTGGCCCGACCCAGTTTTCTTCTTCAGACATATAGAGAATCATCTATGCACCACATTTATGCAGACGATATTCAACTTTACATAAACTTAATCCCGCCATTTCTGGTGGCTCTGATCGGGCACTGCACAAGCTCTCAACCTGTACCACAAAGAAGGTAGTGGTAGCACTTAAAGACTAACTAGTTACATAAACAAAAAAACTGCATGAGCTACGAAATAGCAACAACTACTTCATCAGCAATGAAGTAGTTGTTGCTACAAAAGCTCATGCAGTTTTTTTAATGTTATTAGTTAGTCTTTAAGAGCTACCACTACCAAACTTTGTTTTATCTGTCAGACTAAACACGGTTATCTTTTAGTATAACCTGAATCACGAGAATTAAACAACGGATGGGTGTCAACTGTCAAAAAACTTAAGCTCAACGAAAATAAGACGGAGTTCTTCATCACTGCCTCTTCTGGTCGTGTTATCAACTCACTCTCTAATCTTACACTTGATGCCATAATTCAGCCTTCGAGCTCAGTCAGGAACCTTAGGACCATATTTAACTCTACCATGTCCATGTCCCCACCAAGAACCTAGTGCACTTATCGTAAAGAGAAGGGGTTCGCCGCGGTGTGCCTGGTTTGATTTGCATATTGCGACACAACACATTGTAAACCATTGCGTTATTTAAAGGAAAAAGGTCTCATACTTCAAAGCGTAGCTCCGCATACCTTGCAGGAAAAAATACTTAGCACTTTGAGACGCCCATCGGGTGTGGTAAAGCGTTATACAAGAACTATGTATAATTATTACCTGTAGAAAATATAATGAGTGCTTTGGGACAACCTCTGGGAGTGAAAAGTGCTTGTAAAGGACTGAGTACATTTTCTTTGAGGAAAAATTAGCAGGGAGCCATTCAAAAACAATGAACACTACATGCTATTTTGGCTGGTAACCTGTTTCTGCTAGGCAAATTTGCTCAGTGCAAATTTCTGTGCTAAACAGTGTTATGAAATTGGGCCCTGGTCTTTTGGTTGGTAAGCAATTTGCTTTAGCTAATTCTCCTTGTTTTTTAAATTTTGATTTGTTAATTTCCTTGCAGTACAAAGAAAACCAAGATGCATTTCAGAGAACAGCGAGGCACTGGACGTGTGCCTACGCCGGAGCTAAACACAGAAGCACAGAACTAGACGAAAAAATTGAAAGAATCACCGAAATGGGTTTCGATGAGGTGAGAGTCCAATCAAGCATGCGACTTCTCAACTTTCAGAAAGAGCTCAGATCGATCTTAACTGTGTATCAATCCTAATTGCTAAGCAAAGTGTGATGTCATAATGCAAATCACTATGGCGATGTTGACCACTCATCAAAATGATGAATCTTAGTGCTTTGTGAACTTGAGCTGAAGGGGTGTGCAAAAGTTGACATGAATGTTGACTCTAACTGATAAGCACACATCCAAATTGGAACGAGTTGTGCGCAGAAAAAAGCAATTGCAATGGTTTTTTTTTTTAATTCAGCAAATGTCTAGAGGTTAAAGGAATGATAGTTGACTTAAAAACAAAATAAATGAAATAACAACAAAACCAGAAATTGCAATGTTGAAAATGTATAAGGGGCTCTGTCTAATTACACCATGACCTTTAATGCCTTAAAAGATACCTCCACAAATTGACTTGCTGCATCACCGTCAGCAGTCCAGCATTCTCCTGAAGACGAGCAGAGCATACTGTTCGAAACATCGAGACCACACTGGCTCTTTTCAGGAGTCAACACTCCTCTCAAATTGAGATTAGTACACAAGGTTGCACCCGCAAGTTTACTCTTTATGGTTAATTTATTTGCGTTTTCTTTTTTGTGTGTTTCTATTGTAGTCAACTGCAAGGGATGCCCTATCAGCGACAAGTTGGAATGTAGAGAAAGCTGTCGACAGGTTGATGAGTTGATGAGAAGACATCTCTTCTATGTATAGACATTTATCACGCAACGGCCATCTTTATCTGAGACCCTATACCCAGTAATGAATACTGCACTGATCCTTAACGGGCGCCTGACCAATTTTCAACTCTCTCTTTTTTTCCAGTTGGGTAGTACATCAATCAAATTTTTAAGTAAATCGGAACATCAAAAACAAAGATACAGACAATTTAAGATTTTACAAAAGCTGAAAACTGTTGATTTGATGGATTCGTGAGATGTAAATAGACCCCTTGCATTATGACATCAGGAGCTCAAACAGCGCCCTCAATGAGGTCAAAGGAAGACCTCTAATTGTCTGGTTGTTGTGCAAGGTGCGTACATGGACAGGGTTCCATTGTTTGTGCGTCAGTGATGGTGGCATATGCAAGAGGTCTATTTGTGATGTTCAGTTTTGCTTTGCATTGCTGCTGGCCCTCGATTGGTGTTTAAAGGTAGGGTTCATAGATTTGGCTGATTATACTGATTTATAGGCAAAATTATAAAGAAAAATCACAATCAAAATCTCATCTGAAAGTTTCATCGGAATACAGTGCCTACTTGCTGAGCAAACAGCAAAAAAACTGTCACGGTATTTTCACAAGAACGTTGAATCCATTCACGTTTAGCGAGTTGACAACGGATACCAACCGCATCTCTGGCCGCAGCATTTGTGAACAGACACAAAGCCCTTAAAAATCTGAGAAATAATTCATGCATGACTCGTTTCTCAGATTCAAATGTTTTTGGGGTTAAAATTTATCCAAACTAAATTACTTCGGAGGGAATCCGTTCTAAAAATAGTTTATACTATCAACAGCTGCAGTGCTTCTTACCAAGTGCGTTTTCATGGCCATTCCTTTTTTGAGTTTTTTACCAATCTATGACCCTACCTTTCATGCACAAGATGGCGTCCCTGTGATAAAGGTTTATTTTTCTCTTCCTCAAGGCCTTCCGAAATGTTCCCTGGTATAGAACCTACCCTCCGTCTCATTTATAATCTGTTGACTACATTAAGGTGCCAGCCTACTGTGATCCTAATGCAGTCTAAATGTGTACATGCGCAATGAGCATGGTTAGAACCATTGTAAATTAACTAAGCATTTTTTAGGTGTTCGTGCAATACGAGCACGAACACCGCTTGTTTTTGTTTTTGTTTTGGGGTTTTTTTTGCCGGAAGGACAGCCGGAAAGCCCTTAGTGGTTGTTATTGTTCAAATTAGCTATTCAGAAAGACAAGTAAATTTATATTTGAATTTATTCCAAAGCTTTACACCAGATAAAACTTTGCAATTTTTGTCCCCCCCAAAAAGTTTATTTTGTAATTGTTTCTCGATATTATAAGCTTTTCCATAAACATGATTATTATTCAGTTGCTTTAGAGAAAAAAAGGCTACTCACAAAAGAAAAAGCAAAAAGAAAAAGAAATTTTGTTGTTTAGTTAACTCAAAGATTGGCTTTAAGGAAAATAATTTAAAAACATTAAGGAAACAATCTCATCATCATTTCAATCTATTTGTTTATAGACCATTACATGGCAGAATATCACAAAACAGGAACAAGCGGCTACCAAGCTTAGGGATTGAAGGCTAATGCTGCAGTCAAACGCATCTATCGTCAACAGATTTTTCTTTTAAATGCATTTCTCGGAACGAAGTTTCTACATCCTGTGTGAATTGTACTTTTTATATCATCACTGTAGGAAGACTATATCATTTTGGGCAATCTTTTGTGTGATAAAAAAAATCTTTAGAATATGTTTTGTAAATAGCATGGTGTGATTAATAATGTAACGTTTGTCGATACCAGGGTCCAATTTCATTAAGCTGTGGAGCAGAAAATACTGCTTAGCAAAGAAAAATCTTGCTTAGCAGAAACGGGTAACCAGCCAAAATGCCATGAAATGTATGTTGTATGCAACTGGTTCCCTGCCAGATTTGCTCCGCACCATTTTCTGCTTAACAGCTTCGTGAAATTGTGCCCAGGTGTGTATAGTGACTTCTGACCTATAGTGACCTTTGACTTGACCTCTAAACTCTGAATGTGTTATCTCGCATGGTTGCTGTTATTGATAATAATGAATGGTTTGGTATTTATGCGCAAATCAGAATGTAAGCGCATTTTTTGTACATCTGGCAGTCATGGGAGACTCCAGCAGCCGATTTCACAAAAACTTTACTCAAGCATTAAATGTTGCAAGAAGACTTACCCAGTTGCGTAAAGTTTTGAGAAATCGCGGCTGAACGCTTCGTGGCAGAAAAACCACCAGGTAATTTTCTTTTCTGAGATTGCCTTTGTGGTTGTAACCGTGGAGTTATGTAACTCCATAGGGTTAACAGGGAAAGTCTGCTGCCACCTAGAGTCCAGGTTAGTCATCGATTTTTGAAAATCACCATGGACTGATAGCTTCTTAAGAAACATCTTCGTCATTTCGTAATGGACTAGATGACGTTATATAATGGACCCCTCTTTTTGGCCGATTCGGGATTATTAGGACCTTGTGATTGGTCAGTTTAGTTGACCCTTTCCTTACCAAAGTCAACTTTAGTTGACTGCACTCTTACCCCTCTTCTTTACCGTAGTCAACTTTAGTCGACTGCACTCTTACCCTCTTCTTTTCCATAGGCGACTTTAGTCGACCAATTCTTCCGCACAAATAAAAATCACACTAAGCCTGAGCACGAAGGCAATTTGTTTAAAAGGTGTCGTTTTGTCGCATGTTCACCCTCCATACCCCGGTTTCAGCAGTTTGAAAGAGAAGGATCAGATCTTTCCAAAGATGGCAAGAAAAATGTTGCTGTCGTGCAATCCCTTCAAATTGGAGTGGAAAGATCCATAATGCCAAACATCTTCACAGCACCGTATGGTTGTGTACAAAAAGTTTTTTCAAGTAAACAGATAACACTTCAGAAACAAAGATCAAAGAACTCGGACATTTATTGGCCAATCTTTATGATTTTCAGATTATATGAAAGGGAATTTATCATTTGTTATAACTTACTTTGCTGTAAAACAATATCCTCAAGGTTTTTATAGAGTGTCATCTTGGCCTTTGAACAAAAGCTTTATGTCGTGTGAGAATGTTGTGGGTCTTTAGGGGTTGTTTTTAATATCAAAGCAATTTGGCGTTGAGAGGGTGAGGCAACCATATTGGATACACATTTAGGGCGTCTGGGTTCTGTTTCTCTGGATATACACTGTATACATGTAATATTGTCTTGTAAAATCAATTCATTGTAAAGATCTATCTCATAAAAGGAATGAGACATTTTTTGAAAACAGTGTTTATTACACAGTAATCGCTAATTTCATTTATGAATTTCAGAACTTGACGATTGGTGGCTTTGTTATCGTATTTCTGCGAATTTATTATAAATACTAATTCCCATGTTTTTAGTTCAAAATGGTTTTGTTGTAGATCTTTTTAAATGTGTGGCCAGCTTTGTCGGGTCCCCTTTGTGTAAATGGTAGTTACAGTGCAACATCTTGTTTCTAGAAGGGACCAGACTTGTTTTCAGGCTGGTTAAATTGGGTTCTAGAGGACAAGCAAGGTGGCCATGCAATCAAAAGGTCTGTCACATAACGAGATTTGTTCTAAATGGGGAAACAATGCTTATTTTACTCTAATGCGCTCGGACTTATTGTTCTTAATCTGATTAAAACTGTTAATTTGTTAATTTAGGACATTTGCAAGTAACTAAAGTGGCCGTTCTCTGTAGCAATTTATTATTTTCAGCATACAAACAAGTTCTAAATTACCAACTGAAAATTCTCAAGTATTTGACTCTATAATGACATCTTGCCAAATGATATAAGGTAATTTGAAAGATTTTCAAAAGAAAAACAAATTCCACAAAAACCAAGTTTGATATCCGTTAAACAAATGCAAAATTTGTTGGGCGTGATCTGTTGTGAGATGTTTTGTGCTGTGAGGCATAATTTTGTTGTTTGTTTAGATGATCTTCAGAACAAGGAAACTCTGCAAAGCTCCCCACAGGGCATATGCTAAGCTGGCAAGCAGCCAATCTCTCCCATACAAACATTGGTTTAGCGTCTATGATTATGAATTGCTCAAATCAATAAGTTGTGATTCAGTAACTAGACGACAAAACTTATTCCAGTCATTGTGCAATCAGCGGTTAGCTTGGTAGGACTCGAACCCACAACCTTGTGGTTGCAAGTCCTGCAGTCTAACCACTTGACCACGGTGACCTGAACAACAGAAGTAAATCTCCCCGGGGGAAAAAAAAGAAGAAAATATCAAGGAAAATCAGCAGTAGAAAACCATCTGAGCGTGACAATTGTAAGGCAGATTGAGAAGAAAATTTTTAATGCTGTTATCTTTTTGTCTTACATGGCTTTAAAGTCGCATTATGTAAATGTCTAATAATTTTATAAAAATTATGTATTCATTTTTTTACAAACTAGACATTTCGGAAACATTTTGTAATTTTTTTTTAATATTGGAAAAATTGTCTACCCTTCAAAATAGGCCTTGGGACTCATTAAGATTTCTGCTCTCTGCAAATCCTAATGCAAATTGCTAACCTTGATTGAGTTTATAAAAAACAAATCTACTTGTCATTCATGTTCACTTATTTTATTTCATTTAAGTTTCACGTTTGAGTATTGAGGAAATGATCCTTGCTCCCCGGTAAATGACTAAGTATTATTTTTTGTATTTCCATTAAAGATCCAAGAGAATAAATTTGTTTATTGGTAGGTTTTTTTCCCTGTAGATAAAAAAGGATTGATAAAACATTATTATTTGAGTCTTGTTTCCTTTTTGTCCCCCTTCTTTTTTTTATTACCCTAACCGACCTCTAGTTTCTACTTGAATTTGATGGATTAGTGACTGCCATTCTTCTTACATTTCTGAAATTTGTATCATGCTGTCGCATTGTCACATGGGCGGGACAAATTTATTTCTAGGAAAATAACACTGGGGGCGTCCCTATTATATGAATATGCATTCAAAGGGCAACTTCTGGAAAAAAAAGAACATTCCAGAACGTTCATAACTGAGAGAGAGAGGGCGTTCGTGGACAAAGAAAAAGAATGTCTCTAGCGCCCTCTGTTGTCAATTTATTGAGTCGGATTTTGTGATTGTGCAATCATGCTAATTTTGTCAACTTATTATAGTTTATGATAATGTATTTGTAGATTTTAAGCTCGCATCGCCTTAATGTTTAAAGAAAACCATGAATTTTACTCCAAATTGTCGACGATATAACTTTTCAAACTGCTCGAACAAGACTTGAAAACGTTTTAAAATTATGCGTGACGTCAATGGTACAAAGGACCACATGGCCCAAAAAAGAACTGGCTCCGCACTAAAACGCGTTGAAATCGATCATATCGACGGGAACCAGTCGGCACACATGAGGTCGCAAAATTTCCACATACGGTCGATCGGTCGAAGTGTATACGGGTCAAATAAGCAAGGCGGACATGCGTAAATGAATGTGAAGAATTTTCTAGACATGTGCCGGTGATTTTTAAGTCGAAAAACTGTTCCTTCCTATCACACAAATGTAGTAGTTTTGTACAGTATTTATTAACCAATAAACGTAGCACATCTTCATCGTTTTGTACGAGTGAGTTCAGAATGGCCGTGGTGGGTTTTGATGTCGGGAACAGCTCGGCCTACATCGCCGTGGCTAGGGGTGGTGGAATCGAGACGATAGCTAACGAAGACAGCGACCGGCGTACACCGTGAGTATAATTCACCGGCTTCCGCCCCTTGGAAAAAAAAGTATTTTTAAGCCGATCCTGGATTGATTAAACTCAGTTTTTAGTTCACGTTAGTTGATATGATGTATTCAATGTATTGCCAATTGGTTTGAGTGACGGTATAATGCATGTCCTCTTAATATAATTTTACTTTGGTTTTTTACTTTTTTTTGAAAAATATTTTATCCAGGTGAAACTGCACTGGTTTTAATTTCAGTTCAGTTCAATAAAATTGAATTATATTTACTAAGTGAATGCCTTTGTAAAAGCAACTAAGTGAAGTCAGTGTTTCTTAAGAAAGTTATTGACATATAAATAAAATTCATCAAGCTTTCCCGTTTATGTAAACTTGATTTAAAGGAACATTACAGAATTGGTTTTTGCTAACAAAACAGTTGCTGGCAGTGTAAGCACTTTATGTAATCCACCATATGGGCAATTCCATGAAGAAGTGGACATGACCTCAAAATTTAAAATTTTGTTTTTTTAGTAAAAATTGGGCTTACATGGTAGCAAATACATCAAAGCTTCAGGAAAAAATGGTTTCAATGTCATGTCTTTGCAGGAGATACAAAAAAACGAATTTTGTGCCAACAATGTTTTATCATGAAATTATGTGTAAAAAAGTTGTACAACTTCAATTTACTACTGAATGGGGAAGATTCCAGTGTATCAAATCAATCTAATCATATTTATGTATTGATTGAACCTACACAATGGCTGCAATAGCCAAAATTTGTGATTGTGATAGATTCAGACCATCAATCTGTGAAACTTGTACCCCATTAAAGCCTATGTAACGTAACTAACCAAAACTTCCAATTGTTTTCGCCTCTAGAGAAGGCATTTAATTAAAACTTTGATATCTTGATTTTTCCTCCTTTGTACAATCCTTAATTGAAATAAGGAAAGAAAAATCATAAAAATTGTAACATGTGGAAAATAGAAGCAGTCAAAACCTGTAACGTAACTAACCATGTAACGTAACTAACCGGGGTGTAACGTAACTAACCGACATAAAGACTATTAAGATGCTGTTAAGTTGACACCAGCACAAGTTTTCAGCCATGTTGTAAAGTTTAAAGAACAGAGGGCAGTATGATACTATTCTTTTACCCACAATTCAACTTAAAAAACATGGTTTGTTTGCCATGTGCCTCATATTGTCTGTATGCATGTATGCAAGATCCATGCGCAACAAGCCTGTCCTACAAAAGTTCAGCTACATGTACTTCAACTTTTGTGGTGAGAAAATTTGGGTAAGTTTTATGACAATATAATAACATGGTATAATCCATCTGAATTTTATTACATTTTTAAAGGGTTATCCTAAAGTTGTATTTCTCTACCAAACTAAATTAATGGGAGTTTGTAAATTAATGTGATGGGTGGAACAGATTTTATGTTCAGTGCTGTATCTACATAAATTCTTACACTGTTTATATCAGGTATGAATAGAAGCTGCAATTTTCTAAAATTTTAATTGACTTTGTTCCTTATGTTAATGTCCATAGATCCACACAACCTAACAAAGGATAACATCACCACTGATGATGACGGTGCTGAGGTACCATCTACTAGCTACCCGGATGATGATCCAAGCAGTGTGGAGTCAATTCAGATAGGAGACTGGTACATGGTAGAGTATGAATGGCACAGATTTCCTGGAGAAGTGGTTGCTGTTGAAAGTGGAGAATTCTAAGTGTCTGTGATGAAGCATGCAGGCAATTATTGGAAATGGCCCACTCAAAAAGATTGTATCTTCTATACAAAGGACAAAATTATTTTGAAACTAGATGCACCAGAAGTTGTCAACAATCGCGGGCATTTCAAATTTTCTGATGAACTTTAAGATTAGCATCCATGACCAAGAGTTAAGACATGGATTTCATTTGAAATAACCTTTCTATTGTTTTGTTTTCTTTGGTATCTATGTAGTAAGAGAAATTAACTTAGTTTTTTGTTATTTTTTTCTCATAAAATACTGCATAGCTTATGAGTGTAAAGAAAAAAGTTAAAGACATTAATATTTTGTACATACTGTATTACAAAATATTACTTTTTTCCATTGTTTTTTGCTTAATTGATCTGGATATGTTGTAGTAGTGCATATTAGTTACTAATATAGACCAGATTAGAGCTGTGAGTGATATACAAAGGGTTTATCACAAATAATATTAGTCAAGGACAAAGTGTAACGTAACTAACTGTAACGTAACTAACCATGATTTTTGGGCAATGCTTGAAACTGATCAGAGTTATTTTATTAATTTTTCTACCAAAACACTTGCTAGTACCCATGTAGGTATAGAAATAGTAAAGTTTGTTTCAGCTGTATCCTGTTTGAGGAAACTTTTTGTTCAAAGACATGCTTTTTTTTTCCATGTCCCTTTTTTGTAACGTAACTAACCAAAATTAAACTGATCATAACAACTGAATAAACGTGTCTAAAAGTTTGTATTTTTTTTGTATAATAGGTCTAGGCAAGATGTATCCATGGTACAAAAATGGAGACTTGATAGGCTTTCATATTCATATTGGAAACCACAGAGCTGTGCTATGCAGCTAAAAGTGTAACGAAACTAACCATGGAATTGCCCATATACATAAACTGACAAACCTGTAGAAGTTTGAGATCGATCGGCCATCTGGGTCACGAGAAAATAGTGAAAAAAACCGATTACACATTTGCATGAAATCATTAATAGGTTCAACAAACGAATAAAACGCTCACTGAGCGATAAACTCCAATTGAAAAATTAGTTTATTCATTTCTCATCAAATATGGCATTTCAGACAGAAATATTTCAAGGGATGTTTTCTTCTATCATCATCATTAGACCGTGTAAGTTTTATGTAAATCTGTGATATTTTACAAGTTTTTTTCTTACCAATTCTGTAATGTTCCTTTAACGACAGTTGCCCCCCAAAAAACGTGTTTCATTGTTTGGGAACCACTACACTTTTCAGAAGTGGTTACTCATTTTACGCTGCATTACGATTTCATCACCGGACCGCCGCACTCACATGGTCCCCTTCGCAAATCAAACAATAGAGGGCAGCAAAAATGAGTAACAACTTCTTTTGCCAAGACTAACCGAAGACTACACAGGCACTCCGTTCAACTCCGCTAAAGCTAATAAACATAAAATTTGGTCACAAAATTATTATAGGCCTATTTAAAAACTCTTCAAAATTGCCTAAAAACTACAGACTAGGCAGTGTGGCGTAAATCCATTATCCTCTTCTCTTATGTTACTCCACACCAGATTGTTCAGTTGTTTGGACGTAGATAAGATTAGAATGCCTGATCCTATGATAAGCTTTGTTATGTGGGCCTACTGGCCCCAGTCCTTCAGAATCCTTCACTTAGGCAATGGGAGACTTTTGAGCGCTAGATGGCAGCAGACATACCAGGTAAAACTCCATTGTTCACTGCCACCAAGTGTCCCAAAAGTCCCCCATTGGATAAAGAAAGAGTTGGTGGCCTAAAGGGTTTTAAAAAAAAAACACAATAAAACAAGATGTCCCTCTACCAAAGCAACTCAGTCTTAGGCCCTTTTCGAATCCACGGCTTCGGCTCCGGATTGGGCTTCAGACCCAGTTTTCTTGTCTGAAGCCCTGACCGCAAAGCATGCGTACGTTAAAATAAATGAGGGAGCCTAGCTAGCCTGAGCCGGTTTTGGAGCCGAAGCCGTGAATTCGAAAAGGGCCATAGTCTCATCCCCAAAGTGCCTGCTTTGAAAGGTTTCCACCACAATATCAGAGGTTGCTTGTAAAGTTAAAGGAACATTACAGAATTGGTAAGAAAAAACTTGTAAAATATACTTTTTGATCACAGATTTACATAAAACTTACACGGTCTAATGATGATGATAGTAGAAAACATCCCTAGAAATATTTCTGTCTGAAATGCCATATTTGATGAGAAATTAATAAACTAACTTTCCGATTGGAGTTTATCGCTCAGTGAGCGTTTTATTCATTTTGTTGAATCTATATGATTTCATGCAAATGTGTAATCGGTTTTTCACTATTTTCTCGTGACCCAGATGGCCGATCTATCTCAAACTTCTACTAGTTTGTCAGTTTATGTATATGGTGGATTACATAAAGTGCTTACACTGCCAGCAACTGTTTTGTTAGCAAAAACCAATTCTGTAATGTTCCTTTAAGCAGACTCAAAATTGAGGATGTTAGTGTTAATACTGGAGAACACTGGGAAAAACACCCCCAAAACTACCAGAATTTGTGCAAAACAGTGCAACGGGAACAGCTGGAAGGCGTGTTCTCCATCTCCAACGTTTCGGGCGCACCGCCATGAATTATCTAAACACAAAATTTCCCTTGCAACAAACATCTACCCAGTCTGACTGTTTTCCAGCATGGGGAAGTTTTTCTGGTAGTTTTCCTGAGATTTCCGGTAGATTCCCAGTGTTTTCCGATACAGTAACAATTTAGGAAGAACAAATTATTGAAGAAGTCAAACTTCTTTGGTAGTTAGGCCAAGCATGGGCCCTGTTGTCTAGTTTAATGACCCATTTATAACAAAAAAAATGTTCAACGATATTTGTTAAAGACAGATCAGTTGCATGTTATGTGCTATCAAATCAAGGGTCAACTAGAGGTCTCAAAGTTAATGAAGACAGACTCCGTTCTGTCTGTCGTTCTGACGGTAACAACGATGAAAATTGTTTACTGAAATATTATCACTCTGGGATCAAGGTTGATCAATCAATAAGATTTATCATGCATGCATGGATAAATGGAGCCTGGCCATTATTATGATAAGTTTGTTGTTTTTGGAACACATGCTTCCCTACAATGGGTTGACAACAATGGAGTTACAAAGAATGTGCATTGAACTGTTACTGAGTTCCTTTGTGACATCACAGCTTTTCACAATGTAAACTTAGCTCTCTTTTGTCCGTTTTCTCTGGGTTTTTTATGGTGCAGGACTATTGTGAGTTTTGGAGAGCATAACCGTATGCTTGGATCTTCAGGAAAAACACAGGTTTGTATTGGGTCATTGTCTTGAATTGTTGCCCCCCCCCCCAAAGAAAAAAGAAGAAGACGCAATCCAAACCAACATTAAGCCACCAATACAAATTAACAGTCTATGTAGTGATGACTATTGTAGCAGTTGTTTCTTTTTAGGAGGGGCTTTCCACAAACATGTTAATTATCTAAATAACCGCATTGGGGATAAAGAATATTATTTGGTTTTTACTCTTCACGGATGTGTAAAAACATTATACTTTGTGCTTTGCCGAGTTCTGCGAGTTAAAAAAACCATAGGTTTCATGCCCACAACCACCGCCATTATGAAATTAATAAGAAAAATGTTAAAGGAATATTAATGTGTTACCTTTTCTTCTCTTCTTGGTAGGTTATCTCAAATTACAAAAATACAGTCACAGCCTTCAAGCGTCTTATTGGGCGTAAGTATGACGACCCCTTGGTGCAAGCAGAACTTCCTAGAATGCTCAATGAGGTAGTCAGGACGCCAGACGGAGGTGTGGGGGTTAAGGTAAGGGGACTTGATGCTAGGGGATTTAGAAGACTTTGAATCTGTTTAATCCACAGAGTCCCAATAATGCAGGTCAGGAATTTCACCTTTGAGAGGGCAGGGCCATTTTCATTTTGCAAAGGGCACTTTCATTTAAAAAATCTTATTTTAAATGCTTGAAGGGGCACCAAGGCCAAGACCAGAGGCCATGGCCTTTGTGGCCTCTGTGAAATTCCAGGGTACATGGACCAACGTTTTTGCCTTTCACTTTTTCAGTGACTACCCAACAGAACCAGATAGTTCAGACTAATTTGACTGGCCCTCAGCCAGGTGTGGGCCATGGTTAAGGGAGAACACTGATGAATAATAACTCAATATTGGAAAGTGTAGACTCTACACTGTATGTGTAACCATGTCTGGCATGCAGCTTTCCTGTCGAAAGCTGTTGAAGATAAATTCAACCAAAACTAGTGGTTTGTGTTAAGTGGTGGTTCCAAAACCATGAGTAGTGTTTCCTGTTTCCTGGATGACAAACGTTTTGAGAAAATTTGATAATTTCTTTTATCAAGCTTCACAGAAAATGAACAAAACAACAGGTAGAATAATACCCTTTATGATATACTTACCCACAAGATTGAATAAAAGGTCAAAATCATTCAAAAATGTGTAGTTCATTGGGTTCTAATGTGCACAGTTTCTGCTGTTCTTTTTCATGCCATGAGATACGAACATTCATAACGAGTGCCAGAGTAAAGTGTGAGATGCTTTTGGCCGTCTGACCTACACGTGGTTGACTGTCACTGAATACTTACCTACACACCAAACTGTTACTTTACCCAAAACCTTCCCAGGTTTAAATTCATCATGAGTACCGAGCCTGGAATTTTCATCATTGAGAGGGCAAGTCTTCTTGTCATGTTGCAAATGGCACTCTGGCTGAAAAATTTTGAAACAGCAAGGGCAAGGGCACCAAGGCATTTTTTTTTCCATGGTGAAGGGCATCTACGTGAGGAAACTGTGAATTTCTATTAGAACATTACAAAGAGTACCAAGGCAATGACCAGGGGCAATGGAAACATTGCCTCCATGAAGGCCTTGGGGGGCATTTCCATTGGACAATCTGTAAGTCTATGGGAAACTGGCCCCAAGGCCAAGACCAGGGCAACAGCTTCAGTGGTCTATGTGTAATTCAGACCTAGAGTACCTTATCATTGCAGTACAAGAATGTATTAAACTAGCATTTTTGTAAAAGCAAGGAAGTCCAAATGTGCTGTTCATATAAAAGTAGAGCATCCATTATTTACATTCAAACCAGGGTTTTTAAAGACGTCAATATTTCCCTCTGTTTCACACCATAGTGGAGGGTGTCATCCTTATTAACCCTCCTACTGTCAGTGACTCTTGGCAACATTTTCCAGTGAGTTGACCAACCATTTGAAACCATTCGACTGCCAAGGTTGTGTACGGTGGCACAACTGTGCACAGAACTAACTGTGTACTGTGTACATGCATTCCCTCATGGTATCATATTTCAGGCTGGCATAGTTTATCTATCATTCGAAACCACTTGAATGGTATTGAATGGTCAGACAGCAAGAGGGTTAATGCTTTGTTTGTTTCATGTGAATGTTCAGGTGCAGTATCTGGGTGAGACGGAGACCTTCTCCCCAGAGCAGCTGTACGGCATGTTCCTCACCAAACTCAAAATGACGGCGGAAGCTGGTCTCCAGACTAAGGTTGTCGACTTTGTTCTCTCGGTAAGTGGTGTCAATTTCACTTGTTTTGATTTCTGCCCGCTCGAAAGATTCTTTGAAATGAGGGACGTGGCGTAAATACCGGTAATTTCCCTTTCTGAAACTAGGAGGAGGGGGGGGGGGGTCTGTTTGACTGGGTGGGAGCACCTCCTGAGTGTAGCACGTTCCTTACCCTCATTCCAACAGCAAATGGTGATGCTGAGTCCAACACGATTGTGCAAGTGAGTTTTGGGTGGTAGAGGTCTAAGTACAACTTTGTGATGATTACAATTGGGTTGAAATTCTAGTGTATCATACAAAAAGTCTATGTAAGATTTTACAATACTCACAATGTCAAAACAAATTCCCCGCTAACATGGCTCTTGCCCCAATTGACAGCTTCGGCGGTGGCCATGGCCAGATCGCTGGAAAGGCCTATTCAATGTTGACGCTTCTGCCGATTCCCGAAGCCATAGCCAAAGTCGCTTGATTTGAACATGACCTTATTATACTTTATTTATGTTGAGCCATGTTACATTCTAGCAAAGCAAGTCTTCCGATTTTTCCCAGAATGGGCTGTGCATCATTTCCAATGTCGTTGATTATTTTCACATCCTTGTGATTGTTGGTTTTGATAATGTGTTAATTTCTTGGTGGTGGGGAGAGTGGATTCTGTAAAGAAGTTAATGTGGTCCTGTCTTGAAAATATTGGCAACTTCAGAAATGAAATTGTTCCCGTTGGCTTGACAGTTGTTTCACCGTTTTTGTTTTTTTTTCTTTTATGTCGCAGGTACCACAGTATTACACTAACATAGAAAGGAAATGTATACTCGATGTTGCATCAATAGCCGGTTTGAACTGTCTAAGAGTAATCAATGACACAACTGCCGGTAAGCATCACTTTTTACAAACACTGTTTTCAATCACAGGCCTGGAGCTACACGGTTGCCCTGCTCTTGGCCTTGGTGCCCCTTCAAAAGTTTCCGATAGACTTTAAGATTTTCCAATGAAGTGCCCTTTGCAAAGTGAAAATGGCCTTGCCCTCTTAAAGATGCAACGCTGTTTTGATGATCTACTCAATTAAAAGGATATTTTTGTCTTTTGATTGTCCCCATGTGCACAGTTTCTGCTGTTCTTTTTCATGCCATGAGATACGAACATTCATAACGAGTGCCAGAGTAAAGTGTGAGATGCTTTTGGCCGTCAGACCTACACGTGGTTGTCTGTCACTGAATACTTACCAACAAACCCCCTGAAATGAATATAAATAAAGAGAATTGTACCTCCGGAGAAACTAGAAACAATTTTGTTTGTAAAGAAAGGCCTTGAAGACGAACGCATTTAATTGGGAAGTACTTGCTTGATTTTAGACTGAAACTGAATCTGAATCACATAGCAAAGCATCCTAATGGAAACATCACACCAACTTGTGTAACGGAGACAGTGAATCTTACTGGGTTTTACCCTTTTCAGGGGTTTCCCTTAACTTTTTTTTCCAGTCGCCGGCTGGGCGATTCAACCAAAATTGTGGATCGCCCGCAAGTTTTTTCACTAGCCCGCATGTATGTATGTACATGTACACACAAAATTTTGAAAACGTAAAGGAAAAACAAACAAACCTCAAAACACGGAAGTAAAGTTAGCAAAATTGCGTTTTGGGACGTTTTTATCCCTTAATTTCTGCCCTAAATTATCCTTTTTCCATCAACAACCATTTTTATGGATTCATGTTTTGAGAATCGGTTGTTTTGAACTTCGTTTGCAATAAAATCTTCATGAATCAGCGATCGGTCGACAACGCACATTGAGAAATAATTCAATGAACTTTGAACCGCATCGCCCTCTATCGGCAAAGTTGTTGATGTTTGATTAGACTTGATCCAAGGCTGTGTATTTTACACAATCTGCAGGCGTGCAGAACAATATGCGGCAATTCTTCACTCCGTTCGTGAACGTGTACTGCGGTAAAGTCTAGCCAAGATCTTATGAATATGGTAATTATCAACGGCCATCAACGGCCAATCACAGCGTGCGGAATGTTGGTTAGCTTGGACTTTGAACAGTGGACTGTGTGTTGTGTATACGCTATGCATGGACTACCACCGGTGGGCGACCGAACGTTGTGTGTGGGGCCGGGTGCACGGGTGGATTATCAGCAGTCAGCACCATGTGGTTATGTGCATAGTGTTTTAACGAATGACTGTATACCGAAATGATCGATCGCAATTTCCGATCGCGGCCACATTAAACCTAGCAAATATCCAGACTTGTCAAACTATTTTAAAAGCTTTAGGTAAAAGCTTTCTTTGGGATTTTACCACTGTTCTCACATTTCCCACATTTATTGTGAAAAGGAACAATTATTTGACTCGCCCGGCGGGCTAGTAAAGGAAGGGTTTTGACTCGCCCGCCGCTACTTTCACTCGCATTTGGCGACCGGGCGACCGCTAATTTCGAACCCTGCTTTTCACCGATGTGTGTAAAGCGCTGTATTCTCAGTACTTCCCAGAGCTCTTAGTCAATATTTCTTTATTCAACCCCAAATAACATAATTTTCTGTTTCAGAAATATGCGCAAATCTCTTGAAAAATCTTGAGTTAGGTTTATGACTAATAATATGCCCTTTTACATTTTTTGTATCAGATAGTTAACAGACTTTCCCTGAGCAAGACATTTTGTAAGAGAGGCATCCAGGTTGGCTCAGGTTTTTTCCCTCCCTCTCACCTCTGTGGACCCTTTCACCGATCTGTGAACAAAATACACAGGCATATTACTTGGGTGGGATTCGAACCCACACCGTTGCCATTCTAGAGCTGATGTCTTACCAACTGGACCACCGAGATTTCCCGTAGCTAGAGGCAGTTCGAATCCTATATTTTAGCAGCGGCTACCGCAACACGTTAAGACAACGAAGAAATTTCAGTTTTAGACGTGGGAGGAAAACCCCAAATAGGGAAAACCCATGCAGTCAGGTAGGGACTGAAAACCCAATCCACATGCAAAGCTCTGGTCGGGGAATCGAACCCGGGTCCACAGAGGTGAGAGGGAGGGAAAAAACCTCTGAGCCACCCTGGATGCCTCTCTTACAAAATGTCTTGCTCAGGGAAAGTCTGGTAACTATCTGATTACAAAAATTGTAAAAGGGAGTAATATTAGTTATAAACTTAACTAAGGATTTTTAAAGGAGGATTTGCGCAAATTTCTGAAACAAAAAATATTTTATTTGGGGTTGAACAAAGAAACATTGACTAGAGCGGGATTTGAACCAATGACCTCTGGATTTACATGCCGGTGCTCTACCAACTGAGCTATCTAGCTATCAGAAAATCATTTTGGAAGCATTAAGTAAACCCACGTTTGTGTTTTGAATCTTTCCTTATCAGCTGCCCTGGCTTACGGTATCTACAAGCAGGATCTACCAGCTCCAGAAGAGAAACCTAGGGTGGTTGTATTTGTGGATATGGGCAGTGCATCGCTTCAAGTCTCTGTATGTGCATTCAACAAAGGAAAATTAAAGGTACGTGGAGCCAAGTCGTAAGCTAGGATCTGGAAAGGTGAACATTTTTAAAAGAGGACATCCAAAGAGATCAATTCTAATCGCGGAAATAGACAGGCATGCAACTTTTCCTCGGATCAGCTGATTTCCTCTTTTTTTGTTCTCAGTTTTACCATTCAGAATTGAAAAATACTGTACAAAATCATTGAAATTTTGTAATTTCCTCTTTTTGGGGAAGTTACAGTTGCATGCTTGAATAGAACATGGAGAATGCTGAGCTTAATTGTCATCTGTGTCCGCAGTGCACGCCCCTCCATGTCCGCAGTGCACGCCTCTCCATGCTCGCAGTGTATGCCCTCCAAGTCAGTTGTGGGGTATAAAAACCATGTGACATGCCTTTATTGCATAACTGTACCAGATCAACCAATGGAACAGCTGAAAATTTGCCAAACATTTAAAATGGCAGTGGCATGAAATGCCTCAATTCATAGAGCTATTTAAGCGGACAATTTTGCTTGACAGAATTGCTAAGCCAAAATTAGTATGATACCAGTCAAAGATGGTACATGTGACATGTTTTTTGGGGCCGCTATTCTTAATCTGGTGCACAGTTTCTGCTGTTCTTTTTCATGCCATGAGATACGAACATTCATAACGAGTGCCAGAGTAAAGTGTGAGATGCTTTTGGCCGTCAGACCTACACGTGGTTGACTGTCACTGAATACTTACCGACAAACCCCCTGAAATGAATATAAATAAAGAGAAATGTACCTCCGGAGAAACTTCCAATCCCGCCCTCCATGTCCGCAGTGCACGCCCTCCATGTCTGCAGTGCACGCCCTCCATGTCCGCAGTGCACGCCCCTCCATGTCCGCTGTGCACGGCCCTCCATGTCCGCTGTGCATGCCCTTCATGTCCGCTATGCACGCCCTCCATGTCCGCTGTGCACGGCCCTCCATGTCCGCTGTGCACGCCCTCCATGTCCGCTGTGCACGCCCTCCATGTCCGCTGTGCACGCCCCTCCATGTCCGCTGTGCACGCCCTCCATGTCCGCTGTGCACGCCCTCCATGTCCGCAGTGCACGCCATCCATGTCCGCAGTGCACGCCCTCTATGCCAGCTGTGGGGTATAAATACCATGTGACATGCAATTTCATAGAACAGTTTAAGCAGACAATTTTGCTTGACAGATTTCTGCTAAGCCAAAATTTGTAGGATACCAGTCAAAGATGGAACATGTGACATGTTGTTTTGGCCGCTAACCTTATTCTGGTAAGCATAATTTTGGTTATGCTTAGCTATTTTTTGTGCTTAAGCAGCTCAATGAAATTTCCACTTCACAATTTTGTTTGTTTGTTTGTTAGAAAAAAACTTCTGCGTATTTCTGTAATCTAGCTCACTGAAGTTGCCCATGTGACGTTCTGAGGGATACAGCTTGGTTTGTTACAAATTTAAATGCTCTTATTGGTGTTAACTCCAGGTCCTCAACGTCGCCAGTGACGCCTGTCTAGGTGGGCGGGATTTCGACCAAGTCATCACCGATCATTTTGTGGAGGAGTTTAAGACAAAGTACCGCATCGACATCCGTGGCAATGCCCGTGCTCTCCTGAGACTCACGCAGGAATGTGAAAAGCTGAAGAAACTCATGAGCGCCAACGCGACGGAGATTCCAATGAATATTGAGAGTATAATGAACGATCGGGATGTCTCTGGTCGTATGAAGAGGTAGGTAACGTTTCAGGTATCGTCGGAAATGCATTCAGTATTTGTTTTATATAACTCGCACATAGATCCTTGTCATAAGAAATTTTGTTCACAACAGCACAAAGTAGACATGGGAACTCATCCACCCCACTCTCTGAAATTTTTTTTTCCTTAAACCTTTTTAAACAACATGTAGGCGACTCGATGCATACACCAATCTTGTCTGCTGTGACCGTCTGACCCCTTTTTGACAAACCAGCGTGCTGTGAAACGCTGTAAGCGTCCTATAATTATCCACATGGGACTCCTATATTAATTTTTTGAGCGTCGCGGCAGTATACATGACAGAATAAAGGATGACAGGTAAAGAGTTTTCAAGCAATCAAATGACAAGGATCTGTGTGTGAGGTAGATAAAATATATATTTATTACGATATTTGATTGTTTTGTTTTTTGTTTTTCTCTTGTACACAGAGCTGATTTTGAAAACATGGCGTCCAATCTATTAAAGAGAATTGAGAACACTCTCAAATCGGTTCAGAGTCAGATAAGTAAGTAGTCATCTTTTAAAAATTTGCTCCTATTTTCTACCAACAGTTTAACCCCAGTCCCAAAACACCCTTCTAAAAAATATGATTTTTTTTTTTAGACAATGAACCCCAAAACCCAAACATTGTGTTTGATTTGGCTGTGAGGTTACAAGCAGGGTTCATGCCCATGCCTGCTCAGTGGTCGCCACCCATCGGTGTCTTACTGGTGAGGTGACCACATTGTGTCCTCGCTGAGTATTAGTCAGGTACAGCCATAGAGCAATCAGGACAGCCATAGTACTGGACAGAGCTTTCCTCGGTACTCCATCCAGCCTCCAGCTAGTCCAACAAATAGAAACCCTTGTCTTAAAGGCAAAGTCTACCTTTGGTTTTGGGGACCGTTTGATTGTTTTTAAACCTACATAAATGTAGATATATACAATAAAACTAACCTGTGAAAATTTCATTTCAAAAGGTGGTAGCATTTTTGAAATATCGCCAAATTCTGCAGCGACATTGTCCACGCATAAAGAATAATCACTGATAGGGATAAAAATTGACATATTTTTTTCATATCCACATTATTTTGAATTGAAATATTTCTCAAAAATGCTTTATACTGTCGAAAGTTGCTGTACTTCTAACCATGTAAGTTTTTATTGCCATTAATTGTGATTACCAATCGTGTACCTTCCCGTTAAGATGCATGGTAATTGCTCACCTTTCAGTTTCTTACAGTGCTACTTCAATGCTCATCTTTTATAAAATTTAATTTAATTATTAAAAAAAATCAACTCACAAGTTTTTTGCAAATGTGTAATTACAAGTAAGTAGCAAATATATTTATCTGTCATTTTAAGTTTTTCCCCACTAACATTCAATTTTGTAATTCATCCAACAAGCAATGGCTCCATTTTTATAGAGCTACTTAGCAAACACCAATTTTAAAGAGCTACTTAGCAAACACCAGTTTTAAAGAACTACTTAGCAAACAGTAGTAACAATACCCCCCCCTCCCCTTTCTGCAATAGACTTGAGGTTTGGGAGATGAACAATGAGTTATTGTGTAGAGATTGATTGTTGTGATTTATATTTTTTAATACAGAGCTTAAGCCAGATGAGATCTACGCTGTTGAGATCATCGGTGGATCCACACGTGTCCCGTCGGTGAAGGAGATCATCAAGAAGGTCTTCAAGAGAGACGCGAGTACCACACTCAATCAGGACGAGGCTGTGGCACGTGGCTGCGCTCTCCAGGTACTAACCTCATTGCATTCTTCAACCTCATTTTCCAATAGATAGAGTCCTCATTTTATTATTATTATTCATGGTTTTTATTAAAATCAATCAATTTGGTTGCCATGGGCAAAATTACATTGAATTTACAAAATTGACAGCTAAAGCATTAAAATTACAGACAGAGTAAAACTGGGTTTGGCATTAAAAAAGGGCCATAAAATGCACATAGGCAGTCAACTTAGTAGAGAATAAATAGAAGAATATTACTGCAAAAATATTAAAAATTTAAACAAAGTTTTCATTAAGAAGTTTGACCATGTAAGGAATTGCACTATTAGCATGTCGCTGGGTATGTACATTAGGAGTTGTAAAAAAATGTGAGTTACGTAGTGATTGGCCATTACTATCTCCTCTTGTTTTAGGAAGCCACTCTCGAAATACATTACTGCTCGTTAGAGAATTAGCAAATTTAAGACAAATATGTTGACGGCGTGGGGGGAAAATTACAAGTCTCCAACCTCATGCTGAAATGGTGTAAAGTGCCGTTTTATTTGATACTCTTTCAGAGCGAAATTTGAAACAATCACAACGTCAAAAACAAATAGGTCTGCACTTTCCAAAGAGGAATTTCAGCGCCAGTCAAATGTCAAATTCAATACCATTTTGATTGAATATTATCTAAATTCAGGAATGAACTAAAAAATCGCTGTAAAAAAAATGTGCAACCCAAATGTTTGAAGAGTAACATCATCGCCTGTTGTTGGATTTGACAAAAGTTGCACTTGAATGGTATCAAACACAGTGGTATTTTACACGGTGTTAACCTGAGGTTAGAGACTTGTAATTTTGTTTCTCCATATTAAGGACTCTATCTTTTGGAAAATGGGTGGATTACTAAACTATGGTGGCCCTGAAGGGACATCGCATATTGCAAATATGTGCTTATATGTATGTGATGTCATTAAAATTTTTGTCAATTTGTGCGCATATGTATGTAAATATAATTATTTGCAATGTCTTGAATTTGTCGCATACCTTTGGGATTACGTCATAGTAGCGGACAATTTTTCAGTGACCTCGTACTTGGAACTACAGCAGGATAGCAGTAAGGCCCCTGTGAGCATGACTATACAATATGTGTAGCCAGGAACTCGGCAGAGGCTTAAAAGTGTATTAAAAAACTCACCGTTTCTTTCTCGTGCAAACGACTCATGATGACTTCATCACACGCGAGACTCGTGATAACCCTTATTACACGTCAGGGTCCAATTTCACAGAGCTGCTTAGGCAAAAAATATTGCTTAACAATTTGTCGCTAAGCAGAAATGAGCAGGATACCAGTCACAAATGGTACATGTGTCATGGTAGTTTGGCTGGTAACCGTAGTCTGGTAAGCACAATTTTGTTGTGCTTAGCATCTTTTTGTGCTTAAGCAGCTCTATGAAATTTGGCCAAGGCAAGTTGTCAGACCCCTTTGTGTATGACTGAAGTCTGGAACCTTGACTGGGTGTAACAGACTCCCCAGATGCGTGAATTTAATGTGTCGGATCAAACACCACACTCCATCAGTCATTGAAGCAAAATGATGTTAAAGTTTATCCATTCTCTGAGCTTTGTCTGGACACATCCTGAGGCCTCCAGCCCCTCTGGCCGCTGTGGGTCAGTGTTTTTCTGATCTCTGCTGGTCATTGGGCGCTGGACTTCAGGTTTGTTGTTTGGACAGGGAAGCTTACAGTCTTTACCCTGGTGGTTGAGCGTTCTCAGGATGCAAGACCTTGGGTAGACGGAGTGTAGTTTCTTGAGCCCGCGGAAGATATCAAACTATCTGATTGCATTATGTTACCCTGTTTTAATCACTAAGTGGTTTTTTGCAATTTTTTTGGAGACATTCACTGCGCGTTTGTATTGTTCTTGCCCCAAAAAAGGGTCATTAGAAATGTTATTCAAAGGTTTTGCGACCAAGTTTGATTGGGCATAGATTAATAATGGTGGCTTCTTTGGCTTCTTATATAGAGCTCAAATCGGTGGCGCTCCAACATTATTGTATAATTTAACCTGCTATATGTGTGGAGGTACGTTTTAAAGTACGAGACCTTTTTTCTTCACATAGCACCATGTAATGGTTTACAGGGTGCTGTGGTGCAATATGCTGTCAATCAAACCAGGAACACTGGGGCAAACCCCTTCTCTGTACGATAAAGTGTAACTGGGTTCTTTTACGTGCATTACACAACACACGGGGCGTACGCCTTTTTGTCCCATCCGAAGGAGGAGGCAAAAATGGTTAAGTGTCTTGCTGAAGGACACAAGTGTCACGACCGGGACTCGAACCCACATGTTGTTGATCAGAAACACCAGAGCTTGAGTTAGGTGCACTTATCCGCTCGGCCACGACACGCCTAAAGCACTATAATAACTGCATGTTGATATATATATTTTGTGTTTGATTTCAGTGTGCCATCTTGTCACCAACCTTCCGAGTTCGTGAATTTAATGTGGCAGATCTAACGCCGTACTCCATTAGTCTTTTATGGAAAGCTACCGAAGGGGAAGATGGGTAAGCAAGAAAGTAATTAAATCTTCAAGTTACAAATCAAACGTTTTTTGTTTTTTTTAACCCTCCTACTGTCAGTGACTCTTGACAACATTTTCCAGTGAGTTGACCAACCATTTGAAACCATTCGACTGCTAAGGTTGTGTACGGTGGCGGAACTGTGCACGGAACTAACTGTGTACTGTGCACATGCATTCCCTCATGGTATCATATTGCAGGCTGGCATAGTTTATCTATCATTCAAAACCACAGTGAATGGTAGTGGATGGTCAGACAGCAAGAGGGTTAAAGAGATGATATCGTCGCGTCAGTG
Source organism: Pycnopodia helianthoides (assembly GCA_032158295.1). Classification (NCBI taxonomy): domain Eukaryota; kingdom Metazoa; phylum Echinodermata; class Asteroidea; order Forcipulatida; family Asteriidae; genus Pycnopodia; species Pycnopodia helianthoides. Next base: position 3,408,185 of record CM063248.1, on the reverse strand, counting down.
CAAAAAACGTTATATCTCGATTTTGCATGTTTTGTGCGTAGGCCTTCAAAATATTCTATTCTAAATGGGTTTGAGAGCCAATTAAAAGTGGCATAGTGTAAAAGATTTGCACAATTGTGACCTAGGGGTTTTTGACTTCCAACTTGACCTGAGCCCAGAGGTGTATGTATAGGGGAACTTTTCCAAGATTGATGCTGGAAATTTACATGAGTTTAGGGGTGTTTTTATTTGGAGGGAGAATAACTCGACGGGCCTTGGGACACCTCCATGTCAAATTGAGCAGAGGATAAAAGTTTAGGAGTCAATGGATAATTGTCTCTTTGCTGTAAGTATTTTTTCTTGTATTTTTGAATATTTGACATTTTGCCCTATATGCTGTGGGAGTTTATTTAGTGGGGTGCACCCATATGGGTTAGACACTGTCCCAAAATTAGATAAGAAAGTCATTTTGTCCTTCCCATTTCTGCTCACAGTGAGATGGAGGTCTTCCCAGCTTATCACCAAGCACCGTTCTCCAAGATGCTCACATTCTACAGAAAAGATCCCTTTGAATTAACGGCAAAATACACCGACGGCAGCAAAGTGCCTCATACGGATACATGTATAGGTAAGTTCTGCTCCGGGAGTAAGGCCCCCCCCCCCCTATCCCCACCCCGAACCCCGACCCCAAACCCCTAATGTTGGCAACATTTTCTAGCGAGTTGACCAACCATTTGAGACTATTCAACTGTATGGATTGTGTATGGTGGCACAACTGTGCACAGTATGCCCAACCAAAGTGGCCTCCGCTCTGAGCGCCACTTAAAAATACACTTGCACATTCAACCATGGCCCTTTTCAAATCCACGGCTTAAATAATTAAGGGAGCCTAGCTAGCCTGAGCCGATTTTGGAGCCGAAGCCGTGAATTTGAAAAGGGCCTTTGCATGGTGACAAGGCCTTCTCAGTAGCTGGACCCAGATGCTGGAACTCTCTACCTCTCAACATGCGTAGTTGCAACTCCGTTCATTAATTCTATTGTATACTCAAGTCATACCTATTTTCTTCTTAAGGTTCCTGTTCTATACAAGGTTCCTGTTTGAAACTACTGCCCTCGAGAGTATTGCAACCATTGGAAAAATGCGCTTTATAAATGCTTGGATTATTTTTGTTATTAACTGTGTATGGTGGCACAACTGCACAGAACTGTGTACAAGTGTGTTTTGAACGTTGATGTTTTAATTATCCTTGTGTACTTGTACTGTGTATTTTATGCCTGATGAACGTTTTTAAAGGTCACAAGAATTTCCCCTGGTGAGACAACAAAGATTTATCCAATTTAAAATAACCTAAAGGTGCAAGTGGTAATAGGAGTTAACCCTTTAGTTGAAGCAAAATGATGTTAAAGTTTATCCATTCTCTGAGTTTTGTCTGGACACATCCTGAGGCCTCCAGCCCCTCTGGCCGCTGTGGCTCAGTGTTTTTCTGATCTCTGCTGGTCATTGGGCGCTGGACTTCAGGTTTGTTGTTTGGACAGGGAAGCTTACAGTCTTTACCCTGGTGGTTGAGCGTTCTCAGGATGCAAGACCTTGGGTAGACGGAGTGTAGTTTCTTGAGCCCAGGAAGATATGAAACTATCTGATTGCATTATGTTACCCTGTTTTAATCACTAAGTGGTTACTGCAATTTTTTCCAAGATATTCACTTAGCGTTCTTACCAAAATTAAGGTCGGTTTGAGATAAAGAATGTTAAGCCAACTGCTGAGGGTGAGAGTTCAAAAGTTAAGGTGAAGGTTAGGGTCAGTGGCCATGGCATCTTCAAGGTGTCGTCCGCCTCCTTGATGGAGAAGATCCCCCCACAGGCCTCGGACCAAAACGACAAGGAGGGGGAAGAGAAGATGAGCGTGGAGGGGAAGGGCGTCAATGATGCGGATGTTCCCATGGATACAGAGCCACAGACCAACGAGAATGCTTCTCCCACGGCAGAGGAGGAGAGCAAGAGCCAGAATTCTAACGGGGAGGTAAGTGAAATATCAGAGATTGGAAAGAATTGAAGTACTTTGGAGAAAAAACCTGGAGAAAGGGGAAGAGTATTGGGGACAAGATAATGGGGTAGGCAGAAGCCGAGATGGGTTTATAGAACTAGACTAGCATCAACATGGACACACTCGAACTTAGGACCGTAGTAGTTGCTTCTTATATAGCACTCAAATTCGTCAGGCAGTGACGCTCAATAGACCTTTATCATGGTGCGGCCATCTTGATTTTTCTCCAATCCAAATCATTGTTACCAAACCAAAGGGTCATCGTTTGGTTTTTGTCAACGTAATGCTGATTTATTGGCAAAATTATCCCTCCCGACCCCCCCCCCAAAAAAAAAGAATAATAAATAAAAAATACAATAAAAGTCACATAGTCAAGTTTCAGCTAAATACAGTGTGTACATGTTTTTTGTTTTTGTTTTGTTTAGTTTTTTCAAAAAAATTGTCACTGTATATTTACAAAAACATAGAATCCATCCACATTTAGCGAGGTTGCTGCCGGTACCAACCGCATCTCTGGCTGCAGCATTAGCGACTGGACACCAACCCTCAGAAATCTGAGAAACGATTCATACTCGGATTCAAATGTTTTGATTAATTTCTAATCAACGGGGGCATTTCAGACAAAAAAAATTTGCAGGATGCTCACTACTATTACTATCTTTATAGCAAGCAAGCTTTCGATAGAAATAGCACAATTTCTTTTCAGGGTCCTTACCAAAGTATGACCCTACCTCTATGATAAAGGTTAGACCAAGTTCAGTTAAAGGAACATTACAGAATTGGTAAGAAAAAAACTTGTAAAAATAGACTTTTTGATCACAGATTTACATAAAACTTACACGGTGTAATGATGATGATGGTAGAAAACATCCCTTGAAATATTTCTGTCTGAAATATTTGATAAGAAATGAATAAACAAATTTTTCGATTGGAGTTTATCGCTCAGTGAGCGTTTTATTCATTTGTTGAATCTATATGATTTCATGCAAATGTGTAATCGGTTTTTCACTATTTTCTCGTGACCCACATGGCCGATCGATCTCAAACTTCTACAGGTTTGTCAGTTTATGTATATGGTGGATTACATAAAGTGCTTACACTGCCAGCAACTGTTTTGTTAGCAAAAACCAATTCTGTAATGTTCCTTTAATAATAATTTTTTCATTTTTCTGACCAACCAGACCCCGATGAATTCTGACAATGGTTCCCAACCCAATGAGAAGAAAGCTGATGCAAACGACAGTCCCGACGCTGCGGAGTCTAGTGACAAGAACGAGCCCAAGAAAGCCAAGAAGACGGTTCGCTACTTTGATCTTCCCGTCGAGGAGATCAACAAAGGTCTGAAAACCAAAGAGTTAACCGACCTGGTGGAGCTGGAGGTGAGTTTCTGTCGGGGCGCTTCCACTTCAAAATTTGAAATCTATGATTAGGAATACACAAATACTGGATGCACAGGAGAGCATTGTCACAGAATATTATCACAAGGTGAAATCTAGACCATTCCATGTGGAAATTTCAAATTTAAAAGCTAGACTTCATTGAGTGTTAAACTTTGTTGTAGTTGAAATTAGTTTATAATTAAAAACGTGATTTTTGCAAAATTTGTTGAAACAGTTTCAAAATGTTTACATTGAAGAAAAAACAAGAGGTGTTCATCTCAGTTTTTAGTGAAAAAAAAAGTTTTCCAAATTCCTAACTCTCTAAGAGTGCAAAGGTTGTATGTGTTAACTGTTTATGGTTGTGTCTCTAGGAGACATTACTCTGTGTTGTTTGGCTGAGAGGTCACAGGCAGGGTCAGGGGCCAGTCATTAACTGCAAAGTGGTCACCACCCATCAGAATGTCACTGATGAGGTGACCACATTGTGTCCTCTCTGAGTTAGTCAGGTACAGCCATAGAACAATCAGGACCGGTATTAGTACTGGACAGATCCTCCTTGGTACTTCGTCCAGCTTTCAGCCGCTCCGATATAAACACCTTTGACGTGTTGTTCTTTCTGCCACTAGTCTTGGTTTTTTTTTTGGTTTGACATCTGGGCTCAATTTTGTATTGCCTAGAAATTTTCTGCAAAAATCAGCAGGACATCAGTCACAATTGGTACATGTGGAGTGGTATTTTTCGCTGGTAACCTTATTCTGGTAAACATGATTTTACTGTGCTTAGCTACTTTGTGTGCTTAAAAGCAGCTCCATGACTTTGGGCCCTGGAGTGTGTATGGATACCTAAGCAGTTTGTTACAAGATCCGTCTGGTGTTGTCTGCCTTTGCTGTACAGCGTCCAGTTCGTGAATTTGGTGTTTAAATCGCCTAAAATGAACAGATTAACAGAGTTTCCCTCCCTGGGTTTACTATTGTAAACATGGTTGGAAATAAAGTAAACCATGGGGACGGGGTTGTCTTTATCCATTTACTCAGAATTGTGAAGTTATTTGTTTTCTTTGATCAATCTATTCACTTTTAGGGAAAGATGAACGCCCAGGATAAACTGGAGAGAGAGAGGAACGACGCCAGGAACAGCGTGGAAGAGTACGTGTATTACATGAAAGATAAACTCTGTGAGGACCTCCGAGAATACGTGTCCACCACGGTAAGATACAATGAATTCTCAGAAAACCTCAAACAAGATACCCTTCATCTGCCAAAGGTTTTCATGCAGCTGCTCCAAACCTTTTGGAACAATCTTTCTTATCAAATACATCATGCCATCTCTCTTACTAAATTTAAAATATCACTTAAAACTCACTTTTTCCAGACTTATTTTGCTTAATAGGCTATTTGTTTCTCGTTCCTGTATTATTAATTGTTGTACTGTTTGTTTTAAAGTGTTGTGATACCTTTTTGCATAAAGTTATCTAGAAAGCAAGGTTTTCGATGAAAATGTTGACGAGTACACAGTCAACCCTCCTACTGTCTGACTAGTCAATACCCTCCACTGTGGTTTTTTTATGATAGATAAACTGTACCAGCCTTCAATATGATATCATGTGGTGAATGCATCTACTCAGTGCACAGTCAACCCTCCTACTGTTTGACCATTCAATATCATTCACTGCAGTTTTGAATGATAGATAAACTATGCCAGCCTGCAATATGATAATATGTTGTGAATGCATCTGCACAGTACACTCATGTACAACATGTACACAGTCAGTTCTGTGCACAGTTGTGCCACCATACACAACTTGTGCAGTTGTTTTAAATGGTTGGTCAACTTGCTTGAAAGTGTTACCAGAGTAGGAGGGTTAATACCAATTTAGAAGTAAAAATAGTGAAAGCTTTTTGTGTAATTTGACAGTGTCTTTTTTCAGTGCCTACACTACTCTCCAGAGATTACCACATAGTGTGATCACAAACTATTCTTGTATCCTCTACCACCATGCGTAGCTTCAAGTCTTATTTGATTTGAAAGTTGTTTTTTGTTTGTTTTTGTTTTCAATTTGGAAACTGTTTTCCCTTTATTTCAGGATCGGGAAGCTTTCTTAAAGTCTCTCGATGATACAGAGAACTGGTTGTATGAAGACGGAGAGAATGAGAAGAAAAGTGTGTACGTGGACAGATTCGCTAAGCTAAAGGTATGTCGGGTGTCTGGAACCCATATCTGCTTAACTACAGGATTTCTTGTAGAACACACAAATGTTGTTAGCGCCTAACTACGCGAAAACCTGTAGATGAACAAGATTTTGGTGTCTTTCTTTATACTCTCATTTCTGAGTGGGGGAACATGACAACATTTATATCGAGAATTGTGTGCTCTTTCCAATGGTATACAATTTGATGGGATATGTTTATTTGCAAGGCAGTACATGATGAATGGTTATTGTAATGAAGCAGTAAGTGCTACATGGGCTTGGGCAGGAACAGTGTTTATGTACTGTGACCAGTCAGGCTGATATGGGTTTAATGTTCATCTGTATATGGACATGTGTAGTGTGCGTGCTTAACAACAATTTAAAAGGTCTGATTACCCTAAACTTATGTTTCGTTAATATTTAAAGGAACATTACAGAATTGGTTTTTGCTAACAAAACAGTCGCTGGCAGTGTAAGCACTTTATGTAATTCACCATATACATAAACTGACAAACCTGTAGAAGTTTGAGATCGATCGGCCATCTGGGTCACAAGAAAATAGTGAAAAACCGATTACACATTTGCATGAAATCATATAGATTCAACAAATGAATAAAACGCTCACTGAGCGATAAACTCCAATCGGAAAACTAGTTTATTCATTTCTCATCAAATATGGCGTTTCAGACAGAAATATTTCAAGGGATGTTTTCTACCATCATCATCATTAGACTGTGTAAGTTTTATGTAAATCTGTGATCAAAAGTATATTTTACAATTTTTTTTCTTTCCAATTCTGTAATGGTCCTTTAATATTTAAGACAGAAAACATTTGCAAAAAATTGGTAACCAAATAATGGATAAAAGTTATTACCATTTAAAAAGTGCTGAGTGAAAAAGCTTGATGGAAATACTTTGAATCTTGAAGCCCAGAGGCCATGATAAGAGGGGCACTGATTTCCAAGAATGATATTTTGATTTCATGTCCGTAAGAGGTCAAAGGATTGTATTAAACTAAGGTCATTTCAGGCACAGTGCATCAACTGGAAATAACATCATTAGGCCATTTGTTCTTGAATACTTGGATTACGGATATTTATTATGTGATGGTAGCTGAAAGGGTTGTTTTGTACACGAACGGTGGCATTTGAACATGATCGTTGGCATTTTTATTTTTTTTTTTTTTTTTTATACTACTCATAAAATTGACTTTTTGGCGGGGATTTTTTCAATTTTTTTTCCAAAACACGATTATTTCGGGCGGCGATTCCTTTAATCCAAGTAATAAAAAAAATGGCCTTCCCAAGTAATTACTGACTACAGTTATATGGGATTTGAGGCATTGCATGGTGAGGTATCAGTGTACAGTTCTTTTCAGAACTAAGTTGTCTCACGAATTCCAAAAGCTACTCTGCGGCAGTAGAATAAATAGCAAGACAAGTTCTCAAGAACAAATGTTCACAGCATAGTAGATATATACACATGGTGTTACCGCAAACTGGATTTACATTGACTACAGTTAGTGATAGTTTGACAATTTTGGTAGTAGATAATTTTGCTAATGCTTCAAACTTTTCTACCCGGCAGAAAGTGGGAGATCCTATCGCTGAGCGGAGGAAGGAAGCTGAAGAGAGACCCAGGGTCTTGGAAGAGCTCGGTCAATGCCTGGTGCATTATGGGAAAGCGCTTACATTATATCAAGATGGGGTAAGCTACTCTTCATGTTGATGCTAATTTTTTTTTAATGAAACAGATACTGAAGACAACACCAGAATGTTAGTTTTCTGTGCTAGAGACCATACCATGTGTTTGTTCCTGGTTTACTACTGTGCTACCCCATTGAAGTTAATGCTTTGCTTTTATGTTGTTGTTTTTTAAAACCATCCTACTGATATCACCTACCTGTATTTGAACGATAAATAAAGTGTTCGGTCTGCAATATAATAAAATGTTGTCAATGCACTTATACAGAACACATTTAGCTCTCCTACTGTCGGACCATTCAGTATCATCCACTGTGGTTTTTGAATGATAGATAAACTATGTCAGCCTGCAAAATGATATCATGTGGTAAATGCATCTACACAGTACACAGTCAACCCTCCTACTGTCTAACCATTCATATCATCCACATGGTTTTGAATAATCGATACACAATGCCAGATTGCAACCTGATGCCATTTGGTGAATGCATGTACATAGTCAACCCTCCTACGTTCTGACCATTCATATCAACCACATGGTTTTGAGTAATCGATAAACAATGCCAGAGTGCAATATGATTCCATGTGGTGAATGCATCTACACAGTCAACCCTCCTACTGTCTGACCATTCAATAGTATCCACTTTGATTTTGAATAAGGGAATCAAACATGCTGAGGCCTTGTTCTTAGTCAGTTTACTGAACAAAATCGTAGAACTTTTGCCAAAGCCAGGTCAATTGGGCCATGAAATTTGCGCACTCTGCGCAATCATCTCATAGCGCCCTCTTTTGACTTTAAAAGGTCAGGTCATGTTTTATCACTTCAAACTGTGTTTATATCGCATGTTTCAACGTGACCACATGATTTCTCGACCAATCAGAATGGATAAACTGTCACCGGTATTATGAATGATCGATAAATTACGCATGCCTGCAAATTGAGTATCCCACATTATGCTGAACAAGAAACTTGCACCAATTTTGTATTTTGTTTTTGCAACTGTCTCCTTCCCCTCTCATCATTGGAAATGGTTAGCTGCTTTTCTTGTCTCAATAACATGATTTTTAGAGATTTAAAGGTACACGTTGCCTTGAATCGGCCGAGTTGGTCTATAAAAAGCGTTCAGAAACCGTTTGTTATAAAATGCATATGGTTAGAAAGATGTTTTAAAAGTAGAATACAATGATCCACACAAATATGCTTCAAAACTGCGTGGTTTTCCTTGAACTTTGCGAACTAACACGGTGCTGTCGGCCATTTTGTGTACCTTTAATAAGAATTCCTCGTAATTTTGTCTTTGTTTTTCTTCATGCTAGGATGACAAGTACTCTCACATTGAGAAGGCCGATATGGACAAAGTGCAGAAGATGGTCGAGGAGAAGGAGGCGTGGAGGAACGCTAAGACGAATGCACAGAACCAACTGGCTGTACATGAGAACCCCGTGGTGCTAGTAAGAGATATCCGCTCAGAGACGGCTGTAAGTCCAAATACGCTGGAGATGTGCTTGATGTTTTTGTATTTATTTATTTTATTTTTTTGGGGGGGGGGGGTGAACAAAGAGATTTTGACTTGAGTAGTTTGAATCTGCAACCTCCTGATTTACGTGCCGGTGCTCTACCAACTGAGCTCTCTTGCCACATGTTGGGGGAGGGGGTTACCAATTTTGTCAGTATCTTTGTTTAGGGAGTGCCAATGAGAAGTATACTTCTTTCTGTACTTGCAACCAAATACCTTATTTAGTACTCTCATCAAAGTGTTCTGACTGAAACACCCGTATAACACTAAAAGCTTAAACACTAGCAGTGTACCTGGGCTGACTGACTCAATCTTCAGACTGCATTGGCAAGACCGAGGAAATCGGTACTATTGCTTAAGCGTTTGATTGGCCTTATAAGGGCATTTCAAACAGTTCAGGTAGTGACCAAAATCAAGTTTGGCAGCGTTCTCCCTAAACAGTGGTCTGGTCTGTTGGCCAAATGCCAGTTGGAGCACACCCAAGATTATTATGCATCTGAATTTTGCTTCTTGTCAATGATTTAAGATTTCAATTTGGGCAAAATGATGTTAAAGTTTATCCATTCTCTGAGCTTTGTCTGGACACATCCTGAGGCCTCCAGCCCCTCTGGCCGCTGTGGCTCAGTGTTTTTCTGATCTCTGCTGGTCATTGGGCGCTGGACTTCAGGTTTGTTGTTTAGACAGGGAAGCTTACAGTCTTTACCCTGGTGGTTGAGCGTTCTCAGGTTGCAAGACCTTGGGTAGACGGAGTGTAGTTTCTTGAGCCCGCGGAAGATAATCAAACTCTCTGATTGCAAAATTGATAAATATTGTTTCATAAAATACAAACAGTTCAGGTCACTTTCAATTAAACATTTTTTATAAAGATACAAAGAAGAAGTCTTGTTGATACAGATGATTTGAAATAAATTGAAAATTGTTGTATTTGTTGCTCTTATAAATAATAATGTTGAACTTGAATTCCATGATAAAAATAATTGATAATTGAGTAACCTTCCAATCTGGTGAAGCCGCTTTATGATATTGTAAAAACTGACAGGTTGTTTTAAAAATCTTGTTTTGCCAAAGACTACATATTTAAAGATTTTTGTCAGTTTATAAGAGCTTAGTGACATTTTTAAACAAATACTTTTTATTTTAAAAAAAGGCCTCTAAGAAAATCTGTTTTAAAGTCACTAGACAGAAGAAAGAAAATCTGTTTTTTTATAAAGTCACCAGACAGAAGAACTATGTTTTGATGATTTCTCCTTTTTTGTCCATCCCTAGTCGCTGAAGAGCAACTGCGACGCCATCTTGAACAAGCCCAAACCCAAGCCAAAGGAAGATCCACCCAAGGATGCAGAGCCCAAGACGGGCGAGGCCACTGCATCAGATGCCAAGGAGGAGAAAATGGAGGATGGAGCAGCGCCAGCAGGAGATGCTCCGAACACTGAGGCAGGCACAACGAAACCAGATATTGATATGGAGTTAGATTGAGGACTGACTCAAGTCTATTATTTTCTACCGGAAATTGTCACTAGGTGTCTAGAAAAAAAAGAGAATTCCCAGGGCACAATTTCATAGATCAGCTAAGTGTTAAGAAATAACGCTATGCAGAAATCGGTTACCAGCCACACTTTATGTAATGTGTAACTGGTTATGGCTGGTTCCCTGCGGAGTCTTGCTGAGCAAAATCAATGTATTAAGCCGTTATTCTGATCTTTGAAATTGTAGAAGTAGTTTATAACGATCTCACTGTGAGGCCATCCTTCTGTTCTGCTCAGAGAAGTGAAATAGGAGAACTTTTTTTTTTTTGCACAGAGATGACTTAATTTGCATTCACAGAGGGTGTATGCAATAACTGGTAGATGACTGTTGCATGTATATGCAGTTGGTGAATTGACCCCTAGCACTGTCGTCACACACGGCTGCTTCTGCCATGCGCACCATTGTGGGAGCCGACTCGTAAACGCGTAAACGGCGCGTCACCTAAACATGCGCACTCCACTGTATAACACACGGGGGACATCAACTCCCAAAATGGCGCAACCAAGATTACTGTGGTGACGACATCGGGGCCCAATTTCATGGCTCTGCCTGCCGTGGAATTCTGTGCTTAGCGGCGCGCTGTTAAGCACGTAGTTCTATGGGCAGTAAGCGCAGAATTCCGCGGGTAAGCAGAGCCATGAATTTGGACCCGGTTGAATTGAGTCAATATACACAACAACAGCACAGGATAGAATTCACAAACATCACGACTATCCAAATTAACAATTGTTTGTTAAAAAATCTCATAGCTTATTATCTTTCTACTGTAATTTATTGCTACCCTATGTTGTAGGGTACGGTGAATATGACTCTTTTTTTTTGCAATAGCAAAGATTTTTTGCACAAAGTATTTGTAAATGAAGAAAGTTGCGTAGAATTTAGAGAAGTGCATCTTGCTTTACGGCTGGCTTCAAATATTTCTAAGACGAGTAGACTGGTGGTTGTACCCACCGCTGTTGATATTTACCTGATGAGATGTAACTGCAGGCCTGGAATTACACGGAGGCCATTGCCTCTGTTGCCCCTGGTGTTGGCCCTGTAATGCGATTTATATTTTGAGAGCAAGTTGATTTCGTCTCAAGTCCCGTGTTCTCAGGAAAAGATAGTCAAACTTGTTCTGTATTTGTTTCTGTCAAATTATGGGGGAACTATGGAGCTTTTACGGGCACATGTGGGGAAAAACAATCGGGCAAACAAATTTTTGTTCGAACGAAAAAATGTTTGTTAGAATGAAAATAATCTTTGTTCAAATGAAAATATTAACAAGCTCACGCACCTGCCTGCATATAGACACGGATGCCACTATTAACAAAAAGTGTTTTCTTACGAACAAAGATTTGTTTCCTTATTTCTTTTTTTCTTCACCTATGTACCTTTAAAAGTTTCGCCGGGAAATGGAACTAGTAGGTGAAGTCAAGGGTAAACTTGGGAAGTGTTTGTTCGTTTGTGGGTTTTTTGTTTTCAAAATCATCACAAATTATTTGTTGTGAAAGATGTACTTTGCATGTAAATCTGTAGTATTGGTATTTGTTGTTAAACTCTCCAGAATCACAACCAGTTTCATTCCTAACGGACATAATTTAAGTTGTTTTTCGTTGGTTTCCCGTTCTGAATGTCTTGTGGAAACTCCCTACATCAGTCAGTGTGATATGATTATCTTCGGGGTTAAATTGTCAAAGAAAATGTAAAGTTAAACTGTGCCATTATACCTGGTCATATTTTAAAAGAACTGTTTGATGGGAATTGCAAATTTTCATAAAAAAAAGTATGCTTTGTTTAGAATGAATTCAAAGGCTGGCTTTTGATAAGTTTGCAACAGTTTATGGTTTTGTTTGATATAAAAAAAAGTAGTTTTATGGTCTTGCTGCAAAGGAAGATCACCATTTTGAACAGGGATCAGTGTAAAAATATTGTCGACCTAAAATAGTGACATCTCATATATTTAAAGGATTTAAAACGCAGATCAAAGGTTAGTTTTAAAATGTACCCTGTGAAAAGACCGATTCACTGTAATTGTCTCTTTGATATAGGTGGAAAGATATATATGATCAAGAAATGAAAACTGACCAAACTAATTGGTGTCCATTGTTACTCTGAACAACTTTTGAATTTCTTAGTTGTTCTGATCGTTTGCATTTTTTCCCTAATCAAAAATACCTCTTAAAAACGCATTAAGGTTGGAAATCATGATGGTTTCTTTCCTAGCCTCGCACCTCTTTTGATACTGGTTCGAATCCCACCTCAGACCGTGGGGATTGGGTTTTCAGTCCCTACCTGACTGCGCGAGTCCACCCTCTCCCCCCACCCCCCCCCCCCTATGGATTTTTCCTCCCACATCTAAAACTGAACATTTCTTCTCGTTTCCTAATCATCCTGTTATTGGTACTTATTGTGCTGTTGATTTGTAACAAATAATATTTATGGAAAGATATCGGGACAATAAGTTAATTTGGTTTTGTTTGCTCCGTGACATTTCGGATTTTTAGATTATTTTGCAATCAAAGGTCTGGTCACTGAAGTAGTGCTTTTCCTGCAAACATCTATATATCCTATAAATACTTGTGTGGACAAAATGCTTGAACATAGCTGTTAATTGATATCGATTTGTAAGCAAAGTGCATGTGGACTTATTCACTTAAATGTTTATTTAAAAAAGGACTAATTAACAAACAAAAAATATGTAATGTGCTCCACTAAAGGCTGATAATCCCTAAAGGAAAAAAACCAGATGTAAAGTCATACAAAAAAGTAAGGTATAGTCGTCTTATTTAAATGTGTACAACACTTTGGAGGATTTTTAGAAAGTTGTCATAAAATGTCAGATGAGAGAAAATGTGATTCAGTTTTTTGAAACTTGTGCACTTGCCTGATTTCTGCTGATTGTCTTGGCCCATAACTGTCTTGTCAGGCTCATTTCAGGGATTAGGTTTGCAAATGAGATCTGTGAAAATTCCTGAAAATGTCTGGTGATCGCTTTACTTCTTTCAGGAAAATTTGAAGGCTCAAGGAGACTGAGAGAAAATCCTGAAATTAGGAGAAATCACATGCCTGTCATAAACTACAGCCCCCCCCCCCAACACATTTCAAAGAGGGAGAAGACATTTCGTTGATGTACGTACATACATGCACAACCTCAGTTAGCCTACATCCGAATCAAACGACTTTGGTTATGGCTATCTGTTGGGTGTAAATTCAACCTTGAAGAATTAATGACTTCGTTAGTAGTTGCTATTTTTAGTGGTTATAGCCACTAACGAGATCATTAATTCGGAGACGGATAAATGCTTGTATTACAGATGTGCGACTAGACTACATGCACTCTGATCTCGGGATTTTTTCGTGATTTGAGGCAGTATGTCAACAGAGGGCGGTTTTCATGTCTTACAAAGCTAACTTCTACTTTATTTTACTCGAGCAAGCCCACAATCTTGTTTTTCTCTAGTTGATGAACAGCTCCAAAAGTAGGGCTATGTGCCTCTCATGCCTCAATGCTTTTTATCGTGGCGATATAGGCATTATATAAGGCCGTGTCCGAATTGGCGGCTAAAGCTATAGCTACCACGGTTGGTGTGTCGTTAAGGATGTCCTCTACTTCAACGCATGATGACGCAGCGGTCCAGCTGTAGCCGTAGCTGTAACCGGCAATTTTTTGACGCAGCCTAACTTTGAAAAGAAGACTAACTAGCAGCTGCTCGCTCGTTTCGCTCGGCCCCAGCGGCCTCCCCTTTTAAGGCAAGGCGCTGGGGGGACGAGCGAACTCGCTCGTCACACAATAATTATAGCGCCCTCAATATTGGTTTTAGTTCTTGATGGCTTCGATTGCGGGCTTCGGCAGAACACGCAAGTAATACCGCTGCATTAGGGGATAACAGTCGGCATTTTGCGATATAAACCGTGGTAAAACAAGACCTAAACCGCAGTGTTGTCACCAAGTAAATTTTTTCCTCAAGTCAAGTCAAGTCACGAGCCACAAAAACTTGCGACTCGAGTAAGCAATCCAGTCGTATCATGGTCGTAGAGGACCCGTGCATGTCGAAGCATGTGTCGGTTAAGAAATTTGTTTCTCCCCCCGGCAAGTCTGGGTGGTCACCCGAGCAACACATGTGGAAATCTTCAATTAAAATACCACCGAAATTGGATCGGAAAGAAAAATAAATAGTGTCTGGACAGTATACTACCACTTATAAGTGCAGCATTGTGTTGGGAGAAAGTGACACCCAGACCATTAGGGTGACCTTTTATAATCTCGCAACATACCTAACTGTTCACAATCCAAGTCATTGTATACGTATAGAATAAGCAACCTTGAAGATAACGAAGTTCATACAAAATACACATTTCGCAAAACCATCTGCTGGTATTCCTCCATGCGGTTTAGGAGGCCTACATTTTCCTCATGGATTTGGGTCTCCCTTTAAAAGTTTAATACTCAAGCATAGATCCTTTGCTTTGATTCATCGTTTTTGCAGCATGTAGTGTCATAGAGCAAGGAACTATGGAGTGATTTAACAGTTTCTACTTTACTTCCATGGTTACGACTTGATCTTGCAAATCGGATTAAAAAAAATCTTCAACTTTCAAATTACATATATGCATCATGTTCCTCCTCCATGTGATCCATGCGTGTTTATTCACTGTAGGCAAACCGATGGGGTTGGAGTGGGGGGGGGGCGGCTGAACCAGCCACCAAGGTAGGGATGCAAAACAAAATAATTGTCAAAACTCAGATGAGAAATGGCTGTAGAATCTGGTGGGTGATTCAGCAACAAAGTTTAGAGGGACTGTAAAATATGTTAAAGAAAACAGGTTCATATTTGAAAATCATCGATTTGGCGCAGGAAAATAACGGATGTGTGCGGCTATGCTGGTCAGCCAGCTATCAGCTTCCTCCGTGAAGATAGTGTAATTAGGGAAAAGTTCCCCCCCCTCCCCTCCCCCTCCCTCTACTCCAAGCGGTAGATAAATAGATAGACATCAAGTTCTTTCAGGAAAAACACAAACCAAGTAGATAATTACTACAAGACAGTGTTTAATAAGGGTGTTTACCGCAAACACAAACTTTGCCCATAGTGTGGGTTTGTGGTCTGGGGAGCTTTGTAAGTAAGTGTTGGAGAAGATAACAGTCATTAAACGTCAGTTTTTCCTGCGGGGCCATCCGGTCGTGGTCCATTCTGTCCATCACCCCCACCCGTTGGTCATCCCATAAACCCTAAAGATGACCAAAGCATCTTCACTGGTAGTCTCGGGTCATCTTGTGTGACATGATTTATTTGTTAGAGCCCACCACTCGAAATGGAATGCAACATTCTGGAATAACTTCCGCTTGCTTGTTGGTGGGCTGGAAGTCCCCCTGCAGTAAAATGTGTCTGTGATCGCACCGTTAACTACCGGGTCCATTACTCACGAGGTTTACCCAACGGGGAAATTATTGTGTCATCAACCATTATTACGCAATTCTCCTGCAGTTGCTATAGGACTGTGTGACCCTTTCTCTATGATTAATGACCTCGTGGAGATAAAATGAATAATGAAACAGTGTCAGAATGGACATGGATGAATACATAATCTTTGTTATAATTTATATTTATCATTTATTTCTAGTTTAATGAAGAAACCAAGGAGGCATCATGGGCCTATAAGCATTACTTGATCTATGATACATAGAGTATGATATAAGTGAACTTTATCACTGTAGCTCTCAAACAGCCTGAGGAAACCTGTTAACATTACAAGAAGGGTGCTTGCTATGTGAACCAGAAACACCAGGGTTAACCCCAACTCTTCAACGACAAGTGCTCTGTGTTATTTTACGTGCACTACCATTCCTATAGTGCGGTACCTATACGGCTTAATGTCCCATCCGAAGGTCTTGCTGAAAGACACTTAGTGTCAAGACCGGGACTCGAACCCACACTCTGCTGATCAGAAACACAAGAGCTTGAGTCCCGTGCTCTAAACCCGCTCGGCCATGACACGTCATCTTCGTGGTCGAGGAGTAAAATCGGGGTAAGTTAAATAAATAATAAATAAATACATAAATAAATAAATTAAATAAAAAATAAATAAACTGGGTTTGCCACGACATCTTTTATACAGTAAACCACAAAATTTTAAGATGAGATACAGTGTAAACAACGATTTGTCTTTAAACTTTAAAGCCAAATATTTCACTCAGCGGAATGTCCAGAAACATTCATTAAAAAATATTACACTTTTTGTCCAGGTTCAGTATGTTATGCAAGCTAGTATCACTCAGTAGCCGACAACTGACAAACAACTCAATACACACATGAATATCTGACTGTTGTCACACCATTACCAAAACAAGATATGGCCCAACACACAATAATTGAAATTTTTTACACGAATGTTAGTAAGGCTTGCATCAGCGGTACGCTCTTTTCAGTTTTACTCGATGATCTCATATCTATTTCAGTTCCATTTACGAAAGGGTTGAATCTTTTGGGGCGTGTTGTAGCACTGTGGTCGCTGCGGTTTGCTCACAATTACTCATTAACACCCAGTCTTATGGGTTTAAGGCATTTCAATAATCACATAAAATGCCTCTCCCACTCGTCTATTCAGTGTGCCGTGTGTTTCAGACAGTTGCATCCGGAACTATTTTAAACCAATATCTCCCATCAGAAAAAAAAAATAGGCCTAGATTTGTTGCAGTCAATAATTCAATAACTGGACAATTTACGATCATGCATGATGGAACAAACTTTGCGTAATTTGCTTACATTTGAAAATCAATTTTAGGGCATCGCTTATTTGATTTAAAGGTAAATTCTTCGTCTGGTGCATATAATATTAATACTAAATGTTTGTATATGTAGTAATGTGGTGGTGGTGGTGGGGGGGGGGGCGGCGTGGATGGTTGCTAGGAAAAGGGCCGTGAGATAGGTCAAACCAGCTATCCTTGTCATGAAATACTTTACTGTCATCACACTATTTTCTTCCTATACTTCTATTGTCATAATATGTGTAAATTGAAACTAAGTGATCGCTGTATAGAGTTCCCAAACGTTGAGGGCAGTGTCGGGGGGGGGGGCAGGGTGCAGAAGGCCCGCCCCAGGAGCCGTAAATTGAGGGAGATGTTGCGACATTGGATTAGGAAACCATTTTGTGTAATAAACAAAAACTTTAAAAAACCGCATGGGCGAACACAGGGTGCCAGATTAGACTGCGCATTAGGGTTGTGCTGCATTTGGACCGAAAATCAGCAACCACGTGACCGAAGGATCCATGGTACCTCTATGTCGCAACTCTCTCAATACACAGCTCTGGCCCGCCCCCGCTTAGACCCCACCCCCCTCAATTTCCCCTGCAAGTGAGATCTCCTTGCTCTATGGTGAGATCGACTGGAAAATGCACGAATAAATGGTTCGATACATTAAATAGCCGCTCCCCCCCAAAAAATAATCATAATTAAAACAACAATGAATAAAACACCATGTTTAATTTACGGCTAGCTTCATTGTTGCTAATTACAAAACGTTTATCTTACGCCGTTATCTTTAACAACATGATTATAATAACCAGACGGATTAGTACTAATCCTAACCCGAGGCCTCTACTCTACTAAGAGATAACGCGTTTCAAGTGAAGGGCGCCCTCAGTACCTACTCACCCCGATTAAAAGATTATGACCATTTTTTATCGCAAGCATTGGCTTCGTGCAGACTGTCCAAGGCTAAATGAAAACATCGCGTGAGATATTTACCGTTGGGTGTACAAATAAAAATGAAAAACAAACAAACAAACAACAGACAAACAAAAAACACGTCGATGTCATAGTTAAAGGCACAGTACACGTTTGGTAATGACTCTGAAAATTAATGGAAATATAAAAACTTACTTAGTAAGAAGTACAGCAGCCTTGGGTAGTACAATGAATTTTGAGAAACTTTTAGCTTCGAAGTACTACGGCTATGGAAATTATATCACTTTTTATTCCCCCAAATTTGAATCTGAGAAGAGTTTCTGTCCCTCAGACTGTGTATTCCTATGGGGAATATTCTTCCTTCAGTGGAAATATTCGCTCCGGTTTTTCGGTGATATCTCAAAAACGCGACCACCTTTTGAAGTGAAATTTTCACAGGTTAGTTTTATTGTATGTACCTACATTTATATAGGATTAACACAATTAGTAGACTCCAATTACCAATCGTGTACTGTGCCTTTAAAGTGAACGGTTTTAACATGGAAGAACACGTTTTTAAACTCCCAGTTACTTTTTCGAGTCGGCATCATGCAGTACTCTCTTTCACACCACTTCTTCCTCCTCCGCGATTAAACGACAGCCCATTAAAGTGCCACTGAAAGTATCAATTTGCATGAAAATTATGTGCAAACCTTCCATTGCAATCATGGCCAAGCTAGCGTTTTTCTTGGAAGTTTATATCATAAGCAAACCTTGTGTTTTGGTAGTTGATTTGCAAACAATAATTCTTTGGGTGGCAAAAAGTGCTTGCATAATATCACTAGCAGAGATATCACACTCCCGACCAGGTTCTGTTACTATTAGCAACCTTAGATTGGTGAAATATCTATTTTGAATTCCGGCCCACTCAAGTTTGTAGCAAAAATAACAGGCCTAAAGTTGTTTGTCAAATACGTCATTGCAACATTTTTTATAGACAAAAGAAACTTAGTTCCAAATTCTCCCCGAAAAGGACAATACTTGTATTTATTTATTTATTTATTTATTAGATTATTTATTAGGTTATTTATTCTCTTTTCTATGAGAAAAGATCATCCCAAACTAAAAGTGTCTTTTCGACTTCACTTTATGAACTCTTTGCGACTCAACTGAGATTCGGGAGCGTGCGTAGCCACGTGCCATCTTTGCGCCTTTTTTGTATTGTCGGCTTTACGGCTTCATGTTAGTACATGAAAAAAGACAACTAAAACTACCCACCGCCCTGCATTTCCGGTTTGGTGATTAAACGCCTCAGCGATTGGTCGTCAACGAGAGTAATCAATATGAATTATTCATGAGCATTATTAAGCATTATTAATCCGCACCTCCATCAGCCAGTCTCTGGCAACTGCTCGAAATTGAGTTTGAAAAACACACAAATAATTTGATAAATTAGAGAGATAATAAAATATATGTTGTTCATTTGAAGTATTGGCAAAGATACTTGGTTAGTAAGTAGTTTCGAACTTGAAAATGTCTTTTTTTGTCTGTTCTATTGTTGGCGGATTTATAAAGTAGTACCATGTTCATCAGCTGTTCCACACACCGTGCACTAAAATGCATGCAGTGATCTCACACACGCCGCTCCGCTGCTGTTAAAATTCGGTGTCACTGATGTTGGTTAAGTTGAGTGTAGTCTCGGACAGGACGAGTTACGTTTGAGAATATATTCGATATTTGGGATAATTAATGTGCTCTTGGACATTATATCTGCAAAGGAATACACTTAAATGATGCCAGAGACAGTGAGGTAGAGGTATGTATAGTTCTTGTTGACTGTTAAAGTTTTAACTCATTTCTTAACGAAAATGTTGGGAGTGTCTTTGGTGAGCGTGGACTTGTTCATTGATGGGGCGATCGCGTTGCTCGTGTCATACCGTGCGATGTGTGTTTTGGTCGGTAGGCATGCAAGCATGCATGCCGTGGTGGTGGAGTCCGTTATGGCTCAATAGACAATTATTATCAGACAGCTACAGAGCAAGGTTTAGCATTACCTTTTTACACGTATTCATTTAAACCAGATGTTATATCTATTAATGTCATGTTCAACATTACATGATGTAGGTTCTTACTTTAATCCCCTTTATTTTGAAATGTTTGTTTTAATCTGAAGTATTGTAAATTTGTGTAGGGATTGTGTACGTAAAGTTGTTAAACTATTTCATACTGTGAAATGGGTATCATCGTGCGTGGCATTTCACCCTTAACATCTAGGTATATATGCCGTTTGCGTAAGGGACAAGGAAAATGCCAAATTCAATCAACATTTTTTCATTTATTTACATTATGATATCAAATTTAACCATATTTTGGTAAAATATATCAAACTACTCTTGCATCTAAAATGTGAAAGACTGGTGGTCAGATTCGGCATCTTTACCACTGATAAAAAAATAACGATGCAATAATTTTTAGACTTTAATAAAAAAAAAAAAGCAAAACGATAAGTTTCTCAAATTTTCTCTGTCCCCTTGCCTTATGAAAATGTTTTTAAATCTAAATGTATATTTCTTATGAATTTGTTGTTACCTGTGTGACTTGTAATTAATTACCAGACGCAGGCAAAACAAAATAAAACGTACCAAAACAAGAACATCAACTGAAAGTTATTTTTTATCAACACAAGCCTATTTATGACCCTTTTAGCGTATTTGTACGCGCCATCCTGTCCACCATTTTGGGAGTCGCAATATACACAAAGGAATTAGTTCAAATGTAGTGGAAATGATAGACGCTCATGCTCATTTTGCGGAGGTGTTTCTGCAAGGGGTCACTACTTTAATTTGCTTATAAATGCAGTAGGCTAGCTGTCAAGATCCAAATTTTTTTCGTTTCTCCTGCCGCAATATATAATTGATACTTGAACTTCACACCTGGTTTTCAGAATATTACTTGACAAAATTAAAAGCTGTACCACCCTCATCATTCAATCAAAGCTCTTAGTCTTAATTATATTCCCTCGTGGAAGAGTTTGGGAGGAAAATAACCAAGTAAGGAGTAAGCAGTACTGACTGCACAAAGCGTTGTATACCAGGCAATTTTCTATTTTTATTGTTTTAACTCACGGATTTTCATTGTAAACCTAAATTAAAACCAAAACCAAAAGGACTGACAACTGTCCTGTGTACATTTTTCCCCAAACCAACATACAATTTATAAAAACTACACCGAATAATCAGAACAACTTAAATACTGTACGCCAATGTTGTGCCAAATAAATCGAAGCTGAACGTCATCCTTGAAAGAAAATTGAACCACAAAAACCTACTCGGTTACCCTGGAACAACTTTAGTTTCCCAATACAAGTCTATCAGTGTGTACAGCCAAATCAACTTACTGAACGGCCTCCCAAATGTTTTCGTTGCATTGGACCGTAAAAAAAAAAGACTAGCGTTCTTCAAACATTCCTATGCATCTCTGCAGGAGAGATATTCAATACTCTACTACTGAATGGAAAAGCACTAATGAAGTTTTGGCGTATTCGGTTGAATAGAAATCTGTAAGCTAGGGCAATATAAATTCAATTTGTTTGGGAACGTGTGCGGATGGAAGGAACTAATTCTTTTTGGGATAATATAAATATAAAGGTTCAAAATCCACACAATTATAATGGTTCCCATCAGCTTACATTGTTGTTTATATAAAGAAAAAAGTACACGTAGGTTTAATTTAGTTTGACTCAATAGATGTTTGTCAGCAAGTATAGAACATTAGACATACGTGTATACATATTTTGTTTTCTTACCAGAGAAGTTGGATAGCGGTGCTTCACAAAATTTTATAATTTTTAGGGGGCAAACTTCTTTGAATTTTTCGTAGCAGTTGTGGTTTACAAAGTTTAAAGGGACACTTTGCCTTGAATTGGGCATTTTGCGCTATAAAAAGTGCTTGAAAGCATTTGTTATGTGTGGTTTTCCTTTTACATCGTGAACTAACATGGTCCGCCATTTTGAAACCGTATTGTTGACTCCATATAATGGCGGACCGTGTTAGTTTACGAAGTAAAAGGAAAAACCACATAATAATTTTGAGGCATTTTTGTGTGGATCATTATATTCTACTCCTAAAACATCTTTTCAACCATATTCATTTCATTATAACAAATGCTTTCAAACCCTTTTAATAGCCAAAAGCGTCCAATCCAAGGCAGCGTGTCCCTTTAACTTCAAAATTGGATTTTAATTTATTGAGTTGTGCAATGTGCAAAAACACACAATATATTTAAATATGTTGGATTGTGACACTCGAGCATTTATAATTAAAGGGAATGAAATTGGATTGCCAGCAGGCCAGCATGGACTCATTACATCAGTGGGCCACATTGGCTGTCTAAGGCCAGGGTTTACTGGGCTGCCTGCCAGGCAGCTACCCTTCAGTCAACCCAGGCCATCATCCACTGGTGCCTGACTGCTAAGCACACTGTGAACACTCATAATGACGCAAGAAAATTATGACCATTAAAATTGCAGACACACTGCTGCAAACTTTCCGGCATTATGCAGAAAAATTTGTTCCTAATTAATGTGAACTTTTCAGGCAATGCAATGGGAAGGTTTGCAATTTTTTTTTTTTAAAGATACATGTAGACCGTTTATTTTTAGATCGTTAAAATTGCTTTCATATTTTGTGTCAGTTGATGTAATGCTGCTATATTAGTTGTTCAGCTATTGTCATTAGTTGATGTCAACCTTTTTTAGAAATTTACAGTCGTTGTAAAAGAAATATTGTTCAATGTATGTAGGGAGCCAACAAGAATTACAATATGTAGGCACTTTTCTCAAGTTGTTTACTGAATTTCTACTTTCAAAATCCGCTTAACATTAAATCCAACTTTGCTGAGACTTGATAACAATTGTTATTACAATTTAATGGTGTTGTTCAACAGTCCACTTTGTATCGGTAAGCATCCTCAGGCAAGCTACCAGGTCATTGTCGTTTAATTATTGATCATCAGCTCGACCTAGTAAACAGGATCAGATCTGCACCAGTGGCCGTGCTAATCCCCCTGTTTTCCCCACTGGAAAATCGGATCAATACGATGATTAAACCCCAAAACATCCACAGTAGCCAAATTTCAAAGGAGAGGCATCTTGAAGGAATTTGCATGCGTTGTCTATTGCCGTTGGGGCGCTGTATGCTGTAGGAAGTTGATGCTGGGTCTACCACCAGGAGGTGGCATTCCCGAATCCTGTTCAATCACGTTTCTGCGTGCTCCCCTCCCACTGTACCAAGTAGTTTTTTTTTTTTACTGTGCTCCTGGTTACGATTGGCAAAAGAGCTATTTTGTCCTAAAAGCTCTGTGGAAGCTTTGCAACGGCTGGCACATGTGGTGTTTCACCTTTAAAGCACGTGTACAACATTGGTAATGGTCAAATACCAGTATCCACACTTTGTGTAACCCAACTTATCCATGAAATAACAAACCTAGTAGTGGAAATTTAAGCTCAATCGGTCATCAGAGTCACGGGAAAACAGTAAAAGACCCCTTTATGTTTTCACTGTTTTCAAACATCGGATTTTATCACCGTGATAAAAACTAATTGTTTTACTAATTTCTCAAAAACTATAGCATTTGAAGCAAAACTATTTTAAGGGAAGTTTTCCACCATGACCATCTTCATACGATGTAAGTTCATGTGCAAATCTGTGAACATATTTTTAGTCTTACCAATGTTGTACACACCCTCTATAATTATTAAACATACTTTTTTAATTAAAAAAGAAGAAGTTATTATTGTAATTTTTTTTGAGGGGGAGGGGTGAGCCAAACTGTTAAGAAACAAATTTAAGAAGGAGGACAAATGAGGGAACTTCAGTTGATGTTGGCTTTAACTTGTTTGTACAAAACAATTACTGTGTTTACTAAAAAAAACCTGCAATTTATTAGTTTTTTGTAAGTTGCCAAGTAACTCGATATCAACTTTTCATCTCGAATGTTCTGTAAAAGGCAGGTTGCAGTAACTTGGTTTGAAAGGGGAAACCTGAGAGGAAATACCGGGGGTTATTAATTACTTCCCCCACAGCCCAACATTCTGTGAAGTGTCTTGTTGAATACTAACAATTGTCAGCACCAGCCTAGCCTGAAGGCTGGGTCTCACTTGGTTGGGTCGCTGGGGCCAGCTGATTGCCTGGAGCGACCCAGCCCCCAACTCATCAAACTGCTACTGTGGTCTGGTTTGAGGTTTGAAGTTACCATTTTTGCGCTTGTTAGAGGGGAGGTGTTGTAAAAGCAACATTTGTTCAATTGATTGCTGGAAGGGTTTTTAGTTCTGGAAGTGAAATTGAGGGTTTGGGGTGTGACCCTTTGTGCAAAATGAGGTCGGAACACTTAGACCATGTAAGTGCCAAACTGTGGTCAGTTTGTGTTCGTGGCTTGGTTTATGATTTATGCACAGTTGTTTATTTATCATTCTGTATTGCAGAATTTTTCAGTCAATATGGTAGAAAACTTAATGATTGGGCTCATGCTGTTAAAAAAAAAAATACACTTATAATATTTTTTCCCTTCACCTTTTTTATGTCGTTTCAGGTTCCATTTTGTGGTGTTAAGTTCACCAGTGTAGCCATGGCAATCAAGATGGCGCACATTCATCCAGCCGTTTTGCTGGTCTTCACCATCTTCTTTGCCGTCGTACGGACCGCCAACGCGCAGGAGGCAACGACCGCTCACAACTTTAAGTTCACAAAACCTGTCTACGATGCCAGCATTCCTGAAAATGCTCCAGTCAGGACATATGTCATAACAGAACCAAAGACCGGCATCTACGTTCCCCTCGATTCAGCCATCACTGGTGTGAAGTACACTATTGAAAGTGAAACCAGGCTCTTCAGGGCGGCCGATGAAAGAGTTGGCGACTTCTATTTTCTCAGAATCCGCACTGTCCCGTGTAAGAGCAAAGACGATTCCTGCTCGAGTGTTATCAACAGGGAGCAGAGAGCAGAATATCGACTGCAGGTCAAAGCTGTCGGACGCATGCCTGGCCAGACGTCACTTGTTGCTTACACTGATATGGTCGTGACGGTTACTGATGTCAATGACCAACGGCCGTTATTTTCGGAGTCGGAATATTCAACGAATGTTGCGGAGGATACCCCAATACAGACCAGCATTATCACCGTGGAAGCCACTGATGCGGATTCGGGAACAAATGGCGAGGTGTACTACAGCTTCAAGAAGCCGACGGACCAGTTTGCCATTCACCCAACGAGTGGGGTGGTGACTCTCACCAGACAACTTGATTACAAGGCGGTGCAGCAGTATCGTCTTGTCGTCATTGCCAGGGATAGAGGGATGATGCCATACAACATGGCACCACCCTTTGAGACAATCTTAAGGATACAGTTGCAGAGGTCAACAAGCATGCACCCCTGATGACCATTCAGACGCAATCGCAGCTGGCTAAAAACAGTGATGTGGGCACCATTTTTGCCAGCATCACCGTCAGCGATGATGACGATGGCAGAAATGGGCAGGTTAACGATGTCCGCATAGTCGAGGGAGATCCAGATGGGTATTTTGCAGTTGCTAACGAAGGAGGCAGCTTTCACATCAAGACACATGGTCTCTTTAAGCGCACTTCTCCTGGTCAGTTCAATCTGACGGTTGTAGCATCTGATCAAGGAAGCCCGCCGAAGACGAGTACACAGATAATCCCTGTTGAGATATCAGGATCATATACGCATGCTATGTTCTTCCGGAGTCGACTGATGAACACCTCTGTCTCTGAACTAGTGCCAATCAACACCCCACTCATTAGTGTGACTCCTGAAAAGATGGATCAGAGCATTGCTGTGAGCTATGTCCTTGCTGACAGCAAGTCTCCCGTCTTCATTATCAATGAGCACACCGGCTTCATTACTTTGAATCAAGAGTTGGATCGGGAAACCAAGAGTGTGTACAACATTACAGTCTATGCGAACGTACAGGAGAGCCAAGCTGTTGCATATGTGGTGGTGTATGTACTGGATGCCAATGATAATACTCCGTTGTTTGACCAGGACGTGTACGAGGTTGAACTCCAGGAAAATATGCCCATCAACTACCCAGTCATGCAAATAACTGCTCGTGATGCAGATATTGGGGAGAACGGCTTCATTTCCTACAGTTTAGCCAACATGAATCCAGTGCCGTTTACGATTGATCACATGACAGGTTTCATCAACACCAGTAAGATTTTGGATTTCGAGACGATGAGGCGAGAGTACAGACTGCGTGTCCGGGCTTCAGATTGGGGGTTTCCGTTTCGCCGTGAATCTGAAGTCGTTGTGACCATTCATCTCAACAATATCAATGATAACCGACCTCAGTTTGAGAAGGTAGACTGTGTCGGGACAATATCTCGCACGCTGTCTGCCGGGCAGTTCATTGATGTGATTTCTGCTATAGATTTTGACGGGGATGAGAGAGTGTTGAGCATTATTTCGGGCAACCCTGGCGACCTGTTTGCACTGCACCCCTCGTCTGGTAACTTGACCCTCAGAAGGCGTATCGAAGACACAGATGGACAGTTTTATAGCCTTCGTATCATGGCTAGCGATGGCAAGGGTTCCAATAGTTACATGAACACCAACATCAGCATCAATAACAATCGCAACGTCAAGTCTGGCGGACACATGAGAGATTCTAAGGTGCGGTGCAAGTCGACGACCGCTCTGGAAGACATCAAAGATCTTCTCCGCCGCAAGATAGAGGACGAACGCCTGTCCGAGCCGATCCCAGATATTGACTTCTCTGAGCTGTACAATGCCAACCACCACACGCCAGAGTTTGACGTTGAATTCCCATCAATCATCTCCGTCAGTGAAGACGCGGCAGTTGGAAGTGAAGTGGTCCAGGTGTTGGCATCAGACAGTGATCCAGGATTCAACGGTAAAATTATATACGCCATCTCGGCTGGGAATACTGGTTCTCATTTTAGAATTCATCATGAGACCGGTTTGATGGAAGTTCTGAGACCACTTGACCGGGAGCAGTATTCAAGCTATGAGCTAACGATCAAAATATCTGACCTGGGACAGCCGAGGAACACAGAGAAACATCACATGACCGTAAACGTTGAGGATGTTAACGATAACGCTCCGGAGTTTGATCAGATGGAATACAGCGCCGATCTCTCAGAGGACACTGACACTGGCACGGTATTTCTTGCCGTTCACGCTAGCGATCGGGACATCGGCCGCAACATGGATGTTCGATACAGCATCGTGAGTGACTCCCCCAATTTCGCCATCAACAGCGGGACTGGCGAGCTGCGTGTCACCAAACCGCTTGATCGCGAGACGACTGCCGTCCACGACATCAGGGTCCAAGCCAGCGACATGTCTCCTGACAACCAATTGTTTAGCATAGCACTAGTGAGGGTGTCCGTTCAGGACATCAATGACAATTCACCACAGTGTATGCGGCAAATCTACAGTGTCAATATGCGAGAAGACCTTCCGATCGGCACAGTCCTGATGACTGTTCAGGCTGTCGACCCGGACTTTGGGCCAAACGGTCTGGTCACCTTTAGTATTGAAGACGATATTGCCAGCACATTCAGCATTGACAGAGACTACGGAACGATGCGCCTGATCTCGGAACTAGACTTTGAATCCAAACAGACATTCGATATCTTGATCAACCTCCAGGACCAAGGCTCTCCAGCCAACAGTTCTCAGTGTCACGTCTTCGTTCAGGTTATTGACGTCAACGAGAACAGACACGCCCCGGCCTTCAGGAACTTCTACGCAAAGGGATCTGTACTGGAGAACGCAACCATCGGAGATTCTGTTATGACATTGACCACAGTGGACTTTGATATAGGCATGGATGGATTTGTGACTTACTCAATCCGGGATGGCAGTGGGCTTGGATGGTTTACTATTGATGACAGAGGTGAGTGGATTTTTCCTTTGTTAAAAAATTATAGTGTACACATTTTAGGGAACTTTCTCCCCCCCCCCCCAAAAAAAAGAACAAAAAACAAAACCAAAACAACAACAACAGCAACAACATCAACTATGGAATGTCGCCTCTTTAGCAGAACTTAAGAAATGGTTGATTTTCTATTAATGTTAATACTAAAGTCATAACGTTCACAAAAATTAAGGTCACACCGATCCATTTCAAATCTGCTTTAATACCAGTAGATTTAGTTTAAGTTGCGTATTTTAAAAATACCATTTTTAGAGTACTTCTACAGAGAACTTTTATTCAAACAGTACTACATGTAGTACGGACGTGTCACCACAAAAGATTAGTCTCTCGTTTACTCTCCATCATGTGTCATCCTCTGTCCGCCTCACAAGAAATTCGATCTCAAGAAGTCCCCCGCTGACAGTGTCTTGCATCCATTGAACACATCCACGTGGATCTATGTCATGCACAAAATGGGACCTAATAACACTGCCCGATGTAAGCCAATATGTCGCTAGGGATGCCCAAGCCTTTTCATGCATCATGGACGTTTTTTTATTTGCCGTTTATTGACTTGGAAATTGTCCAAGCGGATTTGATTACAATTTGATGGGAAGGCAGCTTGACACCTTACACGTTTTAGAGAAAATATAGTCATCTTTTTACAGAAAATTCTGAAGGTTATATTTGTTTGATAGTTCTCGAGATTTGGTCAGTTACTTGATACTAATTGTCATGCAAAGCTTAAAATAATGTATTTTGTACATTATTTGAACTTTAAATAATGTACTGGAAGTTAAAAAAGCTCTGTAAAAGTGATCAAAGTCTCAGTTTACATTCATGATGTAAAATATCTGCATTTAGAACAGTAGCTGGCCATGTTGGATTAGATAGGAATATAAAATGGTTTCATTCATTTGGGGTTGAAGAAAGAGAAATCAACTAGAGCGGGATTTGATTAATGTGCCGGCGCTTTACCAACTTAAATTCTAGCCCTAATGTTGGCGGTCTACTCTTTGTTTGGGGGTGCCAGTCGGAAGCCGTTCAACCTGTTACCGCCATGCTAGGGATCACTCCCAAGTTTGGTAAGGGGCAGGATCACCTTGAGGGGATCAACTTTTTTATGCAAATATCTAGTAATAAACCACAAGGAAAACTGACTAAATTTGAATTTATCTCTCATTAAAAATATTTTGATTTATAAATCATGGTTTAATTGTTTGTAAAGAGGAGGAACGTTTCCATTTTGGGAACGTTTCCCCTCTTTTTGAATAATTGAAATTTAAACCCACCAACTATGACAATTTTCCATTGGGACACTTGAATGTACCTATTAATAATTTTTTTGTTAGTTTGGCCTACACTGTCTAATCTGTTAATCAGTCTGTGCTACTGTTGCCTATCTGTTGAAGGTTGGCAAGGTTAACGACCAACAACCAGTGTATTTTAAGCACATCGAGCTGTCGTTGATTGCTTTCCATGATTAAAATGTTGGGCCAGTACATTCAGGGTGCGCTACATGGTACTCATCAGAGCGAATGTAAATTCTAGAATCCACAGGAGCCCTGGGTTGTCTCACAATGGTGACTCACCTCAGTCAGTCACCGCTGCGATCAACACAAACCCTCTCAAATAGTGCAATTGATTTGAATATGAATGGCAGGGCCGCTTTGGCATGGAGGTACTCTTGGTGGGGCAGTCACATCACATCCTCTGGGCATCACATTACTTGACGGACACACTTCATGGTCTGCTGGGTGCATTTGGGGGATAATCAAATTCGGGTATAATCAGGCCCCTTTTTTTAAGTGTTGTGTTACTGTTCCCGAATCCCACCGGCCGATTACAGGTGCCATGCATAATGAGGACCGGTTGGAATGAAGGTGTCTGTATATGAGAATGTGTTACAGTGTGACAGATGGGTGGTCACTGGGACCAGTTGTTGGTTAATGTAAGATCGCTTCCCTGAACATGAGATTTTAATCAAATTCATGCATGAAGGAGATAGCTCTCGTGACAGGTTCACATTGAAACACACAGGTGGTACCATGCACCATAGAGAGTCGGTGTCCCAAGCCTATATTTAAACCATACACCAGCCATGTTTCACTTGAACCAGTTCCAAGGTTTACTGGCCGGCAGGAACCCTGGAATCCTGTGCATTCCCAGATGTTTCATTTGGAGGAATTGTGATGTAAATGAATACAAATCCAACAACTAAATACCCGAGGGCCGATGGTAATTCGCTCTTTATGGTGTGCAAAGAAAACCCCTCTGAATGCCAAGCTGGCTGGCATTGGGGTTCTATTCACAGTCTTCGAGAAAAGAGTACAGAAGAAAAGAAACAAATGAAATGAGGTCTATAGAGTCAAGAAAAAAACCTTTCAGCATGAACTCATGAGGTGTTATTAAACTTTCTATAAATAACGCATTAGATTCGATGCACTTTCCAGTTTGACAAAAAGCAAAACTCCAACGCTTGAAATAAAATATGACACTGTTCGCTGTAAATGTAATGGACAATCTGTTAATTTGGAATAGTAAACTTTTTTTTTTTGAAGTATTTTTTTTAATTTTGAAAATAAGGGAGGGGGGGGGGTCACCGAAGGGGGTTGGGGAAGGAGGACTTACTCACAAAGTAAAAATGATTCATCAATTCATACTAACAATGTAGCGTAAACAAAAATTTCCAATTGAAAGAGGTCTCACATTTGTCATAACCACTTTTATCATGTGTTTGTAATCCCTAAGTTAACTTTTATGATTTGTTGTCCTTCGTTGTCTGTATCTCTTTGATTGTCTCTGAAGAGCTTGTTTTGTTCCAATTCGCTATCGGCCACATGAAGGGCCGGCCGGCTACCCTTGTCAGGATTTATTTTGCATTTTATTTGGTTGTAAACCAGTCAAAGTACAATCATAAAGTCTATATGACCATGATTATACTGTAATACAGTTGAAACAAACATGGAACCACACCCATATTGAAGGCATTCCACATAACCCTAACTCCCCAAAGGGGTTACGGTAGTTGGGATTCTTTCTCAATCTAACAAAATCCAACACCATACTATGGTATAATTATAAATAAAACAGGCTTAGAATTCAACAAAGGCCAGAGAGGCCATGGCCTCCGATGCCCTTGTCTTTTCCGTGGTGCCCCTTCAAAAGTTCCCCATAGCAGTCCTGGAATTTCATCTTGGAGAGGGCAAGGCCATTTTCATTTTGTAAAGGGCTCTTCCACTGGAAAATCCTAAAGTCTATGGGAAATTTTTGAAGGGGCACCAAGGCCAAGACCAGGGGCCACAGGTGTAATTCCAGGCCTGCATAGAATTTAAAGATTTTCCAGTGGAAGTGCCCTTTGTAAAATGAAAATGGCCTTGCCCTCTCAAAGATGAAATTTCAGGCCTGATGAAGGCCAAACTGTTGGACTCAGATTATGGTAATATATATATGATCCCATCTAAAGGATCAGTTTACTAGTGCAGTCCTCAGTCAAACAGAATCATACAAAAACATGCCGCTGGATTTTAATGCTGTCCATGGTGGTTGTAAACTGTTTGTAAGTTTATTTACTCCCCCCGAAAAACAAAACAACAACAACAACAACAAAACAAACAAAACAAAACCCTTCACTTAAGAGTCAGTCAGAGTACTGATAATGCAGGCATGCATCTTTTCCTTGGATCAGCTGATTTCCTCTTTTTTTATTCTCAGTTTTACCATTCAAAATTGAAAAATACTGTACAAAATCATTGAAATTTTGTAATTTCCTCTTGTTTGGTGAAGTTACAGTTGCATGCCTGATAATGTTATGTGGAAAACCGTGACCAGAATCTTACGCACGTAGTCAGTTGCTCGGAGGCATTCCAAAATTAATTAAAAATTTGCCGCTTCTTTACACGGCTTGTTTGCTGATTTTATGATAGCTGATTGCCATCTTGACAGAGTGTGAAATATGTAGCAATACGACATGTAGGCCTACTTATCTTAGAAACACATCTAGTCCAATTGGATTGCAATCAACTTTTAGTTTCTTGGAAGTTGCTCGGGCTGTAAGTTAACATCAGTTTTTTTGGCAAGATATGTGGATTGTTTTCGCCTGAATTGTTTTTTTTGCATTCATGTATGTACAATTGATGCAGAACATGGCATTGGATTGATTATTATCCCGAGCAAGTACAATACAATTTTGAAACATCATTGTACCAAAATGGCAATGTAACTTCAGTTCAAATAATTTTTTTTTATTCAGTTGAAAAGATCTGAAAGCTACAATAGGTCACTTGAGTGTTGATAAACCCCTCAGCCTGTGATAAAAAGAGCATACCCGGGTAACAAAATACCACACAAACTGCCCTGCTCTTTTAGTAATTGTACTAAATATTTATTATGATGAGTGGTTTTATTTCAAAACATCCCAACCTTATTGATTAACTTACTCTATTACAATGTAGTGTTGCAAAGTAATACGTTGTTATTTATTATGCATAATAAATTGACCCACTTGAAACCTTGAGTGTGTCAGCCAAACTCACACAAACCAATACAAAGTTTGGGGTTACATGTATTATAGCTATTGATAGAAAAACTTAGGACAAGTTTGAGATTATAGCGCTGGATGTGAGAATGATACTTAATGTAATCACAGCTCCGCATTTCTAAGTCAGGGATCACAGTCAACAGAGAAGGAATGTTTGTTTTACGACTGGGTTTGAAACACATTGAAGGGGGTTGCGACATTTTGTGCAGTTGGTATGGTTTTCATCGGTATGTCGACTATTCCAGATTAAGCAGAGTGTTTAACTTCGCCAGAGAGATAACCCGCAAAGCTGCGCAAGTGATGCTGTCGTAAAATTCTTGAACATATTTTTCTTGTAGAGCATTAACCACATCCATTTGTTCCTGTTGTTGATGTTATCAAGTATGATTATTCAAAATAAAAAGGCGATATGCACAATGACGTCACATTTTTATTGCTTCTCTCTTAAAATTTGGATTTCCCTAGAGTATATAAAATCATGCAGATAAATTGGAAGAGAGACAACTACATAAACAATTCTGCTCAAGTGACGCTGTTGTAAAACTTTAGGACTGATTTTTAGTGGGAGTGTTAACCACATCCTGTTTGATGTTTAAAAATATCATAATTCGAAAAAGATAAGAAAGCAATATGCACAAAGACTTTTTATTTCTTCTCCATTACAATATGGATCTCCCCTGAGCATAATGAAATCACGCTGATAAATTGGAGATTATCAAACTCATTTGCTCAGTGTCCTATCAAGGACTCAGTTTATAGTAATTTCTAGGTTTTTTATTTTTCCAAGTGCCGACTCTGGATGAGTACTTTGTTGCTTCGGTGATGAACATAATGAGATATCAGTCTGGTAATTTGTTTTTATCGGTTTTCCTTGCTTTTTCTCGCTAGCACCATTGTTGGCGTAGTGGTCGACTGGTCATTGCCAATTTTGCAATTTACTCTCTTGAATGGTCAATTTCGGCCGGAGTACCCGGTCTGTTGATCAGATGGTTTCATAGCCTTGGGTACCGACTGTGCTTAATTTATGCCTAGTTTTGTATCGGGTGTTTCATGTCTGGTCAAGGTAAACTCTTGACCAGACAGGTAAACTCTTGACCGAAGGGAAAAGATAAAATTACGAAACACAACAAAATTGATCAATAAAGACACGGTGTGTCTCTGTTGGAAGCTGTCATCAATCCTCCAGGCTTGGATGATTGTGAAAACCAAGCCCATAAATCACATCAAATTTAGATTATTTGCAAAATTATTTATTGGTACATGTAGATGTACATTAAACTTTAAAGTAAGTGCTGGAAACATTATCTTATGATATTTGCAAAAATAAAGTTGAATAACAACGTTCCACTGGGAGGGGGGAGGGGGTACACCGAAGCATGTAGACGATTTGTGTCATCGCCTTTCCTGTAATTTAATTCATCAAACTGAATTTTCATCATTGCAAGAATTACGCAATACATCATTACACTAAATGTATGAATTATACATTTTCTTTTCCGTTAATTCTTCTTGCGCTCGGTGGCAATAATTTACACATTAAATTCCTCATCTGCATAGCAGATGTTGCCAGTTCTGTTTCATCAATGCGCTCATGCGTACATCAAGGACATTCAAACGGGATAGCTTCTTCCATTTCGATGACAAACTAACGGAGCGTTGCGTAGTCGTGGAAAAGCTTCCGATAACCAGTGATGCGCTGCATGTTGGGCCGTGTCGTTCGTGTGTTACGCATATTATTCCCTCCCGTGCAAGTTTGCAAATCAGTCAGTGCACAAGTCAATGAAATCTTGGGCGACTTTCCCAGCTGTTTTTATCACTTGTCAAGGATTAGAAAGAAATGCTGTCTAAAGCTGTTATGAAACTAATGTACATCAAAGTTGAATTGTCAGATGGCTGTCATCACTGCATCTATAGTAGAATTGGGGGGGGGGGGGATTGCTTCAATGGTGACTGTTCATGCATCCATCTTGTTCAGAAATAACATCTTGAAGATTTCCATCAGTAGTCTTCATGTTCACCAATTTCTGTGTGGAAAGAGTTTATTGAAATAAGACCAGTTCTAAGTGGAAAGGTTTCTTTCTTAGGTGATGATGTCCTTTTAACATATTAAATGTTGATTCATAGTCGACCCTGCAGTCTGCACCTGTTCAAAGCAACCATTTATATGAAATAATGTAGTAAAACCATGCTCTTTAGCAGAGTAATAAATTGAACTTCAATCCATTTGCATCAATTGGCTTGGGGCACAATGAGCACATAACACTGACAAACAGCATTATACACAATGTACATTACCACTATTTACAAAATTGAGCTCTGGGCCCGATTTCGTTAAGCCTGTAAACACGAAAACTTGCTAAGCACAGACAAATCTTAGCTGAAACACATTACCAGTTGAAGTTCCATAGAGTTTACATTGTTGCAACAGTGGTCACTGGTGCCCTACTTAGTTTTTGTTCAGTAAAGGATATTTGCTAAACAGTATTTTCTGCTCAACAGCTTTATGAGGGCCAAACCCCTGGTCTAGTAGCAGAAATTCCCCACGGACATTCTGATTTCTATTAAGTTCTCAGGAAAAGTGGCCTCCTCTCCAGTCTCCACCCCCCTTACAGGAATGAAATGCCAGGGTGAGGACTTGGTATGGTTTTATGACTTCAACTTCACAAGTATCAATATCATAATGCAAAGCAATGCGCTTATATCAGCCTTTGGTATTTCATATAACACATTCAGCGTCTTCTAGATTGCATGGAATTAATGCGTGGGATTCCTTACTCAGTGACTGTGAAACTTTAATTTGGAATGCGGTATGCATTGAAGCACAGAAGAGTTTTAGATGGAACCTCCATCACAGTGCACTGCGTCTTTCTCTCCCCGCCGCTAGATGCAAATGCATGCAGTC
Organism: Pycnopodia helianthoides; assembly: GCA_032158295.1. NCBI lineage: Eukaryota > Metazoa > Echinodermata > Asteroidea > Forcipulatida > Asteriidae > Pycnopodia > Pycnopodia helianthoides. The sequence goes on along the minus strand of CM063248.1, from coordinate 3,372,803 downwards.
AAACTGAGGCTGGAAGGAAAGACAGTCGGGTGCCTTTATTAAGCATTACAATTCAACACCTGTAATCAGAGTTGTGTACACAGGGAACCTGGCGTAAGAGGTCTAAATTACATCTGAATTTTATCGTTGGAACCCAGAGAGTGGAACTTGAAATCAGGTCGGTCGTGTGAAATATTCAGGAATTTATGTATTTCTCTTCGAGTCGGATTAATCCGTGGAATGCGGTATTTACTTTTGTGAATACTGTCACCAGGTGTGGCTGATAAAGTTCTTTCACGACTGGTAGAACATTTTATAAAGAGCAAATAGAAAGTAAATCAAACATCATCTGCCCACATGTTGGCTCTGAGTGAGGCAGGAAGTTCAGTGCCAAAAAAATAATAAGTCACTTAATAGCTTTCCAATGGGCACAGTGGAGTCCTTTCAATAAATTTTCAGAGCCGACAATTCAGACATTAGTTTTTAATTTATGGGCACAAGAGGGGAAAAAGATGCCGTCTTTCATCCCAGCTTTGCGGTCTTTGAATCGACGTTCATGGATGGATAGCCAGGGATTCCAAAGGAATTCAGCAAAATCAAAAGATAGGGAAGGGGCAAAGGAACATGATAGACTCTGTCTGCCCAACCCAGACATACCCCCCATGGAATTGCAAAACTATAAAAAATCCATCAATCAGGGAACAAAAAAAAAAGCACACGGTTGACTGATTGACTTGATGGGATCTTAAGCTCTTTCTTTGCAAACCTTTCCCTGTTTTTTTGTGTTTTAAAAATGAAATTCTATAAATCTTCCAATATCCGGTTCAAGCGTTAAACTTTTAGGCAGTGGATACTTTTGGTAATTACTCAAGAAATACATTACCATCAAAACTTATTTGGTAAGGAGCACCTGAGAGCTGCTGATAGTATGAAACATTGTGAGAAACGACTCCCTCTGAAGGAATGTAGTTTTTGAGAAAGACGTAATTCCTCACTAAAATATTTGAATCTGAAAAAGGCTTCAGGCACGAAAGCACACAATTCTATGCAACAAGGGTGTTTTTTTCCCCATTATTTTCTTGCAACTTCGATCACCAATTGAGTCCAAATTTCTACAGGTTTGTTATTTTATGCATATGTTAGGATACACCAAGTGCGGATACTAATCTTTGACATTTGCCGAAAGTATACCCTGCCTTTAATGTGAACATTTCATCCAAAATGTATTAATTGATTTGTGCCCACTTCAGCACGATTGCAAACTGTTTACTCTTTCAGAAGTCTCCATTTACCCTGTCACACTATAAAAAGGGATCCAAATACTCGCGCAGTAGATTTGTTGCCCATCTTTTTGTGCAGACATTCCAACGGTTAATGAAGCTTGTTGTTTGTGTGGAAAAAAAGAATAATGCATGGACTATTTCAACTTGTGAACAAGTGACATCCCATTCTTCTCGGAAGTGTACAAATGCGTGCAATTGTCACTTGTTCAAAAGTAAAAACACCCCCCCCCCCAAAAAAAATTGCTCATCGCACTCACAATCAACCTCAGTCCTGATACTTCACGAAGGCAACGGAGGCGATTGCCTCGATGCCCCCTGGTCATTGCCTTGGTGCCCTTGAAGTGCTCCAATAGAAATTTACAATTTCCTCATAGGGTGCCCTTTACCGAGGAGAGAATGCCTTGGTGCCCTTTCCCTTTCTAGAACGAGGCATACAGGCCTGCAATCTGATGCAATGACTCACAATTTTAGTGTCCAATCATGGATGAGGAAATGTTTTATCCCCCAGTTTTGAACTCGGTTTAGCGTGAGGTAAACAATATCCCCGTGACCTCACTCGGCAGGCAAACACCTCCAAGTGTGCACCGGATCAGCTATTGTCTTACCTTGGTCTTACCGTTCACACTTAATGTTATGTCTGTAATGAGGTGAAGTCAAAGGAAGGTTTACTCGGCTATTGTGTTTCACACTGTAATAACCTTTCAATCGGATCATGCATGAACGGAGTTTATTTACTGTCTGTGCACCCAGGGGTCTTTTATTTTCCCCCTGTGCACTAATGAAAGCGGCGCTTTCTTTCTTATTCGTTCCTGCAATCAATAATCACTTTTATTGTCAACTGTTTCGATTCTACTGATGAGTTGATAATATGAACAGACAATAAGCACAAAGCGTGGGCGAGACTTCCTTACTGGCTGTTGGCAATTCAACGAAAATTTGTTTCAGAGCAGAGTTTTCTACGTATAAACTCTCTCCACGAATGACAAAGAGTTGTTTTGAAACTTAATAATGCTGTTTATTATACGGTTTTATCCAAGACCACTTTAAAATCAACATTTATTGTCGAGGCACGGAATGATTATCACCACTGGCATTGAAACCGCTCCATTATTCCTATTGTGTTCCTTTAGACTAACAAACAAAAGCTTTCCGCAGAATCTCAGAAAATGTTGGTTTTCTTAGGACGCATGTTCCAGAGGTTACCTCTGGTCAAGCCAACATGAAACCTTGAGGTGGGATGCAGGCTCTATATATTGTAATTGTGCCCAGGACGTGTCCTTCGGATGACAGCTAGGCTGTCAGAACAAGAGCATTGTCCATCTATATAAATGAGATGGGTTAGTAAGCTGTAGGAGATGACAGCTCAAACGGAATGAATACCACAATCTGTAACCCATAATCTGAAATAATGAGTTGGAATATCATTTAGTGGGGGGGGGGGATGTGAGAGCTGGGAGAGGGGGGTTATTCGGGGTATTTGTGTAATCATCATTGTTGAGGGCAATTAAAAATAAAGTGTTAAGAAAGTGATGACACCTCTAGTCTTGTGGGGTATTGAATCTGGAAGGGGACACATTTTTTGCACAATAAGGTTAGGATTAGTGAATTTGTGAAGACGGTCGTACACAAACTGTAAAGTGATTTCCCTCAAATAACTTGGAGGTAAGGGATTCTTGAAGAAGGCCCTGTTTGATTAATGGATCGTGCGCTCCGTTGAAATGTTGTCTGTCAGTAATTTATTGCCAGTCGATGCACTGATCCTGTAGGTCTGCAAATCTGCAAAATTATGTCAATGTGTAATACACCCAGTATTGGAAGTGGGTCATTGTACAGTTTATGCACGCAGTTTGTTTCGAGGGAAAAAGGTTTAGTCAGGGATTTGTTTAAATCTACACATTCTAAGAAATTTGATGGAGAGATAGTAGGCCTACAGTGTTGGATTAAGGAGAATGCGCATACATTTTTGCAATCTCTTATTTAATCTTTCACAGACTCTTTGAAATAATATTCAAATATTTTGCAAACATTTTCAGGAAATCTGGAAGAAAAGTTGATGGATGGGGGATTTGTTTCATGTTTTTATTTTTTTTATAACAATGGTTGCACGTTCGCAAACATTTTGTTGAATCTATTTAACCCAGGTTAAGATACATTTGTTCAATCAATGTTATCACAGTTAATTTATTCTTTCTGCCTTTTCAAGTTGTTCCATTCTCTTTTCTAAGCGCATAGGGACCTCACGGTGATATGCGCTACATAAGTACCATCTATTATTTATTATTATTATCGGGTGCAGACGTTTTCAGGAAATCTGTGTAGAAAAGTTGAGGGATGGGGGATTTGTTGCATGTTTTCATTTTTTGGAAGTCTGTCCTAGTAATGGTTGCACGTTTCTGTTTAAATCTCTTCAATTGATTTCAATTTTGTGGGTTTCCCAGAATAATCTGCAGTGGGTTGACCTCCCACTTGATCCAAACATTGAACATCGATCCTTCATTCTGAAACAGGTTGTTGTTTTGTTGTTTCCCAGTTGGTGTTATCAGTACAAAGGTATTGCTTGGGAAGCAGTGGTTTTCAATTGAATGAAATCGGTCATTAAGTTGAATTGCAGGTATAGTTCATGTGCCTTCATGTGGTCATTCAAGCCACTTTGATGTGGTCGAATAGAACAATGATTTCAGACTTGAAATCTTTCATTTCTACTTCAACCCAGCAAACAATGGGCGATTTGGTAAGGTGTGATTAGATGACTGGTCTGGCTTTGGAATAGTGTTATGTAAGGCCTTGTTGTTATTTGCATTGGCTGTCTTCAGATCACAGGGTGGTAGGCAGGAGTGGGTTTAACTTATAGATGAATACTCAAAAGACAGTTTTCTAAGAATAATACGTGCTTCAGATTTTACCACCAGAGGAAATGTCCATGTTTATTGTCATCCAATTAAGTTTGTTCTACTTGAAGCGAGACCGGTGCCCTGTGAATTTGGTGTGTTTCTTTGGCAGACTGATATGGAACCCGCTTTGGAAGTTAAGTTAAATCAGTGACCTCCCTTTAAGGCCTGCCTTGGCTATTGTCCCGCTCAGTGCCTGTTGTTTGCTCTGGGGTTAAAGCATTGTGTTGTTCGGCCTGGACCAGCCACCTTAGCTCACAGTCGAGAACAAAAGAAGGTGTACTTAGGCTGGCCCTCGTGTGGCCGGATGTGAACAGGTTGGCGCCGGCTGTCTGCTGGTGTAGTCTGATTGATTGTTGTGAGTGCATTGGACTGTATAGGACTAAAGAATGAAACTACAACTACAGGTTGATAAAAAGCTCAAAGAGTTACTACATGTGGATACAGCACACCTTGTTAGTACATGTATATTATAATATATTAAACTATAGCAGGCAGAAAGATTTTTTCCTGGACGACCATTGTGTGACGTACATGTAGGCCTACATGTTTCTTTTCACCATGCACTGCTGTCTAAAATAAGCAATTTTGTAGTTGACCGTGATACAAGTTTCTTTTTCTTGAAATGTCAGCCGTGAAAAATCAAATTAGGTCGAAGGAGATTTCTGGACACTAGTCGGCCATCGAAGGGCAGACGATAAATTACAGTCGTCACTAGTTTAACAATCATCAATCAATTCTACAGCGAGACACCACGTCAAGCCATTACATATCATTCTGTGCTAATGACGGCCAGTTTCTGTGGTTATTTTTAATCGCAAAACTCCAGCGTTTCAATGTTTACAATAAAACTTAACTAAAAAAAAAAAAAACCGCAGTTTGATTTTTTTATCTCATCAGTGTCCGCTGGTAACCCATGAGTTGGGCAATATCAGCATGACGAACACAAGAAACATGGAGCTGTTATTGACCCTGGTTGGACGTTGGCACCTCATTACCATATTATCAGCCTCTGAATCCGCCAAGTGGCGGGCTGAAGGGAGGGAGGGGGGGGGCGGGCTGCCGGAGAGACACGTCCAACAAAAGCAAAGCGGAAGTAAAGTCTAAGCAGTATTTGAACAATTTTGCAGTACTCGAGCAGAGAGAAATATTATTGTTTACTGTGCATTAGGACACAGCGGTTTGGGGTCGCTCATTCTATATTATATTTTTAAATCTATTTTGATTTCTTTGTGTACCCCAGATGTGGGGCAACAGATCTACGGATCATAGTATGTATTTGCTTTTGTTGTCCCTTGCCCATCTTGGGTATATTGTCTTGTATTTTGTTTTGTACTGTTATGGCAAAAATAAAATAATAATAATAATAATAACAGCCGCAACCTACTTTTGAGTTTTGAGATATTAGAAGAGAGGCACAAGTTGACAGGAAGTTTTAAACTTGCTTCAAGTTTTGCACTTACTTCAAATAATTGAATATAATGTTTATGAAAAAGCACTCTTTGTAAGTCGCTCTGGTCTTAGCCTTGGTGCCCATTCAAAACATTCCCATAGACTTGAAGGTTTTCCAACGGAAGTGCCCTCATTTGCAAAATGATTGCTTTCAATGATAAAATTCCAGACCTGGCAGTTGAAACATTTGTTGTAACACGTTTGTGATGTTGAGTCCATAAGACAAAATATAACACCTCCTTTTTAGTAAATAACACCAGCTACATTGAGCAATGTTGCCGTCAGCCAGAGTGGGACTTCCCAGCATCCACCAAAAGGTTGAACAAACAACCTTTTTGAAATAATCCGTTGTACCCCGCCAGCCAAGCGCGAAAATTCACACAGTCCTGAATAAAGACTGGAAACTGAAATTAAGATCTGGAAAGGCCAAACCAAATTCTTTTTTAATCAAACTGAAATAATAACATAAAAGTTTCCAGCATTATTATTTCACGCTTGAAAAAGTTAAAAAACGTGAGTGTATTTCCTGTGCATAGAAATCGCAGTCATGCGGTTGAATTCTCTTCGTTTTTTTTTTTTTTTTTTTTAATGAATACCACACTAATCTTACCCTGACTGAGGGAACCTAACGTCCAAACTAGCCAGAGTTTCTTTCACACAAAGAGTTCAAGGTTTGGGCAGTTGCCTCATTGTCAAAATGTTATTTTTTGTGCAGAAATCTGAGCTTGGGGCTTTTTTGTCGATAAACAAGAGACTCTTTACATGAGTCAATGGAAGCCGCTCCCTGACCGAGGCAGTACAGAATAAGAAACCTGCCTCTAAGCAGCTTTGAAGCATGAATGTATTCAATTGTCGTGGAGTAAGTTTTTAATCCCAATAAATTGCTCTCTCTACGTCCGTCCGTGGGTTGAGCTAGAAAGAGTACGCAACCTTGTCCTTTGACTCTTTCTCCCTGGAAGTTTGAAAAGCATTTTTTTGTTTGTTTCAAATTTCAAAGGCACTTAGGAACTTAGGTATTTTCTGTTATTGTGGGATTATTATAACAAAGGAGTAGATTAAAAGGCAGAACAAAGCCAGGTTTAAGAAGCAAGGCGAAAAGGACACAAATTACAGGTCATGGTCCAAATTAATAAAGCCACTTAACAGAAAATAGTTTTTATTTTGCTGAGCAAAACAAAAAAGAAAACCTGAAGAAAAACCAAACAAAAAACAAACAAAAACAAAACCAATCATTTATTTTATTCATTGCAGCATTGCCTCAGGGAACCTGGTTCAGTTTAGTCTTACCACTGCTCTCTGGTTTTACAGTGGCGGGAGAAGTGGTAATACTTTGAATTTAGTATTGTACACAAAAAAACTGAATCAATAACTCTGCCAGAGATTTGGAATTATAATTGAAAGTAAAAGGCGAGAGATTTTAGAAACATACTATAACAGATAAAAACCATTTATAATATAAAATTAGAAGTACAAACTTTTGAAGAATACCTTCAAAAAGAAGGTATTCATGAATGATAAAGAACGTCAAATTTGTGCATTTTTCCATCCATGAATTCCTAGAAATTAATCAAGAATCAATCCTTTAGGAGACAGAATTAGGATTGCAGACAATGCTTTCAATCTGTCTGTACAGATCGAGAACTAGTTTTTACATTCTGGAAAGACGTGACAAAATAACGTTCATTGGAAACAATAATCCATCCTACATCAGGCCTGATACTTCACGAAGGCAACGGAGGCGATTGCCTCGATGCCCCCTGGTCATTGCCTTGGTGCCCTTAAAATGCTCCCATAGAAATTTACAATTTCCTCATAGGGTGCCCTTTACCGAGGAGAGAATGCCTTGGTGCCCTTTCCCTTTCTAGAACGAAGCATACAGGCCTGATACATCATGTTCTTCAGGCGCCCAAATCTTTGTGAACCTTCCCAGTTGGCTTTGAGCTGAGGTCAGATTATCTGTGGCAGCCGAGTTGTGTCATTTTATGACACTGTACATTTAGCAATTTTATGGCCTGCGTGACAGGTTTTCCTGCCAAGTTTGTCATATTTGAAGGCGAAAATTGTTACAGCATTTTTTGATGGAAGGTTAAACATCCATGGTAGGTGGTGTTGATGTGTTTAGGGCTCACTCTTAAATCTTTTATGGACCGATTTCTTCCTGTACTTAAAAAACGGTTCACAAATTTGTTGCCACGTGTCCCAAGGTTTATCTGCTGCTCATGGTGTTGGTATGGTTGATTTCCGATTCTGGCGTGAAAGACTTGTCGTGGGAAACGAGGCAACTATTTTATTCGAAGCCTTGAGCGAGTTGAATGCACTTAGCTCGCCCATATCTCACATAAAACTCATCCATAAAATGTTTTAATAAACATTTTTATGTGAAACTTTCCAGCGCTTCGCTACGGATGAAAGGAATTCTTTTGATTTTTAAAATGACAGCCAAGTTTTATTGGGAACTGTTTTTGCAAAACTAACTGACCGAGACCTTAAAATCCACCCATCCAAAAGTTTAAACAAATCGAAAGTAGCAATTCCGGCTACACCTGAAATTATGTAGAACTTGTGTTTGATAAAGCGTTCTGATGGAAAATTCCATGCGAAATGATTGTCAAATTGCTATTTGATACAGCAGACATTGCGTCGTTTTACATGGAGTAGTCTTAGCCATTTTACATCAGGGTTCTGCCCACAGTGGTCGGTGCCGGAAAACCCGCCCGGCACTCAGGATTCCCCAACCACCACTGGCAGAATGTTCTCTGTAAAATTTGGTATTTACCAGTAAAAATGGTATCCGAAGCCATTAATTTTGAGTCCTTCTTTGATTTGAGTCTATTTATATGATCGACCGTGTATTTGATCCTTCTAACAATGAATGCGTGAAAGACTTGTCGTGAGAAACGAAGCAACTATTGACAGGTTCTGTGTATTGGTGAAACATTTTTCCACCACTAAAGAAATCCTGGGCAGAACCCTGTTACATGGAGTAGGTCTTAGTCAGTGTGTCGTACTGTCGTGTCGAATGTCTCTACATTCTCTCGATACCTATCAATGCTTAATTCTGCACCTGCCGCTCCCGCCGCAGATTTCCAGAGCGAAAACACTCATCGTCCCCGGCAAATCTGCCTGAAACATTGTTTTTTGCAACTGGATGGTCGACTGGGGAGCTAGCCCAATCTGCTCTTGAGGGGTAACGCTGTACTTTCAGAATCAGCACAAGTGCAACTTCTTAAAAAAAAAAAACACCCTCATACCAGGGCTGCAGAATTAGTCTACTTCCATACCCTGAGGCCAGGAAGCCAAATCGTGATAATTGAGAGTATTTGTTCCTGGGGTCAGGATAAGTTTGCACTTTGGGTCATTATTGAGTGGTATTAAAGTACCTTTAACTCAACAATCAGAAACATTTTTATTATCCCAACGGGATCAACATTAGAAATCACCTTATTATAGAAATTCTCACTTCGTATTTTGAACTTTGTACATAAAATATCAGCGATTGAACAGTGGAAGGGGTGACCATTTCCGAAATTGTTTTTCTTCCTAAAAAGTGCGGTACCTCAAAGACGTGCCTTTTGTGAGTTTGACAGCGAAGTTATTGATCAAGGATCAGATACCCCCATAGCCCGGAAGTTTTCAATTCTGGCAGTTGTTTCATAAAGCTGGTGAACTCACAGCTGGATTATGGCTTCCAGAGGAAAAGTTTTGGCTACTGCAGTGGAAATCTTGACCTGGAGTTACAGCGATCCCCAATTTGGGAGGAATTTTGTTTTGGAAACAAGGGTTTAGTGGGGGATAAAGTTAAGAAACTTAGGACTCTGGGGAAGTTGTTGCCATGCAGTAGGGTAAACTGGGGTAAAAACGCCCGTTTTTTAAGTTTTAGTTAAATATCTCAGAACTTCTTGGAGACACAGAGAAATTAATGTGTGGTTTTATCCATTACATATCTCCTCTATTGTGTGCAAATATAAAATTATAGTCACTATGTTGAAAAAGTGAAATTTTCCACCCTTTTTGGATGGAAGTTTGGCGGGCGTTTTTACCCGGGTCTCGGGGTAAAAACGCCCCGCCCGCCCAGAGGTCGCTATATGACAGGTTTCTTTTGTAATGGAATCATATTTATTAAATTAATTCAATATTGAGGGATACTACATTAACTGCAAACAACTTTTCAAACACAGTTGGTTCATTATAACTACAAACTCAATCATTTTAAACCGATAACTTTATGTGGTAGGTTGAAACATTAGCATTCATAATTCACGCACAATAAACTTGAACACTTATTTTATGTACCAACTTAGAAAGGTCTAAGGTTAACTCCAGCAAGGCTTCATTGGTCTGAGGAAATCATCCCAGAAGCTCCTGGTGCTGATTTCACAAAGCACTAAGATTCATCTTAAGATGAGTTGTCAGTAATACCACAGTGATTTTTAGTGTGACATCACACCTAGCTTAGCAAGTAAGATGTGCAATTAAGCTCGCGAATGTACATTGACGGTAAGAGAGAGATTTTGTCACATGACCGCAGTGGGATGACTATTGACTACACAACACACATAAACAGGAATAGGCCTACTGGTGTAACAGAAACAGTCAATTGGAAAGAGATGAGAACACACAGGACACCAAGAGATGAACAACGAAGAGGGTGACAAGGGGGGGGGGGGTAGAGGGAAGGAGCTGGTATGACCACGAGAGGTTGGAAACACAAAACACAATACCAAAGGTGGGAAGGGGGTTAGTTAGTTAATGAGGCAGACTAAAAATGTGTATATCTGTGGGGATAAGGAGAAGGCAAAGACAAAAGGTTATTAGCCGTTTCTTTTTGGATGTTCAGACCAATGGGATTGAATGATCTGGATGCACTTTATCCACAGTTTCTCCCTACTCAGGCCAACAGTTTCTCTGTTGTTACCTAGTGCCTTAATGCCCTGTGAAATCATGGCAGAAACAGTCCTATTCATTAAGTTATAATATTTAGGCCCAATCATTCAACATAATCTTTTAATGCCGTTTGCAGTGGTACTTAGCATGAAGGAAAGTTATTTGTGAAAAAAATCAAATACGTCACAATAAACTTTGCAAATTTTAATTGAACCTTAACCTAATTGATCAAACCTGAATAAAAAATATAAGAAATACAGAGTTTTATATATAATAGGCTTCTAATAGTGAATATAAATTTAAAATATGGCTGTTAGTTACTAATATTGAGGTTTTTTTGAAGATTAATGAGGCTTTAATGGAGTTCGATGTTAAGGATGCTACTGGGCGTTTTTACCCCGAGGTACTTGATTTATCCTGGGGTAAAAACGCCCACTTACAAAACAATGTTAAGCAAATATTAAAATTGATTTTAATATTTTGATCATTTATTATTGTGTAGTTAACCCATCTTAACAAATATCAACTAAAAAATAATAAAAAAATAAAACAATGTGCTGTTTTTATTTTATTTTAAGTGAAATACGTTAAACCTTCGACAGTCATTTTTCAAAACTTTTTTCCGAATTTTTGTTAACAGCACCTATGCACCCTTAAAATATGTTAATGAGTTTAATTATTCTTTTCATGTTTTTTGCCATGCATAGTACCTATTAGAAATATATTTCATTTAGTAATTCTATGTGTCTTTTTTTACTAGCAATGGAAACAAGTCAAGTGGGCGTTTTTACCCCATGGGCGTTTTTACCCCAGTTTACCCTAATCTCTGAGGTTTACTGGCCAGGGCGGATGTTTTGAAGTCGGATTCCTGTTGGCAAAAAATGTTTTAGATTAAAGGATAAATATTTATGCACAGTGAGTAAAGTTATCCAAATTAGGAAGGTGTGCTGAATGTTTTCCCTGTTCTTGAACTTGTTATTTTTCTGTTCTTTTCACTCCCCTCCAGGACCAACAGCTCCCTCTAGAAAGATAACAAATCACATATTTACTTTTCAAGTTGGGAAAAAACAAAAAACTGAACCCAAAAGGTGTACAGTCACAGAGAAGCAGCTCTAAGCTAGGTCAACTTTCACCTGTTTTCACATTGAATTGTGTGTAGTTGATAACGCAGTTATCAATCCTTTTTCTACAAAGGAATAGCTACAATCAATAAAATATTATTATTATTATAATCAGAGAGCCCACAATTTACTGTCCGAATGTTCCACTTACAGAAGTTGCTCACCAGAAAAAATCCAAAACGGTTCAAAGCTTCATTTAATAAAGAACAAATTGTGGATAGATCTCAGGTGCGTCTAAAAATCTTTTTTAGTAAGATAGATTCAATTAACTGTATGGACGTGAACAAGTGCATCTACTTACAAAATCTCTATGCATGCCATTTTATGAAACATATAGAGGGCATGTCTCTAGTGGCGCTAAATTAAATAATCTAGTTGTCTCAGAACAAAGATGCAATATTATTAAGGACAGGTGCTGTAACATTTTAATAATATTTATGAATGCAGCTACATATATGTATTCAGTCATCACACATTTATTACACGGCGGGTTAGATAACGTCAATTTCTTTACACCTGGAATGTACTCGTACATGTAGGTGTCAGTTTATGGCAGTTTTTATACATGTAGGCACGTGTACTTAAATTTTTTATTCCTGTGCTGTCCAGGCCGAGAGCTGTTACCAAAAAATGTGATATCGTTATCTGGTGAATTTGGAGGGAGTAATTTGCATAAATACATATTCAGTAGGTCTTGATTGAAAACTTGGATGCAGCATGCATAGACAACTAATAATTGGCTTGAATACACCACCATACAAATCAAGAATATTGAATTGTTACTTTGGTTCAGAGGAACAATTTTCACGGCTGATGGAGGCAACTGAAGCAATTTAGCGTCATGCCTCGCTGGTCATTGCCTTGGTGACTGTTGAAATGTTCCAATACTTTTCTAAGTGTCCTTTTAGGGAAGAACTACCTTGCCTTTGCTTTTACAAGTGAAATTATGGTGAATAAATTTGCTGGGGGAAAATAAAGGAAAAAAAGGGACCAAAGCTTGCTTACATTAAATCCTTTGTACATTTAAATGACAGGTACAATCAGAAACTACTTAGGCCTAAAATCCATTTGTCCATCATGTGCACAATGCGAAAAAATTACAATACATGCCAAGCAATGCACGTTATTTTTACGGATAACGCAGCACACGATACGGACACATGGAATTGTGTATGTTGCTTGGCGTGTATTTTCAATTTTACGAATTGCGCATTACGCACGAGGCATGACGGGCACATGGATTTCCGGCCTTATGCTTTTACTATGATGGTATGTGGTCGTAATTGCTTTAAAACAATGTGTACGCCACATCTGTTCCACAGCACATACATTTCTGTATTGTACGTTTTCCTGACCTCATCACAAAAATCATTATTTCTAAGTATAACTTCACAAGACAGACAGCCAGCCCACTCTAATTATACCACGTCACCATCGGAGGTCTTAGTCTGGCGACCGACGACCGTAGACTAGGGTTTGACTGGACACGTCGGCTGCAGTGGTTGGACTCGCCAGTCGAATCCCTGAAATGGCCGACTGCTTGCCCAGCTATATTTGGGAGTGTCGGAATGTGAGGTTGGACGTAACCTGTGGTGCTGTGTCGCCAGGCAATGAACTTGTAGTCCGGACACATGTCAAGAGCTACAAATCATAACTTGATGTTCCTAATAAACAAATCATTAAAAGCTGCTAATATTGAACTTGGTACAAGCTTTAATATTTGCCGGATGGTCTTGATGCACCGTGGCTATTTTTACCCAAGATGACAGACAATTGAAATTATATTTGCTTGGACTAAAGTAGTTACCAATTAAGGACAAGTGTCAATCATAATCCATTCTGCCTATCAATTTTGTTTATCAGCTTAATATGTTACTCATTACGATGTCTGTGTGTTCAGTGCTTTAGAGCTATGAGAGGGAAAAATCCACTATCCATTATTATGATTATGTGTTAAGTTCCAATTTCATAGAAAACATAAAAAGTCTTTAAGCACAACAAAAATGTGCTTACCAGACTAAGATTACCAGCTAAAATACTATTTTTACAAAATGTAGCTGGTATCCTGCTCAGTTTACGCATAGGACATATTGATGGGTACCCTGTTTCTTCTAAGCCAGTACATTTCTTCACTTTCTTCTTCGAGTTGACTTGTTTATATACTTCTTCGCTTAGCAGCGAGTTGAACATGTTCATGAAATTTAACCCAGAGCTCACAGCGCGAGACTCTTAACCAGTATGTGGTCAGTATACGAGACAGGGCCATATATTGTGATCTATTAGTTACCTCAGAATCACTCATAACACAGTTTAATATCCTGCCAGCCTGTTGTGGCACCTGCTCACAGCATTGAATTTATGACAGACAAAAGTCAAGGGCAAGAAGCAGCCTTGGACGATCAATAATCCCAAGTCAATAAAACTAACGTCTTGCTTATTTTTATTTTATTTTTTTTTCGTTCCGAAGGGGAATATTATTCAACCTGAATGAAAAGTCTTTCAAAGTTATTACTGAACTTTGTATTAGAATTATTTTTTAACAAAGCATGCACTTAGATTTTTACATCCCTGTGGAGACATTTGTTCTTTCGTCTGCCCTGTACCGGTACTTAACATCTTCCCCTTAGACTTTGTACACAACATTCCTTGTATAGCACCCCGGTCTTTAGAATTCCCCTATGGAGACCATTTATTTCCCCCTTTTTGTTTTGTTCTCGTCTCCATAAGGTAGCGAATATTAAAACAGATGTTTTCATATTTTACTTTTCAATTTTTCATGCATGCTGCCGAAAAAGGCCTCGGAATTCAAGACTTGAATGAAATTATGCATTTAATGTTAAACCTTTGGCTTTGTAGCATTTCTTTTTGGTGTTGAAAGTAGTAGCTAATTCTTCTTTAATCTTTTTATTTTTCATCACACACATAACCAGAGCAAAAGTAATGTACCATATAATAGGCTGCAACATATAGTTGCAATAACTTGCAAATAGAAAGTGTGTGGATGGAGGTCTCCAAAAAGCATAGCTTGTCGAGTGGAGACCCCTCTTAATATAAAACAAAACAAATAAAACAAACAACAATTAATTTGACAAGACAAACTGTTATAAAGTATATAACTCTAATAAAAGTTATTGGAGATTAAGTTAAAATGATATTCAACATATTTTATTTTGTATTCCTCCAGGAACAATCCACACATCTGAGCACCTGGACAGGGAGAGCATCCCGTACTTCTGGCTGACCGTCTACGCCCAGGACCACGGAGCAGTCCCTCTCCACTCCATCGTTGAGGTCTTCGTCGACATCGCCGACGTCAACGACAACAGTCCGCAAGCGACCAAGGCCATCTTCGAGGCCTACATCCCGGAGAATTCGCCGGCGCTGGAGGAAGTGATTCGTGTGGAGGCGACCGACCCGGACGAGACGTCCAGCCAGGCCCTGACCTACGAGATCACCGTCGGAAATCCGCAGTTTGCAATCAACAGTTACACAGGTGCGTTTGACAAAAATAATGTTTGTGACATTTTGAATGTGAACCGATCCGTGTAATGGGATACCTCATGTTCTTGGCTCCGTGACATTTTTGTTGTGCCTATGCTTCAGCCAAAGCAATCAGTGCTTTACAATGAACACTGCACTTTGATAATGTGTGTGGCGTAAACTCACATCGTGAGAAAAAAATGTTCATTGTTCCTGTTCCACGAGCAACAGATTTCAGAAGTGCAAACAATTGTCTCAAAATCAAAGCAAAAAAAAAATGTGGTTTTTGGGGGTAAATAATTTGATCTTTGCTAGTACAGAAATTTTTTCTAAACCTCCACGGCCCAATTTCATACAGTTGCCTAAGCAGAAAATAGTGCTTAGAAATTTTCAGGATTTAAGCAGGATACCAGTCACAGATTGTGCATGTGCATGCTATTCTGGCTGCTAACCTTATTATGGTAAGCATAATTTTGTTGGACTTGGCTACTTCTTGTGTTTATAGCAGCTTTATGAAATTGGGCCCTGAAGATTTGCAATGGGAAAAAGTACGAGCAGTAGCACCCATCTGTGCATCATCGCTATGAAACTGTGATTTGTATAGGATGTCACACGAAGATTTGAACTCTTCTCTTACACACCCAGAGTACTTTCTCACACCATTCCCCGAGTAGGTCTGTCAAATTGAAGTTTACTTTAAAAATTATCACATCAAACAGGGTAATTGTCCAAGAGTGCCCACGGTGGTAGGTCAGCATCCCTAAGAATACAAGAAACTCATGTTTTATTTAGACTACAATTTATTCTTCACGGTGGCGGAGTGGTTGTTTGAAAAAAAAATCCCCAGAAATTCATGCGTTCCTTTTTTCTCTATTTTCGGATGGCGGGGATGAAGGGCGGGGGAATGAAGTCTGGGTTTGACTGGGTCCTGCCGACAGGTGAACCGCTGGGTATGTTTTCAGAGCTTACAGACTGATCTCCATGGAGCGGAAACAGTTGTGTAATTGCTACCCGCCAGATCGACCCTAGAAAAACAAATACAGTAATTCTTCATCTGTGTCCGTCAACATCCGCAAACACCCCTAGAAAAAAAAAAGGAAAAAAAGAAAAAAAAGAAAAAAAAAAATCAGGACCAAAACCCACCAATACGCCAGGAATTTTTTAATTTTTTATGGTTCACCTGCTCTACAAAGACATGATTTCTTGTCTGTGAGTTGAGTCTCTAAACTAACAAGGGACCGGTAGTGGGTGACCATTCAACAAACACGAGCGCTTGTGTCAACCGGATGATAAAATAACATGTAATCTCTGGATTTCAGCGCTGGATTTTTTGTTTATGGTTACCGGAAACAAAATCTTATTGTGGATCCATTTTTTTTTTCTTCAAAGGTTCCCGTGGACTTTAGATTGAGAGGTTGCGGTATTCAAAATGACTCCTTGAAAGTATTTCTACTTGGCTATTTACTGTACTAAGAAGGTTTGGTTTCTGAAACAATAGATCCAATTAGGTGTTCAGGACTAGTCAAAATGTAGCAAATTGTTTTTGTTTTTTGCATTACAAGTTTTTTTTTTTTTTTGGGGGGGGGGGGGTTGATAAGATTGCCAATTTTCTCTTTTCCAAGTGTTAACACTCCGTGAATGATTTCCCTTGTATCTCATTGAAAAATGCTACACAAAATGTATCACTGGCTAACTCAAAGTTCATCATCTGCTTCTCCAAGTTAGCAATCAGTGTGCACAAAACATGTTCAGTATAAACACAGGCCTGGAATTAGATGGAGGCCATGAAAGCCAATGCCTCTCTGTTTGCCCCTGGTCTTGGCCTTGGTGCCCCTTCGAAACTCTCCCAAAGACTTTAAGATTTTTCCCAATGGAAGTGCCCCGTTGCAAAATGAAAGTGGCATTGCCCGTTAAAGATGAAATTCCAGGCCGGTAAACATGGCTCTATGGTCTAAAATTTGCTGGATGAAATCTTCACCTGATACGGATCACAGAGTGCATGTCTCATACTGTCTGCGATCATCACGGTTACCCATATACAGTCTACTGTACATACAAAACATTCACGTGCGGTACATGAATGTCAGGCTAAATCTAGGCTAATGAAATCAGGTGTATAATACAGTCACGTCGTCGACCCATGGATAGTTGACAGGCGTGAGGTTGCATGCGAGACATCTGTTGCCTTGTGGTGTATGATATGTTTACGTGTACTGTACAGTCGGATATCCAGGACTTTGTGCCCTCCTTAGAGTTGCAGTAAAGTGATTTTTTACCTCGATGCATTCAACTTTTCCATCACTGGCTTCGTTCAAAACTTCGTTCAAAACTTCCTTCAAAACTTCCTTCAAAACTTCCTTCAAAACTTCCTTCAAAACTTCCTTCAAAACTTCCTTCAAAACTTCCTTCAGATCTCCTTTTTTGATTGCTTCGTGTACAGAAACACCACCCTCTCGTTTTCTCTACATGGTTCCCTGCTATAGTCGTACCTAATGTGCCTCTAAACCGTGAGCGTCTCCAGACGGGTACCAGCGCATTTTCATTATTGCTGTTATCGGACAAATTAATCTGATGATTCTCAGTCTTGGATAAAATTTTGGTTGTCAATAGTTCTGAGAGTTTTTTTTATTTCTTCAGAAATGAGTCATCGTTGAGAACGTTGTGTTCAAATTAAATGCGATTTTGTTTCTGTAACCTTTACTACTAGGGAGGAAAAGGAGTCACAAAACAAAACAAAACAAGACAAATTACCATGCTTTGTTATTTCAGTGAATATTTATTGGACTGTTTTTAGAGACATGTACCTGTCATGGCCATTTTTTATTTATTGTTTTCCCCCAAAAGGAGTCAATTTTCGGAAACTTCATGGTTTGTAAGAATGGACTCATCCAAAAAACCAAAAAAACAACCCAATGTTGTACCATTCCTTTAAGTGTAGACTGTTTACAACTCCACTCACACCACACTGCAGTCTTTGACATTCATGCTCTTGGGCTCTTTATGGCGGGTCCCTCACATCGGACCTGGACTCTACCTCCTTGTGGGTACCAGTGACACTGAGCGGTCCGAGGTGGTGTTTATATGACGACCGCGTGGGAAAATAGTCTCAGACATTTCAAGATCTGAGCGATGAAAAACTGACCTGATAGTTGGCAGAGTCACGCAAGGGTCAGGGGGGGGGGAGATGGTGATTTGTACCGGACTAATCCAGAATTTAACTTTCACTTGGATTTATCTTTGTGAGGATTTGTGGTGTCAGTAGACCGTTTTATATGCAGAGGTTCAGAACAAATTTAGTTAAGTACAAACAAATATGCGACAACAGCTGGATGGTTAGATCCCATCTAAAGTCATAGGAAGGAGAATGGTATGCGTCTCTCTTGTGAAAAAACTCTTGATTTGAATTTATGTAAAAGAATTATCCAATTGAAGAAGTACTGGTGTTGAAGACCCACAATTGGCCGACCCAGCAGCATTAACATTCTGTACTTAGGAAAACCTAAAGAGAAATCTCAACTCCACTGTGAGCTCCCTGGAGGTTTCCATACCCTCGGTAAACACAGAAACTATTCACATTTCCACCCCATTTTCCCCCTTTTTTTTAAGGTCATTTCTTTTTTTTATGGCATGGTAGATGGCCCCTGGTGGGAAAATCCTCATCATCTGAAAGGCTCAGAACAAACCTGCATTGTATGGACATTGTACACACAGCTCCTTAGGTGTGGAATGCACTTGTTTGCGCTGGGGAACTTTTTTGTGCTGGTCTTATTGACTTAGTTTCAAAAGCAGTTGTTGTGCTTTTCGGTCGGAGGTCCAAATTTCACCCAAAGTGTAATTTTTTTTTTCGTTTGTGGCAGTCTCTGCCTCTGTGGCACTCAATCCGGCGTTCTTTTGTGACACACTTCTTGCAGGTGTGTTTAAAAACATCAACAATTGAGGAAACCCCGGGTGCAGATCTGTAGAATTCCTGCAGCGAAAAGCTCTAAAATTACCATAATCCATCAAGGTGGATATGCGTTTGACTGGTTTCTCCATGGCAGGAGGGGGTAATTTTGTCTGCAGTGGAAAGACCATGTCATCCAGGATTCTTGAGAAAGAGTCGTAAATACACATCAGGGTCCAAGTTCACAGTGCCGCTTATAATACTGCTTAACTATTCTGCTATGCAAAAGTAAGCAGGAAACCAGTTGCAAACGGTATATACGACATGGCATTTTGATTGGTAACCTTTGTCTGGTGAGCAGAATTGTTTTGTGCTTTATTTCTGTCAAAAACAAGAACAACCTGGAGAAGGGTTTTCTTGGGGTTTGGGTGATTGGAGTGAAGATAAAACTGTCAACTGTAAAAACTTAGTCAGTAAAAAAAAAACCTCATTCAACCTCTTCTCTGCTTCACATGATGGTCAGGGCTCAATTTCATAGAGCTGCTTCAGGACAATAAGATAATGCTTGCCAGAATAAGGTTACCAGCCAAAATACTGTATCACATGCACCCTCTGTGGCTGGTATCCTGCTCATTTTTGCTTAGAAACATTTTGGATTTTAAGGCATTGCATAGTTGGGTATCAATGTATATATTCACTTTGCAGTTACACCTTGTGTATATATCTATTGTAGATTTGTTCTTGAGAACTTGTCTTGCAATTTATTCTACTGCCGCGAAGTAGATTTCCGAATTGGAGAGACTACTTAGTTCTGAAAAGAACTGTCCTGCTTATTAAGTACTACCTGGGGAGGTAGGAAATTGGCTAGGACTACTACTTTCGCTTATTGGATCGAGGGGACTTTTCATTAATGTTAACGTCACTGCCGCGGAGTGAAGTCTTAATTAGTCTCATAGTTTCTGCTTAAGCAGCTCCACGAAATTCGGCCCTGTCTTTATTACCGTCTGTCTTTGCGTTTGATGTACAGACACATTCCTTGAGGTCTTTGCTCGGGTGTTTCTTCTTTCTGTGAGTTGAGACTCGACACGAACAGAAGATCCAAGTTTTTTTGCATAGAAAGGAAGTGGGTTTTTTCACAGAGATTATAACGGATGCTGCAATGGAAGGCCGATCAATGGTAGTGTAGGATCCTACAAATCCTGGCTTATTCAAAGGATTAGGAGTCTTGATGATACATGGGCTTTAAACCGTCTTAATCCAGATTAGTGGGGTTTTTTAGCTGTAAAGACCTCAGTAACTGAATTGCCTTTTTTGGCGGTACAACCCATGCTTGAAAAGTTTGATGTTGTAAGCCCAATGTAGGGAAAAGTTGTTGAAAAGTTATTGAAGCAGTTGTTGAACAAGTTGTAGAAACAGTTTTTGAACAAGTTGTAGAAACAGTTGTTGAACAAGTTGTAGAAACAGTTGTTGAAACGGATGTTGAAACGGATGTTGAAAAAGTTGTAGAAACAGTTGTTGAACAAGTTGTAGAAACAGTTGTTGAACAAGTTGTAGAAACAGTTGTTGAACAAGTTGTAGAAACAGTTGTTGAACAAGTTGTAGAAACAGTTGTTGAACAAGTTGTAGAAACAGTTGTTGAACAAGTTGTAGAAACAGTTGTTGAACAAGTTGTAGAAACAGTTGTTGAAACGGATGTGAAACGGATGTTAAAAAGTTGTAGAACGTTGTTGACAAGTGTAGAAACAGTTTTTGAACAAGTTGTAGAAACAGTTGTTGAACAAGTTGTAGAAACAGTTGTTGAAAAGTTGTAGAAACAGTTGTTGAAACGGATGTTGAAACGGATGTTGAAAAAGTTGTAGAAACAGTTGTTGAAACAGATGTTGAAACAGTTGTTTAAAAATTAGTTGGAAATGAAACTGAAATACCTGAGGACTACATCAATTCTTGTTCCAGAGGCAACCTTCGACTAACTGGTATCACTAGTACATTACAAAAATGAAAATAAACTGAATAAATTGAAAATACAAATTAAGATCTTTTAGAGAGCTTGGTTTTATAACCAAGTTTTCTTCTGTTAAATGCATAAAAAGGCAGTACAATAAATAAATAAAAATATTGTTTAAATCTTTATTTTAGCAGAGACAGGCAAATGTTTTTTTGATGAGCTCTTGGTATAGTAAATATCCTTCTTTGTGGTTGAAAAGTTGCCAGAACATTCGTGCTGTGTGATGATTCATGTTTGTGGCTGTGACTTGTTACAAGCTTGCTTGTTTACTTTAATCTATCCTTGTGTTCCCGAAGCGCCCGCCTGTACACTCTCAACAACAGCACTCACCCTCCAGATCCTTGTTTGGGAGTAAATCCCTTTTACAGACTAATAAGAAAAACAGAATTTAGAGCTGATCAGCGATCATCAATTGTTGGGATCACACTAATCCAGCCGCTTGCGGTTTCGGTTAGTTCTATGACCAGAGTCCCGTGGTGTTTGTCCAGTCTGGAGTCTTGCTGGACCTGGTCATCTGCCAACCCCCCCCCCCACAAAAAAAAAACAGCCGCTTGTTTCACTGTGGATTCAAAGATGAATATCAGCAGCTGTGATCTTCCAAGGTTTCTCCACAAATCATCTGTGGGTTTGCGGTATAATGAAGCTGGACAAATTATGTCTCGTTTATTTCGGAACTGCGCTGTTATAATCTCGGCTTACTAACGATTCCCGGAAAGCACGACGGTGGATCTTTGTGTGGTACATGTTCTGATCAGTTCAGACTATGCTAGATTAAGCACGATCCATCAAACCACGTCTACGTATAAAAAGATGTTAACCAATCAACAAGTAAAACTCTCTTTTCAACAAAAACTCTGATACAAACCAAGCAAATTAAACTGGTGTAACTCTCATCTAAAATGCCCCCCCTCCCCCTCAAACAAAAAAGTTTGTCCTTTATATTTCATAAAAACAAAATCAGAAGAACAAAAATTCTTACAACTCTAGCAAGAATTTTTCAAAATTTCTGAATTACTTATTTTAGAGTGGCTACGTTCTAATCCATTCTTACTCCTTTGGCTTTTTTAAAGCAATTTCAATGTTAGTGCTTTTTTAACCTGGGGTTTTGTAAGACAAATATTGAGCTCTTTTTTATATTTTTCATCACTGCTTTTTCTGTTGTAAAGAAGGTTATTTCACCCACCTCTGTGGCTGCCAACAATGTGTTTGTTTTAATAAACCAGAATAAAGTTTTTGTGCACTTTAAATTCAGATGATGGTGAGCATGGTCAAGAGGCAGTAATTTGAATAAGAGTTGACCCCCTACCTTTGTGAAAATTTTACAAGGTATTAGCTTGAGATCTTTGTAAACTTTTTGATGTTGAACAGTATTTTAATTCCTCGATTAGCCTTATGTCATCGATGACGTGTTTGTGTGTTTTTATTTTTATGAGTAACTCCGACAAGAATTCCACCACGTTGCTCAAGTTGACAATTGCACTATTTATATCTATTGAGGGTGAAGTTGGAGTTATTTCTTCACGGATCTTTGATTTGTGTATACGGAGTTGCATTTTGTGTTGTGGTTAGACGCATCAGACCTTCATGATGGTTAGGGAGCCACATGCCTTTCAGAACTTTCCCACCAGGATTTTCTCTGATAGGAAGCGAGGCCAACTGCAGAGAACAGTGTTTCCCGATTCTTTTCTTTCCATTATGATTTATTGCCGATGGGCTGTCATAATGTGTCACAGCTTGAGCCTTCGAGGTAAACCGTTTCAAAACCAGAACAAAGAGCAGACAAACTTGAATTTTTGTCCACCGGAGTCATTATTTTTCCGAGGATTAGCAGAGCGGATCTCGTCAGTTCTGGTCCATGGCGTTTCAATGGAACAAGGAATGAGCGCAGAGATTGGTTTTAAATCATGCATTCCACAATATATAACAATGTTCAAACACACTTTTGTTGTCATCATTTTTTTTTCTTTGGTATAATCATTCAATAATATACAATAGCTTTGATCCAAACTTGTTGGTGTACTACAAGAAATTTTACATTTTAGGTCATCAATCATTCAGTCTGAATTCCACACTCCCCAGACAACAACTACATGGCGCCGTTGATGTTATTTATTTAAAATGTGATGCCCAAAACTTTCTAAAAAGTACAAGGGTTCAAATATTTTCAGCTGGAAGGCTCTACAGTTGACTGCTTGAACTTAATTTTTTTTGTTATATTGAAAGATGTTTGGGCATCGCAACACACCCCCACATTTTAAAAGCACTTTGTAGTTTTCTAATTCGTATTGTCACATCCTACAACTCCATAAACTGTTCTGTTCGCATGGTAAGCTTTTATTATACCCATGGTCTTTCACTTCAGAAAAGAGAGAAGAAAAAAACCCTGTAAAATTACTTCCAGCATCAAAACACTTTCTCTATTGTCTGTAAAAAAGTTGAGCAAGGAAATAAAAATATGACATTATTTGTTCATGTATCCACAGTAAGAATCTATGCCCATTTTTATTAGCAGTAATTTTACAAGCTGTTAAATAAAATTTGTAAGTTTATTTTTCAATGAGCCGTTAGATGTAGCAATCAACTTCAGAAAAAAAGATAGAGAGTAGTGGCAATAACTTATCCAAAATGTTTGCCGCTACAAGTAATCATAAAATTTACCCATTGGAAGCGAAGCCTACATTGCAGTGTAGACAGGCATGGAGGTGTAAATGTTGGCTCTGGTCTGAGGCACTTGGATGGGCTGATGTACATTTTGTACAATCACACCCATGAGAATGGGTAGAAGCGTGCACAAATTGATCATTAGTTCATCCACACACCATAGGTTTTGAGTTGCCCCAAAGGAATTTTTTGTTTTATTGCAATGAAGTATGTTGGATTTGCTTGACTCTTACTGTTATTAATTTCAGGGAATAGCCTTGGAACTTATGAAATTCCACACATTGGTCTGCCATAACAGCCCCTCTGAATGAAGTAATCACAGATCTGATACAAGTTATGCCGAGTGTTTCCGATTGTTGAATGGTGCTTTGGACTTACTGGCTTAGCGGTTTAGGGTCACAAAATGGTAGATTGCTTTGGATTGGCATTGAGGAAGCTTCAGAACGGCAGTTAACAATCAATTTATGACCAAGTGGGTACTTTTCTAGCATCGGTTTGTGGTAGTTATACAGTGTGCTTTGTTCATTTTGAAATGCAACATTTTTATCACATCTAGAGCATGTTTTTTTTGTTTTTTTTTGGCAAATTTTCCACATTAAAGCGTGTGATTTCTCAGGATTTGTTCTGATTTCACAATTTTCTGAATATCTCCTTGATCCTGCAAATTTTCTTGAAGGAATGTAAAGCAATCATTAAAGCCCCAGAACGGTGGAAGAAATACTCCACATTATACCTACACTCATAGGTTTTATATAACTGTTTAGTGATGCATTGTTTGAGCCTGTAAACTTCCTGAATTGTAACATCTAGGAGGTTTGGGGTCTAGATAAGGGGGAAGCCAATTTCACTTTCAGGAACGGTCACATTTGGCAAATTTCTGTTAAAAGTGTGACTAATACTGATAAAGAGAGATAATATCACGAAAGCCAGGTTGGGGTGAAAAGGGATTACTATTATTTTGATTCTATCTTTTTGGTAATGAAACAAAGGGACCCTAAATCGCAGCCTTTGGCCTGAAGATACCTGCGTAGAGAAGGTTAAAAAGAAATGTCAGTTTTAGATGAAGAGGCTGAAAACCCAATTCTCATGTGAGGCACAGGTCTGGGATTTAAACCGGGGTCAACAGAGGTGAAAGGCAGGGAAAGAACCTCTGAGCCAACCTGAACGCTCATTTTAAAAAAAGGGGGGGGGGGAGAGGGGGCAGTGTCTACCTTCAGATTGGAATTATGATGTACCAGTTCAATCTTTGAAATCCATTTTTTATAGTGTTATTGACACTTCATGCCGATGTTGGTTTCATGAAGGTTCTTTTGACACGAATATGAAAATATAAAAAATGCCTTAAGGGTGTGGGTCAAGGGAGATTATGCGGATTTCTCAGGATTGGAATTTCATTGTGAACTAAAATTCCAATAGTGGCACCAACAAAAAAGAAACTCCTTTCAACTTCAAATGATGGACTAGTTCATAATTCGATTCAAGGTGTATACTGAATTTATTCAACTCGGACAATAGTTAAACAAACTTGTTTTCAGCCAGCACTTTTTCTTTTTCTTTCTCCCCTGTCAAATCCGTCTACATTCATATCAAACCATTGCCGTTGCATTTGTGTATCTACTTCAGTATCGCCGTTCCTCACAAAGGAAAAACTGTCAACAGTTCTGGGCAAATCTTCCCCTCGACCCCTCAAAGGGGCTATATTGGTTATCGCCCAAGCTACACTTTTGTCTCTGTGTAAATTTGCGATTGGCTTGCTGTTGTTCGGAGGCTTCCTGCGAGAAAGGAGGCTTTTGTCCGGGGCGGGCTTTGTTAGCTTTGTCCTGGGACACCTCTCATTGGTTAAGAGGGGGGGGGGGGGCACTTCTTGTTTTCTCCCTGCAGCTTATGTTTACTTTTTTTTCTCCCGCAAGGGATTTGTGTCTTGGTGTGAGCATGGCACATGCATGGTGAAGGTGTTTAGCGGGTTGTTGTCGAGTGTTAGATTTCTTAAAGGGACTGTGTGTAAGGACGTATTATTGAAGATGGTGAAGAATGAATCGCACCATACAACACTGTCTTCTAGACAAGTTTGGAGGCAGCCTTGAAGGGGGCTTCGAAATGTACCACCGGAGGCTGAGACCTCCTGGCTGAAGCACCTCAACCTGAACCTTAGTCTTGATTTGGCGACGTTTCCCTTTGTTAACGTTGTCGCCGATAGCGCAATGCGAATTACTGGAGAAGAGATACCTGCATTAAACAAACATCAAAACAAACTAATTTTAAACTACTTTGTAGACTTGCCCAGTCCTCTTGAGCCATTCAATGTTGCACCCTCAAAAATGGCAACTAATAAAAAAACTAGCGTCGTCATTCAAAACAACCAGCCAAAACTGGCAAGCCATAAGAAGCAGTAGTAATACAAAATGTGATTTCTAGTTCCTTTAATTCACTTGTCCAGTTTGCTGACTGGGAATGAGTGTTTTTATTTGTTGATCTGATGGTACATTAACTTGCGTCATAATAGTGTCACCTACATGTACATACAGTACTTGATCTACTCAAGATCTACTGGCTGTGAGTCTCTTTAAGCACGGAGCCGCTTGCCTTGGTCTTGTGATCAGTCAGCTTTCTGCATGCATGAGTAGCGTAGGGTATGCAAATTAAGGCCACATTATCATGCATTATTCATGAGGGGGAAAACATGAAACTGTCTGGATGTGCAAATTAAGGCCACATTATTATGTATTATTCATGAGAGGGGGTGGAAACAAAAAGTGGTCTGGAAATGTAAAGTGCTCATTCATATTTGATAAGGCACTATATTTGTAAATATTTTAACCTTATTTTGAATGACTCTGCTTGGGTTAAAATGTAAGTGTTGTAAAAATCTATGTTCCAGTTTTTACTTAGCTTTTTAAGACTTTTTTAAGCTACATCTTATAACTGATTGATTGGAAGCAGGAAACCATCTTACTCTTCAGCATTCTCAGGGAATTGGACGCATCGCCTGTTCACCTCACCTCCCTTTTTGTATTTGCACAATTCATTAAAAAAATTACAAGAGGTTTTTGAGAGGTCTCTTGGGGCCGCCTTTTGTTCAGGTTGAGGTTGGTTGGATCCCGAGAGAGAGAGGTTCAGTGTAGTAAAGAGTGGGAGAATGAATTGTGTTTACTGGCACTGTTAGGAACAAGTTCACATGGGTAGGTAGTGGACTTGCTCAGTTTATTGTGTCAATTATTTTTCAACTTTAGTCTAATGTTTGGTTCATCAAAGTATGAGAGAAAGAATTGTGGTTACTGGTATGAAACCCCCCCCCAAACAAAAACAAATATATAAAAAATAAAAACAAAAACAAAAACAAACAAACAAACAAACAAACAAGCAACAAAACAACAATAACAATAGCAAACAAAAACTCTCACATTCCGGGATTTACACAGAAGGACATGACCTCTTCTGTTCTGGTCTTGCGCCTTGTGCCCCTTCAAGCATTTCAATAGACTTCAATTTTTCCTGACGAAAGTGCCCTTTGCAAAATGGCAAAAAGGTCTTGCCCTCTCAAAGATGATATTCCAGGCTCGCATCCAATCTGTACAAGAGTTCATCAAGAAAGCCCATAAAGTAGTAAATTTTTCCCCTCCAAACTTTTTTACAAATAGATTTGTAAGCATGATATAATGTGTGCCGTTCAGGAACTGTTCTCAATCAATGGTTGTTTTGATTAGAAGGAAAGCAATCTGCCAATTCAGGAAGTAGATTTGCAACGCATTGACTTTGGGTTGCCATTTAAAGACCTGGGTAACCCATTTCTGTTTTACACCAAGGTCCTTCTAATAAATGTTTGGTAAACTTGTAAAACCTTATTGTCATAAAAGAAATGTTGCTAAACAAATTTACAATCTTGGGGAGTACTTGCCATGAACCATCCACAAGACAGCCACATTACACAGCTTTTTGGTTGATGTAAGGTTAGCAGATTGATTAAAATTAGGCACCGAGAGTGTGGGATCTGGGCCTAATTTCATGGCTCTGCTTACCGCGGAATTTTGGGCTTACAGCCTTTTGATCTGCACGCTTTACTGGGCACCGTAAGCAATTTCTGGGGTAAACAGTGACATGAAATTGGGTCCACTGATCAATAGTCACCACGTCAACACCTTGTTGGTTTTCCAACTTCTTGTTGGTTCCCCCACAATTCAAGATTTCACTCATCAAGGGTAGCAAACCTGAGGTTATGTAACTAAACATAAAGAGGCGAGGCAAGGCTCTGGGGTCCTCTCCTTATTAATAATTGATGGGAGGCCTTATTGGAGATCAGGGCTTTTTGGCTTTTACAGTTTGTTCCTCTTTGTGACCACTAAGGTGTGAAAGGAGCTGTGTTTAATCAATGTCTGGTACTGGTTTTCTTTGTTGGTGAAGCTACTGAGGTGTTATAGAGACAACTTGGGATTAATCATGTTTTTTTCCCCCTCATGGCAAAATTGTGAAAAGCAGCTTGTTGTTTTTTTGGAGAGACTCTTTCTGTTTCACATTTTTGTTTTGGTGAAATTCCTAAAACTACAGAGGAGCTGATAAATCAAGGTGTTTGTTTACTAGATTCAATGGGCTGACCTGTTGGTTTGCACCGAAAATGAAAACATAACATTGCGTGCAAATGAAAGGATGTGACCTGCTCACATAAAGCGAAAGATAAGTAAGGGAATAGTTTTAGCAGATAAAACTCCCGTAGACAAAGTCAAAGTGTGACGCTCGGAAATAGAAATGGGGTATGCGACTTTTGCAAGCTTTGGTTTTTTGAGTGACATTTGTAGTTCAAAATAGTTGATATTGTTGGACAGCCCTGTATGTATGTGCTGAATGCAGAACTGCTGTTATGGCCATTTAAGAAAAACGATGTCGACTCAATTGTGGAAGAGTAGTAAGTAGATCAAAAAGTTGAGGGTGCACAGCAGATATTTTATTTTGCCTGGTCGCAGTAGATTGTAATTGTTTTTCAAGCCTCTTTACGAGCATGCTCTTCTTGTTTACTCGAGGTGATGCAGACGTTTTGTAAGGATGATATGACGCAACGTTGATTGCATTATTGATTTCAAGTCTTGGGCTCCTGCTCCTGTTGATTAAAGATTAGAGGTTCAATTAAAAGGACACCGTTACTCCGGGCATGGTCGATTGGCTCGACTGAAGAAGAAGTATGTGGTTTGCATTGTAAGAGAGTGTCTGGCACAGTCAGTTGGAAAATAGAAAAGTTCTACTGAACAAGGCAAAATAGAGAGGTTTACATTGTGCTCTTGCCTGGAATTAACACAGAGGCCCATAGCCTTTGTTGCCCTGGTACTTGGTACCTGAATATCCTGGTACCTGAATAATTTATGGTATAAAGAAGGCATGGCGATTATGTGATTGAATAATCTACTCAATTTTTAACAGTCTCAAACCATTCCTGCTCCCAATTTTTGTTTCAATTTTTAGTATTTATTTTTTAGAGTTTAGAAATCAACCTCTGTACCCAGTGGAACCCTAGCCACTTCCCCACGCTTAAAATCCTTTTGTAAACATCAACATGCCTGGAATTTCATTTTTGGTAGCGCAAAGCCATTTTTAGTCGGCAAAGGGCACTCCTTTTGCAAATTCTTAAAGTTTATGGCAGGCCTGGAATTACACGGAGGCCACGGCCTCTGTTGCCCTGGTCTTGGCCTTGGTACCCTTTCAAACTGTCCCATAGACTTTAAGAATTTCCAGTGGAAGTACCTTTTGCAAAACGAAAATGGCCTTGCCCTCTCAGAGATGAAATTCCAGGCCTGTGTGCATATAATCATAGCTTTGTACTTTGATAAAGCCAGACAAGTTTGGCAGCCACTCTCCAGTGACTGATTAAAATAAAAAGGTTACAATTTTCTTTTTTAAAAAGCTGTTTAAAATCATCAAATCGAGTGATTTTCTCATCTGTCCCTGAAGTTAGACTTCCACTTGAGACATACTTTATTCTCATCGGAAATGTTTTTCTTTGCATGGCTGAATAAAAAAATTAGAAGTGTACATGTTCAGAGACCAAAGGAGGCACTTCCAAATAACAGGTGTAAGAGCTGCCCAGGTACTGGAGAGTATTATTATTGGCATATAGTTGTGTCCCTTGGTGAACCTCCAGTGGTCTGTCTGTGGTTTATAGCTAAAGGGTTCTGGTTTCTATCCAAGCGTCTTGTGAGCTACAAATTGCCAAGACTCCTAGCAGTCTATCCACAGATTGGAGCAAAGTCTGGATGAAACACAGACCCTTATGGTGGGGGGTGCTTACCCCGTAAAAGGGGGTGCTCACCCTCTAAAGATATGGGAGTGTTTTCGTTTACAAGCGAATGGAGAACTTTATGAGATGTCATGAATGCATTTAGTGAACTTGATGTCAAACTTGTTCTTTAAACTGATGGTGTCAATAACAGTGATGAGGATAAGGAAGGAGATTAAAGTCGGAAATTTGAGAATCCAAAATAAACGAAAGTAACAAAATTTAAGATCGGGGCTCCCAAATTACTTAGTAACTAAACTAGTCTAGCTTCCTAGACCCTATGTACTGAATAACTCAATAGCTACAGAAGGCGTACCGACTCTGATTTCTGGCTCACACACACACACACACACACACAGACAACCCATACACCATGCACATGCAGCAATTTGTCTGGTATTAATAGTTTGATTGTGTTGTTTTACAATAGTAACATTTTGGGCCAGGACTGCCTGGTGACCATTCTGAAGCCTTGCTAGTTGCATGCTAGTGGGACTGGTATGCTGATTTTGCTGAGCGCAGTTTTTGTTTGAGTTTTGGATTGAATAAGATTTTTCTACAAAATCGTGATGAAGTTGTTTTTAAGAATTGATTTTGAGAATTTTGAAGCGTCTATGTGAATAGACCCCTTGCATATGACGTCAAAAATCCAAACAGCGCCCTCGCTGAGGTCAAAGAAGACCTATCACTGGATGAGAGTTGTGCATGCAGCGTACACGCCTGCATGTCACCATAGTTCGACCACAGCAATGGCGGCCGATGCGAGGGGTCTGTGTTTGCTCGTAAACACAAACTTGTTGATGTTGCCATTGTCATGGTTACGTTCAATCCTTAATTCATTGGAAATAAATGAGGAAGGAAATTGTGAGGGGTGGTTAAATGGAATGGAAGTAATTTACTGTCAGTATTAGGAAACTAATTATGCACCACTCCCAGTCATTTAAAGTAAAGCTGGAATTTGTTTTCGTGAGAATAAAAAATACCTTGACTCAGAACTGTTTTTTGGGGGGTATTATAGACCTTTGTCCATTGTATTCCAACAGATTGTGCCCTTTCAACATCTCATAATCGAAACTTACCCTTTGTATTTAAAATGCAACCCAAATATTATGACAACCTACAATTTTTGTTGTCATCCTTTGCAAGTCATGAGTCATTATTTGTCTGAAAACGCAGTTGGCAGTCCTGGCTCTTTGTTTGTCCCTGGGACAGCCTCTGAGCCACCAACCTTCCCAGTGCTCGGTTCCACCACCAGTGTCCTCAGCCCAGCTGGTCTGTAAGGTCAGCGGTCTGGTACCAATGAAAGGACAGCATGAGGCCATTCTGTGGTACCCAGTCTCCTTCTTGACTCTCTCCATGATTAGGTTGGCCGGAGTCTGCTTCTTGGAAACTGTAGAATTCCGGTTGGAGGTTTTTTGTTGTGGTCATGTTAATTAGGAGGGGGTTGTCCTCCCTCCCCTCTCTCTGAGCAGTAGACAGCGAGCGTTTGACCTAACGTCAAGTTGAATTAGATCTGATGTCCTACTCAAGTGAAACGTACCGTCATTTAAAAAAACAAAAACAACAACCCCAAACATGTTTACATTTATGACATACTCATAGAAAATGAGAGTACAGTTGACATTTTTTTCGAAGTTGAGAAGAAGTGACACCCAAAGCGTGATAATGCAGCCACCATTTCTAAAGTTTCGGAGTCACACATTCTAGAATGGTCATGCAAAACTTAACCTTTAGAAGGCAACAGTTGTGAAAAAAAAAAAAAAAAACCTTTTTGCAACTTATTATTGCTCTCATCTTGCTGGTGCAGGTCAAACTAAATTAACGACTGACATAGAACGTCCAAGTGCAGGTAATTAATTATATTATTGTTAGTGACACAATGCCTTTGATTCATATCCTTTGGCCCCCCCCCCCCCGAAAAGAAAAACAAATCAAAATATTTGTGCAAGTTGTGAGCGCAAATCAAATCCTGCATGTAGCATTGGTATCGAATGTATGAGCACACTGACCCGTGGACAATGGTCTGCACTGCGAATGACCCGTTATTAATATCAATCCATAATACTTCACACATCTGGGATTGTTTTGAACCACACCGTACCTAGGTATAGGTATTATTACGCCCAAGTTCAAGGTTCCAGCATTTTGTTTGTGTCATACGGTTAGTGTTGCTCCCTCGCGGACTATAAATCAAGCGTTTTTTTTTTTTTTTGAGTTCGAGGGGCCGAGCAGCTGAGGTGTCTGTGTTTGGGTTCAGCTTGAAGGTGTGTGATGATAGTGTTTTGGTTTTGGCCATTGTTTTCGGAGAGTGTCGTAGGTTTCTGTTTAACGTCATAGCGTGGTCGTTTGGTTCTTAATAATCTTGTTATTGGAATTTTTGCATGTTTCCAGAAATTCAGCAGTGCAGGCCTGGTTCTTCGGGGAAGAATTGTTCACAGTAGGAATATGTTGAGTGTAAACAGGGAACACATTCCAAATTTCAAATGGTAAAACTGAAAAACAAACAAACAAACAAACAAACAAACTTTAATACCAGTTACAAATGTTGTAGCTCTGCAAATCATTTCAAGATATATAACTTTTCCAACATTTTTCAAATTTATTTTGTTGTTATTATTATTATTATATATATATTTTTTGGGGGGAGGGGGTTGTTGCAAAGTGGGAGAGCAGGCCTCAACAAATTATCCAAGGGAAAAGATTGCCTAAGGTGCCACTTGCTCTTGCCTTAATTTGCTCTGGCGCCCTTCGTAAATATTAACGGACCCAAATGCAAAATTTACATATTCCTCACATAGGAGAATCCCCCTTTTCTACTGGGGGGACCTGCTGTGCCCTTTCTAGTTTCAGGGACCTAGTTCGATGCCTGTCATTCAAACTCGGTGGTGTTAAAGAAGGATTCCATTTCAAACGAGAATGTCACCGAAATAGGGTGGCAAACTGTCGTGTTTGTATGTCGCAGAGGCTTGTTAGATCATGTTTTCATAAATATAGTAGCATGTTTGGCCATGTTTCTAATATAAATCAGAGAATTTGAACAAATTCAAACACAGTTGGGTTTATCATCTGGGTTCTTTTCCCTGCTCTATGGTTTAACCTTTACACAAAGTGGTGAGGGTAAACCAAGATGACACTCAGTACCCCGATCAAGTTGTTGCATCAATTAAGCAATTTGTTTTGAAGATCATTTATTAATTCCCAGGGTAAACAAAACCCTATATAATGATTTAATTTCCTCTTATTTTACCCCCCCCCCCCTTTAGCTTTCGTCTCTAGCTGCCTATTTAAAGATCTTGTGCTTGGCAACTTTCCATGATTAATAATTATGTTCTTTATTCCTGATGCAATTATTATGTAAATTAAACAATTTCTTTTGAAGACACTTTTTTCAGGGTAAAAAAAGATAAAATTAGTGGTTTTATTTCCTCTTATATTATCCGCCCTCCGCCTTTAGCTTCGACCTTTAGTGGCCTATCTTTTGGCCTTGTGTTTGGCAACTTTCCATAAAAATAAGAAATATAAAGTAATAAACCACAAGGGATACTGACTGGTTCAATTTTAAATAATTTGGGTTTGAACAAAGAAAATTGACTATAGAGCAGGTTTTGAACCAACGACTTCCGGATGAACGTGCTGGCGCTCTACCAACTGAGCGATGTAAATAATAAATGATAATATTCTTTATCTGCCATGCAATTATTACATTTGTTAGAGATCATTTTTGACGAAGGCATTTCTCAGTGAAGCCTGTATCAGCACCAATTGATTAAATATTATGTCTTGGTATTAATTGATTTGGTTAACCACAATGACACATTGTCTTGAAACAACAGGCTTAGATGTGGATGATTAACATATTATCTCCTTTGTCACTGGCATATATTGATCATAGTATAATACACTATAGGTCCAAAGGTATGCACAATGATGGAAGACCTAGTTTGACAGGCTGGGTTTTTGTTTGAATTGGGAATACGTGTTAATCATGTCTTGATGGATTGAGTTGGGAATTGGGATGTTGGGTCCTACTTGGGCTTCTCTTGGGCTGGGTTTTGTGTGAACTTGGAACACGTGTTAATCATGTCTTGATGAAATTGAGTTGGGATGTTGGGTCATACATTGTACTTGGGCTTCTCTTGGGCTGGGTTTTGTTTGAACTAGGAACACGTGTTAATCATGTCTTGATGGATTGAGTTGGGATGTTGGGTCCTACTTGGGATTGCTCTAGAGAATGAACATGAAACACAAAGAGTTAAAAGCAGGATATACTTTTGGTAATTGTCAAAGACTAGTATCCTCACTTGGTGTATCCAACAGTGCATAAAATAACAAACCTGTGAAAATTGGGCTCAATTGGTCATCAAGTTGCAAGAAAAATGAAAGAAAAAACACCCTTGTTGCATAGAATTGTGTGCTTTCAAATGCCCGAGAAAGGCTTCAGTTTCTCAGATTCAAATTTTTTAGTGAGAAATTACCTCTTTCTCAAAAACTGCATTACTTCAGAGGGAGTCGTTTCTCACTATGCTTTATACTATCAGCAGCTCTCAGGTGCTCTTACCAAGTAAGTTTTTATGGTAATGTAATCTTGAGTAATTACCAAAAGTATCCACTGCCTTCAAGAAAGAATCCCAAGTATCTTTCATGCTGTATATTATTATTTTTTCTCTTACAACTTAAATACACTATCCTTATAAATCTTGAAATTGAGAAATATTTTAAATCAATATGGACTGTCCCATCTTTTTTAATTGAAATCAATTTTTTGTGCATTTCTCAATAAATTCCTGTACTTTTCAGACTGTTTTAGATTTTTTATAAATTCCCATATTGCCCTTTTAATTATAAGACAAAATTTGTGAATTTAAGAGTTTGAAGATGACATTATAATTTTACTTGCTCAACCAAACACGATGAATAAGTAAAAGCCCACATCAAAAAAACCTCAACAACCCCACATCGTATACCTCGCTGTAAGGATCTCATTCAATGCCGAGCTACTGACACAGTGAAATCCTAGCTTCCAAGTTCATCATTTTCTGGCTTGACAGTGAAACCGACCCAGCGCCCACCCTCTAGCTGTCTGTCAAGGATAATTAATGGGAGGCCCAACACACCTGTCCATGTTCCTTCATCATGTCTGGCTGAGAGAGGTACTAAACATAGAACATAACACTAGGGTTGACTGTGAACACAGTTGCTTGCGGCTTGCACTGGGTTCATAACGTGCTTCGATGCTAATATTTTAGAGATGAACGGACATATATTTTGAGCGGATGTTTGTTTTTTTCTGACTGCATATCTAAACAAATAGCCGTTTTAAATTTGTCATCCTTCTCAGAAAAACATTAATTCTCACTTTTTTTTTATCACTGTGGCAGCAGTCAGAAAGGATTTGATCAAGAACAGAATTTCGATGAGTCTCAATGTAGATAAAAAATGCACATAGTAGAATTATTCACACACACACATCAGTGGGACGTTAGCCACCAAATATTCACCATTTGTCATGTGTTGTTGGCTATTAGTCATACATCGTAACCTGTTTCTTGGGGGTGTCTCTGCACTTTGCTGCAGTTAAGGGAAATCTAAAGAGTATAATTCAACATTTTTTTTTCAGTCCCTAGAAACGATGACAACACATTTGTTTTGCTTGTTTTTGATAAGATTTTTATTATGAGATTGTTAGGCCTAAATGTAAGAGTACATAATATTTATTTTAAAAATTCAACAAATTGCAAGTTCTTTTTCACTTAAAAGAATAGATGAACACAAAATATATCTCTGTTGTGTCTGGATGGTTTCGTGAACTTTAAATAAAACCAGATCGTTTTTGTTTGATTTGGTTTTTTTGGGTTTCGGTTTGAATATTTGTTATGGGAAGTAGAAGTGACAAGTCTGAGACAATACTGATTGTGATGTAAGGAACTGTGGAACGCTGTTTTCCAAAATAAGGAGAGCCGGCAGACAAAAGAGTGATATGGGTTCATCTGTCCGCTCCCTCTTTATTAGCTGATTGACTTTATTCATTTGCGATTGTTGTGACATTGAGCAAGGATTAGCCATCACACTGGCTGGCGGTGAATCGCTGGAAAAGAGCCCACAATCCCTTCCCGGAATATTACGCCAGTAGAGCACTATGACTCACCGAAGACACACACACACACACACTCACACACTGCTCTGTGACCTATCACGTTAATTAATCATTAACTTATTACATGTTTGCATATCAGTTTGACCCTAGTACCCATTTAGCATTAATCATGTACCGATATTGAAAGGGGCGCTTTAATGGCTTTTATGTCACCCCAGACTGTAAATGAGGTGACGTTTTTACTGCCGTCTTAAAAATCGGAATGATTTAGAGCAGACTGGGGAGGGATGCAAGATTTTGATAAGCCGGCCCGGTTATGTAATATCATTCTTTGTCATATTTATTGTTGTGAGTGTGCAAGCTCTTTCTTATCATAATAAACAATTAACAAGTGTTAGGTATCCCACCTCACCATAGATTATTGCTGGGTTGCTGTTGACCTTTGTCACAGAAGTGTTAATTTATGTCTTCAAGGTCTTGGCAAGTTTTTTTTTAATGATTTTAACGTTCAGGGGCCCAGTTTTGTAGAGCTGCTTGAGCAGAAGAGTTTGCTTAACAGTTGTATAAGCAGGAAACCAGTCAAAGGCAGTAGGTGTGATATGTTATTTTTGGCTGGTTACCTTATTCTGGTAAGCAGTGGGTTTGACTGCTATTTTTTGTGCTTAAGCAGCTCTATGAAATAGAGAAATGGAGAAACTGTCAACGCATTTTGTGATAATTTTTGTTCGCATGTTAAGTTGAGAAAATTGAGACCCGAAACAGCTGATTCAATAATTTCATAAGTGGCAAATATTGTTTAATAAAATATGAGTGCTAAACAAAGACTGGCAGGGAGCCTGTCATAATCAATATACTTCACATTGGCATTTCCACTGGTAATCTTCTGCTGCCGAGCACATTTTTTTTATGCAACTCTGAAAACAGGCTCATTTGGGGTCAATTTATTTCTTATATTTCCTCCTCTTTAGAAAATAAGCTGGAATGAGAAATTGCAGATTTTAATCTGCATTCAGACTTTTTTGTCTGCTTTGGGGGGGGGGTAGCCTCTTCAGGTATGAAGAAATCCTGCTCTATGATCTCTACTCTAGTACTGATGATCAGGCATGCAACTTTTCCTCCTCGGATCAGCTGATTTCCTCTTTTTTTATTCTCAGTTTTACCATTCAAAATTGAAAAATACTGTACAAAGTCATTGAAATTTTGTAATTTCCTCTTTTTTGGTGAAGTTAAAGTTGCATGCCTGGATGATACTGTACCCAACAGCTCCTTGCAATCTACATGTATAACTTCACTGGGGTTACCAACACCACTGTTTACACTCAATCCAGAAAGGTGGATTGAGATCTGAAGCATTTTTATCACGGACGACCACAGGTCAAGATCTGGCGCCGCATTTACACCAGTGCCTGATCCAGCTCTGATCCAGCTCTGATCCCAACTTTCGATCACAGCTGCCACACAAAAAACACAAGCAATAAAGCCCTCCTTTCTTAGCAAAACCGTAAATGACCACATCGAATTGGGTGTCTGATCCACCTTTGCGTTTACAATCGTTTCTGGAATCCACTTTGCCGGATCTGATCCACCAATTGCAGGGTTCAAACCCTCCTCAAAAGGTGGATTAAAATTGCAGGATCTTGAACCGGGTCCGCATTAGCCGTTAATCCACATTGGTGGATCTGATCCGGGTCTGATCCACCTTTCTTGGTTCTGGATCTATAACTCCAGGGTTTTCCAAGATGTGGCAATGCCATTATTTCAACCTACCGCCTGACAGTTAAATTGAGATCCCAGCATCCGACCTTTTTCGTCGATCAGTGTGGCTAACTCTTACCCCTGGTAATTGAGAGTGGTGTGATGCATTTGTGAATACGGACCCTGGGTTTGCCATTATTGATTCCTCTACTGTCAGCCCCTTCAAGTATAGATTTCACGGAACTCCCTAATTAATGACAACAACTTATAAAAATCATTAGGCTTCCTTAATTTGTGTTGATTTACGGTTGGGGGGCTTTTAATAACACTTAAGTAATTAATACGCTAGAGACGTGCAGTGGTTTAAAAGACCGCGTCATGCTTCACTCAAATTGCGGAAAACAAAGCGAATTTCCCTGCGTACCAATTGGAAAACAGCGCATACTTAGAGTGTTTGTGTCAAGTAATTCGTTTCGCATTCAGCTGTGCTATGAGTTATTGTCAGATAAATTTCTTCATTTTGTTTGGGACATTTTTCCCTTTAAATTTCATGAATAAATTGGACGACATTTGGTTTTCAAATGATATGCCCCAGCAATTGCCGAGATTAAATTTTAGACTTTTTTGTTTTCATCCTTCTCCTTGTGACTTTCTGCAGGTATGATCACAACGACAGATACTGCCTTGGACAGAGAGGAAAAAGACACCCATGTGCTGCAGGTAACGTCATCTACCTATTATGAATATTCAATAGATTAGATTGTTTTGCTGTTCAATATTCATGATTACTGATGAATATTCAAACCATTTCAATGTTGTTCAGGCATGCAACTTTTCAGCTGATCAGCTGATTTCCTTTGGTTTTTCGGTAATATAGTGCCATAGAAAATTGAAAAACACTGTACGAAGTGTTGTTGGCTATTTTATTTATTTATTTTGTTTTCAATTACAATGATGCATGTCTAGTTTTTGATTATCGTGTTAAATGAATATGCATATTGGATTATGATTATTCATCAGGAATCATCAGCTGTCATCATGAAAGTATCTAGTACAACCCATGGTTGATACTTCTATCAATGACTTGTCACTTGTCAAGTAAAAACGTACAATTATCATTTCAGATCCCTTTAAAACTGCATTTCCAGGTTTATTTTTCTTTCACAAATCAAAAATAACGTGACAAGAGCGGTAATTTAATCAACCGAAAAGAGATCTGGGGTTTACTTAAAATGATCTCTCGCTTGGCCTCGAACCTTGATGATGCTTAAAACAACAGAGGCCACCACGTCCAATCTACTCTGCATATTAAGTATTTCTCGACGGAGGGCTCCAATCCATAACAAGCGCTGTCTTTTCGTTCCTCCCCCGCTGTGCTGAAATCTTGAGAGCATCTCGGCCCGAACCCTATCGATTTGCATTTTGACAAGACTTGGCCGATTTGTTGTCTAACATTGCCGGGCGATTATTCCGGTGGAGCGGGTTCCTGCATGTGCAGAGTCGCATCTAGAGGGAAGGGTGATGGAGTGTACATCGTCAATTTTGCAGAGGTTGGGAGCTTTCCGGCATAATTTCATTTGTTGTCCAGATATGCCCTGGATAGATGCCTTATCTTATCTCCCCCAGAGCTGATGTTTTTATTTCAGTTAAAAACCAAGTTTGCAGCTAACATCTGATTGAGATTTGCAGGCCCGATACTTCCTTCTTAAAAGGGCAAGGCGCTTTTCTTTCTAAAGGTCACCTCGCTGAGGGAAATTAAAAGGTGTACTGTAACATTTAAAGGGGGCACCAAGGCGATGACAGGGGGAATGGAGGGCCAGTTGCCTTCGTGAAGTACAAAGCCTGGATCGGGACGGGGGGAATGGAGGGCCAGTTGCCTTCGTGAAGTACAAAGCCTGGATCGGGACTGGGGGAATGGAGGCCAGTTGCCTCTGTGAAGTACAATGTATAAAGCCTGGATCGGGATTGATTGAATGCAATATTGCTAGCTTATGTAGCTTTAGACTGAATGCCTTGGTATTTATGATCTCCTATTACATGCCCATCTGATAGTTCCATCGATATTGCAGACTCGCTTTTTATCAAGCTATGCTGTAGAAAAAATAAATCTAAGAGAAAGTGTTCTGGGGTATGTCAAACTAAGACCAACATGCATTTTGATTTTTGAGTATCATGAATAGCATTCTTTAGGTTTTGGAGGGTCTTTGTGAAGGAATGTTTTTGAGGCGTGTTGTGGCAGAGCAAGCTCTGGTTACGAGCAAGCTTTGGTGTTTCTGATCAGCAGAGTGTGGGTTCGAGTCCCGCCATGGCACTTGTGTCCTTTACCAAGATACTTTACCATAATTGTTTTGTCCTTCGAATGGGACATTAAGCCGTAGGTTCCGTGTTTTTGAATTGGTAGTTCACGTAAAAGAACCCAGAACGCTTATCGCGGAAGAGTAGGGGTTAACCCTGGTGTTTCTGGTTCACATATAGCAAGCACCCTTCTTTACAGGTTCCCTGAGGCTTACAAGCTCCAGTGATAAGTTCACTTATAAGGCATCTTTGGTTTCATTACCACAAAATAATTAATTAATTATAATACCCTCTAAATTCAAAAACAGCTTCCGCTATACCAAATGATTTTTTCAAAGATGTTGTCACTGAAATCTGAAAAATTGCTTCTGTTCAAATGAGGCAAAGACGGGTTCTCATCTTTTTACCTTGGCTGAGCTTCCAAAATATCTAGACTGTTTGAAAACATTTTGGAATTCTTAAAGGGTGTGAACAACATTGGTAAAATTGAAAGATATAATGTGTAAGATTTCACATACTTACAATGTTAGAGATGGTCATGGTGGAAAACTTCCTTGAAATATTTTTGCCTGTAATGCTATATAGTTTTTGAGAAATGAGTGAAACAATTTTTTTTATCTCGAAGACCATCACTCAATTTT
The DNA here is from genome assembly GCA_032158295.1 of Pycnopodia helianthoides. Lineage (NCBI taxonomy): Eukaryota > Metazoa > Echinodermata > Asteroidea > Forcipulatida > Asteriidae > Pycnopodia > Pycnopodia helianthoides. The sequence goes on along the minus strand of CM063248.1, from coordinate 3,332,183 downwards.
TTAAAAATGGAAAGAACACACCTTTCACTTTTTTTTAGAGACTTTGATGACTGATTGAGCCTAAATGTTTCAAAGGTTTGTTGTTTCATGTGTGTGTCGGGTCACATAAAGTGCGGACACTGGTCTTTATTTAGTGTCTTGGCCGCATTTTTTTTAAAAAACCTTCTAAACCTAACGTAGAATTTTCTCCCAGTTTTCACCAATGTTCTAAATAAACATGTTTTTTTCAAAAGATACCAAGAGAGTGCAAATGCTTCCTTTAAAAATTCAATCTGAGAAACACGATTACCTCCGTTTGCCGATTAAACATCTCCCAGCATTTCAATCTTCCCTCCGAGAAATCAGAATTTCCGCCAAAAACAAAACAAAAAACAAAAACGGAAAAAAAAAACCCCCTCGTAGCCGTTTTCCCGTCCGTTTAATAAACATAGCAGTGAGTTAAAATCCACACCTCGGTAATTTCCCATGTGATCTCAGTAAATTGCTCCTGTCTGCAAGATGAGATTTGGCGTAATTCTAGCCCGGAGCTTGGATTACTGAGTAGGAGTTTCCCTATGTATAAACACAGCAGTTAAATGTGCACCTTAATCAAATGTCGGGTTGTCCAGCAGTGGACAGAATTGGAAACCAACCAAAACTGCAAGCAACAGCTAAAAAAAGAAATGCAACTCTGGTACTTAAAAATGGAGTGCATTTCACCTGTATATATACACTATTGTAAAAAATAGTAAATAACTTATGCATAGCATTGTCTGACCAAGCCGATCCCCGATTTAGATGAATGTTTTATGACTCAAAAATTGCCGCAAAATATGGATGTGCTCGTGCCAAAACAGCGGCAATTATCGATATGAGCAAGAGCACTACTGCAAATATGGCATGATTCAAAACTAAAAACATGTGTGAAGCATAATAAAGCATCAAAGAGCAATATTCTTTTGTAATGATTCAAATGTTTTACACATGTTTTGACTGTTTAGTTCATATCACATTCAAGCTAATAAAATTACATAATGTCTGTGAGTACATGAGTATTGTTTAATATTTTTTTTTTTAAAGCAACAATTGTCTTTATGCTTGCTTTGATCGAGTCGTTTTGACTTGAAAAAAAAATCCAATTCAAAATCCAATGTTGGCAGCGCTGACACAGTGCTTTGCCATACATGGTGTGGGCCAAATTAGAAAATAACAAACTTAGATTATGACCAAAAAAGCCTTGAACAAATCAGTGACAGTGTTTTGTCTTCATGCTCCTATTTATATTGAATGGTCAGACAGTAGGAGGGTTGACTGTAGCATGGGCTAGCATAGTTGATCTATTATTCAAAACCACAGTGGATGATATTGAATGGTCAGGCAGTAAGAGGGTTGACCGTGTAGATACATGATATCTTATCGTAGGCTGTCATAGTTAATCTATTATTCAAAACCACAGTGAATGATATCGAATGGTCAGACAGTAGGAGGGTCAAAGTTGCATGTTTTAATACAGTCCATAACACTAGGTGATTTCTCTCACTTCTCAGTCTGGTAACGTCACTTTAAACCCCAAATTGAAACCGATATTTTGGAATCCATTAGATTAGCAAGTACCATATATACATATCTCTCTGAGAGAGTCCGAGACTACTCTCATCGTGGTTCTTACTTGAACCCAAGGGGGGAATAGCGAGGCAGACTCTCTCACATCACACGCCAGTCTGCTAAATTCCCTGTGATGTTTAATCAGTGTTGGAGATGTTTCTCTGTAATCATGGGTTCGTAACACTCTGCAGCCTCTCTCTGTCCTCTGTCTCTCTGCAGTATACCTTGGGGCGCAGTTGCTGGTATGGCATATTTTGTAGTCACGTTATTTGAAGATAATCTGCATAAGTCAGCCGCCATGCTTGCAGGTTTTGCAGGTCAGTTGACTTTACTGCATTCGTTTTTCGACTGCATTCATTTTCGGTTGGTCTGAAAAGTCTTGACTCTAGCAAAGCAAAAAATGTTTTTTCACAAAGCTAAATTTGTGCTGGAAAATGTTGAATACAAAATTTTAACGGACGTGACAATAAACAATTTTGACGGACGTAGCTAGAGGCAGTCGGAATCCTTTATTTTATCGGCGGGACCGCAACAATTTAATAGATGGTAAATTTTTCATTTGTGGATAAAGAATTTATTTGGTTTCACCAATGGCTCTGCTTATTTCATGCTTTTCTGCTTACCGCGGAATTCTATGCTTACTACCTATGGACTTAACAGTTCACCATAAGCACAAAATTATTTGGGAAGCAGTGCCATGTAATTGGGCCATGTGGTGGAGAAGCCTAGCAGCATTCCTTCAGCATTTCAGAAATAAATACACGCAAAAAAAAGGGAATATTTTCAATCAGTAACAGTGGATGTGTAAAGTTACAAAGGACACCGCACATTATCGATCAGTGAACTTTTGACCTTTGTGTCTATCCACACCCTCTGTATTTCCCAGAATTCTCGTTTGCTTTATAATTAACAAAGCAGTCTCTGATGAGGTATAAAAACCCCAACGACAATTAGGCTCTGGGTTCAATGACCTCATAAAATGGGTTTGATGGTCGTTGTTTTCTGGCCCTCTCTGTGGTCGAATCAATAGGTTCATTAATGTAGGGATGATTGGAGAGGAAATCACTGCGCATACCAATCAAAACTGGTACCAGTACCACACACATGGTTCTAATTTCCTTAATCGTGCTAAGCGTAAAAAAATCATCGTCACAAGCAGAGTCCGGTCACAAAGAATTGCAAGCTCGCAGAGTTTCAAAGCACAGGCAAATCGTGCCCAGCAAGAACAGAATACAAGCTTAGAGTTCTTTATAACAAACATTTGTGCTGACTGGTTTCCTGCTTATGTTTGCCTTGGAACAAGGCCAATATAAACAGCTTTGTGTAATCATGAATTAGAATTAGATCTACCTCCATGTTTTTAGCTAAGCCCTGATTACCAACCATAGGAAACTGAATCATGCAGTGTACACAATTGGTAACCAGTGAAGCAATTGTTTCAATGCTAAGCATTTTGTGTTCAGTACAAGCAGCCTTTACCCTGACCCCCTAACAGCTGAGGCCTTCAGTTTTTGTTATTGGGTGCAGTCCAGTCCCAGCAGTGTTCCAGCAATGATTTACATGTTCAGGGATCTTGACACAAGGAGGTGTTGAAATGTGTCTTAATTCAGAGCAGATTTCATATCAGTTTGAGTGATAAATTTGACACATATTAGGGTTTTAAAAATTCCCACTGATTGTTGGCGTATTGGGGTTTGGGAATGAATATTCATTTTTTTTTTCAAACAAAGTGTTGTTAACATTTACAACAAATTTTTGTTGTGTCATTTATTCTTCGAGAAAGACTCTGATTGGGTCGAAACGTCAGGCCATTATTTTATTTTTTTCATTGTTCTTAACATTGTAACTTGTAAGAAACCTCACTATGTTGTACTTGAAAAAAAGAAAAGAAGCTCAAACAGTTTCAAGAAGTTGCCCACCTTCTGAATGTTGTAACAAATGGAAACACTTTCTCAAAATCATTGATTTCATTCATCTTTGGAGCGAAGAAGTGTTTTGAAGCAACAGATGGAAACTGTAGAATCAGAGAGGAAATCAATATACACTTGGAGAGTTATACACAAATGATTTCACTTTCAGAATTTTTACATCCCCCACCAAGCACTCCAGGACACTTACAACAGATTGACAGAATTCCACAAAATCTTCAAAACAAACAGGTTTTTTGGTTTATATTATCATTCTCCAGCACAGAAACTAACAAGTTCCCAAATGATTACTGAAATTCTCCACCTGGGGCACAAGTAGAAGCTTTGGGGAAAAAAATCAAGAACTTTACTCCGTGCTTTTGGAATTTCCGGAACCCCTGTTGAAGCGTAGAAATAAGTCGCCGTTGGCGAGCTCTTGAAAAAAAAAAAAACACCTCTTGTGAAACTGCTGTCAGGGGTTCACAAACATAACGCCAAGCTCTGTAAATGCCACTTTTTGTTGTTAATGTCGAAATGCCGACACAGTTTGTTGTTTCTCTGCCACCAGCTGGCAAGGTGTTTCCAAAATGGGCTTTTGAAGAGAACTCTCTGGAGAAAAAGTTGTCTGTCATTGTTCTTCACCTGATTTGGTCCACATTTGAAGTCCAGCATGAAATAGCACTCCATGGTGGGAGCTGCGCCTGAAGGGATTCTACCCACATTTGACCAAGTGCTAATATGTTTCCCCCTGACATCGAACCACAATTTTTGCAATAAATCATTCAGATCATGGCTAGTTCTCGCCTACCAACTTTAAAAAAAAAAGTTAATTACTTGACCAAGCTCGCCAATAATTTCATCCAGTGGAGTGAGGTCAATTTAAGCCAAGGGTAGTGTGGAGCTCTTGTTCCCATGCTTGAAGTTTTTTTCAGGTCATCCATCTCTAAAAGAGTTTTGTTTCTGTCCAAACGATAACTGTTACCCTACTGCCCTAGTTTAGTGCCAATCGATACCCTCATCTGGGTCAACGTGGGTCATATTGCCTGCGTGACAAAGGTGAAAAGTTCAACCAAATTGTAAAGCTTTCCATCAATTATTGACGACAAAAGAGGAGACCTTCTAACTATTTGAAGAGGAAGATGATAAGAAAAATCAACAAAACTTGTTGTAGTATTATAAAATCTTGATATTTGTATCAAATCCAACACCCTTTAAGTTATACATTTCTCATAACTTAAATGCATCCGTAATAACTCTCCATTTCTTACCAATTGTTGTTCAATTTTTGGAATGTGCATTGAGGAGAAGCCCAAAGTCATGTGACATACATTTAGTAAGGGCACTTCAGATCAGCATATTCCGTGGGGCCCTATGACATTGCAGGCCCCTCCTGCTGCAGCTCCCAAGCCTGGCACCTGACGCCTTCCTGGCCGCCGGATCAAAAAATGTGCTCCGGGCAAGATATGATCATGTCTATTTCCACCCCTTTAAAATATTCCACGGTAGTGGAACTCTCTTGGAGTACCGAGGATGTTATTCTTTTACACCTTGCTGTCAGACTTCAAGACGTTATCAAACAAATCACGAAGTTAGGGGGTGAGGGAGGAAGAGGGTGTGGGGGACTACCTGAGTGGCGATGTGGTCGTTGCACTGCTAGCGGAAATGTGATGGTTTGAAGAAAATCAAACATCATGCTGCAATTGTTTAAATATGGGATGAAAAAAATACAAGTAGGCACAGTAGTGTGTGAGAGCTTCTGGTGCACGCTGTTAAAACATGGATGCTTTTTTTATAGACATTTTTACAGATGGCAGTAACGGAATTCAAGATGGCACTGACTTCTTTTATTGCCCTGATCTAGGCCTTTATGCCTCGGAAATGTGTTGAGTTATTTCGAATGGATGTGTGCCTTTCATTACCCTGCCAACTTTAAGGACAAAATGGCAGGAGTATCACACCGTGAGGAATATGGGTGGTGTAAATCACTCCAAGAAGAATTTAACGTTCACATTTTCATTTTATTTTAAGTAAACTACATGTAAAGACAACATCATTTGATGAATGGATGTGTGCCTTTCCTAACCCTTTCAACTTCAAGTACAAAATGGCAGGAGTATCACACCGTGAGGAATATGGGTGGTGTAAATCACTCCAAGAAGAATTTAACGTTCACATTTTCATTTTATTTTAAGTAAACTACATGTAAAGACAACATCATTTGATGAATGGATGTGTGCCTTTCCTAACCCTTCCAACTTCAAGTACAAAATGGCAGGAGTATCACACCGTGAGGAATATGGGTGGTGTAAATCACTCCAAGAAGAATTTAACGTTCCATTTTCATTTTATTTAAGTAAACTACATGTAAAGACAACATCATTTGATGAATGGATGTGTGCCTTCTACCCTTCACTCAAGTACAAGCGAGTTCCCCGTGAGGAATTGGGTGGGGTAATCACTCAGAGAATTTAACGCCCTTTTTATTATTGAGTAATAATGTAAGACAGCATCATTTGATAAATCCTGTTTCCTCCTGGCGATAACCAAAAGGTATAACAGGATGTTTTTAAGGATAATAACATCATTAGTCTGAAAGCTTACTGATGATGAAGTTCATACTAGAACCATTTTTTCTGTGTAATATTTCCCTCTGATATGAAGTCATATTCGAGAAAACTGTATCTAAAAACCTTTAAAAAAATTAATATAAAAAAATACGAAAACGCATGCTTCAGTTGTTACAACCGAAAATTGAGGACAATGTGTTTACATGCTGAAAATTGTGCATGTTTTTTCCACCATTTTTCTCCTGACTCACTGGACTAAGCCCAAATTTTCAGGGTTTGCAATTTCATGGTTGATCACACAATACATGAACACTGTATGCGACTATTTTGTCAGCTCTATCAATCCTGTATAAAGCCTTAGAAGTTCAGCCACAAGACAAAAACAAAGAATACCTGGACTGATTTTGATTCTTTCAGTGGCAAACTTTGGGTGGAAACCCTGCACCATTATCAGTAAAATAGCTGACACACAAAAAAAAATGAGTTGATTTTTTTTCTTCAAAAGGGGTTATAATTTACAAGCTTCCCTGAAGTCCAAAGGCCATTTTTTTTATGATCATTTATCTCCATGGGATTTGCTTTGGGTAACTGAAGAAGGTTCTTGATGCAATCATTTGTTTGATTGAGGTTGAATCGTATTCTGGTCTTACTTATAATTGTCATAAATTGCTTTAAAAGAGGCGCTTGATGGGGGATATTTATCAAAAGTTGGAGTGAACAAGAAAAAAATGCATCCTGGGGAAATATTTATGTATGATTTTGTTTTGTTGTTGAGATGTGATGATAAGAAATTTGACAGACAAGTAAATTGGACAACCGGAAAACAAGTTTGTTGAAGGGGGAAAACAAGAAAGAAACCGATGTTACATTTAATCATGTCCCCTTTTAAAGACCGAATGCTTACCAAGTCAAATCTACAGTCATCTTGAATACTGTGTTAAGCTGTCAGCCATTGTCAGAGCCCAATTTCATCGAGCTGCTAAGCACAACAATTTGCTTAGCATGAAATTATTTCCTTGATACAAACAGGGTTACCAACCAAATTTCCATGTGTTGCATACTGCTTGTTACTGGTATTCAGCTGTTGTTTGCTTATCCTGAAAATCACGTGGAAATTTGGTTGGTAATACTGTTTTTATCGATGAAGAAATTTCATGTTAAGCAAATTGTTGTGCTTAGCAGCTCTATGAAATTAGGCCCAGGTATTTTCATGATTTTTCACTGATAAATTTTCTTGAAAGAGGCAAACTTGCCATCACGAAGATGAAAAGACTTGGCCCTTGTTATGACCAGACCTTCAGATAGATATTTGAAATGATGTAGAGAGCCTGTGCCTGTAACCTCTAACGTGTAACATTCTGCACCAAGGGGAAAATTGTTATTCCATTTTGAGGATTTTTAAATTTCACACATTCTCGCCCCTGCTGATCTTTTGACTTCATGTGAGGGCGCTGTTCAGCCCTGTGATGTCACATGGAAGTTTTTTTTTTTTTCGTGACAGCTCTAGTGTCAACAATTTTCCAGGGTGACAGGAAAGTGGACCCCAATGGGACGCAGACTTTGGAATCGGGAAAACAAAAAAGGGAATTAAAAATAAATTACCGAAAAAGGGAAGAATCTACGAGTCTAAATTCCCTTTAAACCAATGCCTTTCATCGAGCTCCTCCACGTGTCAAAAGACCACCCTTGTCGTCAGCGTAAATCTGGTCCACTCCACTATCTTTACGTATCTTTATAGTAGGGTCAGTGTCTACTGAACCACCACTGTGGCATACCATTGTTTACATGTTACGGACTTTGTTATGGTTCTCACATCCTTATAATTGGCCGGGGTACCAACTTGATGAGAAGCGGGTGACTGCCCCGAAGTCGTAGTGGGTTCTCCAGGTTGATGGTTCGCCAGGTTGATCGCCTCGATCTCTCCTTGTGGTCAGGATTTCAAATATGTCATGTTCTCTGGAGTGACTAGTCTTTAAGAGGCTGCTGTGGTTTGTTTGATATCGAACAGGCTCCTATATAACCAGGGCCAAGTTCCATAGAGTTGCTTAAGCAGAAAGTATTGCTTAAAAATTGTCTGCTAAGCAGAAATGAGTAGGATACCAATCACAAATGGTACATGTGACATGATAGTTTGGCTGGTAACCTTATTCTGGGAATGCAATTATAAAGATTTTAATTTGGTTGGGCACACCTTCAAAAAAATTCCTTAAAAGTACGTGTAGAAGCAATGTGCTAAATTGAATAATTGGTGCTCGAGGGTGGCAGAACAATTTGCCCGGAACCAAAACTAAAATTTGAAAATGGATTGCTACATGTATTTGTGAGGGCTAAAATGACATTCAATTGCAGCTACATGTTTTCGTCAATTTTTGAATTACCGGTGTGGCCAGATGCAATTGAGTTAATTCCATCATCGTCAAACCAGTTAGGTGAATGACTTTTGATGTTTAGGAAACTGTGCACATTTGTGGGTTGCGGATGAAAACTGCAGTTGTTCCTGCCATGGTCATCCCAAATTAGGCCTATATCCATCCCAGCATTGCACTTTTTGTGGGGTCGCTGGGACTTCACCAAAAAAAAGATATGCGTTGCCACAACAGTACATTTATCTGCACAACAAATCAAGCCTTGTGTTATTTTTACAGACACAGTTTGGCTGTCAGTGTTTTTTTTTTGAGGACTCAACTGGGCGCAAGGAATTTGGGATGGAGTAGGGTGTGTGTGTGGGACAGATTGATAAGGTATTGGATAAAGTAAGAGGTGTCAAGATTGAGCTATCTGTCAAGACATTGGTCTTAAGTGTCTGTCCAAAGTTTTCTCAAAGAGTATTGGGGGGGGGGCAATACTCTTTGTAAGACTGTAAGAAAGGAAAATAATGGTATTTGTACAGTAGTATCTGAGCACATTTTAAAATACTGAAAAATGTAGTAGGGATTGTTTTTGTTCTGCTGTGTTTTCCTTCCTTCAAGAAAGGTATGAAATTCTGAGGTGAATTTAGGATTGTTTTTGTTCTGCTGTGTTTTCCTTCCTTCAAGAAAGGTATGAAATTCTGAGGTGAATTTAGGATTGTTTTTTGTTCTGCTGTGTTTTCCTTCCTTCAAGAAAGGTATGCAATTCCGAGGTGAATTTAGGATTGTTTTTTGTTCTGCTGTGTTTTCCTTCCTTCAAGAAAGGTATGAAATTCTGAGGTGAATTTAGGATTGTTTTTGTTCTGCTGTGTTTTCCTTCCTTCAAGAAAGGTATGAAATTCTGAGGTGAATTTAGGATTGTTTTTTGTTCTGCTGTGTTTTCCTTCCTTCAAGAAAGGTATGAAATTCTGAGGTGAATTTAGGATTGTTTTTGTTCTGCTGTGTTTTCCTTCCTTCAAGAAAGGTATGAAATTCTGAGGTGAATTTAGGATTGTTTTTTGTTCTGCTGTGTTTTCCTTCCTTCAAGAAAGGTATGAAATTCTGAGGTGAATTTAGGATTGTTTTTTGTTCTGCTGTGTTTTCCTTCCTTCAAGAAAGGTATGAAATTCTGAGGTGAATTTAGGATTGTTTTTTGTTCTGCTGTGTTTTCCTTCCTTCAAGAAAGGTATGCAATTCTGAGGTGAATTTATGGCTGTGTTTTCACTCAGGATCTCTGTCAAGGTGCACTACAGCAAGTATCAGATACTGATGTCTCTTCATCCACAGAGTGTAATTAACCATGACATTGCTAGGCTTGTGTTTCATCCATGGTTCCTTTCTCAACGCTCCTCCGTCTTAACACCACATTGGAGACTTGAAGTCTATTAGAATGTGACCACATGAACCTCAGAGGGTGTCAAGTGGGGGTTTGTGGTTGGCCGAGTGTACACAACACCGTCACCACCACCACCAGACTTATTATCAAATTAAACTGTTATCCCAATAAAGACCATTTATATAGTCTTGCTTTGGCTACTCTGACAGTAGAGCAAGGATTTAAGAGCAAGTTTTTTTCAAGAATGCTGGTGATAATTTTCACTTTTTTTCTGCCTAAGGCAGTGTTGCTTCTGATAAGTTTCTTGACATAAGTTCTTACGAGGACTCCTGTGCACTTGACCGTTGTCTGTCTCATCATGAAGGGGTTCTGGAGTGAGATGGAACATTCTTTAGATTGGCTGGAAGCGGAACATGATTGATGCTCCGCATGGTTTGTTTAGAATTTCAGAAACATTGGCGGAAACAATTTTTATAACCGACATTCAGGTTGGCTCGGTGGTTTCTTCGCTGCCTTTTTGTGGACCCTCGGTTTGAATCCCAGACAGGGGCCTTGCATGTGGATTGGTCCTTACCTGATTGCGTGGGTTTTCCCTATTGGGTTTTTTCCTTCTACACACATCTAAAACTGACATTTCTTCATCATCTTCTCTACACACGTACGTACAGGCCTGCGGGGTCACAGTGCTAGTCACTTTTGAGAGTCCTTTGGTTTCGTTGCCACAAAGATATAACAACAATCATAATAGTGTTCCCAAAGTAAATATCATGAGTTATTTATGAAAAACTGTACCCGACTCGCTTTTACTTACATCATGAAATAAGAGTACAAACATGTGTGAAAGAAAATGAGTGACAGACTAACCACCACCAAAAAAAAAAGCAGAGAAAGGAAACACTTTTTAAAAGTATTTTGTCAATGTCCGCCCTCATCAAATCAAAGTCCCGTAAATATTGCCCAATCTAAAATTCTTTCCATCATATTTTTCCACACCCCCCTTTACTGGATACATTTCCATCAGGGGCTTGTTGGAATGTGGACTGAGTACAAGTCATTCATTGAGCAATCGAAGATCACAAACTGCGGGGGTATCCACCCACGAGACCCACACAAGAAATCCGATGATTTATGCATGGAGTCTCAAGCACCATGTATGGGGGGCCTGTGGTTGAAAAGAAAGGAATAAATGTATTGCTATCGTTATTCCTGGAGGTATATATTTTTTTCTCTGTTCAGAGTTTGTGGCGAAAAAAAAATAAAAAAAAATGAAGAAGCTGATCTGTCTTGAATGGGAGTGATGAGCTGCAAGTAATAGGGTCATTAAAAATGGTCTGGCTCAGTAGGCACTGTGGATGTGGTGTGCGTGACTGGGTCCAACTGAATGATACAGTATTATTATCCTACAATATCTAGGATGTTAGCATGGTGATTGATCACACCACAGCTCAAGTTTGAAATGTAATCGGGCCCACAAGTTTAGAAATTCAAGACCGATTGTGTGGATGACTTTCAAGAGCGGTTTGTCGCTAGTTGTAAAATTGAAAAGTCTGTTCTTTCGTCGTCATTTTGTGAAGTGTTTAACGGTGTGTGTTTCCGAACTTTGGATTTTGGACTAGCTAGGTCAAAACGAATTGTTTTACTCATTTCTAGCAACAGCATTTCAAGCAACAATGTTTCAAGGTATATGGGTTTTGAGGCATTACACGGTGAGGTATCGATGTAAATTCAGTTAGCGGAAACACCATGTGTATATCTACTTTGCTGTGTAGATTTTGTTCTTTAGAGAACTTGTCTTGCTATTTGTTCTACTGCCGCGGAGTAAATATTCGGAGAGACTTCTCAGTTCTGAAAAGAACTGTCCTGCATATTAACTACTACCTGGGGCGGAGGGTAGGACATTTCAAAGAATGTGCAAATTTGTGAACAGTTATATTTTCAATCTTACCAATGTTGTGCACACCCTTTAAAATTACAATTTTCCCCTTAATATTGAGCAATGTGTGGCTTTCGCGAACAGAAGTACAAACTGGTGGCTGACATGAGATCTGTGCTCAACAGGTCTCTGTGTTTGCATTATGACAAACGGAAGAATTGAAACGTTGTCCACTTAAGAAAAATAAAGAAGAAGAAAAAAAAAGCTTCACATTTTAGAAGGCTCTCAAAGAGAGTTGGCCCAATTGCCGCGGCGATGAAAGATGAGGCAATCGCTTGTTTCTCAGAGAGATCCTTCACTGTGTTTTTGTTTGGCTTTAGGGAATTCCTCTATTCATATCGGGGTGAAGTCTTTTGATGCGACCGTCTGTCTGTAAACCCTGATTGGATGCATATTAAAGGGATTATGTGGGATTATCTCTTTTGGATCTCCCCAGGGGATTCAGATGGTATGACAGATTGTCTACAGAAACAATTTTTCTCAAATTAGGAGATTCAAGGGAACCGAGTGATGGGATATTAAACATAAATTTTGTGTCGAACTGCAAGCTTCCTTTTTTTGAGAAAATCCTGATTTTGTTTGGAATAATTTGGATTCTACCAAAAGCATCAAAATCAATTCATTGAAGAAACGGATATTGTTAGTATCGGGGTTTTTCTGTGATTTTCAGGGTCGGGTTCTGAGGAGGAGATTATCATGTATTTAACTTTTCTCTGCGTGGGACTAAATTTTTTTAAGCTATGAGGATTAAGTGGTCATTGGTACTTGGCATTTCGGCTCGGATTAAGATACAAGTTACTAGAAAAACTCTCAACTATCCGATTCAGAAGTGACTGGTGGACACATTTCATTCGGTTAATTCTGCATTTTTTATATGAATGTATCCACTGGAAGTAATTCAAAGAGAATGCAGGCCGCCAAGCAAGTTATGGGGTTGTAGTTGAGCCCACTCAAGACACTGCACCTGCAAATGATCCCCCTGATATACAGATGAGTTACAGCCTCCACGTTATCGTCTTCTTTAAAGTCCAGACAGGTCGCCCAGTCTCATCAAGACTGCGTCCTCCCCGAGGATAAAGTTGAGAACCTTCGGGGACATTCGAGTCTTCCATCTGAAAAAACCCACCTTTTTTTTTTTTATTGGCATTTTGGCCGCCGCCGATTCTGCTTTGAGCAGGTCGAGCGACGAAATTGGCTTTTTAAGTATCGGGAGGTGAATAGCAACAGGGTTTTGCAACCAGCTTAAAGTCGCTGGAGGGTTGTAAGAGATAGTGGTGGCTGAGAAGGCCACTGCTCTTGATGCACTTGCTTCATAAATTAGCAGGAGAAATTGGAGACCGTTTTCTGGGTTGAGATGATGACTCAGTGACAAAAATGGAATGAATTCCGATTCCCTGTTCACACTTTTTTTATATTTGTTCGTAACAATTTTTTTGCCTTCTTTATGAATGGCATTATGAGTGGCAATGTTTGTTTTCCTCTCAATCTTTTTTCGTTGGTGACATGATGTGGTTTGATGATTGTTGGAAAAACTATATGCAGACTCGCTTAAAATCAAGTGCTGTCAAGTCACCAATTTTCATGAAGGAAAAAAATCTTCATTTGAAATAGTCTCATCAATTTCAGCAATTTTTATGGCAATATAAATAAGCATTGTCAGTTGAAAGTGGTGGTTGAATCCATTCTCACTTCTTTTTGCCTCGTGTGGCAATAAAAGTAAGCAAAGTCACAGTACGTTATCATCATGCAAATTCTTATTTGAATAACAAATTCGTTAACGCCAAGCGTTTAGACATGTTTCTTGAAATCAAAATGGATTTAATAGATATGCTCGTTAAACAAAAGAAAAGCAAACAAACAAAACAAAACGTTGCCCCATTTCTTTAAAAAAGAAGATAATGCACTAGGATATTTAGTGTCGCTATGATATTTGAATTTAGCACAGCAGTTCTCCATAAAATATAATAAAGTCAGCATGGTACAGACTCTCACAAAGCAAGGCCGCTGTTGGCTAATGGCTCGAACATTTATAACTATGCAGCCAATGGCAAGGTATAAAAGAAGGCCGGTTGTTTTTGTTGTATGATGCCTGGAGTGTTGCTTCTCTTTTTCCCATCACCCTCTCCCCCCCCCCCTCCAACAACATTACCAAATTAGCTTGGCCGAGGTATTAGGAAATTAGAGACTACTGTAAGCAGACATCGAGATCCAAATCGTAAAGGTCTCGCTGATAAGTTGTTTCCTGCAGTGCGACGACCGAACATTCAGACGAGAAAGCCTGTCGCTGCCGCCATGTTTTCTTCTGATTGGTTTTCTGTGTATTGCTTGTGATGTCTCAGGACCTTCTCGAAAACTTCTTGAGCTTTACAAAATGTTCTTGAAAGAAGTACAAAGGAATCACCTAAGGGAGAAAGAAATAGTCTACACCCTTTAGTTGAGTGTTTCTGGGGATTTCTGTAATCCTTGTAAATTGTAACATTTGGGAGGTTGTGGGTTTAGAAGAAGAGGGAACCCAGACCAACTTGTCATTTTTTCAAGAATTTCCACACTCGTCAAATGTCATCCCTGGTATAATTATATTCAAGTCGTCCCATCCCTTCAAAAGCAAAATGACAATTTGGATTTCTCTGAATTTTGCGACTGAATTTGTTCTTGCAATGTCTGATAGATGATAGACCTTGAATTACACGAGGCCATGGCCTGCCACAGAAGAGGCCATGGCCTCTGTTGCCCCTGGTCTTGCCCCTGGTCTTGTCCTTGGTGCCCCTTCAAAAGTCTCCAATACACTTTGCACCTTTTCCAATGGAAGTGTCCTTTGCAAAATGAAAAATGGCCTTGCCCTCTCAAGGATGAAATACCAGGCCTGAGAGGAGAGGAGAGATAAAATCACGGTCTTGTAGCCCCAGTGATGCCTTTGGTTATATGTTTAAAGACTTCTCAAAAACATGTTTTAAAGTAATGCACACAAAATAATTATTTGATTGTTTGTTAGGTTTTTTTGCTATGAAATTCTTTATAGAATTGCAGATGAATTCTTCCCTGCAATAAAATGTCTGCAGAAAGAAATCCTTGTGGGACTTAAAATGGCCTCCTGGGTGTTCCTTATTAGGGCAAATTACAGAAACATCTCGGTGGAAAATAATTTGTGGCTATGTACACATTTTGATTGTTTATGGTTAAACAATCATTAATTTATGAGGTGTGAAAAAAATGACATTGACATGCTGTGCGTGGATTAGCACTTGAGTTCATGTAGTATTTTGAACTCTGAGTCGGAGACGATTAGAAGCGCCCTGGCCTGGGGTAAAAGTACAGCAGCTGGATGGACATTTGTTGGCTGAATTAAAAGGACAGTTCTAGACGGAGGGTTATCATCGCTGAGGTATCAGCGACGACAGACGTGATTACTGCTTCTGTAACTGTGTCTATTCGCTGTTTCTGAAACTATCTACAGAGTGATCTTACAGTAAGACAAATCTACGATCTTATTACTTCTGGATGGGATGATACCGGGAGACTGCATTCCAGTCTAATAAATTGACGGAAAGCTTCAAACTTAAATGGTTTATGGAGGAGTGTCTTTCAGTGTAATTTTCAAGAAACAAACCGTGGAAGTGATAGTTGAAAAAAACATGTTGAAAAAATGGAAATTCATCTAGGCCTACCGGTAATATTCAAATCATTTTTTTTTTACCTTCATTTATTTTTTGAGGGGGGGGATGGGGATGGGTGTAAATTTTTGTCAGTTTCTCATCAAGAAAGCAGAAATATCTTGTAGGATTTGATCAAAGTGGTCTTTTGAGATTTCTCTCAAAGGCTGTGAAACTTGATACTGATTGTTACACCAGCCCTTTAATTTCCCTGTGGAAAAAAAAAAACCTGTGTTCCAGAACAGATCTTCGTCCTCATTCATAAAAAAAAAGACAACCCCAGCTTAAAACTCACCCGGTACCCCGATGGGTTAGGGGCCAACTGTTAAGGTTACACATGTTTCCCATAGAGGACTCAGTCCTTAGGGTGATTGGGTCACCTTCAATGTTAATAACAAACAAGGCATTTGATACCCGTCTTAGAATAAGATCTCATTAAAAACCAGTTCCACTTACCGGCACCTTTTATGTAAGAGTCGCGGAAACGGGCTTTGTTGTTCATGTAAACATGTTGGTGTACACGCGAAGGTAACTGTGTACTTAGACTGTAGTTGTTGTTGTTTTTCTTTTGTGTTATAAATGACATAAAAGAAATTCTTTTGGGGCAGTTGAACACTTTTGAGTCTCTTAGTCTTGGAAACTTTTGGGTTAAATCATGGCCCATTTTTACGGCTCTGCTCACTGTCGAGTTCTGCGCTTACGGCCCTTAGAATTTATCTGCTTTGCAGGACGTGTAAGCGCAGAATTTGTCTGCGTAAGCAGAGCCGTGAAATTGGACCATGTTGTCCTAAAGAATGTACGCATACTCGAGAGTATTGAAAATAAACTGGTTCCCGTGCAATCAAGAGGATATTGTTTGGCATTTTCCTGCTTGGGACAAAAAATTTGAAGCTTTCTCGAATTTTGAGCAAGTCAGCCTAGGTAATCAGGAAGATATTGTCTGAAATGTAAACTGGTTGAAAGAAGCCCCTCTCAGACTACATGTGTCTGATCTGGAGGACATTTCAAATTCAATTTGCTTCAGCCATTTCAGCTGTTATCCACACCCACCAGAAGTAAAGGAAATTAATGAGGTGCCTCGGGTAAAACCCTCATATTGGGTTCAGTAATTGCCATCCAAACCAGTGTGGTTGTCCACAGATACGATTTGAAAGACGCTGTTTTTTTATGTGTACTTTTTACGCTGGAATTTGGTCTAATGAACCAACACTGCCTCAGATAATGGCTGACTCTATGGGAGACAGTCATCCATTCAGGAGATTGTGGTGTGAAGTTTGGTTGCCCTTGGCAACTGGTCAACCTCTGAGTTCAAGACCGCCTGGTACAATAAGCCTTAATCACTTCAGTTTTTTAATGTAATAATATTCTAATTTTTTCCCCTTTCAACATCTGATCTTTGTTTTAATATTTTGTTCATGCGAATTCACCCCAAACAAGGCAAAAAGCCACTTTTAAGATGAATTTAACTCGGGGGGGGGGGGGGGGGCTGAAGGTAGGAATTGATATTCCCCTTAAACAATCAAGATTGTGGGATGGAGGGAAACATGCACCAGGCAAGGAGTTCCAAAGAGATACAGTACACGAATGAAAACATTGTTGGACTGGCTCTATTGTTTTTACATCTCAGCAAAGCAAGAGTGTATGGGTGAGAACAAGCAGAAAGCCTGGTTTCACGCTCAAAACACCCTGATCATAGTATTTCACTACACTGTTCTGGAATCCAACCTTTCAGCTAATTTCATCTTGTCAAAAAAAAAAACACTCTACAGAGTTTTATATGTGTGGTTGTTTTTACCTTTCTCTTTTAAAATTGCAAATTGCATATCTGACTATTGCTGTGTTGGATATATAGAAGTCAGATTAGACGAAAAAGGTTTGTGTTTTTTCAAGTAAATTATGGCCATTTGAGGGAGACCAATCATCAAAAATGTAATGTAATTACTGGCCGGCCCTCTATAGTCAAATCGTTTTGTCACCCTTTAAGAGGCACTCTCACAACCAAAGGTTTTCCTTGGGCTTTCTTAATTGACGAGATGTTTAGTAAATGTTAATGGCAATTTGCGTGTTCAAATATTAAAAGTAGCGTGGCTGATGTGAATCTTCATGCTTATTTGTGTAGTTCAGTATAGAATTGTGTTTGTATTGGAGTAGATGACAGACGCCGCTCGACAGCCATTTTGCTGATATTGGAACCAACCAAATATCCGCATAGTTTCAGCCCCAATTTATTTATGTATTCATAGAAAATATGGCAATAGATTATTATCAATGGATTCAATTAAGTTGAAAAAAGAGAGAAAATATTCCACCCCACCCCAACGCGTCACTCCGTCATAAAAAATAAATTTAAAAAGAAAAAAAAAAAAAAAAAAAAAAAAAAAAAAAAAAAAAAAAAATGATTCATGAAATCTCAGCAGTTCCTGAGATCGTCCAATCATCTGAATAAATTATTACCATTAACACAAGAATACCGACACTGTTTCCACATCCCAAAAGTCGGCACTTATCCCCCCATCTGTAAAACCCTCGTGGGACCCATGTATAATTTTTTTTACCCCCATCGAGGGCAATAAGTAGATGCCCCCTAGGCAATACACTGCCTGTAATTGCCAAGAATAATGTGTTACCAGTACGCTGGTACACGCTGAAAATTCATTACTTTTTCCCGGAGCCATGAGTTGTCCGCAAGTCAATATAAACGGAAAGATGATCATCTGAGTGGGTCATTATGCTTCCCTTTGGATCAGACTACATATTAAACGTGGCTTTCTTGATGTGTAAAACGTAGGGGCTACGAGGCGACATGTAGATATGTGTACAATTCATCTGGAATGATAATATTGCTGGAATTATCTTACCGGGTGAATGGTTTTGGGGATTTGGAAGAGAAGCCAACGTCTGTACACGTTAGAAAAACAGCAAATCTTAAATTTTACAAATTCAGATGGAGGTTAATAGAGAGACAGTCATGGGAAATAAGTAATCTGGCATAGAGCAGTCCTTAAAGGAAGGATATACTTTTGGTAATTGTCAAAGACTGGTGTCCTCACTTGGTGTATCCCAATATATGCACAAAATAACAAATCTGTGAAAATTTGGGCTCAGATGGTTATCGAAATTGCAAGAAAATAATGAAAGAAAAAAAACCCTTGCTGCATAGAAATGTGTGCTTTCAAATGCCTGATTTTAGTGAGAAATCACCTCTTTCTCAAAAACTACATTACTTCAGAGGGAGTCGTTTCGCACAATATTTTATACTATCAGCAGCTCTCAGGTGCTCCTTACCAATAAGTTTTCACTGGTAATGTATTTCTTGAGTAATTACCAAAAGAATCCATTGCCTTTAAAGGGCTTGCACAACATCTGAAAGATTGAAAGTATAAATTGCTCACAGGTTTGCACATAACTTACATGATATGAAGATGGTCATGGTGGAAAACTTCCCGTGAAATATTTTTTGTCTGAAATGTTAGTTTTTGGGAATAGTTTATTTTGATCTTCTGCGTTTGAAAACAGTGATATTTTTTCCACGCGGTTTTATCATGTCTCCGATGACCGATTGAACTTAAATTTTAACAGGTTTATTATTTCATGAATATTTTGGGTTACACAAACTGGTCTTTTTCTTGTCCTATGGCCACATGGTCTAAATTAAAACCTAAACTAACGTAAAAATTTTCCCTTAAACCTTTATAAAATCGACTAATTATATTTTTGTCTGCTTTTTCTGTCCATATCAACAACCATGGAGGTTTGACAAACTTGGCTTTCTATTGAGGACAACACATTATTTTTTCCTTCCATTTTTTTTTTTTTGGGGGGGATGGAATCGAATCTCCTAATTCTCGGATTTGATTTGTGAATCACACAGCACCTGTGTCAACAGTGCAGACCCCAGTCTCTTCTTTCTAGTTAATTATTACTACCCTGATGGCCGGCCGTGCAGCTCATATCCTCTCAGCTCATTATTCTGTGGGGCCCTCTTGCGTAAACTGTTCTCTTTCCTTTTCATTCCGGGGCAATTCCGCTGTATTCCAGACTATTTGCATTTGCCTACATTTGTCCCGTCAGGTGTGTTTTTTTTCGGTCGGAAGAAGAGCTTATTAGCTGCTCAGGTTAAAGGATGATCAGTCTATGAATAAATAAATAAATCTCAGACAAGAGGGGCTTGTAACATGCTCTTTATTTGAATATTGATGGAATTCAGAGATAAAAAAGTGATTATTACTATTCCTTATTTGGGTGGGGGTGGGGGTGGGTGGGGGGGGGTGGGGTGGTTGGCATGTTGAAATGTAGAGAAGGTCTTTTTATTTTAAGTAGAAGCTGTGGACATACAATCTGCAATCTGATAAGGTTTGCAGTAACACCATGTACATGAGTAGGATTCAAAACATTGCATTGTGGGAATGCAATCGAGTAAG
Source organism: Pycnopodia helianthoides (assembly GCA_032158295.1). Taxonomy (NCBI): domain Eukaryota; kingdom Metazoa; phylum Echinodermata; class Asteroidea; order Forcipulatida; family Asteriidae; genus Pycnopodia; species Pycnopodia helianthoides. The sequence continues at coordinate 3,312,398 of CM063248.1, read as the reverse complement.
GTTTGAAGTAACACCATGTACATGAGTAGGATTTGAAACTTTGCATGGTGGGAATACAATCTAGTAAGGTTTGCTGTAACACCATGTACATGTACATGAGTAGGATTTGAATCGTTGCATGGTGGAGATACAATCTAGGGAGGTATGTGGTAACACCATGTACATGAGTAGGATTTGAACTTTGCATGGTGGAGATACAATCTAGTAAGGTTTGGTAACACCATGTACATGAGTAGGATTTGAAAACATTGCATGTGGAGATACAATCTAGTAAGGTTTGCTGTAACACCATGTACATGAGTAGGATTTGAAACGTTGCATGGTGGAGATACAATCTAGTAAGGTTTGCTGTAACACCATGTACATGAGTAGGATTTGAAACGTTGCATGGTGGAGATACAATCTAGTAAGGTTTGCTGTAACACCATGTACATGAGTAGGATTTGAAACGTTGCATGGTGGAGATACAATCTAGTGAGGTTTGTGGTAACACCATGTACATAAAATTCTCTCTGTGAGTTGTGGTGGTTCTGAGAACCACTGGTTCTTTTCAGAACCACTACAATAAATCACAGAGAGAGCAGGCTTTTCACTATACCGGCAAAATCTCGCCATTCAGCTGTAAAGAGATCAAATGTAATAAACTTTTATCCCCGATGCAAATTTCACATCCAGCAAAAAAACTTGTTTACATGAAACTTTATTTTGTAATCATAATAGCAATGAGGGCATCATGCTGGGTAGTTGGTCCTGGGTATTTGCAACCGCCCACATTGGTTGGAAAATTCTCCAGAACGAAAGTGAAATGTAAAAAAAAAAAAAAAAAAAAATGGTGACCTTGGTGGGTTCAGTCAAAGATCCTTGATGTGATTCTAAAAACCACTGGCTCTGCAGGTGTTAAGCATATAATCCCGCATAATATCAAACACCTGCATGTGTAGAATTAATCTCAAAATCATCAGTCTGGGGGTATGGGGATCAATTTAAAGGGTGTGCACAGACACTGGTAAGAGTGGAAAGATAAAGGTTTACAGATTTACACTTAACTTTTTTAACACATGGTCATGATGGAAAACAGAAAACTTCCCGTTTTTTTTTTTTTTTTTTTTTTTTTTCTCTCGAGAAAAGGAATTAAACAGGTAGTTTTTGATCTCATAAGTGAAAAACCTGATGTTTGAAAATAGTGATAACATTTAAGTTTTTTTTCTCCAACTGTTTACTTGTGACTCTGATGACTGCAGTGGCATAACTTAACATTTTTGGGGAGGGTACAAGCGGGGGCAAAGGCACAATTGGCAGGGGGGGGGGGGGTTATTTAATGTATCGGACCATTCATTTGTGGATTTTTTTCAATCTCATGTGGGGGGGGGGGGCAAGGGTTCTGAGTGGGGTCTCCTATGGGTACGCCATTGGATAACCAAATCAAGCTTAAACTTTCTCAGTTTTGTTGTTTCGTGTATTGGGTCCCATAAAGTGCAAGACGATACTGGTCTTTGACAATGGCATGGTACAGCATTGGGTTTTTATCAAAAAACTGTCCCGTGTTTTTCCCGAAATATTTTCAAAGCTTCATTAACGTTGCTGCCCCTTTAGGGAAAATGGTAGTGCATGGTTTGTCAATTTGTGCACGCATGATCGACTTGCTGTTGCCTTGCAAATGCTACCTCCATGGTTTAACATGATCAAGCTATCTCAAGAGAATTATCTCAGAGGTGACACTGGCTGCATTCTAGACCAAAGTATTTTTCGAAACGATGCACGGACCGACAGATGTCACGTACTCTTTTTCGATAAAAAGAAAAAAAATTCACAGTTCACATGCAAAATATCTCCACCACGTCTTTTTAAGGAACATTACAGAATTGGTAAGAAAAAAACTTGTAAAATATACTTTTTGATCACAGATTTACATAAAACTTACACGGTCTAATGATGATGATAGTAGAAAATATCCCTTGAAATATTTCTGTCTGAAATGCCATATTTGATGAGAAATGAAATATTTCTGTCTGAAATGCCATATTTGATGAGAAATGAATAAACTAATTATCCGACTGGAGTTTATCGCTCAGGGATCGTTTTATTCATTTTTTGAATCTATATGATTTCATGCAAATGTGTAATCAGTTTTTCACTATTTTCTCGTGACCCAGATGGCCGATCGATCTCAAACTTCTACAGGTTTGTCAGTATATGTAGATGGTGGATTACATAAAGTGCTTACACTGCCAGCAACTGTTTTGTTAGCAAAAACCAATCTGTAATGTTCCTTTAAAGGAACCATATTTTTTTCAATATTATTTTTATTTTGACCGATAAACTTTACACTGAGTGCTATGTTACAGGGTTGTCACTCTACCCCAAGGTATCATGTGCAGTGCTGTTATTTCAGGCGTTCATTGATACTATAGGCATGGTGCACGGGTATATGTATGCTCCATCATGCTCTATACCTACAGGCAAACGTCTTATTGTAACCACGGCTTCCCATTGAGAGAGGATTAAGAGCTAGAAGTGGGCACCTTTTTTTTTCATCATGTTTGTCCTCGCAGCTTTGTTAGCAAATCAGTCAGTAAATCTCTGTGGTGTCCCGGTGGTGTATGCGTTTGCAGAGTTTTAAAACGCAATCTGGGAGCAGTATCCCCGCCTAGAAATCACCATCAATAAAGTTCCACCGTGGGTCTCCCGCTTTACAAAAGCCACGGCATTATTATCACCGTTGTTGTCACGGTCCACACTTCACACCCTTTGAGTTTTTTTTTTTCCCGCGAAGCAAACAGTAACCCCATGACCCCAGCCTGAAAGCAAGCCTCTTCTCCGGGGAGATATTTTGTGTCTTTTGCAGCCGACCCTCTCACCCTACCCCTGGCAAGCATGCCCGACTCACAACTGCTTGTAGAGCATGATGGACGGCTCGCCACTCAAGACTTGACAGACCGTCTAATATGTTATCATTCAGAGGAAGTCTTTTTTTCCCCCTCTGAATGTGCTTTTTTTTTTACAGCCAGCCATAAATCCAGCCGGAGTTTTTGGTTACCCATCTGAGGTGTAATGTTTTGAGTGTTCCTTAGATCAGCAATCCATCTCTTCTTTATTGGCGTTTAATGACGGATTTTGTAAATATTTGAAACGCAGCGAGTTTTTGAGGTGCTTATGTTGGAACTGAGCTTCTTGAGAGCAAAGCCAACAAACGTTACAGAGTTTAAGACCCAAGTAATGTACACGCATGTGCATTATTAGATATTTAGACATGGTGCGGCCATCCTCTTTTTGTTTTGTCCCAAAGTGAGGCTTCAAGGGCAAGATAGTCTGCCACCTTTAGGGTCAAATGAAAGTCATTATTCATCACTGCTATAACATACAGGGAAGGTGACCATGGCTGACTATGGTAATCCTGTAGGGGAATGGACTGCACAGTGATGTTTGCTACCATGTAAGAACGAATGTTGACAGAGAAAACAGTGTGAAGCTCATTTTGTTTTTGAGCTGGAATGAACAGGAACTGCTGGCAGGGGGATAATCCGTTTTAAAAATACGCACTCTTTGATTTATTTGCAGGTCACGATTTATGATAACGGATACCCGTCACGGAGCGGCACCACGTTCGTCATTGTCCACATCGAAGATGAGAACGACAATGCGCCGATCTTCAACGAGAAGACGTACGCCAGCATCAATATCCCCGCCCGGGACCGTACCGACAATCGGGAGATCATCTACCGCGCTGTGGCCAAGGACGACGACATCGGGCAGAACGCCGAGCTGAGCTACATCATCTTGGAGGGGAACGAAGCGGGGAAGTTCGACGTCGAGCCCACCACCGGTATCATCACCACCAGCAAGCTGTTACCAGAGGGAGAACAGTTCAATCTAGTGGTGAGTACCAGTGAAATGAATGGTTGTTATTCAAATCGGTCAACTGATGTCTCATACAAAAAACAATTTGTTGAGTCCTTTAAAAAAAAAAAAAAAAATTACCTCTTTCTCAGTTGTGGTTGAAATACCTTGTAACTAACTGTATGACAGATTTTCAATTGTAAGGACGTAGAGCCAGTTATAGCAATCAAAGACACAAGAGAAAGATCCAATATTGGTTTTCTCACAGTTTTTAAAGATAGTATGGGGTTGAACAAAGAAGCAAAGTTTTCAAAGATCCTATAAATGTAACTTTGAAGCCATCTCAGGGGTTCTATTCAGGGTGTCTTCAGGAAAAACCTAAAAACCACCAAAACCCAGCCCCCAAAATGCTCAAACAAAGGAACCTGTTTTCTTTCCAACAGCTTGAGGTTCTAGACAACGGACGACCTACCCAGCAACGGAGTCGCTTCAGACTTGTCATCTTGATCGAGAAGGCCATCCAGCCGTCCGCCAACCCTCCAGAAATCTTTGATGCTTACGACAGTAGCGTATCAGAGAATGACGAAGTCGGAACATTTGTCACTAACGTCTTCGCCTTCGATATTGATGACGATGATGTCTGGTACAGCATCAAAGGTAATTCTTAGGTTTTTTTTTTTTTAAATTAGATCACCTTTAAAAAGTGTTTAACATCATGGTCTTTGGAAGACAAGATTCACTTCCAATTTCTAGTTTTCGATAAACACATCCTCCATCCATGATCTTGGTTTTGCGAATAGAAGGAAGAACTAAGTGAATTTATGGTGAGGTTTCGATCGTGGAAATCAAAATAAGAAGTTGTTGATTTTTGGGGGTCTTCAAATGTTGTTTTCTTGACTTCATCAGTATTTAAGACATGAATGATTCTTTGGAGAATTGGTACTGGTGGGAAATTTAGTGATCTTTCAGATCGATAAATAGATAAATATACATTTGTAATCAATATCTGATATTTGATAATTTGCAATCCTGTACTTTATTTGTAATTGTATAAAGGGGAGAGACTCGGTCCTCAAAGTTCCAAATTTTGTTTTTTATATTTATGCAAGTTCACTCCCAAATTAAGGCTAAAATCCACTCTTGGTTAAGGGGGCTACAAGAAGAAATTATCTAAGATGGAAATAATTCAGGGGAGCTGAAGGTAGGAATTGATATTCCTTTTAACCCCAGTGCCGCCAACATTCTGAAACGCCAAACAAAGTATCCATCCACAGGCCGCCAATGTTCCCATACGTTCTATTAGTCGACCAAAAAAAAATATATAAATGCCCTCTGGATAAAGAACGGCCAAAACACGACCGGCACGGAACCCTTCGAGCGCCGCCAACGTTCTGAAGCGTCAAACTGAATCTCCATTCACAGGCCGCCAACGTTCCTTTACGTTCTACTACTCGAAATAATATATATATATTATTATTTTTGTTTAAATGGCTGGCCTGTGGATTGAGAATTTTTAAAACAAGGCTGCCACTCTAAGGGTTAAAACAGTCCAGATTGTAGGATGGAGGGAAACATACACCACGCAAGGAGTTCCAAAGAGATGCAGCACGTGGAATAAAGCTGTTTGGATGGCTCTTGGTTCTAAAACATCCAAGAGTAAATGGGTGAAGTGAAGTTTTTTTTTAACTGTCAACTCTGTTTTTTTTATCTTGCCCTCGGTAGATGGAGATGATGATAAAGAGTTCTTCATGAGGCCATCGGACGGGGTCATCATCATTGCCTCAAAACTCGATGCGGAGAAGAAGAGCCTATACGATCTGACGATCGGAGTGTCGGACGGCTTTAATGAGATCGAAACACATGTGAGTGAAAACATTCATCGTAGTTTTTATAATCAGGGTTTACTGTTTACTTTTTTTAGTGACTGGCCAGCAGGACCGGTTAGCTTGTCTTTTCACTAGTCCGTCAGCTTTTCGCTAGTCCATTATTCACGTGAAATAGGGATGCCTTTCAACACTGAACTAGCCAGCTAGACCACTTGGAGTGAATTTTGACTGGTTCTCATGTGTTTTAACTAGCATTTTGGCCAGCGGACCATTGTTAAGGGAGAACGCTGGTAACAACTCTTGCCATTTCTATCATTCTGCTGCGGGCAGCAATTTGAATATTTAAAAAAAAAAATTTGGCATGCAGCTTTTCAGCTGATTTCCTTAATTTTGGTTTCTCAGCTGTGCCGTTGAAAATTGAAAGACACGGTACAATGTCTTGGTGCGCCTGGCTCTTTCCTCAAACGGCAGTTGTGTGCCTGTTTCACCATTGAACGAATGACTGGATTAATGAATCCAGTTTACCTGATGGAATAATTTCATGGAGGCATCCATGGAGGCTCGATAAGGAACGGTCTGATTTGGTTTTGCTGATTATTGATGTATGATAAGTCGGCACTTTTGGAGTCCTGTGGGCAAAATTGCCACTGTGTTAATTGACAATAAGTCAAGAAGAGTTAAACTAATTAACTGAAAATTTCCAAACCTTAATCTTGAATATTTGCTGTGAACTGACAAAAGAGAATGTTTATACTAAACAAAGAAAATGGCAGCAATGAATCATGGCAGATTTTAATTGTATAAAAGGGCAAATGAAAGAGACTGATTAAATATTTTGTAAATCCAACAGGTCCTTGTTACTGTGCTCAATGCGAATGATAACCCGCCCCTCCTGGAGCAACTGGAGTACACCGTCAACATCTACGAGAACACCACGGTCGACACGGAAATCCTCGTCGTCAAAGCCACCGATATCGACAAGGGAGACCGCATCACGTACTCCATAGAGAGTGCCTCCAGCGAGTCCAGCCTGTCCAAATTCGCCATACATTCCCGGTCTGGTGCCCTGACCACCACGGCGCCGCTGGATCACGAGATGCAGAAGGTGCACATCCTGACCGTGCAGGTCAAAGACCACACGTTTGTGACGCACCGTAACTACACGCGTGTCATCATCAATATTCTGGACTCCAACGATCACGCGCCGGAGTTTGGGGCGGACGAGTACGAGGGGAACGTGTTTGAGACGGCGGCGGTCGGCACCAGAGTCACCGAGGTGTACGCTTACGATAGAGACCAAGGAACCAATGCAGAAATCACTTACTCCATTGTATCAGGTCAGTGAACAGAGATTTGCCTGCAACTTTTTTTCTTCTCAACTTCCCCAAAACCTTTCCCCCCAAAAATATGAAAAATGAAATGAAAAATAAAAAATAATAATGAGTAAATAAAATGAACAACAATAATATAAGAATATACTAAAAGTAAACAGAAAACTTTGAAATTATGTTGATGTAGAGTGCTCAATAAAAATTAGTTTTTTAAATAAAGGGGCTATGATGTCTCTTTAAAAAAAAAATAATAATAATACAGAAATAGTTAAATTTCAAACTATTTTTTAATAAAGAAGAAGAAGGAAAAAAAAGAACTCTTTACAAGAAAAAGGGCCATAGAAAATGGGGTAAAATTATTCATCTGTAGTTTTTCTAGTAAAAAGGAAACTAAAACAAATCTTTTGCAAAGTATGATCTAGAAAGAATTGAAAGGCTCAGAATTTTAGGGCTAAGTTGCAGCTGAGTCATAAACATTTTTAAAAAGCGTCACCATGGAGCTGATCGGGGCCCAATTTCATAGAGCTGCTTTAAAAGCACAAAAAGTAGCTGAACAAAATAAAAGTATGCTCACCGGAATAAGGCTACCAGCCAAAATACCATGTCACATGTTCAATTTGTGACTGATATCCTGCGTATTTTGGCTAAGCAGAAGATTGTTAAGCAATTGAAATTGGGCCCAGGGCATGACCAGACCAGTCTGAGCCACTCCATACATAGGGGTTACCAAGTTCATTGTAGCTTCTTCCACACTCTCTACCTTTGATTTTCCCCCATTCACCTTACTCTATTCATCTACCTAACCATCTTTACAACTCCTCAGGTCATTCACCCCCATCACAAAAGCCCCCCTGTGCACCCCCCTTCAATGAGCAACCCCACTGGGTTACAATTTGGTAAAATCCCACCCCATTATCGCTAACTGTGGGGTTTTGTTGTCGAACAATGGATGAAGGAATCTGTGATGAAACAAACTTAAGTTGGTGGTGGTTGGAGTAGTTCCTTTATAAAAAGGATGTTGAACAGGGCTTGATGATAGGGGCCCACTGTGGCAGCTCTGTACAGGTTGTTGGTATTGTTAATTATTATTATAACGTTCTGGTAACAAAACCAAGGGACCCTCAAAAGCAACTAGCACTGTGACCCGTAGGCCTGAAGATACCTGTGTAGAGAAGCCAATGAAGAAATGTCACTTGTAGATGTGGGAAGGAAAACAAATAAATAGGGAAAACCCACGCAATCAGGTAGGGACTGAAAACTCTATCCACGGAGCGGGGCGCCAGTCTGGGATTCAAACTGGGGTCACAGAGGTGAAAGGCAGGGGTGAAACCACTGAGCCGATCTGAATGGTTGACATCTTTGTTCTGCAGCTGTGGTTGTTAAGAAAGGAGCATTAACAAGTTGTCTGTCTACTTGTGGGCAGGCAACGACTTGTTCCTTTTCAAAATTTGGGGTCATTTACATCTTGCTACCTGTGTTGACATTTGGATGGCTGTTAATCAATTGTTACAAAATTGATCGAAGGCAAACTGTGGACGTCGACTTAAGTGAAATTTGTTTTTTGGGGGAGGGTATTTTTTCCTTAGGGGTAAGGAGTTATGAGGGGAAAGTAGGTGGTCTCTAAGAGCTTGCCACCATTTTTCAGCTGCTAAGAATAGATTTATTTGCTAATTACAAAAGAGCAGGGGACCAGTCTGAGTCAATGAACACAATGTGCCATTTGACTGGTAACCTGCATGGCTCGTGTAAGCGATAAGTTTACGTGGAAAGCAGCTTTCCAGAATAGACGAATCAATTTTGGAAATTCATTTAAAAACTCTGAATATTTCATGTCGTCCGCTTTTCACCTTTATTTCTTTGATTTGCTTATTCATTAAAATTCTTCCATTATGTCACTCCATTCTTCCCCCATGACCCACAGTTACCAGGCAAGACAGACCAGAAGGTTTGGTCCGTTATTTCTTGTACAATACACAAGGCATCATGGATGATTCGTGCATGCCCTGTATATAGTCATTCTATGTATAACCACCACACCCTAACCAACACACACACACATGATGAATGTAGAAGTTGTTAGAGTCGTAGTATGTAGTCCATTTAACTCACCACACTCGTCATGTACATGTAGTTTGATTCAGATGAAATGTTGAGAGAAATAATTATGTATTTTTTATGTCAGTGGTCTACTCATGACCGTAAAATCAGAGACCGAGAACCTGACCAGACTAAGACAATGACAAAGACCGAAAGACACATCTTGATTCGTCAGGATTTTTCCTTCAGATTTTCTTGAAAGACCTTTAACATGCTGCCACCATCTTGGTCATGTTCACCGTATCCAATAACAGTAATGAATACTGATATTCATTGCACCAACATAGAACTAGACTGTTTTTCTCTTCCAGCCTCGGTTTGGGTGCAATGAGTTGGATTGGAGTAAAATCAAGATGGACGCACCATGATAAAGGTCTATAGGGAAGAAGGGCACAGCTCTTGTTGTCGGGCAAGCAACTTTCAGCCGATCGGCTGAATTCCTTATGTTTGGTTTCTTAGCTATGCGATAAAAAATTGTAAAAAATAAAGTACAAAGCCTTGCTGTGCCTGGCACTCTCTTTTGACAAACAAATATTGATGCAATAAAAATGTACAATTGAATTTTTTGGGGATTTTTTTTTACATGTTTCCGTTACTTGTGAAGCGTAGATGCATCAACTGTCTAAGACTGTGACCTAGACCAAGACCAAGAACACAGCGACTGAGATTAAGTCTTGAAACCGACAATACCTGGTCCTTGGACCAGCATTAGTACTACCTACATCATCGATATCAAATAACGATTGTACTTTAGAACTTAGATATTCATGTTTTAGTCTCAACTAATTCTGAGCAATTTTTAGCCTGCAGTGATGCGAGTGCAGAAACGTTGAACTGATCCCAGGATCAGCACATGTTAATTTCATCTTTAAAAAATAACCAAATACAGACATTTCATAATGTTTTTATAGATTAACTAGCCACAAACATTTTTGATGCATTTTGTTTGCTTTGCTTTAGATTATAATGTAGATAGCAAGATTGCATGTTTTTAAAGTCAGTTATTTAAAAATATATAAATTCGTTGCTACTTTCTCGTGTTGCATTTGAATGACACTTTTTCTGCAAAGGTTTTTTCTCTCTTTTTACTTAGTGCCTTCTTTTATCTGTTACTGATTATCAAGTTTCTATGCCTGATTCACTTCAAAATGTCTGCGTTTTCTCTATGAGGTTATAAAATGTAGTGCAAGATGTTCCGAAATTGCAAGAAATGTGGGCCCACTGTCATGGCTCTGCTTACCAAGGAATTCGGCGCTTACAGTCTATAGATTCACACACTTAAAGGCAGTGGTTACTTTTTGGTAATTACTCAAGAAATACATTACCGTAAAAACTTACTTGGTAAGGAGCAACCTAAGAGCTTCAGGCATGAAGCCTTTCTCAGGCATTTGAAAGCACACAATTCTATGCAACAAGGGTGATCTTTCTTTCAGTATTTTCTTGCAACTTCGATGACCAATTGAGCCCAACTTTTCACAGGTTTGTTATTTTATATGCATATGTTGCGATACACCAAGTGAGGATACTAGTCTTTGACAATTACCAAAAGTTTATCCTGCCTTTAACAGGGTGCTGTAAGCGCAGACATCTGTAGACATTAAACTGTAGGTTTACTTCTTATCTATCTGATTGGCATGCATTAGAATTTGTTTGTATAAAAATGGCGAAGAAGTTTTTTAAACACATTTTCTGTTTTTTTTTTGGGTGGCAGGAAACATCGGAGAAGCTTTCAGCATTGATCCTGTACTGGGTACCCTCACAGTAGGCAGGGAGCTGAACAGAAAAGAGAAGGCCAACTTCTTCCTCCATATCCAGGCCAGCGACCATGGTCTGCCCACCCTCAGCAGTCTAACGACCGTCTCCATAGCCGTCACCCTGTCCAATAACGCCCCACCAAGGTTTACTGATGATGAGTACATGGTCGAGCTCATGGAGAACCAGATGCCGAATGAGTTTGTGCTTGAGGTGGCCGCCATCAGTCGGTCGTCGGTGTACTACCAGATTCTGAAGGGGAACGACTTGTATCATTTTGACGTGAACGCCAACACCGGCGTCATCACCACGGAGGTCTCGTTGGACTTTGAGGAGATGATGTTCTACAACCTGACGGTGGAGGCGACCAACCTGGTGGGGCTGCACAGCACCACGCAGGTGTTGGTGCACGTGCGCGATGTCAACGACAACATGCCGCACTTCATCTCGTCAAGCTACGAGGGCAGCATCACAGAGTCGGCGCCATTGTCTAGCGTCGTCCTGGATCTGAATAATCAGCCGCTGGTCATCGCCGCGCTGGACGCCGATTCAGACCACAACGCCCAGCTGGTCTATGAGATCATGGAACCGGATGCCCAGAGATACTTTGTCATCGATCAGAACACCGGCGCCATCCGCACTCGGAAGATCCTGGATCACGAAGACATCCCCACATTCCAGTTCAAAGTTCAGGTGAGGGACTCGGGAGTTCCCGTGCTCTACGCAGCAAGCCCCGCCCACGTCACCATCAACATCATCGACATCAACGACTCGCCTCCCCAGTTCACGCAAGACACCTTCAGGGCCGACGTCCTGCTCCCAACCTTCAAGGGGGTGACAGTTCTGACCGTTACGGCCGTTGACTTGGACACGGTCAGCATCTCCCATCTTGAGTACTCCATCATCAAGGGGAACCAGGGCAAGGAGTTTGCCGTTGACGGGATGACCGGTGTGGTGACGGTCAACGATGGGTCAAGTATTCAAGGAAGATATGAAATCGGTGTCAGGGTGACCGATGGACTCTACTACGGTCATGCAGAGGTATGAAAAAAAATCCATATTATTATGTAACAGCCTTGTTCATATTCAGGGGCCAGTTTTAAAAGAGTGTTCATATTCAGGGGGGCTAGTGCTACAGGTCATCCGAGTTCAAGATATTACAAGTATTACCTTGAACTCAGATTTGAAGTTTTGAAAAGTTGGAGTGGTTACCATCTAAGCACCCATACAAAGCAGTTAATATGTAGCTGGTATGCTGATTTACATTGCTAGGTTTTTTTCTTCTTCAAAGAATGGTTATATTATTTGGTCTTTGCCCTTACAAATGCTTAATACACATTGGTGTATTAAGCATGGGATCCGAACTGCCTCTAGCCACCGGGCTAGCTCAGTGGTCTAGTGGTCTTGCATAGCAAAGGTCATGGGTTTGAATCTCACCCGAGTGATACTAATACGCTGTTGAATTTTGTTTATATTGGACTCAAGAAAGTACTGAGTGTACAGTGCTCAGTACACATCGCAAGACCAAATAATATTCTGCAAAATTTACATCCATCCAAGAAAGGTGTTCGTCACATGAGGCAACTACATTTATATGGATTGCTGGTAACAATATCTTGAAGAAATTAAGATCTTTTGAAATATTAATGCAAAATCTGATTACTCGCTATTAACTTAAAGGTCGTAATCAAAGCGAAACCTCGTTCTACTTCTGAGCTGCGTTTTGCCTCCGATGACATCTATGCCGTCATCCAAGAGAATGACACAGTAGTCCGTGACATCGCCTTCTTGAATGTCTTGGGCAATGGTCTGAACGAGCCTCTGAGGTACTCCATCCTGAATCCCAACGGCAAGTTTCACATCCGACGGACGTCCGGCGTCTTCAGGAACACGGGGGTGCCTTTCGATCGGGAGGAGCAAGACCAGTATGATATCGTCGTTGAGGTACAGACATGTTCAGAACTGTTTTAAAGTTTACTTCGTTGTCAACTTGCTGAGAATTTGAAAATTACTGAAAAAGTCAAGTGTTGAATCAAATTTGTGTTGAACTCCAGCCTTTTGGATTGTGGTTGAATATTTAGCTCTATTCTTGTTTGTCATGGCCTTAAAAATCAGAGACCAAGAACTTACATTCCAAGAAAATGACAGAGACCTTAAAGGCAAGGTATACCTTTGGTTTTTGGAACCATTCGATTGTTTTATTCCTACAGAAATGTAGATATGCAATAAAAATAACCCAGTGAAAATTTCATTTCAAAAGGTGGTAGCATTTTTGAGAATTGGCAAACACAATCTGAGAAATGTTTTATTCTCAGATTGACATTTTTTGAATCCCTTTCTCTAAAACCACATTCCTTAGTTCAGGAAATGTTATACACTATCAACAGCTGCAGTACTTCTTACCAAGGAAGTTTTATGGTCAATTCATTTTTGGAGTAATTACCAAAGGTACATCCTCCCTTTGAGGCAGATCTGTGATTTGTGAGGATTTTTTCTTCAGATTTTTAGCTTCAGATTATCTTAAAAAAGAGGTGAAGATGCCATCACAGGGAATAAAGGCACATCCCCTGTTATGACCCAAACCTCTAGATTTCTATTTGTGGTGATCGAGAGAGTCTGTAAACCTCAAAAGTGTAAAATCCACAATGATCAGGGGGCTTCATCTCCGGTTTTTCAGGATTTGTCACTCGTATGTGACTTGCTTTGTCAAGAAAAACAAATTTATTGGAAATTGATTGTTATTTGTTTTATCTGGGATTGTTTTATCACAAGGGCTAACTGCAGAGCTGCCAACTCTCCCTGATTCTGCAGAGAGTTCCCTGAAAATAAAACCAATCTTTTCATGTTCTGATGAACAGAATGGAAAAATCTCCCTGATTGTGAAAACTTTTCCTCTATTATGTTGAATGTAATTCGAAATATCTCCCTGATTGTTGTACAAAATCTTCCGATTGCAAGCTGCAAATGTTGGCATATCTGTAACTGGTATAATATGAATCAAATTGATTTTTCTTTTAATAATCAATTTTACAGAATCTGATATGAGAGTCTGAGGTGTTGTTGTTACATGTGCATCATTTAACTGACGACCTTTTGCCTTGCAACTGTTTTGTTTTGTTTTACAGGTCAATGATATGCGTGACCCCCCTCGTATGGCCCATGTGATAGTCCATGTAGAGGTTCTAGACGTCAACGATAACGTGCCTGTCTTTGTGCATCATCTATTCAATGCCATCGTTCAAGTGGATGCCAATATCGGCGAAGTCGTCCGACAGGTAAAATAAATGTTAAAATTCCCCTGACTGTTGCTTTGAATTTGCAGGTACAACCATGTATAAAACTCTTTTGGGGAAAAGAGTTGGTTCTGGGTTCTGAGAAGATCAGACATGTTCTAGACGTTTCAAACAGTATACTCTGCTCATCTTTAGAAGAACATTCTTCTAAAGATGAGCTGAGTATACTGATCGAAACGTCTAGACCATGTCGGTTCTTCTCAGAACCCAGAACCGACTCTTTTTCCTAAAAGAGTTTTATACATGGTTGTACCCTGCAAGTTTACTACTAAAGGTTACGACGTCATATCAAGGCACCTAAAAGACACTAAGATTCCCCTCTTCCTATCAATACGACTTACAACTGTGTCTTCATTGACGTAGAACTTTTATTTGTTGTCCTTATGGATTTTTGAGTGGTGCGTTTCTGTTCATTGGTGTGAACGGAGTCAATTCTCGTATTTATTCTAGTGGCAACCAAACTTCTGACTGGTTGATGCTCTGCTTCATGTTTCCATTCAATTTTCCAGTGCAATTATAATTTTGTTGATTCATTCCATGTCCTTGCTTTCTTTTCACTCATGTACATAATTTCGATTGATGTTTTAATGTAAATAATGTTTATGCTATTTTGTACACTTCTTTTTATTGAGGTGTTGCCCTAGTTGGTATTTTTAAAACTGTTTTTGTTATGGAGCTGCCCAATCTTTTGTAATTGCCTTATCTAGGCTTAATATAGTTTTTTGAATTGAATTTGAATTTGAATTGAATTTGTTTGACTATTCTCAGGTGACGGCAGTGGACAGGGACAAGGGTCTGAACGGGGAGGTGAAATATACTCTGGTGGAGGGGGGTGCTGGCCACTTTGATATCGACAGCAGCACTGGTACGATCGTGGTCAGACGCCCACTCGGTGCTAACTCTCAGAACAAGAACTTCACCCTGAAGATCAAAGCCAGCGATAAAGGTAGCTTTAAACATTTCTTTGGCCTTTTCAGGAATCGAAGAGTCTTTCTGAAAGTTGAAGGAAGCAATATTCTGATGATCTGGCCACACTGTTTATTGCAGATTATGTTTTGTCAATATTCTTTCATTCGCTGTAAAATATTTGAATCATTCTCCAATACGTTGCTGATGTAGAATCTTCTTTTCAGACTTACACAAATATTTTCTGTCCAAATAATAAAAGTTGTGAGCCTCTTTCTGTAATGAATTAAATCTTGTTGAATCGTTAATTGTCTAAGGTTTTAAAAACTAACATTCTGAATTTCGGACAACCTTTTTCCTTCATCAGGCCAACCACGCCGCAGTGCTGTAGTTGACGTACCCATCACGGTCCAGAACAAGGCCATGCCGGTATTCCAGGAGCAGTACTACCACTCGTCCATCCCTGAGAATATCCAGCTGCACTCTGCCGTCATCCAGATCCAAGCAGTCAGCCCCCAGGGCAGGGACGTCATTTATAGTATCAGCAGCGGAGATGTCTACAAGCAGTTTGACATCAATCCCGACACTGGTGGGTCAAGCATCCCTACTTTTATCCACTCTCTAAGCCCCACCCCCTTCTACTTAGGAATTCTCAATTTTAAAATCACCTTCATTAAAAACAGATTAGGCAGTGCGGCTAGCGTGTCAGAGCCGCCAACTCTCCCTGATTCTGCAGAAAGTTCTCTGAAAATCAACCAATCGTTCCATGCTCTGATGAACAAATTTGACATTCTCCCTGATTATGGAATTGTTTTCGCTATTGTATTGAATGTATTTCTAAATATCTCTCTGATTGTTGGACAAAATCTCCCTGATTGCAAGATGCAAATGTTGGCAGCTCTGGCGTGTGGCCTAAATCATCCAAGATCCTCTTCTCCTGTATTGTCACTCCACACCAAATTGTTTGGACTTGGATAAGATTGGAATGCCTGACCCTGTGATAAGCAATTGTTATTTGGTCTGATGGCCCCAGTCCTACTGAATCCTTCACTTCAGCATTTGGACAATGATTTGAGACTGTAAGGTTTAACCACAGTGGGACTTAAATACACATCTTCTTTTCTTTATTTTACAACTAAATTTCGGGGGTTTGAATAAGGACAATAACAAATAATTGTTGTCTTCGTTGAAACAACTTATGAATAGTCAAAGAAAAAAATAAATAAACAAACAAAAGTTTTATCAATTCTGACATAAAATGTAAGTAGTCATTTTTATTATCAAACTCGTAAATAATCAAGCTACAGATATTCAAATCTTCCCAAATAATAATTTGATTTGAATTGATTTGATTTGATTTGATTTGTTCCCCTCTTTCAGGTGTGGTCAATGTGGTTGGACTCCTTGACTTTGAGAGTCAACAGGTGTACAAACTCACCGTGCAAGCCAGCGACACTCTCACAGGGGCGTTCGCCAGCGTCATGCTCGACATCACAATTTTGGACATTAACGACATCGCTCCAAGCTTCCAGCAGAAGGTGTACCACACTACCCTCTCCGAGGCAGTGTCCGTTGGATCGACCGTTGCGAGGGTCACAGCCTTTGATCTGGACTCGCCAGCCAACAGCAGAATCGAATACCGGATCGCGACGGAGGGCAAGATCGCCAGCTTCTTCCACCTGGACCCAGATAGCGGCTTGATTCTCACCTCCCAAGTCTTGGACTACGAGAGATTTCCGCATCACGATTTCATCATCGTGGCGTCCGACTCTGGCGTGCCGATGCTGAGCAGTGAGACCCGCATCAGCATCGACGTCGTCGATATGAACGACAACTCGCCAAAGTTTAGCCAATCGAGATACGAGTGCGTCGTCAGTGAGCTTGCCGTGAGGGGTGGTTTCGTGACGGCAGTCTCGGCAACGGATCCAGACATATCGGATTCGGGCAAACTGATGTACTCCATTGTGTCCGGGAATGATAAAATGGCTTTTGCCATCAACACCAAAACAGGTAAGATTCTAAAGTGATATAGATATCATCTTGAAAATAAAATGAAGTTCAAGTATTTTGCTATCTCACAAATTGTGTTCTTATTGGCCCAGATGTATTTTTAAAGTAATTTCACGTGCTTCAATAAAATGGATAGTGTAATAAAGGAAAAATAGAAGAAAATGAACCAAGATGTTATTTAAGCATGATTTGCAGCTTCTTGGAAGAAGTTTTTGTTCCAAGACGAAACAGAGTAAATTTACTTGAGGAAAAATTGAGGAGAATGAATTAAGATATTATTGTAGCAAGATTTGAATCTTGTTTAAAGAAGTTTTTGTTCCAAGAAGAACCGGAGGTTAGTTGAGGCTTGACATTTCATACAGGATGCTCCGTTCATCATCAGATGAATAAATGTTTTTGTTCATTTTGGTCAAAACGCTATCTACAGGTGTGATCACCCTATCCAACACTCACAACCCCGAGCTGGCCTCCCACTACACCCTCAACATCTCCGTCTCCGACCACGTCTTTACCAGCTCCGCCCAAGTGGAGATCAGCCTCGCCCACGCCAATCACCACACCCCGGAGTTCAGTCTTGAAGAGTACAACATTGAGTTCCCGGAGAATGAGACGGCGGGTGGGGTCGTCTTCCAGGTGGTGGCTGAAGACGCCGACGAGGGGATGAACGGGGAGGTGACGTACGCCATCATCGGGCAGGAGGCGCGGCAGAGATTTGAAATCGATAGCGAGTCAGGTTAGTCTACTCTTAGTTTTTTTTTAATACTATCCTTACAAAAAAAGAGAAACCGAATTAAAGGCAGTTAGATTGAGCCGTTTTATAGCTTTGATTGGGACTAAAGCTCAGCCTCTACAGTGAAGTGAACAACAGACAGACACGTGTATTTAAAAAAAAAAATTAAATTAATACAAGTTCACCCAAAACAAGGCTAAAAAGCCACTCTTGGTAAGGGGCTACAAGAAGACAATATTTAAGATAATAGTAACTTAGGGGAGCTGAAGGTAGGAATTGATATTCCTCTTAAAACAGTCTAGATTGTAGGATGGAGGGAAACATGCACCAGGCAAGGAGTTTCAAATAAAGCTGTTGAAATGGCTCTTTGTACAATGATGATACAGCCCACACAGACGTTAAAAACAAACTTAAATTTTTCACTTTTCATCAAGTTAAATTCTCACTGTTGTCTTTTGTTTTTTAAAACAAATTTTTAGCAACAGTTTTGACATACCAATCTCAAACGCAGGACCTTCGGATGATTTTTAATTTATGTCAACTCTCCATTAAATTTTCACAAGTTCTCTGTATACGAAGTCCCCCCGACTAAGACCTCCAGCTTTAAAAAAGGAACAGTTTATAAAATTTATGATTTTATTTTGATTCGTAACCATATTTTCTTTAACCAGCTAACCTACCCTTGCCTTGAATACGTTATAGTATAAAGAAGGCATGGAGATATGTGATTGAATAATCTACTCAATCTTTAACAGTCTCAAACCATTCCTGCTCCCAATTTTTGTTTTAATTTTTAATATTTATTTTGTAGAGTTTAGAAGTCAACTTCTGTACCCAGTGGAACCCTAGCCACTTCCCCACCCTTTGAAAGAGACGATTTGCTTTCCTGTTTACAGTCCTTTTTGTCGACAGTAACATGCCTGGAATTTCATCTTTAAGAGTGGAAGGCCATTTTTAGTCAGCAAAGGGCACTCCTATTGAAAAAAAAATTCTATGGCAGGCCTGGACTTACATGGAGGCCATGGCTTCTGTTGCCCCATGGTCTTGGCCTTGGTGCCCCTTCAAAAGTTTCCAATAGACTTTTAGATTTTCCAGTGGAAGCTCCCTTTGCCAAATGAAAATGGCCTTGCCCTCTCAAAGATGAAATACCAGGCCTGCTATGGGAAACTTTTGAAGGGGCACCAAGGCCAAGACCAGGGCAACAGAGGCCTGTGGCCTCCATGTAATTCCAGGCCTGTAGTGATTCCTTCAGATCCCACCCCTCCCCTTTTTGCTCAATAATGTCTTCCCGTTCTTAATCTTTCCCCAACTGTTTAACAATTTCTGTGCAATTTCTCAGGTTATATATTTACTATGAGGAAATTTGATGGTGATAATGCTAAGCCAATAGGTAAAAAAAAAACATCCCTTAACCAATGATGGGATTTTTAATGCACGTCACCCGACTTTCTCACGTTTGATTTAGTTTTGCTCTGTGAAGTACTACACATCTCAGTTGCGCACACTAATCGATAATTAATTGATAACAGTGACTAACATTAACGGCACACTGTTTGTGACTGTATTGCGAGAGTCCCCTGCACAATGTCTCGTTGAGCACAGTGAGTTTTTTTTGTTTCTTCTGTCAAAGACTCGACTCTGAGATCTCGGAAACTGTCGGAATCCAACTGCTGATTTTGTTTTGTTGTGGGTGACAGGGATGGAACAACCAAATCAACTGGAGGGGAGGGACGGGTCACCAGGCATGATACTCTCCCTACTTAAGTCTAATTTTTTGTCAGCGAAATCCCCCACCCTCGATCTTTTGTTTATTCAACGACTCAAATGATAATGGAAGAACACAGCACAAAACCAGTACAACTTGATCAACATTCTATATATCCAAGCAATCGTTTAGAAATAATATAATAGTTTTCATAGAGGCCAACTTCTTTTCTGTTCGAACTGAATTTTTTAATTGACCACTTTGGCTGTTTTGTAAGCACCACTTATCAATATTTGGAGCTACTCAGAACCACTTTAAGAGGTTGTAGTTGCCGCCATCAAGTGGCTCGGCGTACTGCTTGGTTCAAATTCACCACCTAATGGACTCATTTCCGTTTCCGTCTCTGTGTGTACATTATTTCCACATGGAATATTTCTTTGTGAAATATAGCTGTAAATAAGAGAATATTTGTTGGGCACTATCAGGGAAGATAAAGTAATGTTTATGAAAATTTAGACTAAATATTTCAACATTCTGTCAATGTTATCATCACCCATAATCTTAAAGTTCCTCTTGGGAACTCCAGTATAAACTTCTGGTTTATCAAATTGAAAATAGTGATAAGGGAGTCTTCTTTTCAATCAGGTTGACTTTAGGAATAGACTGGAGTCTAAACAGGTCTGTACCTTCAGAAGGTACTTGACCTCTCCGTCAAATTTCAATTCTGTTTTGGACGTTTTAAAGTGGATGAATCAATGCAACACAAACCCAGGATTCATGCCAACCTGTAGGACCTTATAAACTAAGAGCATGTCTTCTTTTTATAAAGAACCTGTTTACACTGGTGGAAGTGGTTACTTGGGATTGATTGTACGATTGAGTAAATTACCTTCTGAGTTTTGTAAATGTGCTGACACATTTCTTGCAATAGTGTTTCACCCTGCAGCACATGTGCCCAGGGGTCGATTTCACAAAACTCTTCCTAACTTAGGACTAGTCCTAGGCAATGCTAAGAGATAGGACTAGTCCTAAGTACTGGTCCTAACTTAGGACTAGTCCTAAGTACTGGTCCTAACTTAGGACTAGTCCTATCTCTTAGCATTGCCTAGGACTAGTCCTAAGTTAGGAAGAGTTTTGTGAAATTAACCCCAGGTAGTGACACAAGTCACTTGCGTTCAATCTTGCTTATGATGCCATTTCGGGAGTTGGATGTCCCTATGTGTGTGACTACTGTGCAATCTGCAATAACGCGCTCACGGTTAGACCGGGGCCCATTTTCATGGCTCTGCTTACGGTGAGCAACGAATCGGCGCTTACAGAAGCAGGTAATTCCGCGCTCACGTCGAGGGTATTTCACAGGTTAGCAAGGGAATTTTTTGCTTGTGTAGGCACTCTCCGCTCACACAGCTAGCGCAAGAATTCTGGGCTTGCCCTGTAAGCCAAGAATGGTGATTGCAAGAAGCCATGAAATTTGGCACATTTGCAATTTTTTTTTACATGCAGTTTGACTCCCAAAATGGCAGACCATGGCCAGACTGTAACCGTGTGGATGTCACAGCAAGGGGTTGATACAGAATCACAACTGATTGAAATGCACCACTGTCGCAAATCGGCCAAGCATGAAATTGCAAAAGTTAGAACATGTACACCAATAGATTTCTGTTTTACAGTTATTGTAATTCTCCGATGCATTTTCCACTCGTGAAGGAAAAATTACATACGAAGGTAGATGGCTTGATGGTAGATCATTTTGTTCTTGAAATATCACAAATGCATATTCAGATGCTTGCGAATGAAAAAAAAATTAATAAAAAAGTAAGAAAATGAATTGCATGTTAATTTCTGTCTCAGCATTCTACTCTCTCAATTGCATCTCTCACTTGTAAAGGAAAAAAATGTAAATCATTAGATGGCATGAATTATTAGTTCAAACCCTTTTTTCCCCTCGTAACCAGTATGCTAAGTCTATTGAAAAGAAAGTTTAAAAATATGTTTAGCTTCCAGCATTGATGGCGGTGCTTTTTTCGTCTCACCAACAAGCATTTAATTCTTGCTAAGCAACGTCAGCCAGACTACCAGCACAGAGTGCATACACGGTGAATGAAAGTTTGGCTGGTACCCACTGAAACCTTACGTTATTTTTTTGACTTACAGCACTTTTTGGGCTTCTTATCTATGAGGAGGTTGACCTCCTTAGTTAAAGCACATGTACAACATTGGTAATCTTAGAGAAGTAGTATCGCACTTTATGTGACCCAACTTGACATGAAATAACAAACCTGCGAAATGTTACGCTCAATCGGTCTTCGGAGTAATTAGAAAACAGTGAAAAACCCCAATATATGTTTTTAATCATCGAGTTTTGGACACGCGCATAAAGACTAATTGTTTTACTCATTTCCTAAAAACGAGAGCATTTTAAGCAAAACTATTTCAAGGGAAGTTTACCACCATGTCCATCTTTATACCATGTAAGTTATGTGCAATTCTGTGAACATTTATATTTTCAATCTTACCAATTTGTAAACACCCTTAAAGACTACATGGTGACTGTACTTTGACATTTGTTATAAATCAGCAAGTACGGTATTCCACAGGAAAAAAAATCTCTTAAAAATTACAACCGAGGTACACATCCAAAGCCTGTTGAGCATTTCTGTCTCCACCCAAATTACTCACATCACATTGTTACAGCAACAAACTGTCAAAAAACTGGGCATGCTGCAAAATACCTAAAAGTACAGCGGGAAAGTCAATAGTCATTGTCTTTACAACAATGAATAGTATGTGGTGAGAAAACAATCGGCATAATGCAACACCCAGAGTAGAATACACACTGTTCCTTAAAGGGTAATAAGCTGACCCCCCTAAATGTGACTGCCCAAACTTTAAAAAAAACATGCTTTTTAACTGTTTTTTACATATTTTTTCTTAATGATTCTTAATGGTTATATATTTGATTCACTCAAATCATCCGAATTAACACTTTCAAAGTTTTCAAATAGGGAGGCTGCCAAGATAGCTCAGATGAACTTTTTTTTCCAATCACACAGCTAACTAATTCAATGCGATGTTCAATATCTACACAGGTGAGATTCGAACCAAGGTGACCCTGGACCAAGAGAAACCTAAGGAGCGTGCCATCAGCATCCCCATCATGGCGTCTGACCACGGTGGCAAGACCAGCTTCACCAAGGTCAACGTCATCCTGAAGGACAAGAATGACAACCAGCCTCGTTTTGAACGCCAGCAGTACCAGGCGTTCATCTCCTCCGATTTGGAGATCGGAACGGAGATCATCGAGGTAAGAAATAATAAGATCAATAATAGATAAGATCTATCGGGGTGACTCTTCCTGGTTTGATTCACTTTACTCGTTCTAAATTTTAAAATATGCGCTCTCTGTTTTCTTACATCTCAGCACTCAGCAGGATTTGTCAGGATTTTTTCCTGATTTCAGGATTTGTTTTACGGGTCTCCCTGTGCCTTCAGATTTTCTTGAAAGAGGCAAACTTGCCATCACAAGATGAAAAGACTTGGCCCAATTTCATAGAGCTGCTTAAGCAGAAAACTGTAACCACTTTTTGCTAAGCAAAAATAAGCAGGATACCAGTCACAGATTGTGCATGTGACATGTCGTTTTGGCTTGTAACCTTATTCCGGTGAGCATAATTTTGTTGTGCTTTAGCCAATTTTTTGGTGCTTTAGCAGCTCTATGAAATCAGGCCCAGACCTTCAGATATCTCTTTGAAATGATGTAGACAGTCTGTAAATCTCTAGAAATGTAACATTCTGCAATTCAGGGAGCTCCACTTCCACACCAAGAGGAAATTTGTAGCCAATTTTCAGGGTTTTAATTTTCATACCATCTCATCCATGTCTCAGGTATCGGCTAATGACGCAGATCTTGGGAGTAACAGTCAGCTAACGTACTACTTTGACAACGGCACTGCAGACAGCATCATCGATCAGTTTGAGATCAACACTCAGACGGACTCTTTCTATCAGAGAGTCACTGCATGGCAAAGGTCAGTAACTTCCTTCCCTCCCACACCCACCCCTCCCACCCTCCCAGCCCATCCAAATATCATTGATTGCAAATGAAGAAATCAGACGGTCCTTCCAGGGCCTAATTCCATAAAGCTGTTTAAGCACAGAATAATTTTGCGTAGCAAAAACAGGCTACCAGCCAGAATACCTTGTCACGTATATTTTTGCAACTGGTTCCCAGCTTATTTTGCTTAGCAGTAAAAAAAGAAGAAGAAGACTAATCACCATTAGTAGTGAGTAATTTCCCTCCAACGCGCACCGAACCAACCCTGACCCCAATGTGCCCATTCCTGCTCAACCTACCTATCACTGATCGGTTAATGAGCCTTTTGTCCACCAGACAATTCTCTCCAGGGAAATGCTAAGTAACTCCCACCGTATTGACCTCCTTGCCTCCTCCATGTGTCTTATTGTTCATAATGTCCTTATTATGATATCATTCCAGAGGGAACTCTATTCCAGTTCTTCATGAAGGCAACGGACAGTGGAACCCCATCTCTTGTCGGCCGTGTTCCTGTCAGCATCTACCTGCTCACCTCCCACGACATCACTCCGAACTTTGAAAGCCAAGAACAGATGCCGAGCTTTGAGCTGCCGGAGAATCATGCCATCGGGGAGATCATCACCACCTTGAAAGCTCGCAGCAACCAGACCCTGACGTACAGTTTAGTCCCAGGCAC
Organism: Pycnopodia helianthoides; assembly: GCA_032158295.1. Taxonomy (NCBI): domain Eukaryota; kingdom Metazoa; phylum Echinodermata; class Asteroidea; order Forcipulatida; family Asteriidae; genus Pycnopodia; species Pycnopodia helianthoides. Next base: position 3,288,181 of record CM063248.1, on the reverse strand, counting down.
GGATCTCCGCACCAACAACCCGGCCAAGTTCAGCATCAGCCATGACGGCGGGGTGCTCTCCGTCACCAGCCAGTTGGACTACGACACCTGCAAGTGGTACAAGCTGATCGTCAAGGCGGAAACTGAAGAGATCCCAAAGCTTGCCTCCTTCATCGAGGTCTCCGTCTCTGTGGTCGACATAAACGACAATCCTCCAGTATTTGATGATACTCTGTACGAAATCCGCCTCCCTGAGAACATACCCATCGACTCGGAGATCCTACAGGTCCACGCGACGGACATAGATTCAGCAGCGTTTGGGAAAATCATCTACAACCTTGCCCCATCCGAAGAAGATGAAGAATTCGAAGCCATGGAAATGTTCACCATTGACAGCGAGACAGGAATCATCAAGACGATTGCGTCACTCGATCGGGAGATGTTCTCCAGTTACATAATGCTAGTGGTCGCCACGGATGATGTCGAAGGGCAGGTGCAGCACACGGCTGAAGCCACCATCCACATCGTTGTGATGGATTTCAACGATTCCCCGCCTCATTTCACCCGTTCGTCCTACTCTGGTCAGGTCCTAGAATCGGATGCCATCGGGACGGTGGTGACGTCTGTCTTCGCCACCGACGCAGACCTTGGCTCGAACGCGGACTTGGTGCACTACATCACCAACGGGGATCCCTTCGGCCACTTCGCTATCGAGAATAACTCCGGTAAGATCTTGTGTCCAAGGAGCTTGACCGAGAGCTGAAGGAGCTGTACAACCTCAATGTGCCCGTGACGGATGGAGCTTTTCATGGATTCCACATTGGTCACAATAACCGTTCAAGATGTGAATGACAATGCACCGATCTGTGCACAGGTACGTACAGTGTTTGTTAATTCTTGTGCGGTCATTAATACTTTTTTTTCCCAGGACCAACCCGTTCAGCTGTGTACTCTTCTGAAAAATAGATTAAGAGTCTTTTTTTCTAAGCAAAGTTGCTGGTTCATAATTGTCGGCCATTACATTGCAAGCCTTTTTCGAGATCTTTGAAAGCCATAATCCTTGTTTTTCTCTTTCTGACCACAGACGGTCTACTCCGATGATGTGACTGAAAGCCTCCCCCAAGGAACGGACATCCTACAAGTCTCTGCAACGGATGCAGACGCAGGAGACAATGGCGTCATTGTCTTCTCATTGAGTGGAGAGGATGCAGCACTCTTTGCTGTCAATGAAAATACAGGTAAGGTCACGTCAAAAAATGGAACCTCCCTCACGACCCTTACTATCATCTGGTTTAAAATTTGTTGAGCAGTTTGTTCTTCTTGCTGTGATCCCTAGGCTATTACAGGTTTAAATGGCTTCTGACTGGCACCCTTGAACAAAGATATGACAAAATAGGGAGACTGCCAATATATGGATATATTTTGTAGAGCGCTGGCACATTAATCCGGAGGTCGAAGGTTCAAATTGCGCTCTAGTCTATTTTTCTTTGTTCAATCTAAAACTAGTCGGTTCTTCTTTGGTGTGATCCCTGGGTAGACAGCAGTTACAGGTTGTATGGCTTCTGACTGGCACCCTTGAACCAATGATAGTGACAAAATAGGGAGACCGCCATTATAGGCTTTAGTAGCTCAGTTGGTAGAGCACCGGCACGTTAACGAGGTCGTAGGTTACAAATCCCGCTCTAGTAAATTTTTCTTTGTTTCAACTCCATAATAGCCTGTTCTTCGGTTACACGATTTATGACATGTGTACTTTAAAAAAAAAATGTTGTAACTATTTTCAAACTTGATTTCTCCCTCTAGGACTGATCAGCTCGGCTGGGCGTCTCGACTACGAGACTCAGCCCCTGCATCACTTTGAGGTCATCGCATCCGACGGCGTCTTCTCCTGTGTTTCTCAGATCTTCATCGGGCTCCTGGACGAGAACGACAACGCGCCCGTCTTCTCCTCTAGCGTTTACAATGAGAGTGTCAGCGAGAACACAACCCTGAACACTCTGCTGACCAGAATCCAAGCTGTGGATCCAGATACCGGTAGGCTTACTTATTTGTCTTCCCTTGAAGGTATTACAGATGATTGGTAGGGCTGGCAAAATAGTTGCAGACAGTGTTCATGTTTTGTGTGATCAACCATATACATGCAATAACAAACCTGTGAAAATTTGGGTTTAGTCTATTGTGCGAGTCAGAAGAAAATAGTGAAAAACCAGGCACATTTTCAGCATGTGTAACACATTGTTCCTGATTTGGGTTGCAACAACCGAAATCAGTTGTTGCATTTTGTATAGGTTTTCAGAAACAGTTTTCTCAAATATGACATCAATGAGAACAACGTAGTTTTTATCCTGCAAGTCCGAAATCTGGCGTTTTTAAATAGCGAAAGCAATGATGTTTTTTTTTTCCACTATTTTTCTGTGACTTGATGATCAATTGAGCTTAAACTTTCAAATTTTTGTATAAACTTATTATAAAAATGTTTGGGTAATCATGGTAAATATGGGAACTTTATTTCATTGAAGGCGTCAATCGTCAGTTCACCTACTCCATCGACACGTCTGAAATTAAGAGCTTCACCATCGACCGCTCCTCCGGCATCATCACCCTCCGCCAAATCCTGGACCGAGAGAACCGCAGCAGCTACAACCTGACTCTCCAAGCGATGGATACCAACAACCCTTCCCTGGTGTCCCACGCCGTCCTGGTGGTCAACGTCCTGGATGAGAACGACAACGAGCCTCAGTTTGAGCACGATCTGTACAACGTGACGCTGTCGAGGACGTCCCCGTCGGTACCACCGTGGTGGCCGTGGAAGCGCTGACTAAAGACGTCGGTGTGAATGCATTGATTACATACCAGATCATCAGTGGCAATGAGCATGGCAAATTCAGTGTGGACGAGTTTACAGGTGAACAGTTTACACTTTTTCATTTTTTTTTTTGTAAAGTCCTGCAAAAGCAAACAAACCAACACAAAAACAAGCACCTCGTTGGGATTCGAACCAAACTTTCCATATTCTAGAGCAGAATTATTAACAACTAGACCCCAGGCTTTTTAGCAAATTATAATTGTTCGGTTCTTTATCTGACGCATTACATACAATTTACATTAATTTTAAGCTACATGTAAGTTGAATTAAATAAAAACATTATTTATATTGTACACCAGTATAATGCCATTGACACTACAACCCAGTGCAACAGAACACCAGGAAGTTTCTGGTTACGTTCTTCACAATGGACATTTACGTCCGTCCGAAAGACATTGACGTAAGGAGTCAACCATGTCCGACAAGCACGACCATGCACTACACGGAATGGTCTCCCATCCAAATACTGACCACAGTCAATGGTGCTTAGCATTGGCAGTTAAATACCACTAGCTCTTCCATTCTGCTAAGTAATAATCATAAAAACCGTTCTTACATGGCGCATATCACCGTGAGGTCCCTATGCGCTGTAAAGGAAATCAACAATTGTACAAAGTAAACAGATATGTTTTCACCCGAGTGATGAATTGATCTGATGTTTCAGCCCGCTTAACAACCTCTGGAAGACTGTTCCATAACTGAACTGCTGCTTAGTGGAAAGAGCGGGAACCATACGACTTGGTTTCGATAACTGGGGGAGTCAGAAGGGATTTATGTGAAGATCAAAGATTTCTAGTTGGTTTATACTCCTGAACTAAAGTGTCAGGGAACTTTTTCCTCTGACTTGGCGTTAATCTTAACCCTCCCATTTATCTCCTTCTCTACTTCAAATATATTCCCGCTTGATTTCCTGTCGCAGGCAAAGTCATGTTGGTCACTGAGCTTGACTTTGAGATGTCCGGTAGCTACTACTTGACCATCAAGGCTTCCGACAGCGGACTTAGACCGCTGTCGGACACCACCATGGTCAGTGTGTATATCATCGATGCCAACGACAACGTGCCTCAGTTCAGCCAGATCATCTACTACAGTGAGATCAATGAGGCAGCACGCGTAGAAGACAGCATCGTGCAAGTAAGTCACTCAGCTTACCGAAACAGGGATGGGAAAGTTCAGACTTGTATCTGGTGAAAAAAAGTAGCTGTTGTTTTCTTTGGATTTACAGAAATCCTGCTCTTTTGATCTTCTTCTCTTTTGCTGAGGACAGTGTTCCCAAAAGCTCCTTGGAAGCAACAACTCCAGGGGCCAATTTCACAAAGAGTTAAGAGTGATCTTAACTGTGTCATTCTTAGTTGCTAAGCAAAGTGTGATGTCACAACACATATCACTATGACAATATTATTAACTTGAGACTTCGGCTCTCTTTCCATGTTTGGGCGGCCATGGAAGGGCCTTAGAAACTGCTTCTTTGCCCCTCCTGGCATGTTAAGTCTAAATATTTTTGCTTTGAAAATTTTCTGGATGAAATCAATCCCTGCCGAAGCAAGAGCCACTCAGCAATCATTGTGGTTGCAACAGGATAACTCTGACTTGTCCTTAATCGTATGGTACAATGTTGTTGGTTTTTATTCAAATTTATTTACAAGTGATCAACTTCGCTTGCCTCGTTTCTCTTTGTCTCAGGTTCTGGCGACGGATTTGGACAGTGGAGCCTACGGTGAGGTGACCTACTCCATCCTCCGCGGGGACCTCTTCGATCAGTTCATCATCAACGAGAAGAACGGACTCGTCAGCGTCGCTGCGGAACTCGACAGGGAGCAGGTCAGTTGGCAAACACTCGCCTTGAGCAGTCTTTCCTCAAAGGAGTGAAGAATTCTCAAAATGATATTCATTTGTTTAAAGACGAAATAAGAATAATTATTTGTAGTCTCCTGACGATGACTAGAGCAAGCTAGTCGAAATGTTGAGACCAAAAAGAACTCACTCCGCGGCAGTGCAGTTAATTACGAGGAGTCCTCCCGATCCACTAAGCGAAAGTAGTAGTCCTGGCTGATTTCCTACCTCCCCCCAGGTAGTAGTTAATAAGCAGGACAGTCCTTTTCAGAACTGAGAAGTCCCAGATTTCTGAAAAATCTACTCCGCAGCAGTAGAAGAAATAGCAAGACAAGTTCTCTAAAGAACAAAATCTACACAGCAAAGTAGATATACACAGGCATGCAACTTTTCCTCGGATCAGCTGATTTCCTCTTTTTTATTCTCAGTTTTACCATTCAATATTGAAAAATACTGTACAAAATCATTGAAATTTTGTAATTTCCTCTTTTTTGGTGAAGTTACAGTTGCATGCCTGTATGCACGTGGTGTTACAGCAAACCCAATATACATTGATACCTCACCATGCAATGCCTCAAAAACCCATATAATAATTTGTTTACCTTTCCCCTCGTCCTTAGATCTCTTCCTACTCGTTGATCGTCCGTGCCAGCGATGGAGGGGAGCCATTCCAGTTTAACGATGTGTCCGTTCAAGTCTCAGTTGCTGATATCAACGACAACGCTCCGCGGTTCCAACGCTCTAACTACTCCTTCGTCAAGAGGGTGAGTCCTAAGATGAAACTCATTTTTTTTAGGGGCCTTTTTTGAAAACCCTTTACCTGAAACCTTTTGAAGTTAAGTTTGATGACAAAATTTTCAGTTTTGATGTCAAAAGAATTTGGAAAAGAATTGTATTTTGTTCATTTCATGTGTACATTTTTTTGTATAAAAAAAAAGGAATACAAATAATTGTTTGACGCAGTCAACCTGCTTGAATAAGTAGCCGCCTTTACCTTGTAGGAAGGCAGAGTTATTTTTTCCGTAATTGAAAACCCTTGATCTGAAACCTTTCGAAATCAACTTTGATGATTTTTTATTTTGATGTTAAAAGAATTTGGAAAAGAATTGTATTTTGTTCATTTCATTTCATGCGTAAATTTTTTTAATTTTTATAAAAATAAAATAAAATCATAGTTTTGACACAGTAAACCTGCTTGAATAAATAGCCGCCTTTACCTTGTAGAAAGGTAGAGTTAGTGCATGCAATTGTCAGAAAACCTTGAACATTGATTGTCTCTGGAGGATGGTAATTCATGGAATTGAATTTACAATGTGCTTCCCATCAACTCTGAATGCGTTGGTGGTAGTTGAGTGTTGTTTTGTCTTGCCAAATATCATTTAAACGCTGGATAAACGATGACCAAGAGAAAGAAAAAAAAACAAGATAAATTGATAGTAAATTGAAGATATTAATTTAACTTTTTTTGATATTATTCTAGGAGGATACGCCAGTCAACACCCATTTGATTCAACTGAACGTCACCGACCCTGACACCCTCGTCAATGGCCCACCCTTTTCCTTCTCCATCGCTCAAGGGAACGAAGAGAATGACTTCAGTATCGATGCGGATGGTTTCATCACCACCCTACTCCCCTTCAATCTAGAAATGCAAGACAAGTACCAACTGACTGTTCAGGTGACAGACAATGGCAAACCCCCGCTGTCGGCACTGACGTACGTGACGATCCAGATAGTGGAGCCAACCAACGTGCCCGTCGTTCAGTCTCCGGTATGGATCACCATCAACTCCCACGAGGACGACTTCCCGGGCGGCGTCATCGGATGGGTCCATGCCGAAGACGCAGACCCGTCGGACGTCCTGGTCTACGAGCTGATCAACAACATGGGGAACGTCTTCAGGGTGGATCAAGACAACGGGAGGATCCTGGCCCAGCCCGATCTAGACGTGGGATTCTACCAGCTGAACATCAGCGTCAGCGATGGGCAGTTTACTGCCTACTGCGATGTCCAAGTAACCGTGGATCCTGTGTCGACGGAGATGCTCGACAACAGTGTCACCATCCGCTTCCGGGAACTCGCTCCCGAGAAGTTCCTATCCTTCTTTCTCAACACGTTCAAGTACACCATCAGTAACATCCTGCGCTCGGGTGGATCAGCCGACGTTAACGTCATCAGCATTCAGCAGTCGGAGGCCGTACCCACCGACACCGAGGTGTTGTTTGCGGTCCAGAAGTCTGACCGGCGGGGAATCGCCTACTACAAACCCAAGTCCCTGGAACGCCAGATCAACACCAGCGCGTCCAGCCTGGAAGAGCGGATGCTCGTCACGGTCCAAGCCATCGTGGCGGACATATGCCCCGAGAATGCCTGCGATAAACAGCGACGCTGCGTGACCCAGGTGACCTTTGATCAGTCGAGTGTCACCACCCTAGACGCCGAGACCGTCGGGTTTGTGTCTGCCCGGCATAGCAGGGCACCAGTCTGTATCTGCAAAGAAAAGGGTAAGATTCTTAAAAGATTGTTTCCAAATTGGAATAAAAACCAGATTTAGTGCATTCAGTAGCTGTCAACGCTATTCAGGGACCAGGCTGGCTCAGTGGTTTCTTTCCCTGCCTTTCACCTCTGTGGACCCCGGTTCGAATCCCACCATACCAGAACCTTGCATGTGGATTGGGTTTCCAGTCCCTACCTGATTGCGTGGGCTTTCCCCTATTTTGGGTATTCTTTCCACAGACACATCAATTACCTGTTGAACGATTTTAAATTTTGTTTCTTTCTTTTTTAATTGTTGTTTACCTGTTTCGTTTGCAGAAGAGGGATGCGTTGATGGGCCCACCCCACTGCCAGGTCAACCTGAGACGCCAGGTACAGACCATTGTGCCAGCAGTCCTTGCCAGTCTTCATGAACTGCGTTCAGGATCGAGATGGTTACAGCTGTGAATGCGCTGATAACAGCCTCACATGCGGAGGAGGTAAGTTTGAAATTAATCTCATCTTACCATCCCAGGGCTTGATTTCACAAAGCACTTGGAGTTATCTTAGAATGAGTTGTCAATATCACTGTAATTTCTCCTGAAGACGAGCAGAGTGTACTGTTCAAAACGTTGAGACCACACCAGCTCTTTTCAGAGCCAACACTCCCACAAAAGAGATTTACACATGGTTGTACCTGCAAGTTTACTATTTATTTATAGTTACTTCTTATTTTTCACACCATGCAAAGCTTCGCCACCAATGATTTGTGTTGGACATCATATGTTTTTTTTTTTTACTAAGCGCTTAAAATCATCTTGTTCAATATCACCATAGTGATTTGTATCGTGACACTTTGCTTAGCAGTTCAGATTGATAGAGAGATTTTTTTTTAAACTCCAGACTTGTCAAGCAATTCCCTTTTTTTGTAGCTTAACAGAAGAGATTAAAAACAGAGAGTTGTTGTTTAAAATCAAATCAACAGATATGTAACAATTTTAAACGACTCATAGGTTATCAAGCTTAGTATTCGTTATTCTTGATGCAAATATGACATTAATTAAATTGTTGTGTTACCCCTGCTGATACTACAGGATTCTTACCGGCCTCTCATCACCAGGCATGGTGGTCTAGTGGTTAGGACCTCTGCTCTAGAATGCCGGGTCTTGGGTTCGAATCCCACCTGAGTAGCTATTTGTGGTTATTTTTCCAAATGACTCGGGAAGCACTCAGTACAGAGTGCGTATCATACGTCGGTGTAAGGGTATAATTGAAATAATATTCTTTATTCCCGATGCAGTTTTTACATCAATTAAATTATCAACATGTAAGAAGTTGTGGCTAAAGGAACAGTCATTACAACAAGATACAGAGGATTAAGATGGACTTCAAATGCATTTTCATTTATGAGTGACGATTTCTGATTGGTTAATTTTTGCAGGTGATGCAATTCTCCGACCAATGAGCTTTAGCGGTACTAGCTACGTTCAGTATGACATGCTGGATATATCCAGCCTGTCTGTACGTGTGGCTGTAGCCGTTCACACAACGGAACCCAACGGTGTGATCATGTATGGTGAGGGTGGTGACTACAGTGCGCTGGAGGTATGCATGTACAGAGTTCGTCTGAAACTTTTTCAGTGACTAAGCCGGCGGGAACCAGTTGGTTTGCCCTTTCACTTGTCCCAAAGCTTTTTTTCACTGGTCCATATTTCACTTTAAAAGAATTAAACAATTTTTTTCTGTGAAATATTCCCCTCTGAAATTAAGTCATATTTGAGAAAAACGATCTCTGAAAGCTTTAAAAACTGCAAAAGCTGGATTAGGTTGTTGCAACCAAAATTAAGGACAATTTGTTTATGTGCTGAAAATTCTGCACGATTTTTCATTATTTTCATATATAAAATGTTCATTCTATTTTCATTCTATTAAATATGTTTTGTCTGTGCAGGTTGTGGATGGTTTTGTTCAGTACACATTTGACTGTGGCAGTGGCCCGGCTAACATCCGCCTGACCATAAAGCGTGTCGATGACGGTGACTGGCATGAGGTGGCGGTCAGCCATCAGGGAAATGTTGCCACTGTCACCCTCGACCGATCCTCCTCGGCCACCGGGAGAGCAGCCGGCGACAAAGGTGCGCTCAACATCAACAGGATGGTCTTTGGAGCGAGGGTGACCGACGGGATGCGTGTCCGACGTCAAACGGTCTCTGGTGGCTTTGTTGGATGTATGGGTGATATGAACGTAGATGGCGTCAGGCTGGAGCGATCTGGAGACGGTATCTCACCGAGTAGCATCGGAGAGTGTCCAGCAAAGGTGCTGAAAGCTTGCTCCAGCAATCCATGCCAGCATGAAGGTACTTGCCTGGATTACGGCTACAGCTACGTCTGTGATTGCCGTCCAGGCTGGAACGGCAACCGATGTGAGTACCCCTTCACCCCGTGTTACCCGCATCCTTGCTCCAACGGTGGAACCTGCTATAGCACTGGCAATGACTTCCAATGCGACTGCCAGCAGCCGTACACCGGCAAGACCTGCAACAAGGTCCTGTGCCCGGATGAGGTCTGTCGGAACGGAGGCGTCTGCACGGTCAGCACGAAGACCTGCAACTGCTCCGGGACAGGTTTCGGCAGTGCATACTGTGGACTTGAGCTGACACTCTGTAGCCAGAACCCCTGCAGGTACGGCCAGCACTGCGAGCAGCTGGCCGAATCGTACAAATGCTGCAGTCGGTCGTCCACGGACGAGGTGTGCCGCAGCTTGGATCTAGAGAGCATCCCCAATATGACGGCCGGTCCATTTTCCATCGGCATGATGGAAATCGTCGGCATCGTCGTGGCGGTAGTCATCGCCATCTTCCTCGTGCTGATCTTTGCGTTGTTCATGCGTCGCCGCCGCAAGAGACACCAGTCGCGCAATCTTCATTTGGACAGTTCTCGCTACCCAATGGAGAAGAGGGACAGCAAAGGTTCGGACTACGGGTACCCACCACCGAGTCCGCCAAGCCCACGGCCACCGCCGCTGCCAGACCGACCCGCATCCTACACGCCCAGCAATCACAACTCACTCAACAATCTGGACGCTGACAGGTATAGTTCATTCAATCATAACAAACTCTGGTATCTAAAAAGCCTGTAGGGTGGTCCCCACGGCAACCGTTTTGTTTGATACATCAAAATGGCCAGCTCAGTGCTAAGGGGTCTTTAATTGCAATTTCATATCAGTAATTATCAAAAGTGTTTTGAATGAAAAGTGCAAATAAAAATTTGAAAAAAAAATCGAAATCCACAGAGACATGTTTTTCTTTAAAAATGAATGTTTATTTTACCAAATACTTACTTTGGAGACCACTCTTGATTAATAAACTCCATTTACCAGGAGCTCAAAAATATGCACTGGTAACCAATTTTATGAAAACCATACAAACTGCACTGATGACCTTATAGTCCTGAGTCATCAAAATGAAGCACATGCCAATTTGTTGAAATACAATAAATATGAAATGAGTTAGGTTACAGGTTGGAAGAAATATGCTGCCCCATTCTAAAGCCCAGGGCCCAATTTCATAGCCCTGCTTAAGCAGAAAATAATGCTGAACAATTTTCTGCTGAGCAAAAGTTAGCTGGATACCAGTCACAGGAGGTCAGGTGACATAGTATGTTGGCTGGTAACCTTTCTATTAAGCATAATTTTGTTGTATTCAGCTACTTTTTGTGCTCAATCAGCTCTATGGAATTGGTTCCTGGTAAAGCAGTTGATAACAAAAAATTAGTAGAGGGGTGAACTGGATGTATGAAATAAATGAGAATTTTCCTTCCACGCTGTTACAACCTCCCACAGATATGGGTATGATGATGCTCAGCCTTACCACGGTCAGCCCATCAGCCAGCAGCCATCACTGCCCCCTCTGCCTTCCAACTCTGCGTCAGACAGCGACTCCATCGCCAAGCCAGCCTGGGAGTTTGATGCGCCCAGCGCCCACGAGAGCTACGTTGATGGTAGGTTTGACATTTCATAAAGTGTTGACTCGCTAAAAAAACAAACTACCCTTTCCCACGGTGCACTTAGAAGAGCACGACCAAGTACAACTCGGTAAAGCACAGCTTTTAGTTGAGTATGAAAAGACAGTGCAAGAAAAAAGCATACCCAAAGCAAAATACAAGCAAGCAAAGAAAAAAAAAAACTACAAGAGCTAAGCACGTAGAGTTAAAACAAAGATGCAAAACAGTAAAGGTCTTGAAAACACAGCATTCTCGTGCACCCTTCCCTCGGCAGAATTACTGTATTGTTGCGATTAACCTTCCAAGCCGATAAAGGCAAAGCAAAATATAGGAAAGAAATCTTGCAACAAAATTACTTAAGGAGAACAGTTCAAATACCTACCGCAGAAATAATATAGAAAAGACAATTTACAACAAAATGATTTAAGGAACAATTGCAATAACTACCTCAGAAACATGTGAGGTTCATGCAAAAAAAAAATCAGACTGTTTGGACGAATTTTTTTATAAAAGTTGTGATCAAAGCGTTCACTTAAACATGAAGCTAATTTACCTTGCCCTCCCTGTCTTGGGTGTTGATGCACCCTTAGGTCGTGATAGTGCTAAGAATGCCCCAATCAACGCCCACCACCCCCTGCAGCACTCCCACCCCTGCATCTTGCCTCCAGCACGCCACGGCCACATGCCCCTCGAGCCGCCGGCTTACGATCAGTACAACATGGCAGAGGTCACCTCCATGAGCTCCATCAACACGGAGAACGAGGACGACGCTCTACCTGGTAAGATTCCTTCCCTGGTCGGAGGAAGTCCTCGCTTTAAAAAACACACGATTTCCATGGCAACTGATTCCGTTTCTCTTACAGGCTTACTCTTGAGGTACACAAGTGGGTTGATTTATCCACTAGTTGCACTTTTGTTAAACAAACATCGTGAAGCGCATTGTTTCCGAACGTTTCAATGTGCTTGCAAGAACTCCAGAAAGATTGAGAAACAATTGTAAAAACATACAGCTGAAGAAATGCATTTCTTGTTTAACAAACTCTAAAGAAAGATACTGTTAGGAAGAAAGTACTTTGAATAATATCTTTGTGACTTTAAGGTAAAACAACAAGTTTGACATGCATAAATATTTCCGCAGAAATCAACACAACATGTGTGAATGTGTATAAGTTGTTTGACATGCCATTCTATTCTATTTTTTATTTTTTTATTGGATGTGGGGGGGACATTGGCTTAATTGATTTACTTTTGATAGAATTGGATTGATTAAGATGTGCTAGATGGCCATCCTAGGACTAACTGATGCCCCTTGCTCCTTATAACAGATCTTATTATTCCTTCGACCATGACAAACTTATTTTCCCTCGTCTTACAATTAATAATGGACCCACTTTCCCTTGAGATATTGAAAAAGTAATCCATTAACGTAATTTCTATATAAACTAATTAGTTAACTTCAACGAACTAATTAATAATAGTACTTTTAAATTCTCTTGAATCTTCAATGCTGGAATTAGAGAGTACGTTCTTCAAGGAGCTCTAACGTTTTCAAAAATCCCATCACATTTACTGACGACTGATCATCATTCGCATGTTAACATCCATCTTAAAAGCTTCTTGCTGATCCATACCTAACCATAATCGTTAAATTCTTGTAGAGATTTCCGACAGTAAAACAGTCCAATATAAAGTGATAGTTACACCATCCACTTTAAAGTTCCAAGTGTGTAGCATTTACTGACTTCTAATGAGCAAGTGTTTCTCAAACATTAGGATTGATTCTTCCGTTGATAGATATTTGTTGTTTTCTAGAGTTAAAATGTTAGAAATTTCCCCCAACAAACGGGGGAAGATTTTAGGATTGATTCTTCCGTTGATAGATATCAAACTAATGAAATGTTCATGACCAAACCATGTTAGGACGTGCACAACATTGGTAAGATTGAAAATAGAAATAATCACAGATTTGCACACAACTTACATAATATAAAGATAGTCATGGTGGGAAAATATCCCTTGAAATATTTCTGCTTGAAATGCTGAAGTTTTTTAGAAAGGAGTGCAGCGACTAGTTTTGATCTCGCGAGACCAAAACCCAATGCTTTAAAACAGTGAACCTGTAAGGTTGTTGTTTTTCACTATTTTCTTGTGACCCCGATGATCGATGAGCTTAAACTTTCACAGGTTTGTTATTTCATGAATATGTTGGGTCATACAAAGTGTGGTTACCGGTCGGTGACGAGTACCAATGTTGTCCGTGTGCTTTAACAGCCAATTTCTCTGATCCTAACTGCTCTTCATTTGTTAAAGCTTACTCAGAGGTTCAGTAAGCTACTCAGGGTTGTGGTAAGCTGTACGCCTGCATCATAGTCTGAAATCAAGAACATGTGCTAAAAGGTTGGGTCATAGATTGGTAAATACTCACAAAAATTTAATGGCCACAAAAAGTTACTTGGTATAAGGAAGCACTGCAGCTGGTGATAGTATAGACTATTTTGAGAAAAGGATTTCCTTGGAAGTAAAATGGTTTGGATAACTTTTCACCCCAAAACATTTGAATCTGAGAAAATGATTCATGTATGAAACATTTCTCGGTTTTCTTAGCGTTGACTAAGTTTCTGTGGTGTCCATCTGCGAATGCTGCAGCCAGAGATGCGGTTGTACCCGCTGTCACTTCACTAAACGTGGATAGATTCAATGTTCTTCATAAAAATGTGACAGTTTTTTGCATTTTTTTTTTCAACAAGTAGACACTGCATTCAGCTAAAAAACTTTCTCAGGTGACTTTTATTGTGTCTTCTGATATGTTGCCTATGAATCAGCATTATGCTGGCGAAAACCAATCTATGACCCTGCCTTCAATGAATTGAAAGCATCTTGCCTCGGTTGCATCACTACATGGAGTTGCATCATGCAGGACTGATTTTATATTTCATGCTCATGAGGGTAAACAGATCGTTTCTAGGTATTGAGGGCAAAAAGGGCAAACAACCCAAAGTTGCATCATGAACACCCGATTTGCACATGATACCATAGAATGAAAATGTATGAAACATTGCATTTGTTTGGCACCTTGTACTTACCCATTTTGCTTGCCGATAACCCGTTAACCTTCTCCCCCCTTTTCTACTTACTGACAATTTCTACCCTTATTTCTGCCTATTCTGCTTTACTGCTTACACTTTGGATGATATAGCCAAAAAGGTTGTGCCGATTACAGCCGATGAGGTCAATAAGTCGCCCTGGAGGGAAAGCCTCCATCCCCAACGACCCCGTCGTCAAACCACAGCGACTCCGACACAAGTCAAGACACTGTGATATCTTTTGAGAAGGGACAATCCCCCTGAAGCTCTCGGAGGAACCCCAGTCTCAATCCCCATCAAAAACGCCCCCGGTGTCTCCCATCAAATCCGTCGGGAGTGGCTCCCCAGCTGAGCCGAGGAAGGAAAACTGTCAGGCGCTCAAGAACGCCGCCCCAATCGTGCAGAAGTCCCCCAGCCCCAAGTCGCCCAAAAAGTACGCCCCAAAGTCTCCGATCCTGAAGAAGCGCCCGTCCAGCACGAGCCCCGTTTGGAGACGGACATCGACGCTCCGATAGCAGCCCCAAAAAGCGTTCGATTCAACATGGAGCCGGAAATCAGCAGCTTCGAAGTGGATAGCTCACAATCAGACATCCAGACGGATTCCGATACTGAAAGATCCTACGCCGACATGATCGGGTTGAAAATAGAGCGCCGCCAGGACGATGGATCCGTGGTTACAGACGCATCAAAGCGTAACTCAGACTGTGAAATTGGCTTCAACAACGTCCCTCCCTTAGACTTCCTAGAGACCCAGAAGGCCATCGGGGTGGAGGGCCCCGTCCAGATTCTGGCCGACGTCAGCTGTCCAGACGGTGGACGACACCAACGAGTCGTTGCCGTCGCCGTCGTTCTTGGAAATGGAAGCACCGCTGGAGACCATGACGGAGTTCCACGATACCCATCAGACTGTCTACATCACGCAGAACCCTGAGGAAGATGACGAAGACGGAAAGAAGAAGGGTTAGGATTGGTGTCTCGTAAGATGTTGTCATCCGTCGTTTTTTGAAAACCCTCCTCCTTACATCTTGTAGTCATTCAGTCATCCTATTCCGTCCTCTGTAACTCCATCTTGACATATTCCATATTTTCAGTTCTCCCCGTTGTGAAACTGTAACCGAGTGGTATAATTTTTTCCCCGATTGTTTTGCCGGTTCTACCATCGTAATCCCTTTGAAATTATTTTGACCTACACTGTGTATATTCCAGCATGCTCTAACAAAACTCCTTGGTCATTTAGCACATGATTTATTAATAGGTACACTATTATTTTGTTGAAATTACAAGTATATTTCCATCATTTTTTCTTTCAGAATGATTTGTTTAGAACTATTTTACAACTATTCTTAATGTGTATTACGCATATATTCAACTTTTGAACATTTAGTTTTGAATTTTGTTTTTTTCTATTCAGCAGTTGTCATTTTATCATAATATTTTAATTGTTAATTATTTTAGAGATCATGAAGTGTTGATGATGGAGTTAATTGTTTGCATGATTTGCATTAGTGAGGTATCTTGTGGATCGTTTTGACTTTTACGATACTTTCTCACCACTTTGCGATGTTTACTACAACGATACAGTGGCCGAGTCATAAATCCCTCGTTATAAAAAGCATGGCTTTTCTATCTCAGTCTTTTTTTCTCTCATATTTCCCGAAAGATTTTCAAGTCCGAGTCTAAAATTAAATTGGTGAATATTAATAAGAATAAATGAAAATAATCGATGCATATTTTCCACGCTTCGCTTGCCAGTGGACAAATCTCAAAAGCTGTTCACTGGTTCCACTCGCCTAACTGCCATACAGGCAGCCCCCCCCCCACCCTTTCCCAAGGACAGACTACTAGTTTTGATCAAAACAACCGCACAGCTAAATCACACATCACTCTAGTAGTAGTAGTGCAAGCTGCTTTCTGTCCACACCCCCCAAAACAGAAGATTTTTCTTTGACCTTTCACCCTTGTTAGTGCAGCACGTTTATAATTTTACTGCACACCTTTTTTAGAATCTAACACGCCGATGTTTTCTTGCTCTTTTCCTTTGGTCCTTTTGGTCACGTGCGGTGACTCTTCCACGCTCTGCAACCTGCTTTTTCCCCCCTTCTAGATTCAGGAGATGTGTTAAGGCAGAAAGGTACCCTCGTAATGTCCGTTTCTTGATCAACTAACCAACACCGGAGGGACATGAATAAAATACTAAAAAACAAATAACAAGCATGGGAGGTGTTTCTTGAAATACTCACCAAGTCAAAAGTGAATTAACACAAGGGGTGTAGATGGAGTAGACGGGTTTTCTGTCCTCACTCTTCCGACTGAACGCCTGGGGTTAACATTCCTGGCTTATATTTAGACAGTTTGTGCTTCGGGCTTCTGACACACACACTCACGGTTATTACTTGGCAACTTTTGAGAAACTCCTCGTCTGAAAAATCATTCTTTCTTTGGAAGTTAGCGATGCCATCAGTGAACGGTTTCCTATGTGTGGCAGAGAAAAATGCTACACAGAATGTATTGGTTGCTACTCAATAGTCATCATTTGCTACTTTAGCATTCGGTGCGCACTAAATGTGTTCAGTCTGAATAGATTGCTATGCAAAATTGCTGGACAACATCATTCTCTGGCCATTGTTTCAAGAGGCCTTTTATTTGTGTGCGTTTCAAAAGAATATTGTGAACAATTGGACCATTGATGGCTATTGAAGACTTTGAAAAACCATTGGTTGTTATTATAATGGGAATTGAGAAAACAATTTTGCTTATGTAATGGTTTTTGAAACCTTGTTTAAGAAAAAAAACAAAAACAACCATAAACAACAGGAGAGAATCAAGTCACGATATTTTCGCAGAAATCTTTTGATGTGTGTACAGCCCCTGAGGAAGACTGGTACCTTTTCACATGTATGTGGAGAGTACCCCGTGAACTGTCTGAATATGAGTCTAGGGACTAGATCCATCACCTAGGAGGACGTGCACTTCAACACTACTGCATGTTCACTCCACATTTGTGACTGTGTTGTAAGTTGGGCGCTTTTATGACCTGTGTCGATTGAATGTAGCTCGTTGGTTCTCCACCAAAGACACTCAAAGTGATAAAAGTGCCCAACCTCGAGACAGTCGCATCAGTCTTGAGGGATGCTAACCCATGAAATCACTCACCACTCTCGGTCTTAACAAATAACGATAACTTGCATCCCGTTTTCTCCAGCAGTCAAGACAGACGGTTTTTCATACCCAAATTCTCACCAATCCCTAATTAGTTGCCTAATTTTCCTGCACTACACAGCTAAACCAAATATATGTTTAGCATGGAGTCAGCTTGCCAGTGATTTGATTTTGGATGCTGAGTTGGCAAGCGCTGACGGGTTTTAAAGTCACCTTGTTTACAAAAAGAGTGACCTTGCGTATTCCGTTGCATTTCCTGGCAGGCAAGATACTACCTAGGTCATATGGGAAAATTGACACTTTGTTTCTTGATTACAACATAGAAATCAAGAGTTGTAACAAATAACAGCTGAACAAATTTTGAAATGTGACAAAAAGTTGATAAAAATTGAATGGTGGAATCTCCATTAAGTGTGAGATTTTATGTTTTCTACCATTGAGCTGTGTACAAATTGTGCCTGCAGGAAGTCCAGGCTCTGTGGCTCTTTGAGCTGTGTACAAATTGTGCCTGCAGAATTCAGGCTCTGTGGCTCCTTCAGCTGTGTACAAATTGTGCCTGCAAAATTCCAGGCTCTGTGCTCTTTGAGCTGTGTACAAATTGTGCCTGCAGGAAGTTCAGGCTCTGTGGCTCCTTGAGCTGTGTACAAATTGTGCCTGCAGGAAATCCAGGCTCTGTGGCTCTTTGAGCTGTGTACAGTTTGTGCCTGCAGGAAGTCCAGGCTCTCTTGCACTTTTGATGCAATGTCACAGGTTGCATGGTATATTTGATTGGTCCGAGCCAAAATGACAAGGGGGTGAATTCAAGATGCCCCTTTGTAATATTGCACGACAGCATCAGTCTTGATTTCCCCAACGAGCGCTTGAAAAGTTTTTTTTTTTTCTGTGGTTGCTTGTGGAAAATAATATCTGTCCGAATGACATTGGTGGTAGTTCTATGGTAAAATGACTCTCTGATTCCTGAATAACAAGTATCACATTAATGTGGCATGCTGAAAAGAAAGATATGTTATCTGTGGTTGTTCATGTGACTGAAAAACTTTTTGTTTCTTTAGGCATTTTCCCGTAAGTGTGTAAGCCCAAACAAAACTCATTTTCTGGTTGGAGCTCATGTGTGCCAATTGTTTTGAACTAAGCATGCCTTTTGTATGTGTTGTTTTTGACATCTGTTTTGATTTTTCAGGGCAAATATAAACAGATGAAGCACCTCATCTGGAACTGGCCAAACACCAACCAGAAACAGTTTTTGTTTTTGTTGTGGCTATACATTCTGATTTGTGTTTCTGTCTGTTTATTCATTTATCTGTGTTAATCCAACATTATCAACTGATCACACATCAAAAATGCAGCCCACTTATTTATATTCAGAAAACAAACACTGCTTCAATCACTCATTCCACATTTCCTCTCAACTTGAATTACTTTGTAAGAATATTTTGCTTTTCGACCGAGCTAAATTCCTCAAATACGCGTTCGGCAGACAATATACACTTATCATGGGACATCCATCTTGTCTTTCTCCCATTGAACACAATGTAACCAAATTGAGGCAGGGATGACAAGAATAGTCTGGTACCTTCTGAGAAATGGCTTTTAGAACTTTGATCATGACTAGAAATGTTGACACCAGACTTCAGGAGAGTGAGGATTTTACAGGAAGTCCCCCTCCTCCCGATTGCCTAATCTACTCCTCCGCTGCAGTAGATGCAAACTAGCAGAACAAGTTCTTTCAGAATGAAGCAAGACTAGTTCTTATCAGAACTAAGTTCTAGTCGGCAATGGTAGACAAAATACCTTAGATTGTGTAACCATGGAACCAGACTAAGATGGATGCAGCGTGACAAAGGTCGATTGCCAACATGCCACTCAAGTCATTCTCTGTAGAAAAAAAAATCCCATGTAAACGGATGAATGTTTTGAGTCAGAATCTTTTAAAAAGAACTACTCTTTTATGATTTAAAGCCTCAAAATTTGCTTTTATTTTTCCACTTGTGACTTTTCCTTATCAACTGATACTTCACTGTGATTTTTCACTTTCGTTTCATAACATTTTCCGTTACTCTTATAGAGAGGTTAACATTCTTAAAGAACCTTTTTTAAAGAATCAGTTTTGAAGTATCTGAAATTATGTATCTCATCAGAGTACCTGGTCCTCAGGCCTGATACTTGACACAGGCTTGAGATGTTCTAGGGCAATTTTAAGAGTTCTAGTATCAGGCCTGGCTTCCGTCAGACTTAACAAATACCATTTCATTTGTTTATTATTTCTTCATATATATTTTTTTATTTTTGTGGATTTTTAGTTTTAATGCGATGAAAGTGTTACAAAATGTTGACCATTTTCAAAAAGTACATATATTTTTGATATTGATGATTTATTTGGATTGAAGTCAGTCATGTAAGCATGTATTTTGGTTGCCCTTTTATTTGTTATGGTTGCACTCCTGGGCATTGTTTGGAAACCAAGGCTTAGACCTAGGCTCAGCGTTCGGCACCGTTCACTGGTTTAAAGTCCCGCCTGAAATTGTGTGTTTTCAAAACTACTGGTGAAAACTAAGCCTTAGCAACTTAGCCAAAGCCGGAGCTTTAGCCAAAGCCGGAGGCTGAGCCAAAGCTGGAGCCTGAGCCAAAGTGGGGCTGAGCCAAAGCCTTAGCCAAAGCCTTAGCCAAAGCGGAGCCAAAGGTGGAGATTTAGCCAAAAGTGGGAGCCTTAGCCCAAGCCGGAGCCTCAGCCCAAGCCGCGGTTTCATAAATGGTGCCTAGTTTTGATGTTACTAAGGATTAAAAGCATGGTGGTTACAGATTCATTTGACCAATGACTTTCTAAGAGAGTTCATAACAAGAGGCTGAGAACCCCAGTGATTTTTCTGTAAGGTTTGGGGGTGGTTTTTTTTCAGCGTTTTTAAACCTATTTACTTGTTTTCTTTTTACAGCTTACCAATGGGACAACAGTGACTGGTTGCCTTCTGAGCCCCTTAGCAACATCCCTGAATTGCAATACGAGGCGCCCGAGTCGCCCACCAACACTAACCTCTCACATGACGACATTGAAGACGAGTTTGTCGGGGAAGACACCGACTACCCCGCAGAGAATGAAGACATGCCGTACCCGAGGGCACTCCGAGATTTCAAGCAGCAACTAGAGAACTATCCACCCGTGGACGACACCCCGTACGTCGGGCTGACGTCCCACTACCAACAACACCCGAACCAGTACTTGCCAAACCACAGCATCAGCAACTCCACACTGCCACAGCCCGACATGGAGTACGACGACGAGATGGCAGACGGATTACCCTACCCTCAGAAGGGGCAGTTCCCACCCGCGGCATCCGCCGCCGCTGCTGTCAACGACTTGAATTTTGACTTTGAAGGAGCCATCGCCAGCATGGACAACATGTCGATGTCGGTGTACACGGACACCAACGCATCTTGTTCGGACATCTCGGGGATGTGCGATCCGGACAGCGAGATGGCATTGAGTGAGTACGACAGCGCTGACGGTGACGATGAAGAGGAGAGAGATGGTAATCTTAGCGCCCAGTTGAAGAATCTTCATACGGACGTGTGATGTACTTGTCTTAAAAATGCGTCACTCACTGGTGCTGGACAGACATTCATCACACTGTGGAAACCAATAAATCACAATCATAGTTCATTAGTTCAGGCCTGGATCTTTTGAGAGGGCAAGGGCCGTTTTCATTTTGCAATGGGCACTTCCATTGGGAAATTTCTAAAGTCTATGGGAAACTTTTGAAGGGGCACCAAGACCAGGGGCATCAGAGGCCATGGCCTCCATGTAATTCCAGGCCTGTTGGTTGGTGGGTGATATGCCATATGACAGTGTGTTATCCAAGTTACATGTTGAGTACTGTAAAACTCAGCTAGTATTTGTGAGTGCTTTAACAAAATTAAAGTAAAGTCTCGATCTGAAATTGGTACATTTGGAACCAGCAGGGAAAGAGCATTCCGATGGTGACCAACATTTGGGGTTACCATTATCACTCAATTCTGTCCCAAGTCTTGAGAGAGTTCTTGGATTCTCTAACGTATTCGTGGTTTACTTCAATAAAAATTTACAAAAAAAATGTGATACATCCGCTTAGCATGCAAATTCTCTAAGCATGGTTTGTATGACTGCAAACAAAGTCTGACCTAATGTCTTAAAACTGTTAAGCAGACAAAATTACTGCTCGGCAGAAATGGATAACCAGCCGAAATCCCACTAAATCCACGCTGCTCGATGCTGGTTCCCTGAGCATTTTTACCTCGGGAGATAAAACTGCTTAGCAATATATTTTCCCTGCTTAACAACTCTACGGGGTTTCTGGATGCAGTGTGATGAATGTCTGTGTTGGGAGAGATCCCGGTTTTGATCCCCATCAAATCACGCTTGTAGATGCTTAAATATGTTGTATATATTGAACGATGGAAGCAAGAATCATCGGATGAGGTTTGATGCATTTTTTTCTGTGGTGGGATCGTGTAGTTGCTAAGCGGGCTTATAAGTTTTAAAAATCGTACTAGGCACTTACT
Source organism: Pycnopodia helianthoides (assembly GCA_032158295.1). NCBI lineage: Eukaryota > Metazoa > Echinodermata > Asteroidea > Forcipulatida > Asteriidae > Pycnopodia > Pycnopodia helianthoides. The sequence goes on along the minus strand of CM063248.1, from coordinate 3,266,251 downwards.
GGGGTTTTTATGATACTTTCTAGTAAACTGGATTGTAAAACGATCGGTTTAAGAATAGATTTTGTTCACCTTGAAGGAACACATTTTTTTCACAGGTTCACTTTAACCTCATTGGTTGAAAAAACAAAATCGTTTCACGTTTAAGAACTAAATATCGATGGTGGTAATCTGGTTTCATGGACTGAAATTAGACTAACATTTTTGAATCACAAACATTTTCAGGAGAATTTTTTATTTTTTTTTTAAGTGAAAAAATAGATCAGCAAATTGGGTTTTCCCCCACTTTTTTTTTTTCTTTTCGATTTCCCCCAAAATTCTGAAATTTATGAAGGCTTTTAGCCAGAAATTAATGAAGGCTTTTTGCCAGATCGGGGTTAGCTGTTTAAAAAGATGTAATTATCTTGTGCTTGTTGCTTGAAACAGTCCAGAATTCTCCTTGTGTCTATATTTTTGAATTATTGGAAACAATATACACAGTTATATTTAGTGAAATTATACCCAAAGCGAAGTATTCTATGGTTTGTATTCTAACAAACTTATTGTAAAAGTGTTCTTCCCTTACTATTTAGAGGGACTTTTGTTTCTGTATTGAAAGGAACACATTGCCTTCAGATCTCTCCACATTTTGCTGTTTGGAACTGCTCCTTGTCCTTCTTAAAAAGTTGTTCACGGACTAAAACACTTATAGTTTATTGTAATTAGGGAGTTGTGATTTAAAAAAACATACATTTGCCTCTTGAAATACAACCAGCGGCACATACGGTCCGCCATTTTGTGGAGTCCGAAGTTTGGTCCAACAAAATGGCGGACCTCGTTCTGTCATGAAATTACACAAAAACCACACATTTTTCAAGAGATATTTATGTGAGTCTTTGTATTCTACTTTTAAAAGATATTTCCAATCGTATTCATGTTATAACAATCGCTTTTTATAGCCCAAAGCACCCAATGCGAAGGCAATGTGGCCCTTTATCCAAACCTGTGATTTGCCAGGAGTTTTCCCAATTTTCAGGATTTGTTTCCTGTTTTCCGTTGTCAGGAATTTTGTGGCCCACTTCTGTGTCTCTTTATGATGAAACAAAGGTGCTCTTTTCACTCCTTCAGGCTCCTCCTTGTATGGAAAAAAAACCAAACCACAATTACTGGGTCAACAAAAACTGACAGAGTTTTCTTTGGGCAAGCGTACAGCTGGTTTGAAGATGTTTTGAAAAAGCTCATTTTCAAGATTTCTGCAAAATGTTCTAGGATTCGTTTTGATGTGTGAGATGAATCTGTTGCTACATTTTACTAGTGCAAATTGGCGATACATTCTTGAAGTTACTACTCCCAGAAGAGCAATAACAGCGCAAACAACAAAACACCCAGTGATGATGGATTTGTTTATCAAGTAGGGAAGAGCTGCGATGTATTTCAGTAACTATCTAATAACTGGTTGCATTCCTCTTCAATCCAGTTACTCTGCAGAAAGTATTCTTTGTAAATTAGTCCATGTCGCTCTTGTACAGTTAATGAATAATGCCATAATCTACCATTGCCCTTTTTACCTAATTTAAAAAAAAAGTTTGTAAAAACTGACTCCTTTCAAAGTATTCCCTTTTTCAATATTACCCTTATGAAAATTAACTTTCCATCTTGCAATAAAATTCATGCGGAAACTAACTCGTTTTGATCTTTCAGGGGAGGGCGGGGCTTAATCTCAGGATATGCTAATAACAGTACTGTATTATTTCAATCAATGACTATTAACGCTTTGAGCTTCCCAACTTATGAATATGCAAATCGTATGCGCATGTTTATGAATAACATAGAATGCATTACTTTACTCAGTACTTGGCCAATTAATGCTTGCAATGCTGTGAACAGACAGTTGTTGTTTTTTGTCGAATGCAAATAATGTTTTTAGCAAATTCTGAATATTATTTCACTTGAGAAGTATCATGTTGATTCATGACATGTCTTTTGTATGTTAAATATCTCGAAAAATCCCCGAAGAAAAAAAATGGGGTTAAATCGTTTTAAAAGTTTCAAGGTTGTATGTACAAAATAAAGTCTCTATAAAAGATTTTATATTTAGGCTGTGTATTGCTCATAGTGAAAAGTTTACATTCTTTCATGTGTATATACGATGTGGTAATGTGTAAAGTGTATGCTTATGAATAATGCAAAATACATAATGAATAATTCATGTTAAGGGAGGAAGGTTTCATTGGTCAGTACAAGAATCATTAAAATATGATTTTGATACGAGATTTATTCGTGTAATAAGTACGAAATGGACTTCAGGCTCTCAATGTTTGAGCTTTAAAGGGCATTCGGATGGTTTCTTTCATCGTAGCTTGCTACTTAAAACTGTTTAAATTTCCTTATGCAAATTTTTTCCTGGCCTTATGAATATTCAGTGTTGTAATGATTAAGAACAAAATTAATGTTCGGTCCCTATGGTTCCCAGTCATGCCTTGATAATAGCTGTTGTAGCTAAGGACCCAAACCATAATAATGAAATAATTGTATTCAATATTTCCATTTATAACGATGGCTTACTTGGGGGAAAATGTATATTTTCTAAGAAAATAGAAAGAGTTATCTTTTGATCACAAAAAAGAAGAAAGCATGTGGTTGCCACATCCTTAAAAAGAAAGAGGTGTTGGAGTAAATTTAGGTAAATTTGGGGAAATCCCCCTAGACAATAAAACATACAAGAATGGGAAATGTGAGGAATGTCAAATTTTTTTTAACCTAAACGAAAGTTGACTTTCAGTTTTTAAATGCATTTTTATGTGCCTCTCTTATTATTTCTTAACTAAAAAAAATATCTTTTACACCATTAAAAAAAAGATTTTGTTTTTCTCCAAGTTAGGACGTTATTAATAATAGACTCTTAAAACTCCCAGCTCCCCCCCCAAAGAAAAAAGATTTACTTTTGTTTTGTGGAAATAAGCTTGAGTTATTCTTTCTAAGTATGTTATGCAGTTCTCCAAACCAAAAACCTAAGTATTTTAGATTAATAAAGTTTGTAGTTTATTCGGTTGTGTTATTTTTTAACTGTTTGTTATTGTTTTAATACAACTTTTAGATGTGGGTAAGTTATTAACATCCCATTTTATTTGAAGTGGACATTTTCAATTCCAAAGTGGTGTCGGTCTTGCGGTATTGTTGTTGATAAGTTGATTTGACATTTCAAATTAGTGTTTGTGATTTGTCATGTTTTACCTGTATCACTGATCTGGAACTTGGCTGGTATAGGTAACTGAGGGAAGTTTGGCCCAGTTAAGAGAAGGTAAAAAAAAAACTTGTTTAATTTCCCTTCACCCCACAGTGGAAACCCATGATTAAGTTCTATAATGTGAAGTAGAAATGCTATACACTTTTATCAACTTCAAAATCGTACAGGCAACAAGAAGTTCATTCGTACATTGATCAAGCAAAAATTTAATGTTGTTTTCCCATATGTAAAAGGAAACAGTTGTCTTTGTTTAAGTTACAAGTTGTGTTTTTATATCATTGTTGTCTTTCTACTTTGATCATGTTGATTTTAAATCATGTGTATGTAGTCATTTTTGTAAAAGCTTAGGCAATGCCATTTTTCCTCCATTTTTTTTAAAGTTTACAACAGCACTTTAAGTAGTATTTATTTTTGTTTCCTTTTAGCTATTTATCTCTTCTATTGAAATTAATCGAAGCCATACGTATACAAACAAGCAAAGGTCTTGGAATTTGTAGAAAGACGGAGATTAAGATTTGTGTCAAGTCCTTTTTGAGAATTGTTTGCATTACAACAATTGTACACTTGTGTTAAGTACTATTTTTCTTAGTACTACTCTGTATATTTTATACCGTGTTTCTGGTGCTTATTATTTTGTTGTTTTTGTATCATCTTTAAAATTTTTGAAATATTTTCTGCTCCTTTTGAAAGTACTGTTGTTAAAGGAAAGATAAGAAATTTGTTGAAAAAAAAATCAAAGTACAACATTTATAAACTGTAAAAATAAAAAGAAATAAAGAGGAAATTTAATGATTGTGTTTAAACTAGCCAAAAAATGTAAGTAAATCAAAATTAATGGAAGGAAAAGATTAAAAAATATTCTTGGAACTGTAAAATAAAAAGTTGGTTTGATGTTTGCTTTTATTTTGACTTCCAGTGTGTGAACTGTTCAGGCTAATTACTTTTGTTTGTGGGGTCCTTTAAACAAAGGACGATTTCTTTAGAAACGGGAAAATGAATTGAGCAGTCATGGAATCACTGCGTCAAACCGCAGTTGTTGACCACAAAGAAATTCTTTTTTTAAAGGGATCCTGGTGAATTGACTGAAGAGAGCATTCTTGCCTTTTGGTTTGATCATCTTTTGCTAGGTCCAACGTTTGGCTGATTTGACCCGAAAGTTTAAATCAAATTTTAAACAGCCATTTTTATAGATTCGAGAAAGGAACAGCTGCGTCACCGCGGCTAAACTTAAGGCGCAAAAAGGTTCACCAATGACCAAAGCTCAAACATGTGTCTGGCTCGTGTTGTGGCCACCCTGACCCCAATTTTAAAGGGGCTGCTTATGCACAAAGAGTAGCTAAGCGGAAAATAAATTATGCTTATCAGAGTAAGGTTACCAACTAAAACACTATGTCTCATATCTGTGACTGGTATCCTGCTTTATTTTGCAATACTAATTGTCTACTTAAACAGCTTTATGAAATTGGAGCGTTTTAAACCACGCACGAAAAAAGACTAGCTCACTGTAAACTTCACGCGTTCGATCGAAAGGTGGTTAGTTAGTCTTTTTCTCGTGCTGGGCACCACACACACTGGGAACTTATCACTTGAGGGCGTGCTTCAATTTCTTTAAACAAATGTCCCAAAATGGCTGCCTCCACAGAGGTAAGTGCATGCGGTTTTAGGCCTAAAAATTGTCTTTTCTGTGTACGGTATATCGAAAATTACTTTTGAATTGGGTTGCAGGATATTCTTCAATAACTAGGTGACCTTTTTAAGGCCATGTAATTGAGGGAAACTACAAAAATTAGCAAAACTCTGAAGTCTGTAGTGACTAGTGGTACCTAATCACTGACGACAGTCACTATCGCACCACCACACTAGCTTTACTATACTAGTACGTAGGAATTGAGAATGCCAGTCATCTCGCCTCCCCCGGCAAAGTCGCCCCCTGCAAAGTCGCCCCCTTGCAAGCTCGCCCCCTCCAGGTACAAACTTGCCCCCTCGCAATGTTGCCCCCTACAAAGTCGCCCCCCGACAAAGTCGCCCCCTAACAAAGTCGCCCCCCGACATAGTTGCCACCTATGCTTTTTTTGGGTGCTATTGTTGCAATTATTTTCTAAGGGAATATTTTTGTTGTTTTTAATTTGATTCAAGAAAGGGAATCCTTAATAGACTTTACACATTTTTGTTGCAATGATTTTCTAAGGGGAAATTTTGTTGTTTTTAACTTGTTTCAAGAAAGGGAATCCTTAAAGACTTTTTTACATTTTTGTTGAGGGTAAATAATTTAATAACTTTTACTAATTGAAAAACAACCAATTTTTTCCCGTTGTAACTCTTAAAAAGAAATTAAAGAAACATTTTCATACAGATGTATGACTTGTACTTTAAAAACTATCTAAAGACGAATAGACAAATTTACAGGAGACATAATAAATAAATAAATCTTGCACTGTAATGTTTTTTATGTACCTACATAATTATATAGGATTAACACAATCGGTAGGCTCTATTTACCAAACGTGTACTGTGCCTTTAAGAAGAAACTCTCAAAAAGAAAATTATTAAAAACACATGAATATTAATTTTACACTTTAACTTCTACATGCTCCATCACAATTCTGGTACTGCATGCTCTTTTTTGGGCGCTGCACGCTGGGACCGCCGCGCTTACGTAAACTTTCACGCAAATACCAAGGGGGGCGACTGTGTCGGGGGGTGACTTTGGCGGGGGGCGACTTTGTAGGGGGCGACATTGTGAGGGGGCGAGTTTGTACCTGGAGGGGGCGAGCTTGCTGGGGGCGACTTTGCAGGGGGCGACTTTGTGGGGGGCGACTTAGCCGGGGGGCGAGATGACTGGTTTCCGTGCGTAGCTAGCCTGTGTGTACTGCAATGCAATGCTGTGTGTGGGTCATGCTATTGTAGACCGTAGAGTGTGTTAAAAAACTAAGTGTAAACTTTAAGTACGCGTTAGGCAGTGTACACTGTATGGTTCCTCTTGTCAACATTGTTGTCGTAACTTCGTAATCCAGATGGGATTCAGACGACTCCTTGAGTCCTACTCCTGATCCTAGAACTATGATGAGGTTCGATCCGCTATCGTCTCCACGAACCTCTAAGTCATAGAGCTGCATGTACAAAATCATATTCAAAACTTTTTGCCCTTGACACGTTTATGCACCTGGAGTTCTCTTTTGAAACTGGATGGATCTCGCCAAAATTAGGCTCTACGTGTTTTTTGTACTCTCATTGAGCGCTGCACTGGTCCAGAAAGTCCACTTCGCTAAAAATATAAGCAAAAATTGATAAATTCTCACAGATATTCAGAATTCTCGCCTTTCAGTAACAATAGGGCTGCTTCTAATGGTAATCAATGGTATGCTGCATGTAACACTGGTCCACGATAACCAACGCCAACAGTTCATGTTTTTAAAGGCAGGGCATACTTTTGGTAATTGTCAAAAACTGTTCTCCTCACTTGGTGTATCCCAACATATGCAGAAAATAACAAAATTGTGAAAATTTTGACTCAATTGGTCATCGAAGTTGCAAGAAAAAAAATGAAAGAAAAAAACACCCTTGTTGCTTAGAATTGAGTGCTTTCAGATGCATGAGAAAGGCTTCATGCTTAAAGTCTTTCTCAGATTCAAACTTGTGGGTGAAAAATGACCTAGTTTTTCTCTAAAACTACATTACTTCAAAGGTTTTCATTACTAACACTGTTTTGTAATATCAACAGCTCTCCAGTGCTCCTTACCAAGTAATTATTTTTGTTCATTAACTTGTAGAGTAATTACCACAAGTACACACTGCCTTTAAACAAGATGGTCTTTTGGGAAGGTCAATAGAGTGTACAGGTAGAGGACAGGTTTGGCGTCGTTTCCCATGTCTTGTTCCTGCACTGCAGTCTGGTTTGCCTGTCTGTGATTTTCTTCTGAATAATAAATAATTCAGGGCTGGATTTGACATTTTTTATATATTTTTTTGTTTTTTAGGATATAAAGTTACAACTGGATCAAGCAACACTTGCTGGCAAAGAATTTCATAAATTGTTTTATGAAAAGTTTGACAAGAGAAGAAATGTAAGTAATTTGGTTATCAATTACTTGGTTTACTTTAGAGATTGTTGATGTGAGTGATCAGCAACCTGTGTGCCCAAGTGGCTGCTGGTGCTGCATACTCTGAAGGAGTCAAGATGGTGTTAGGCTTTACAGGGGTAGTAGTGTATGGCACTTTTATACAAAAAAGTGCCTAGTATATAATATGCCAATTTGTATCATTATTTGTGTGCATTGTATGGTTTGTCTGCATTTATGCAGTCAATAGAAATATAAATATTTAACATTTTTTTTACCCAGTCAGTTTCCCCTAAAAGTCCCCTTAAAAATAAGGTGATCCCTCTGCTGCCGCTTCCCAGGTTGTATCGTAAACTTTGGTGTCATTCCCTGTCTGTACGGCCTTTACAGGTTGAATGGCCTCTGACCGGCACCCCAGAACAAATATATTGAAAAAACAGGGAGACCACCAACATTGGGGCTAGATTAGCTCAGCTGGTAGCACGTTAATCCGGAGGTTGCAGGTTCAAGTCCTGCTCTAGTCAGTTTTTCTTTGCTCAACACAAAATTATTTAAAATTTACACAGACAGTTTTCCTTGTGGGTCATTACTCAATAGAAAAGCCTTAAAGGAACATTACAGAATTGGTTTTTTGCTAACAAAACAGTTGCTGGCAGTGTAAGCACTTTATGTAATCCACCATATACATAAACTGACAAACCTGTAGAAGTTTGAGACCGATCGGCCATCTGGGTCACGAGAAAATAGTGGAAAACTGATTACACATTTTGCATGAAATCATATAGATTCAACAATTGAATAAAACGCTCACTGAGCGATAAACTCCAAACGGAAAATTAGTTTATTCATTTCTCATCAATATATGGCATTTCAGACAGAAATATTTCAAGGGATGTTTTCTACTATCATCATCATTAGACCATGTAAGTTTTATGTAAATCTGTAATCAAAAAGTATATTTTTGTTCTTACCAATTCTGTGATGTTCCTTTTTAGAATAATGATTTGATTTCTTGATTTTTTCCAAAAGGAACATACCCCATTAACCTTGGGAAGGGTTAGAACAATATTTAAAATAAATATAAATTGCAGTTTACATCATGACGGAGGAGTTAGCAAAAAAGCATCAATGTTAATATATTTATTTGGAACATTGATTTCCTATATGACTCCTGAATATTCTATAATTTTTGTGCACCTCAGTTACTGAGTAAGTTGTATCTGGATACAGCTACTATGGTGTGGAAGAGTTAGCAAAAAAGCATCAATGTTAATATATTTATTTGGAACATTGATTTCCTATATGACTCCTGAATATTCTATAATTTTTGTGCACCTCAGTTACTGAGTAAGTTGTATCTGGATACAGCTACTATGGTGTGGAAGAGTTAGCAAAAAAGCATCAATGTTAATATATTTATTTGGAACATTGATTTCCTATATGACTCCTGAATATTCTATAATTTTTGTGCACCTCAGTTACTGAGTAAGTTGTATCTGGATACAGCTACTATGGTGTGGAAGAGTTAGCAAAAAAGCATCAATGTTAATATATTTATTTGGAACATTGATTTCCTATATGACTCCTGAATATTCTATAATTTTTGTGCACCTCAGTTACTGAGTAAGTTGTATCTGGATACAGCTACTATGGTGTGGAAGAGTTAGCAAAAAAGCATCAATGTTAATATATTTATTTGGAACATTGATTTCCTACATGACTCCTGAATATTCTATAATTTTTGTGCACCTCAGTTGCTGAGTAAGTTGTATCTGGATACAGCTACTATGGTGTGGAAGAGTTAGCAAAAAAGCATCAATGTTAATATATTTATTTGGAACATTGATTTCCTATATGACTCCTGAATATTCTATAATTTTTGTGCACCTCAGTTACTGAGTAAGTTGTATCTGGATACAGCTACTATGGTGTGGAAGAGTTAGCAAAAAAGCATCAATGTTAAACTAATTATTTGGATATTCTATAATTGTTGTGCACCTCAGTTACTGAGTAAGTTGTATCTGGATACAGCTACTATGGTGTGGAAGAGTTAGCAAAAAAGCATCAATGTTAAACTAATTATTTGGATATTCTATAATTTTTGTGCACCTCAGTTACTGAGTAAGTTGTATCTGGATACAGCTACTATGGTGTGGAAGAGTTAGCAAAAAAGCATCAATGTTAAACTAATTATTTGGATATTCTATAATTTTTGTGCACCTCAGTTGCTGAGTAAGTTATATCTGGATACAGCTACTATGGTGTGGAAGAGTTAGCAAAAAAGCATCAATGTTAATATATTTATTTGGAACATTGATTTCCTATATGACTTCTGAATATTCTATAATTTTTGTGCACCTCAGTTACTGAGTAAGTTGTATCTGGATACAGCTACTATGGTGTGGAAGAGTTAGCAAAAAAGCATCAATGTTAAACTAATTATTTGGATATTCTATAATTTTTGTGCACCTCAGTTGCTGAGTAAGTTGTATCTGGATACAGCTACTATGGTTTGGAAGAGTTAGCAAAAAAGCATCAATGTTAATATATTCATTTGGAACATTGGTTTCCTATATTGACTCCTGAATATTCTATAATTTTTTTGCACCTCAGTTACTGAGTAAGTTGTATCTGGATACAGCTACTATGGTGTGGAAGAGTTAGCAAAAAAGCATTAATGTTAATATATTTATTTGGAACATTGGTTTCCTATATTGACTCCTGAATATTCTATAATTTTTTTGCACCTCAGTTGCTGAGTAAGTTGTATCTGGATACAGCTACTATGGTGTGGAACGGCAACCCATTGGAGGGATGTGAAGCCATCATTAAGTTCCTTGACCAGTTACCGACGACTGAACATACGATTGACTCCTTGGACTGTCAGCCAATACCAGGTAGGATCCTCAAATCAAAAAATGTTTAAACGGGGGGAAAAAATGTGCTGTTTCAAACTGCTTACCACCAAGGATCTATGGTGTGAATGCAAAGAACCGTTATTGGCCTGACGTTTGGACCCCAGCAGAGTCTTTCTCGAAAAAGGCTAAAAGAGAAAGACTCTGCTAGGGTCGAACCGTCAGGTCGTTAACTATTTTGTGCAAAATTCTAAACTGGGTCAATTTATGGCAAATAGCTTTTGTCACAAATGTGCTTTATTTTAGTTGCCAGCTCCGGACTGTACACGAATATTTTCTGATGATTCACTCTTGATGATTGTGTTTTGTTTTCATGTTGTGAAAGAGAATGTAACTGACCATTTGATAAATGAGGGAGATTGTCTGTAACACTACATTAAGAACCACAGTGTTACAATATTGCAATTATTATCTCAACTGATTGTACTTCCAGTATTATATTTATTTCTGTATTATAACTTTTTTGTATTGTTTTGTAATATAATTTATTTGTATCATTGTTTTGGACTTGTTCTTATCCACCAGTCTAACATTACAATTTACAACAGACTGAATAGTTGACTGAATAAGCTGGAAAATGTCTTTTATCCATCCTACTCTTGGTAACATTTTCCAGCAAGTTGACCAACATTGTGAGACCAGTCTGAGTTAACTGCACAGGTTGTGTGTGGTGGCTCAGATGTGCACAGAACTAACTGTGTATGTGATGAATTTGTGAACTATGAACTATGTTGATCTTACCACACGATTGCAGGCTGACATAGTTTATCTATCATTCACAACCACAGTGAATGATATTGAATGGTCAAACAGTACAATGGTTTTTAATGAGTCTCATGTTTTCAGTCATTAATTTAAAATGCTGTTGTGTTATTTATATGTTATTGTATCAGAGGTTATCCATGTGTTTATTGTTTTGGTGCAATATTTTGTAACTAACTGTATGTGCCCGTTTCCAGACTACAACAACTCAAATCTATTTGTGTCGATACAACATTTCTTGTGTCTTTCTCTGGTGTAGTTCTCCCATAAATTAAAACAATATTATGTTAGTTTTTTTTTATTGATGGCTTGTAATGGCCATGTGGTCTCAAGCTGTGTTGTTTGTGCCCAGTAGAGTGTGGGTTCGAGTCCCAGGCTTGACCCTTGTTTCCTTAAGCAAGACACTTAACCATTATTGCTTTCGGATGGGATGTCAAGCCAAAGGTCCCATGTGTTGTGTTAAATGCACATGGAAGAACCCAGTTACAATCATTGCAAAGAGAAGGGGTTTGCCTTGGTGTGTCTCGCGTAGTTATCAGCAGATTGCACCATGTCATATTTCAAATATTGCAAAAAGTTAAACCTGTCATAAAATTAAAAAAAATTGAACGCCTGTTGATAAAGCTCTATAAGAATTTTTATTATTATTATCATGCTAATTAGTATTAATACAGAATTAATTAATTGATCATTACATGTATATTGTATTTATTAGTAAATTTCGAACTTTTAATTATTTGTAAATTTTTGAAATGGTTATAGGGGCTACGACATTTTGCAATCAGGTTCAAACACATATTCTGAAGCTGTGGACTCTAAAGAATGTCTTCTTCTTTTTTTTTGTAACCAGCTGCCGTCACACATGGCCAGACAACAGTGATGGTCATCGTTGGCGGGTGGGTCAAATTCGAAGGCAACAAACGGAACTTCCAGTTCACCGAAAACTTTATGCTCACACGGACTCAAGCGGGTGTGTGGAAGATCGCAAGCGATTGCTTCAGGTACCAGGAGTGACAAGAATGTGGCGTGTCGGATAATTATAGAAGATGCTTCTTCCGAAAGGGAAACCAGAAGGCACCAGAAGAATAAAAAAACAAGTGTGTAATATCAGATGAGATATATTCTTCTTATAGAGTGAAGGGAGTGTGCTGCAAAATGTACCTGGGATGAGTCTTGGTTGGAGAGTGATCGAAATAAGCATCAAATATGGAACCTCCGGATATAAAAGTTCAACATTCAAATCGCCAGAGTTAAAGAAATGTGCTGTGAAACTGTAGAAGGTGTGTTTTACACCTGCAGGCCTGGATTTACACGAAGGCCATGGCCTGTGTTGCCGCTGGGTCTTGGCCTCGGTGCCCCTTCAAAAGTTTCCCATAGTCTTAAGAATTTCCGATGGAAGTGCCCTTTTGCAAAATGGAAAAATGGTCTTGCCCTCCCAAAGATGAAATTCCGGCCCACCTGGAAAAGGGACTGGGTAGGTTTGATAACCGATGACATAGAGAGTTTGACCGTATCTGTCGCCTGCTTGCCAAACGGGAGTGAAAACAGTGGCGGGCAAGTCAAAACACTTACATCTGTAGTCCACCGGACTAGCCCATATATATATATATTTTTAATAAGTCAAAAGGATTTTTGAACTGAAGTTAAGTTTCACTGACAAAAGCGTCTTATTCTGGAAACCACAAGTCCAAATTGAGATATTTACTTACAAATAAGGAAAAATGATTACTAAATTTTCTTTCAAAGTGGGAGCTTTGCGTTGATGTTAGAGTTTTTTTTTTCTACTTGGTTTTACCATGAAAAGATGCTCCTATAATTTTTCCACTAACATAGCACTGTTAGTATCCGTTAGAATACGTGAGATTTTATTGAAAATTTCTTGCAAATGCATGCGGCTTAGTAAAAAATCTTTCGGACTACCAAAAAGTCTCAGGTTCAGTAGTCCGACCGTCAAGTGAATAACGATTCCTACCTTCAGCCCCCCCCCCCGATTTATTTTCATCTGAAATGTTTTCTTCTTGAAGCCCCTTTACGAAAGAGTGGCTTTTAGCCTTGTTTGGGGCAAACTTGCATAATGTTTTTGTTAAACCACTTGAAGTTGACACATAAAGAGACTGCTATTCTCTGATGATGTTGAAAGAAGCTTAACTGAAATTGATTATTATAGGGGATGAATCACTACATCATCTGCAATGTGGAAGGGAAATAAGAAACTCAAGAAGTCTTTAAAATACAATCAAAAATGTATTATTGATTTTCAAAAAAAATCAGTGAAAGGCCGAGAGCATGAAAGAACAAAATCCCAAACTCATCCCATTCCGTAAATTAACAGAAGTATGTTTTTATTTCAACGTGTTATAAATCACAAAGGCTGAACAATTTGACAAACATTTTATTTACAGCATGGATACAAAAAGTACATCGGAAAATAATTTGAATTAGTCTTCAGCAAGTTTCATTTTTTAGGTCTGTTCAAGGGAACAAATTTCTGGTTTGGCTGATTCAGTTGAAGAACTTCCAAAGTTGATATTTGTTTTTGGATGGACATGTAAGAATGTAAATGCAACAAACTGTGTATATATATTAAAATGATGTCATTTGATCTCAAATAATAAAGTTAAATTGTGTTTTGTTAAACAGCTGTTTTTGTTTTAACCACTGTCTGAGACATTTGTTTTAAAGTGTCTTCCGATAAAGAAAAATATTTCATCGCGGTTTGAAGCTTTCATAAACAAGGTTCGGAATTATCTTGGCACTACTTCAGTTCTACAGCAAGCGCAATCATTCTTTTATACGATGGTTATTACTTTCCATATGTACACAAAATTTCACCATGTAAAGAAGAAACAGAAAATTATGGAGATGTGGGTTATTCTAAATTTTGCCCCCCTAGTCCTCCCTTTCTAAATATTAAATGATTTTCCGTTTTGGCAAAATGCAAACCTCGCCCCTGCCAATCACAAACTGGTCCCAGAACAAAGACACAGTTTCCAGACCACTGAAATCTTTACATAAAATATTTCCAGAAGAAAATAACTCGCTGACTTTAAGCCAGACTTGCAGCCCTCCAAAAAGCGAACACCAGTAGCTCAAAAGTTTGTTTTCTATATACTTGTTATTTGTGACCCGATCGGTCGAATTGAGGTATATATCGACCCCTTAATGAAATTGAGTTGTGCATACCGTGTTAACAAGTAACCCACTGGCTTTCCAGCAATACCATTATTATTTCCGTAGCTTATTCCAGTCCGAAGTTATCGGAAAATGAAGAAAGTCTACAAGACAAGGCCACTTCCATTTTTTTTAAGACGTGTTTGTTTAGATACTCGTTTTTAATTAACTTTGAAGAGTATTAATTGTGTACAAACATGCTCAAGAAAACATACTTTTTGTGGATTTATTCATCTTTTCAATTAAAGGTAAGACCGCGATAAGAAAGATCAAGTTTTATTTAACCTAATACCACCGAAATCGCGGAATCGTTTTTTGTAGTGTTTTTCATGGTTTTCGAATGTGACCGAATTACACGCAATATGTCCTGTCTGACACATTCCTCATTTCGACTGATCAGGTCACATTTTAGAAATGCTGTGATGCTTCCTAGGCCCAATTTCAAGACTCTGCTTACCGTGGAATTTCACGCTAACCACTTATAAAACCACATGCTTTACAAGGTGCTGCAAACACAGAATTCTGTGGTAAGCAGAGCGATAAAATTGAGCTTAGCTCTGTGCTTTATACTGGTGTTGTAGGCATGAGAAACACAAACTTTCTGGTGGCCATTTCTACTTCAAAGCAAATCGAGTCAATAGCATTTGGTTACCAGTGATGTATTGCCCTGGTACCCGGACTGTTCCTCTTGTAAAGGGCGCCCTCAAACAGTCGAGTGTGTTACAAAATACCTCCGCTGATATAAAAATCCATTTCAAGATCTGTTTTTCACAATGCAGTGATGCTTAAGTTTTTGGGGGTTTCTTTTTTTTGCATTTCCATGGTTGTTGGAAAACTGTAGTTATATGTCCCAATTCTTATGCTCCATTCCATCTGGAGGTTTGACTTCAGTTTTCTGTGCTCCGATTTCATTCCAATTGGTGCTGAGGACAGTTCCACCAGATTCCGTCTGTAGACAAATGAAAAGTGGCATTATTTGTGGTAGTTTCAAAGACAAGTATAGTATGGTAATTGTAAAAAAGAAAAATTCCTTTATTATTTGCTCTTAAAGGTCCTGTACACTATTGGTAAGATCGAAAAACACAATGTTCACAGATTCACACATAACTTACATGATTTAAAGTAAGTAATGGTAGAAAGGGTTCCTTAAAATATTTCTGCCTAAAATGCTATCGTTGCTGAGAAACGAGTAAAACAATAGTAATTATCGCGCGCGATAATTTGAAAAAACAGAAAACACATAAGATCCCTTTTCACTATTTTCTCGTGACCTCGATGACCAATTGAGCTCAAACTTTCGCAGGTTTGTTTGTTCATGCATATGTTTAATCACACAAAATGTGGACACTGATTTTGAGCCGTTACCAAAAGTGTACAATACCTTTAAAGGAACATTACAGAATTGGTTTTTGCTAACAAAACAGTTGCTGGCAGTGTAAGCACTTTATGTAATCCACCATATACATAAACTGACAAACCTGTAGAAGTTTGAGATCGATCGGCCATCTGGGTCACGAGAAAATGGTGAAAAACTGATTACACATTTGCATGAAATCATATAGGTTCAACAAATGAATAAAACGCTCACTGAGCGATAAACTCCAATCGGAAAATTAGTTTATTCATTTCTCATCAAGTACGGCATTTCAGACAGAAATATTTCAAGGGATGTTTTCTACTATCATCATCATTAGACCGTGTAAGTTTTATGTAAATCTGTGATCAAAAAGTAAATTTTACAAGTTTTTTTCTCACCAATTCTGTAATGTTCCTTTAACAAATACTTGGTACCTATGTATAATAGACCGTGTATCCTGTGACATCACATGTTTTTTTTACGAATGAGCCACAGCGCCTGGACTTCCTTCAGGCATGATTTGAACACAGCTCAATCAAGGAAAACATCATCGGTTTAGGACTATAAGGTCGTTTGCGCAGTTTGTATGGATTTCTTATAATTGTATATTCAGTTTGCGGTAACACCATGTGTATATATCTACCTTGCTGTGTAGATTTTGTTCTTTGAGAGCTTGTCATGCTATTCATTCTACTGCAGATTTCGGAATTCGGGAGACTACTTAGTTCTGAAAAGAACTGTCCTGCTTATTAACTACTAAATTTTCTATTTTTTTGCTCAGTCACACCACTAAGAGGAGCGTAACTTTATGGTTTTCTCGTCGATGTTCTAAAACACTTACAAATGACTTATTCATTGCCTTCTTGACTTCATCGTTGCTGTCACCGTAGATCTTTTGGAAGAGTTGGTTGAGGGCCGTCTCCCCCTGGGCGCCGTCCTTCTCCTCTTGCTCTGCCTCTTTGCCGATCTGTTCCCAGTTCCGTGTCACATGACTAGAGGTCGGGTAACTATGCACAGTGTCTTTGGATTCTACGAATATCGTCGACAAAACAAAAACAGGGGTGTTAAATAAATGCAATACTATACATTCCAATGATTAACATTGCTAGGTAATTCTAGCATTTAAAAAAAATTCTTTATCACATTGGATTAATCTTTTTCCGTTTCCTGATTGCCCTGGAGATAAACAAAACGGTACCAGATTATTTTAACCAAAACTATTTACTTTACTTATGGCAGTCAGGTTGGCATGGTGGTTCCTTATCTCACCTTCCACTTCTAGGACCCTGGTTCGAATCCCGCCGGGGGCACTATGTGGATTGGGTTTTTCTGTCCCTACCCGATGGCGTGGGTTTTTCCCTAGAACAATTCTCTGGGGTTTTCCTCCCACATCTAAAACTGAAACTTTCTTCCTTGTCTTCTCTCCATGGGGTTCATGGCTAGTATAGTGGGTAAATTCGCTTTTCTAAGAATCCATAATTTGACCGAGAGTCCAAACTCACCGTCTCCCGTTGTTGCTTTTGCTGCCAGCGTGTCCTCCCCTTCCAGCTTGTTCCATCTCAGTCCCTCCTCTTTACTCAATTTCAACTCGATCTGTTTGTCAATCGGATACAGACATCAAAATATTATTCAGAGAAGAAAAAGGAAGAAAATTCCCTTATTCTTTGTGCGCCTATTTCTGCATGGCTGTACAGAATTGATCTTAGTGAGATTCAGCGGTGAAACTGGGGTAAAATTGTAGGGGGCACAAGGAGGTGCACCATTTTTTACGCAGTTTTGGGCCAGTTAAAACTGTAGCTTCATTCGTATTCCTTTTCAGCGCTCTTGTTATGCCATTGACTATTTTTATGAGATAATCTGAGGAGAATGTAAAAAAACAAAAACATTGTCTGCGTGTAAAATGGAACAACATTTTTTATAACATTGAAATTGTCACATCAAAGCTTATAAAATGTAACATTTTACTCTGGTGATTTTTGGAACTGTTCAATTGTTTTAATCCTACATAAATGTACATATATAAAATAAAACTAGCTTGTGAAAATTTAATTGCAAAAGGTGGTAGCGTTTCTGAGATATCGCCAGAAATCTGGAGCGGTTATGTCCACTCAGGAAGAATAATCCGTAATTGGAATAAACAATCTGAGAAACGTTTCATCCATGAAACGATTCTCAGATTGACGTATGTTTGAATCTCTTTCTCTAAAACCACAATCCTGAGGTATAGTACCTCAAAATGTTATGCATTATCAATAGCTGCAGAACTTCTCACTAAGAAAGTTGTTATGGTTATTAATTTTTGAAGTAATTACCAAAGGTACACCCTCCCCTTAGGAAACCCTGTCAAACTGTGGTCATAGATCGTGCTTTGTGGGTCACTCAGTCTTCCTGCTGTCTTTCTTTTTAGGTAGTCTGTTCACATAATGGCAGGGCGACCAAGTTTGTTCTTTCCACCTAGTCTATGTATGGCAACACCACACTGCAGGTCTGGAATTACACAAAGGCCATGGATGCCAAGGCCTCTGTTGCCCCTGGTCTTGGCCTCGGTGCCCCTTCAAAAATTGCCATAGACTTTAAGATTTACCAATGAAAGTGCCCTGAGCAAAATGAAAACAGCCTTGCCCTCTCAAAGATGAATTCCAAGCCTGCATTGTTCTGGTGCATTTTTCAATGGCAGTACAAACCTTCATTGTCTTCACACTGGTGGTACACTTGGCTGGAATTATCTTGTGTGCTAGGTCCAACTCCAGGCTGAAGTCATTTCCTGATTCCTGCTTCACAGTGGCACTTAACTACATATACAAAATTAAGTAATTCATATTAATTACAGTATTTTTAAAGACTTTACTACTTTTCATGATAAATAAACTATGCCAACCTGCCAATATCAGTGATGAACTCATCTACACAGTACATAGTCAACCCTTGGAAAATTGACCAAGAGTTTTGGGACCAAAACTGCACAGGTTGTTTATGCTAAAACAGCTGTGCACAGAACTATCAGTGTACTGAGCAGAACAGCCCCATTGTGTCATCATTACAGGCTGGCATAGTTTATCTATCATGAAAAACCACAGTGGATGATATTGACTGGTCACACAGTAAGAGGGTTGACACTGTACTATGTAGATGCATTCAACACTGATATCATATTGCAGGCTGGCATAGTTTATCATTCAAACAACAGTGGATGATATTGAATGGTCAGACAGTAGGAGGGTTGACTATTGTACTGTGTAGATGAATTCATCACTGATATTGGCAGGTTGGCATAGTTTATTTATCATGAAAAACCACAATGGATAGTATTAAATGGTCTGACAGTAGAAGGGTTAATAATGAAAAATACATTGAAGAATTCAGAAACTATTAAACTAACTGCTTTGAAAAAACCAAACAACTTTTTTTGTAGAAAACCAAAATACTGATACTGTTTTCATTTGTCATTGACGGGATTGTAAAGAGCATTGCATATTTTGCTCCTGTAATCAGTTTTTCACTATTTTCTTGTGACCCAGATGGCCGATCGATCTCAAACTTCTACAGGTTTGTCAGTTTATGTATATGGTGGATTACATAAAGTGCTTACACTGCCAGCAAATGTTTTGTTAGCAAAAACAAATTCTGTAATGTTCCTTTAAAATTTACATGCTAGGCTCATCCCAAATCTTACCGTTCTATCTGTGTAATCCACCTGGACCTCTTCCTTTTTGGCGTTTTTAACCATCAATGTAATTATTACATGAGAGTCTGTTTGGTACCAGTCATACCTAGAAGAAATTTGGGTTTTAAACATTAGTTTGTACAAACAGGACAACAAGGTGCATCTTACTCTTGTGACATCCGATTATAATGGCCACTAGTAATACTCATAGCAGTGGTTATGTCATCCAACATCATTTCGTAAAAACTCAAAACCCAAACTGTTAGACTCTTGATTATGGTGGTATGGCTGATCCCATGTAAATAAAAAAAGGCATTGCCCCCTCAAAGATAAAATTTAAGGCCTGACAGTCCTCAGTCCAACAGAATCAATGGATTCAATTGTCTCTATGCCCCTTGTCAATAAGTTGCCTTGGGGGGTGCCCTTTGAAACACTCCAGTGCAGGTTTGTATTTCCCTCAGAGAAATCTTAGAAAGAGATTGGTAAAATTATTGTAAAAAATATATTGCTTGGGTAATAATTAAGCCCCCTTTTCAAAATCCCGCGGTGAGTTCCACTCGGGCGATTAAGGCAAACGTATGCCAACTTACGCGCACGTTTTAAAAGTAGAACGCATTGGGCATGGAAGGCGTTTGCAAAATTTGGCAAATGGCCTAGAGCAGGGCTTGCGTATGTTCGCCAACTTAAAAACATGGACTGAAACAAAGACAAGTACAAGGAAATTGCACAAGCCATCCACTCTCCCTGTTGGCAGCCGAACCCTTGTCTAGATGCTGAACAGGTTTTGAGTTTTGACAAGTAGCAGAATCTTCTTCTTCCATATAAGTACAAACTCAACTACATGAGCAAAATCGTACTGTGTATAGATGTAGAGGTAGACTAATCGGAGTTAAACCTTACCGCAAACGTAATCAGAATATTTGTAGTGTAGTGTTTTAGCTTGTTATGTTAACTTGAACTTGTTTGCAAAACATGCAGTAAACATACACAATGTAAATGTTATTCATTTTAAAGAGCAGACGACAAAACATTGCTCAAAACCTAGAACAATCATATGGATACCACAAAATGATTGGTCTGACATATTGAAACAAACATGTCCACAGCTTTTGAATACAGCGCGTTCCAGTCCAACCTGTTGTTAGTGTTGTTACAATTTCACAATACAAGATCAGACGATGTTAATGTTTTTTAGCGTGACGCACATTTTAAAAATGCTAGTGCATGGTCGCGTGAATGGAACTCACCCCTGTGTTTTTTTATTAAAACTTTATAATATTTTAAGAACACCATTAAACTGGCATTAAGTTGACTTAACACAACAACTTATATTAATTTCGGTTCCTCAGAAACACACATTCATCGGAATTTTTTTCACGAATTAGATGCAGCAAATGTTTCCATGGTTTTTCTAAATCACTTGGTCGTGTAGGGCCTATTCCTTCCTACCTTTGTTTCACTTTGGGAGGTGCTTTATTCGTCGGATCATCGGCCATTATGACGACTATTGATTTTATGAAGTCGAACGTTGCAAAGGACGTTAATTTGTTGGCATCTAGGCTTGTTGGGACCCTTGCTCTCGTCGAAGTTAAAACTTCCACCGAGTCTGTCTGCTGAGTAATCCCTGAACTTGCTTGAGAGGTGCTTTCCCTTCATACAATTGTATCGATTTTTATTTTGGTGTGCGACTCATATCGACCAGTTATTCGCCTCGTGCGTATAAACCGTATTACAAAATATAATATCGATACTGCGAATTGGAAAATATCAATTTAGTAAGTATCGATGAAACCTTGTCAACAACGTCGTTTCGCCCCCGTTTTGAATGGAAAATTTTGCACGGCAACCTATTCGCCCCACTCAAAATGAATGCTAACGGGGCGATGGTGTGAGGAGCTGGACGAAGTGAAAGATGAATGGGGCGAATAAACAATCTAGCAGTCAGTAACCCGGCTCAGCAAACAATGACATGTTGGACAACGTGTGAAGAGGTGCTAACAAAAGTGTTACGAGCTGATGATAGTGATAACTGATATGTAACTCGTCAGATTATACTTATGATAAGAAGATTGCGTCTTTAAAAAAACGGAGACGGGTGCTTACAATTTACAACGAATACAGGTAAGTTTTTGTGTTTATATCTAAGAAGAGGTACAGAAGTGTAAAACTAAAAACGTCCTAGGTTAGTAACAAACCAACAGCAACACTCACAGTCACACTGTCACAGTCACAGTTTGACAAAAGTAGCATATGTATTGGAATATACCAGTCAACTCACCCCCAGCAAAGTCGCCCACTACAAAGTCACCCCCCAGCAAAGTCGCCCCTCACTTACAAAGTCGCCCCCTACCTGTCAAAGTCGCCCCTCACAAAGTCGCCCCCTGACAGAGTCGCCCCCAACAACAAACATGACAAAGTCGCCCCCAACAACAAAGTCGCCCCCAACAACAAAGTCACCCCCCAACAACAAAGTCCCCCAACAACAAAGTCGCCCCCCCCCCAACAACAAAGTCGCCCCCATCACAGTCGCCCCCTAACAAAGTCGCCCAAGAAGATTTCACTAAGTGAGGGCGCCCTTTGTTAACGGTTTAGATTCAACCATTGGAGATTCCAGGCTTGGCGAATGCTTTGTCTTTTCGAGAAAACTCTCCGCTTTTGTTGAAATGTTACCGCTAGATAACTAATTAGCTATTTTCTTTTTTTACCTTTGAATTGGTCTTTATGTAATCTGAATCGAACATAGACAGTTTTCTGAATTAAATTAAGCATGCCAATCATTTAAGATTGTATATATAATTAGTGCTGTGCATAATTTTTAATCCATACCGGAAACATATTTTTATACCTGATATTTTTAGTTAATATTTTTAATCAATTTGTTTTAACAATGAACAGTTGTCATGACATGTTTAGTGATTTTGTCTGTAGGCCTAGTGTTTGAATCAAGGCCAGTTTGAATTTCCCCAGTGTGGGATAATAAAGTTTTATCTTAAATCTTATCAAAATACATCAGTGATCGACTTAGGGTTTTAATTAAAGTAGGCAACCTGTCAACTTATCACAACAATAAAACTTCATGAACTTCAAATAATGTATCAAAACACATCAGAATTAGAGTTAACATAATTTTATTCAATGAAACAACATATAGACTATAAAAAAAGAAGGTTTTGAATTTTTAAAAAAACAATTAGAACTTTATTTAAAAACAAATAAATAACCGCCATAACTTTTAATAAATTCGCGAATAAAATTTAGTTCTTTATATGTAAGCACAAGTTAAACAAGGGGGAAAATTATCAAGTAAATAACCACCATAATCTTATAATGTTGAGAATTAACGGGAATAAACATATATGCAAAATCAAATTAGTTACGGCCGATGATTGTCCCAGAAAAGACGCCGTGGTATTTCATTTTATCAAGTAGCCCATAATGTTTTCAATTACCATTGCACAAAAATTTGCTTCAACATGGAGGTGAAAAAAAATTAAACAAATTGGGTTTGAAGTTTACATCAACATAAAACAAATAAATCTATCTACATGTACATTTCGTCTTCCCCCAGTGCTAATAAATTGTTTCAAAATATTCAAAAGTGCCCTCACTTTTGTGATATGGCTTTACGTCGCTCAACCATACACTGGGCGACTTTGTTAGGGGGCGACAGTGTTGGGGGGCGACTTTGTTGGGGGGCGACTCTGTCAGGGGGCGACTTTATGAGGGGCGACTTTGACAGGGGGCGACTTTGACAGGGGGCGACTTTGACAGGGGGCGACTTTGTAAGTGAGGGGGCGTCTTTGTGGTGGGCGACTTTGCTGGGGGGCAACTTTGCTGGGGGGGCAAGTTGACTGGTTTCTGTGTATTGTACCATGGAGGTAGAATAAGACCTCCATGATTGTACGTTCATGACGTTGAGCAGTTGACAACTTTAAACATGTAAAAAATATTGTTAATGTTTATTGTTAACATTAATGATGGGCAATGATTGGCTTTTATTTTAATGAATAATAACGTATAAAAGTCGTAATGCTAGTTCAAATTGTTGTGTTATTAATCATTCATGGAGGCTCTTGTTGGTCATTGTTGATTGTTGGTTATGACAAAAGTTATGTAACTCTAATAAAAGGCTGTCATTGTTTTTGCAAAACAGTCCATTATTAGTGTCCTTTTTAATTTTTATCATCACTATTTTGCCCTACCTGCCTTGTTTATCCTTTTTTCTTTAATTTGTGTGTCTAGGTTTTACTCTAGTTTGAAGTAGATGGAAATATTCCTCAAAGGAGTCTACCGTCATCTTTTCCTCACAGGAGCAAGAATTGTCTTCCGGCTGGTTAACAGGTGAAGTATTATTGAAACCTTCTTAAAGGAACATTACATAATTGGTTTTTGCTAACAAAACGAAACACAGCCTTAACCTGGGAGTGAGAATAATATACAAAAACTGAAGAAGTTTAGTTTCCCTTACACTCCATTCTAAAACAGAATTCCTGTTTAATTGGAAAGGTACTTGTTTCTCATGATTTATTAAAGATATTCTTTTTAGTTGAAGTAATTTGACCAAACATGAACTTGCACAAGATAGTTGACAAAGAAAGTAACGTAATTTGATGAAATGTTAACAGTTTAATTGTATTGTGTATAATTTAGTGAAAACTAGAGAAAGAAAAATATTTTACTCCAAAAAAACAATTGTGTACTCTCCCTAACCTCTTAAAACTCAGAAGACAATATTCCAGGTTTCCCCTAGAGTCTAACAGAATTTAGAATAAAACTTGTTTATACAATTTATGATGACCTTTTGTAAAATATATTTCTTTCTCAGACAAAAAACAAAATTCTATATGGAAATTTGTAACACTTTTGTGTTTATCAACCTATTTTTAAAATCTTTCCAGGGTAATGGAGCAGCCTGCATCTCTGAACACCATGTTGCACTCAGATTTCTTTGACTGTCCTCCAGCTGGCCCGTCGACCAGCACAAAGCTCCTGAAGAAATGCGAGGATGCCCACAACGATAAACGACAGTTACTGACCAGGACGTTCCAAGCAGTATCTGGGTCGACAGACGGGGATAAGAAAGATCAACACAGTACCTGCATAAGAGTCATGCAGTGGAACATATTAGCTGATGGTAAGTTGAGAAAATAGAACATTAGCTGTTTGCAATCTGCTTACCAACTGAAAGGACCTATGGTATAAATGCCAAAGTTAATGGCCTGAGGTTGCGACCCTAGCAGAGTCTTTCTCTGATAGCAAGTCTAAAAAAAAAAGAAACATTGTCGAAATTACAGTCACCTCACGATGACTAGAGCAAGTTAGTCGAAACGTTCAGACCAAAAGAACTTGTTCCGTGGCAGTGCAGTTAATTACCAGAAGTCCCCCCGATCCACTAAGCAAAAGTAGTAGTCCAGGCCGATTTCCTACCTTCCGCTCAGGTAGTAGTTAATAAGCAGGACAGTTCTTTTCAGAACTGAGGAGTCTCCCGAATTCCGAAAAATCTACTCCCCGGTTAGTAGAACAAACAGCAAGACAAGTTCTCTAAAGAACAAAATTAGCTGTTTGCAAACTGCTTACCAACCGAAAGGACCTATGGTATAAATGCCAAAGATAATGGCCTGACATTTTGACCCTAGCAGAGTCTTTCTCAGAACTGAGAAGTCTCCCGAATTTCGAAAATCTACTCCACGGTAGTAGAACAAATAGCAAGACAAGTTCTCTAAAGAACAAAAAGTAGATATACACATGGTGTTACGGCAAACCAAATATACATAAAAATTACGGTACATGTTATACAACAAGCCATATGCGGACTGTAGCATCCCCAAATGTTCCAAAATACGTTTCATGGTTTTGCCAGATTTTGATGGGCTCATCACTACACCGAGCACATCCAAACCAGGCAAGGTACAAGCCGGGATCTTGGAAATGGGTGTCCAGATTTGCTGAGAATTAAAAAAAACAGGGTGTCCTATTTAAAGGCCTACTCGTCTGGCTAACGATGTTATATACATGCAGTCCTGGTAATGAAACCAAGGATGCCTCATAAGTGAACTTAATCACTGTAACTCA
This sequence comes from Pycnopodia helianthoides, assembly GCA_032158295.1. NCBI lineage: Eukaryota > Metazoa > Echinodermata > Asteroidea > Forcipulatida > Asteriidae > Pycnopodia > Pycnopodia helianthoides. The sequence continues at coordinate 3,241,029 of CM063248.1, read as the reverse complement.
CAAGCCCAAGGAAACCTGTAAACAGTTGACCCCAACTCTTCCCTGATAAGTGTTTTGGGTTCTTCGTACATGGGACCTACGGCTTAATGTCCCATCTTTAGGACAAAGCAATTTCATATGGTAAAGCTCAAGGACAAAAGTGGCATGACTCGGACCTCAAACCCATACTCTGCTGATCAGAAACACAAGAGTTTGAGTCCGGTGCTCTAAACCATTTTGGCCACAACAATCATAACAAAAGTCAGCAGGTTTAAAATATTCTTGAAAAAAAATCTCAAACTTACAGTTCTACTTGTCTGTGTTAGAAGTTGTAACCTTAGGGGGAAAAGAATTATCTGCAAATTGCAAGTAATCTTATCACTTGTTCCATTACCAGCTCTTGGTGAAGGTGCAGACAACTTCATCAAGTGCCCAAGTCAAGTGCTAGAATGGAACTCCAGAAGAATCTCCTGCCTCCAAGAAATCTTAACCTATGACCCAGATGTGGTCTGCCTTCAGGAAGTAGACCACTACGCCGACTTCTTTAAGGTACATCTGGAGCGGGTGGGATACATCGGGACCTTCAATCCCAAACCGGACTCCCCGTGTTTATACTGTCTTCATAACAACGGCTCAGACGGCTGTGCAGTTTTTTACAAATCAAAGAAGTTTACGTTGGTCAGTAGTGTTTCTCCCATTCTGGAGGTGGTGCAGAATGGCCAAGGGTGGACGACCAATCAGGTGGCAGTTCTGTTGCGGCTACGATGCAATTCTCCTGAAACGGGGCACCCTAAAGAGTTTGTGGTCGGAACCACACACCTCAAGGCAAAATCGAGCTACCACAAACTGAGACACCTGCAGGGGTTAAGTCTCTTGGAAGTCCTTGAGAAACAAGCGGACAACTGTCCGTTAATCTTTGGAGGTGATTTCAATGCCGAGCCAACTGAGGACGTCTACAAGGCGTTCGAAAAAAGCAAACTGACTCTTAAAAGTGTGAACAAATTTCTGAGTGATGATGGCAGTTGTGAGCCACCATATACCACCTGGAAAATCCGTCCATCAGGTGAAATGTGTCACACCATAGATTACATGTGGTTTACGCAGAATCAGTTGCGGCCAATCAGGATCCTACAGTTTCCTTCCGGGGAGGAAATTGGCGAGGACAGGTTGCCGAGTCGAAACTACCCCTCTGATCATTTGTCACTCGTGGCTGATTTTGCTTTCACTCCCTAAAGAAACTGTACCACATTTGGTATCAGGCTTTTTGGGGGGTGGGGAATTTGCAAATAAATTTTTAGAAACAATGACAGCACTCAAGGCATTTACAAGGTTTAAGCTTACTTTCCAAACTTTATTTTGGTCACAACTAAAACTTTTGTACAAAGGTCATTTTATAGGTAGAGTCACAGATTGGTAAATACATGTACTCCAAAAATTTATGACCATAAAAACGTACTTGGTGAGAACCACTGCAGCTGTTGATAGTATAAACTATTTTGAGAAAGGGTTCCCTTCGAAGTATTAACATGATTTTGAATTTTGTTTACCTAAAAACGTTTGAATCTGAGAAGCGACTTATGCACGAATTGTTTCTCAGATTTCTCAAGTTACCGTAATGTCAATGTGCGAATGCTGCTGCCAGAGATGTGGTTGGTACCCGCTGTCACCTCGCTAAACGTGGATGGATTCAACGTTCTTGATGAAAATACAGAGACAGTATTTTGCTGTTTTTCTCAACAAGTATTCAGCCGGAGCTTTCACAGGTGACATTAATTGTATCGTTATTGATTATTTGGCCTATAAATCAGCAATACGTTGACAATAACCAATCTATGACCCCCCTTAAGGTCTTGCAATGTGTCGTAACCAACACAAATGCAAATAGACACAGGGTCAATTCAGTCAGCCCTGCCCAATACTCGGTCCAAACATTGGGCAGATGAAATCGGCCCAGGACACTGCTAGAGTAAAATACTATTCTCTCAACTTTGACAGTGTGTCAGATGGAAATATTTCTCTTGAGGATTGGCACTGGTATAAACTTTGTAATCAGTGAGCTTTCAGAAAGAAACAAATCAATCTCTTTGTTGACCAATCCTGTACTTTGGCTTTTAGTGTGCTGCTAGTTTTGTTTAGTATTATGCCCCTTATTCAGGAATGTGCTATTTTAAAGTCTTACTCCCAAAAAACAGAAGTTTTATAAGTGTGCAATGGTGTTTGCTGCATGGGTGTATTTCCAAGTAGTGAATAGTCCTCATGTGTAACAAATATGCGCACATATGACGCAGCTGTTGTTTAGCATACGCATTGAGGTAACCAGACCGATGTGGTCTGCAGGAGAAACCTCTCTTTTCAAAATATCGTCTATTTCGGTGAGTAAAATGAAAAAGCTGCGTCTAGTTCTTGATAATTTCTCTTAGGAATTGAAAGGTGATTGTTAACTTTCAGACTATCGGTCGTTTTCACCAGGGGTACGCATAGTGTGTGCTTACAGAGAGGGGCTATTTTATTAATGGCAGTCTCGTTTTTAAAATCAGTCGCGAGCATGGTGTGATAACAGGTCAAAGGTGCTAATTTGATGCACCAATTTATCCAGGAAACATTTGCTCGTCAAAGTGCTTTCACCTTAGATAAGTTTGAAGAAAAAAACACCACTATGCAACAAAAACACAGATTTTACAAACATCTGTGTAGCAAGACTTTGCTACACGTTGAAAAAAAATAATAAAAATCATTGCATTAATAGGCATCTGTTTGATGCAGGTTGGTTTATTAAATATATATTCCTCGGAAATAGGAAACTTGTAAATCGTGCACATCTTTTCCACTCATCTTTGTTGTGGGAGTTAATGAGTTTTAATTTATTTCAGACTTATATATAATGTGTGTGAAAAAGCAGTTTGTTTCAGTCTTTCATTGTCAAAATGTTTTATAGTTTTAAATAAGCAATTCATGTGTTATAATGCAATTTTTGTGATGAGGATTTGTTTGTTTCCTTAAAGTTTATACTCCATTAAGGTTTGGTCTTTCTTTCCTTCTTCCCTGGTATCGATTTTACAAAGCGCTAAGATTCTTCTTAAAGGAACATTACAGAATTGGTAAGAAAAAAACTTGTAAAATATACTTTTTGATCACAGATTTACATAATACTTACACGGTCTAATGATGATGATATGATAGTAGAAAACATCCCTCGAAATATTTTTGTCTGAAATGCCATATTTGATGAGAAATGAATAAACTAATTTTCCGATTGGAGTTTATCGCTCAGTGAGCGTTTTATTCATTTGTTGAATCTATATGATTTCATGCAAATGTGTAATCGGTTTTTCACTATTTTCTTGTGACCCAGATGGCCGATCGATCTCAAACTTCTACAGGTTTGTCAGTATATGTATATAGTGGATTACATAAAGTGCTTACACTGCCAGCAACTGTTTTGTTAGCAAAAACCAATTCTGTAATGTTCCATTAAGGTTTGGTCTTTCTTTCCTTCTTCCCTGGTATCAATTTTACAAAGCGCTAAGATTCTTCTTAAGATGAGTTGTCAATATCACCATAAAGGTTTGTATAGTGACATCTCACTTCCCTTAGGTTTTTGTGAAATCAAGCCATGGTTTGATATTATGATATGAATTCTAAATAAAGACCAAATCCACTGTAAACAGCAACCTCTAACGATTGTTAAAAGTACAATCGGGGGGGGGGGGGGGGTGCAATGACTGGGTACCTTTTAGAGGGATTTTGTACAAGAAGTTTTAGCTCCATATCAATTGATCTGTTTTTACATTTTTTTAAATTAAAACTGTAAGTGTTTTTTTGTAGGGGAAAAAATGAAAGAGTTCAGCTTAGTTTACAGGCAAATGTATGGCTGCCTGGGATAAAGAAGTTCAGGGAAAATTGTTAATTTAATCTGAGGGGTAAGGGGAGGGGGTGTGGACTGGGACCTACTTTTGCAAGAAGAGGGAATCAAACCCAAATATTGACATGTGAGCAAAGTCTCTCATGTGGGCAACATAACTCTCTTTTTTTTTAAAGTATAGTTCTGAATCCTTACTTATGTGTTAAACTGCAAATGAACTTATGTGAATCGAAAAGTAGTTTTATTATGTATAAAATATATTTATAGTATAAAGAGTTCCCAGAACATACTATTTGGGGTGTTCGTTCTAAGAGATCTATACACAATTGAGTATTACGATTACTTTAGAGATATTCGTGCAAGATATGTGTTCAAATGTAAAGAACTAATATAATAAATTAATGCACAAGATACCACAGATGTTTTGAAAACTCTGTCTGATAATTTAATTACCTTTAGGCCAAGTAATATAAACAGCATGTTGCTCGTCCCCACCCTCTCCGATTTTAGACGTCGCACAGATTTTTATTTTTATTTATTTTTTCTTTTATTAAATAATGATGAAGCTACTACGGCTGAATGTTAGCAAAACAATCAATTGTGTTATAAAAATTGTGACCAAATTCAACATTTTCTGTAAAGATTCATGAGCTGAAATATCTCTTTTTATGATTGGTTGATTTGTTTCCATCAAGTCAACATATTTTTTGAATATTTGTGTAGTGTGTATTCAACATTGCTACAAACTGTCTGTTTTTTATTTGCATTTATGGCTTTCCATATTTTTCCAACCACCGATTGGCAAAAACTTGGGCTGTGACGTTGAAATAGAAAGGTCTACGGGTATATGTTATTGCGGCCATCTTAGACATGGCCATTTAAGCCATCTTAGAAAAAAATAACAACAAATTTGGAAATAACAAACAACAAGGACCTCCCTCACCAATTATTTTAAAAGTCCGGACGAGCATCATGCTATTTATTTTACTTGGCTTTATTTATACAGGATAAGCTAAATCAGCATGAACTGGATTTCTTGGGTCCTGTTTCAACAATATTAAAAGCAATGAACAACTTGAGCTATAAAAGGTACTTCACAAAGCACAAATATCAGCTCTATGAAATAAACTTAAATATATACACAAAATTGTAGTTTTTCCCCCATAAAATGACCACTGCTGACCGATAGGTGACCACTGGCCGAAATCCGTGTACACCCAGGCAAAATGGGACTTGAGCCATTGAAGCATTTGACCAGGTTGGGTAGAAAAGGAGAAGCATTCTGTAAATTGTCGTTAAACGACCACTACTGACCACTAGATGACCATTGGCCAAATTTTATGAACATCCTTAAATAAATGAAATACATTTAACATGTGAAAAGCAAAGTGTTTTTAGTTTTCATGAAATGACCACTGCTGACCAATAGGCGACCACCGGCCCAAAATGTTCCTCTAGCCATTACAGCACTGAACCAAGTTGCTGCAATTGGCTGAAGAATGTGGGAGTTAAAGCATTTTGTAAATATTGCTAAAATGACCACTACTGACCACAAGATGACCATTGTCAAAATGTAAACATTCCTAGATAGATGAAGATATATACAGTTGTATATATATTTTTAAGTGACCACTGCTGACCGATAGGTGACCGCTGGCCAAAATGTTTGTACACCCCAAATGTAGCTTGAGTCAATGAAGCATTGTACCAAGTAAAGTTAGCCTGTAAACGGCTAAATAACGTGGGAGAAGCATTTACATATTCATAAACTGACGAGACTACTACTGACCAATAGAGGGCGCTGTCTACCAATTCGTTCTGCTATGCACGCTGCCTGCAGCAGGTGAACTAGAACTTTAAGAAAATGGCGGACGAAGCAGCTGATGAGCCATCTCCTCCAACAACAACCACTGTGAATCTTTTCCATTATTTTCGAGAGCAAATCTACAGCTGCTCAGGAGCTGACAAGGTTCCAAGCGTGTACGATAAGTGGGCAGAACATTACAACAAGGTATCTATGTTGAATATGAAATTTAATTGATGTGGTTTTTTCAAGTTCACTGAGTTGATTGAAACTGAAAGGTTTTCTAGTATTTTTTTTTATTGTGTGCCTCTTCTTGGGGCTGGCCTCAAAGATCCTGACCTACCAATTTCCTCCCAAGCCTTCTTTTTTACCCAACAAAATCACTTCCAAGAATCTTGCTTTTCCTTATGGCCTATCAAAATCAATGTTAGGCCACGAGAATGAAAGTTTTAGATTTGCGTCCGGGCATTTTTGAAATGACATGAGGCTTTTTTTCATTTTTCATTATTCATTATTTTTTCGTAGTATAAGAATAGGGGTGACTAAATGAATTAAAGTATTGTTCTTTTTCTTTCAAATCTGGATAGAATGAAAGAGCACAATGAAAGGTGTTGTTTGGTGGTAGTTTGAAAAAAATCGGGTTATTTAAGGTCTAGTTCTCAGTCAAGATTGTCGCCATAGCAACATAGCAACAATCTCACCAAACATAAGCAAAAAACAGTAATCAAACAAAGATTTTAGTACAAGCCTAATTAATAAATGAAGCTTTTAATTCCTACGAAACTAAAATATATTAGTTTCTTGCAAAAAGTTTTAAGAGACTAGAAGAAATCAAACAATTTGATTGCATGGATTTTGAATTAACAGAGCTCAAACAAGGACCTAAAGTCCTGAGGGAATACTCATCAGCTAGAAATCTGCTCACGACGTAAATATGACAACAATTGAATAAAACCAAATTTTAAAAAAATAATAAAAAAAAAAAAAAAATTCTGGCCATGTAAATTTTTTTGACAAAGAATAGAAAAGTAAGATAACTCTAGGATTATTTGACATAGAAAGCCCATTTTACTTTCTATTATTTATTGTTAATTATGAAAAAATGCAAATTAGGCCTAATTACTGGTTCCGAAAAATTATTTTGTAATGTGATATCATAGAAAGTTGTTTTCAAAAAGCTGTATCTCAAAAAGTAAACATCTGACTACATTCATTTTTGGACTTGGAATAGAAAAGCAATAAACCTTCAGGATAAAAAAATAAAATAACAAATAATTCCTTCAACTGATATTTGTTGTACCTAAGATAAGATAATTAGTTTTACTTTTTAAATTATATGATTATTTAACCTGCGATGAAAATTTGGAAAAGTATGGAAATGGTAATCATAACAGAAATACATGTAGAGCAAAATCAATGATCTTTGAACAGGTATTTATTAAGTGTGGATAGACAGATCTTAGAAAATTGTTAAAGTTGAAAGCTATATTCATTAAATAATTATGTAAACGAATTGTTTTCCATGTTTTTCATCCTTGATTAAAACCCCAACCCGTCATGTGTGAAGCAAAGATCTATTTTTGTTGCTCAAAGATCATTGATTTTGCTCTACATGTATTTCTATTTTATATTTTAAATATTCTTTCAATATTTATATTGAAAGAACGATAAAATAAAAAATGCAAAGTTAAAAGTTAGTTTTCATTATTTATTCATTATAATTTATATAATGAAATAAAATAATTATCTTCAAGCAAATGTGAATCCTTGATTCTGATTGGTTGATCCATAGCAACAAGAGTGTGATATTATACAAAAACATTCATTATTTGTTTTATATAACATCCAAGTAGATCTTTGTCATTTTGATTGGAGAATACAACTTTCAAAACAAACAAAGCGTACAATATTTAATTGTGACATTTCACCCATTTCTTTTGGTTCGGTTTTTTGGATTCAACAGTAACTAAGCCCGTTCTGACTGCTCAGATTTTGAGACACGCGAACGCCGTAATGTAGTATGTGCCTTGCAGTATTACTGTACTGCTGCATTATCAAAGACACGTGCACGCAATGATGTGGTACGCACTGTGCAATAGAACAAATCGGATGGAACGAAAAATGCACGGTGAATGGAACAAAAATCGCACGGTTAATGATGTAGCGTGCAATGGTACATTTATTTGCTATCTCGTGACGGACAACCCTCCAATCAAATGGCAAGGATCTGCTTGGGTGTTATATAAAAACGTATATTAAATGGCCCATATCAAACTCTGTTCTATAACTCACTGTTTTAAACTAGGCATCAAGTTTGCTTGAAGATAACTTTGTTATCACATGCGCGCTCGTAAAATACTGTGTCCCGTATCCAACAAGGCTGAGTAGGATATTGGATGATTATGATAATTAACCCTCCTACTGTCAGTGACTCTTGGTAACATTTTCCAGTGAGTTGACCAACCATCTGAAACCATTCGACTGCCAAGGTTGTGTACGGTGGCACATCTGTGCACAGAACTAACTGTGTACTGTGTACATGCATTCCCTCATGGTATCATATTTCAGGCTGGCATAGTTTATCTATCATTCAAAACCACCTGAATGGTATTGAATGGTCAGACAGCAAGAGGGTTAATATTGTCAAGTGAAAAAGTGCATTTTTATCGCTGACATGAGGATCTCACTTTACATACATATTTAACGTACACAGCATGTAGGATCAGTGGGCTATGTTGGCCCAGCCAATATGGCGAGTGTCATATCGGATATCATCAGTGAAAAATCAGCAAGGATCTTGGATGCGGCATCTGGAACTGGGATGGTCGGAACAGAGGTATAGTTGTGGCATAGTTTTGTGGTGTTGCAAACGTGGTTACGAAAGCTTGAATTGTAGTGTAGTGCGTCACCCATACGTTGCCTTAAATCCTGAAATGTTGAGTTTCTGGGACAGATTTTATCTTTGATTCTAAGATATCTTACCATTGAACTCCGGGTTTCAGAGTATATACCTTATCATTGCTTTCTGAGTTTCCAAGAGACCTCATCATTGATTTCTGAGTTTCAGAGATACCATATCAGTGAATTCCGAGTTTCAGAGATACAATAACATTGAAATCCGGGTTTCCAAGATACCTTACACTTACAGTATCGGTGAATTCCGAGTTTCTGGGAAACCTTATTATTGAATTCCGTGTTTCCATGAAAATAATCCGGGTTTCTAAGACAAATTTTCTCAGTAACTCGGTAATGTGAAGGCAATTGAAGCTTCTGTAGTTTTCTGATGAAAGTGTCCTTTGTAAAATGAAACTGGTCTTGCCCTGTCAGAGATTAGATTCCAGGCCTGCTATAGTTAAGCTTTCTGTGTTAGTTTGGTTGTATATCTCCAGCAAAAGATGAAGGGGGAAAATCAAACAATGGGGATAACCCATGCAATTGGGTAGGTACTGAAAACCCAATACGCATGCAGACTCTGGTCTGAAGAAGGATTCAAACTGGGGGTGACAGTAGCCTTTTGTCAAGAACTTTGTGTCTTGGAGCTGCGATGCCAAGCGACTGAAATGGGAGACCACGCACGCGAGTGGCGCAGCCACGAGGGCCTTTTCCAACTTGTTTGCGGTTTCTTATGATCTTGACTTTTGCTACCCGAAACGGTAGCAAAAGTCCAAACCAATGCATAATGCACGTTTCATACTTCATGAATAATTCATTACAAAAACCGCAAACAAGTTGGAAAAGGCCCTCGTGGCTTCGCCACTCGGCTCGCGCGCGTGGTCTCTCGTTCCAGTCGCTCCACTGTTTACAAAGCTGTCCAAGCCACGATGGCCTTGACAAAAGGCTAGGGTGACAGAGGCGAAAGGCATGGAAGAAACACAAAACCAAACTGAATGCCCTAAATGTTACTTCCACAAATGAGATAGTCAAGAACAAAGCATCAAGAATGACACCTCCCTGTAAACTTACATGGGCATCAGGGTTGTCTGTTCATGATTGCTGCAGCCAGAGATGTGGTTGGTACCCGCTGTCGCCACACTAAATTTGGATAGATCCAACGTTCTTGTGAAAATACTGTGACAGTTTTTTTGTGGTTTTCTCAGCAAGTAGACACTGTATTCAGCTGAAACTTTCCCGTGTGACTTTTATTGTATCCTTTCTTGATAATTTTTACCCATAAATCAGTATTACATTGACAACAACCAATCTATGACCCTACTCTTAAAGTCAGGTTCATATCGCAAAAGCAAAGCAAATTTTATTTCCTCAAAGTTGGAAAGCAGACTCCATATTTAGCAAATTGTAACCGATTCTTTGCCAAACAGTTGAAGAAGCACGGCTTCACTTGTATCGATGCCTTGGATCCGTCTCAAGGTTCACTTGACCACAGTAAGACTCTGGATGCCTACACCAACTACATATGTGACTTTCTGGATGAGCGCCGGACTCGAATAGAAGACGGTCAGTTGAACTACAGTTGTTTTGTTGCTTTAATTTCATAACTTTAATTATAATTATTTGTTTGCCGGTTTATTTTAACAGGGTAGCCCCCCTGAATTAAAGGTAGGGTCATTAGGTTGGTAAATACTCCAAAAATTCTGGTAAAGTGTGTTACTCAAACCCACACTCTGCTGATCAGAGACACCAGGAGTCTTGAGTCCGGTGCTCTTAACCCCTCGACCACGACGGTCACGCCACACCCCGATAACTGCTTTTTGTATCAAGTGTTTCATAAATGTTACGGTACAGTGTATGTTCCCCTGTACAGATTGCTATGATGCTGTCGTGATGTGTGGAGCCTTAGGGATACCTTTTCATGTGACTGATGCATGCTTCCCAGAGCTCATACGAATCACAAAACCAGGTCAGTTTAAAAACTACAACAAAATCATAAGGAGAGCAATTATAGTTTTCTATTGCATTCAGTATATCCGCATGTTTTTCACCATACATGTGAAATTTGCTTGTTCCTAATTTAACGTCAATCCAATGTAAGCATATACTTTTCCTCTTCAACTCCATTAATTTCTACTTACTGTATTTTTCATATTAACCCTCTTGCTGTCTGACCATTCAATACCATTCAAGTGGTTTTGAATGATAGATAAACTATGCCAGCCTGAAATATGATACCATGAGGGAATGCATGTACACAGTACACAGTTAGTTCTGTGCACAGTTGTGCCACCGTACACAACCTTGGCAGTCGAATGGTTTTGAATGGTTGGTCAACTCACTGGAAAATGTTGCCAAGAGTCACTGAGAGTAGGAGGGTTAATCTTGATTTTTCTTCTCCATGTTTTCATTCATTTATCCCTTCTTGGGTCTGTGCTATCAAAATCTCTACTTTGCTCAATTCACCACCGGGGCAGTCTTACCAACTAGACCACCGAGATTGCCCGTTAGCTTGAGGCTGTTCGAAACCCTATATTTTAGCAGCAGTGGTCTAGTTGGTAAGACATCTGCTCCAGAAGGCAAAGGTCGTGGGTTCGAATCCCAACCGAGTAATATGCCTGTGGATTTTTTTCACAGAACTCGGGGGAAGTACTGAGTATACAGTGCTTTACAGTACACACATCGGTGAAAGGGTAAAACCAAATGATATGAACATTCATGGGGCTTCATTCCACACTAACAGGATGCCGCTAAGCATTTTTCAGAATTTGTCTCATAATGTACAATTCCCACCCCTGTACCAGCTCCCTTTCAACCCGCACTGTTTTGTTGTGTTTTCCCTCAAGGTGGTTACATCATGTTTACCATGAGCACAAAAATACTGGAGGAATGGCAAGACCGGGTAAATGCAGCCATCAATTCACTCACCCTGCAGGGAATGTGGGAAGTTCAGGAAATGCGCTGGATATTTTACCATGTTCATGATACCATTAGTGAAAAGGCAAAAGTGACAATTCTTAGAGTTAAGAAAAGTTAGTTTTTTTTTTTACACTGTCATGTATCAAACAATAGTCATTTTTTGTGATAACGTGCAGAGAGTTAATGAAGTTTTATATAAACCTAAAGCTTATTCTTAAAAATGTATTTATTTCCATAATAACAGAGTAATCTAAAATAATATTTTTATTATATAAATCTGGAATTCAACTTTTTACAGGTTATACTGTCGTCATGATCATAGCAAGCCTGTGGCTGTTTATAGAATTATTAACTCTAACCCAGTTACTGCACCTGCGCGCGCTCCTTGAAATCGTTAAATTCATGAGAGAAAATCAGTGTAATCAAAGATCAGCCGAATAACTTGTGAAGCAGATTTTGTGTAAGGCAGGCAAGACGAGATTTGTGGAATAAATAATTCAACCAATTAAAAGTCACTTTCAAGTGAGCTGTGTCCGTCCCCATCATTGTTGACTCCCCCCCCCCCCCCCCCCACTTGGGTGTGTGTGTGTTTACAATATTGGGGTTTGACTAGTGTAGTGCACTACGGACCTGGACGTAGACTGCCGCCAAAACGGATCGACATCTCCAGCCTTCCAAGCCAGACGGCTCGCTGACGCTGGCTGAGACCGACCGGGTCGCAGAAAGAGGCTTAAATCACCACAATATTGTAGACTGGCTGGCATAGCTTATCTATCATTCAAAACCGTAGTGGATGATATTGAATGGTCAAACAGTAGGAGGGTTGACTGTATACTGTGTAGATTCATTCACCACATGAAATCATATTGCAAGCTGGCATAGTTCATCTATCATTCAAAACCGCAGTGGATGATATTGAATGGTCAAACAGTAGGAGGGTTGACTATACTGTGTAGATTCGTTCACCACATGAAATCATATTGCAAGCTGGCATAGCTTATCTATAATTCAAAACGACAGTGGATGATATTGAATGGTCAAACAGTAGGAGGGTTGACTGTATACATTGTTGTACTGTGTAGATACATTCACCACATATCATAAAAGCAAGAAGTCCATATTATCGATATACTCCAAGGTCAAATTCAGTTTTAGTCATTATCAAACTAGAAAAATAATTACAAGTCTCTAACCTCACATTAAAATGCCACTGTGTTTGATACCCTTCAAGTGCAATTTTTGTCAAAATCCATAATCGTTTAATTGATTTTAAATATCTGGTCTGTACATTTTTCTACAAAGGATTTTCAGTTCATTCCTGAATTTCGATGATACTCAATCAAAATATAAACGAATTTGACATTTTGAATGGTGCAAAATTCCTCTTTGGACTTATTTATTTTTGCTGTCCGATGAGGTCATGTTTCAAATTTCTGTCCGATGAGGTCATGTTTCAAATTTCGCGCTGAAAGAGTATACAATCATGATAGGGTCCTTCCTCCATGATAAAATCAAGCAGCATTTAATTTACACCATTTTAACGTGAGGTTAGAGACTTGTAATTGTGTCCCACTTTCATGAGGTGTGGAACGAAAATTGTCAACAATGATTTAATTTGAATGGCACCATAATATAATTGGTCTCCTGTCGTGCACACCTCAAAAACGTCTTCGCACGGCCCCAGCGGCCTATCCAGGACCGCTGGGATGGGCTAATCAGCTTGCACAGATTCTTGTTCAGGAAGTACGTCATGCGTGCAGTGCTTGCAGTGTGAGTGTGATGCATGATGGGACTGAGCATTAACGTTAACGATACGTTTGCCCATCCCGGCGCCTTTGGTTTTAAGGCAAGGCGCTGGGGACGAGCGAAAAAAACGTCAAGCTGCCATTGAGGGTGGTGCAGATTTGCACGACTGGCCGCACACACACAAAACAGTGACTTTTCCACCACTGGTGCTCGTTGTGATCAGGGGCCACTGAACAAAAATGCCACTGTTTTGTACGTGTCTTTATTTTGTGTTATGTTCTTAATAGGATTTTGGGGGTGGGGTAACCTCGTCCCCATGGTTTACTTTATTTCCAACCATGTTTACAATAGTAAACCCTGGGAGGGAAACTCCTTACTTGGACCCTGATTGGACAACGACTTTACAATATTAGCATATGTTCCATATTCATAGTGTCTAGAAGAATTACACCGTACACAGTTATTAAATCTTGTACCGGACCACGAGACTATGACGAAGATGTGAATTTCGAAAAGCAGCCAGACTATTCTAATTTGCATACGTATCCAAAAATTTTGGATATGCAAACGATCCAATACCAGGGTGAGAGAGCGGTCAACCTCGTACTGCTCGACACACCCTGTTCTGTTCAAGAGGAAAATAGTGTGCTGAAGCATGGAGCTATAAAAAAGAAAGTTCGTCCTTGACTTGCTCTATGGTTGAAGTATGGGAACAATGGCGGGGTGGGGGTGGGGGGGGGGTACCCGCATGGTATACAAATATTTATTGACACACAGTTTAGTAAACTGATGGCGTTTCGTTTTTAACTTTAACTCCAATGTTTCGTGGTTCCCACTCCACTTTCCGTGAGTAGATGACTTTGTCCTTTGAGAAAGAACGAAAAAAAAAGCACTTTGCTGATTATTGTTATGTGTATCGATACTTGTCTCCTCTTTGTTGGTAAATGACACACCAAATGTGTGTAAATAGGTTGTGTTTTCACTTTGCGGTCGTGCGTTCAAGGCTGAATGTCAGTTGGCCTGTACGTGACCAAGTTACCTTTTCCGAGGTTGTTCAAAACAATCGATTAACTATGTACCGAGGCCTCGTCGATGCGGTTCCACGTTTCTGTTGTTAATTTCCACTTATTTAACTGGAGAACATTTTACGTCGTTTATTTGATACTGGCTGGATTCAGTCCTCCGTGAGTAGAGTAGGGAACCATTTGCCGCATTTGGACCTTTCCACAGATTTACGCGCCATATACGGTAAGTGTTGTATTATTTCGTCGTTTTCGTAAAGAGCATGTGGAGTGTCTTCGACGGTGGTAGAACAAAAAGTGACCGGGAGGCGAAATGGAGTCGATCGGAGATTGGAAAACGCGGAATTAAAAAGTAATGCTGAGTAAAGTGGTAGAGGGGGTTACTCGCAAGGATACAATTTATACCAATTTATACCAAAATAGGTCCTACGCCTTTTTCATAAGTTCGTATTGATCAAAAATGGGGACAACACTCGTAGCCTATTGCACCATTTATGCACCGGGATGGGTGCCGTTTTTTTTTTTAACGAGAGCAAAGAAAAGGGAGCTTATAAGGGCTTATAAAAATAAGACATCCACAGAGTCTAGGACTGTACTGTTCAAGATATATTTGTCTCCCTTTAGGTGTTCACTGCGTGAAATATGTTCTCGACAACTGGGACTGATGGGTTACGTTTGAAGAAGATGAATACTTTGGGTGACGGCCTGAAGGAGGACGACATGGCGGAGAAAGCAGAGAAGATGTTTGCATACGTCTCGAATCACGTCAGGAAGGGAGATACCGTGAGCTTGTTGGACACGGCTGACAAATATTGCTACACAGTAGAAAGGCTGATGAACGTTGGTGAGGTCAAAGGTATTGGAATATTTCACCCCACTTTCGATCGAGAATTGCACCAGTATTGCTGGTGCTGTAATTACTGACATCAGTGAAATAAGAGTGGAGTTTGCGACTTTCTGAAGGTACAAACTTATTTAAGTTTGCATCCCAATTATTAATTGGAAAGCTGTTGTGTATTTAAAAGACCGCTGTGATTGGCTGATGCTTCTTGTACGAATTCTTGTTCAGGATGTAATAATGCATGATGGGATTGATTGTATTGCTTTATCGGCGCACTTGCGCACACACGAAAGATAACGCACGGAGGCTCCATGGATATAAACGATCTTTTTAAACCAAAGTTGCAAGGGGAATATTGCGATCGAGCCTAATTTTTAGTACCAGGCAAAGAATGACAATAATTATTTACACAATAGAGCTATTATTGATAGTCAACTCTTTCGTAAGCAGGAAGAAGGTGAATGGTTTTAAGGCGCATGTGCATACGTCAGCCCCACCCCAGCGTCTTTTTGTGAGGCGCTGGGACCGAGCAAACATTACGCGCATCGCGTAAAAACAAAGACCGTTCCGGTATAAGTTGTGAAATTATAGGACTTTAAAATAGACTCATTGTTTTTCTCCTCAGGTGCAATTGTGGCCAACATCATAAAGGACTTGGCACCCAAAACATGCCTTGAATTGGGAACTTATTGCGGTTATTCTGCTGTACTAATGGCCAGCGTACTGCCTAAGGAAAGTCGCCTCCTCACCGTAGAGGCAAGTGAGGGAAATGCTAAAGTTGCAAGGAAGTTTATCGACCACGCAGGAATCGAAGTCAAGGAAAAGGTATTGCTCTTTGCAATTTTTTTTGTATTATATATGGACGAGATAGAACTACGTAAACGATGGAACCTTATCTGGTGTGTCTGCTGCCACCTAGCGTTAAAAAGTTTCTCATAGAGGTGTTGCCGCCAATGAACAAATTAAAAATGTTATGTTCCATGTTTTCAGATTACGGTCATCGTCAGCAAATCCGATGAAGTAATCCCCGTGCTTCGTGAGGAATTCTCCGTGGGCGCTTTAGACTTTGTCTTCATCGACCACTGGAAGAACCTTTACCTGAGGGACCTCCAGCTCCTTGAGACCCACGGACTTCTCCGGAAGGGCACGGTCATTGTGGCCGATAACATCATCTACCCTGGTTCCCCAGAATACCTAGAGTACATCACGAGATCGGAGAAATATCAGACGGAAGTCTTTAACTCCACCCTTCAGTACAGTGATATGAAAGATGCGGTAGCAAAATCTGTTTATTTAGGAGAATAAGTCAATATATTTTAAACCTTTAGAGTATGACTTTTTATTTTGATGTCTCACAAAACAAGCTTACTGTGCTGTAAAATGCCTTTGGTCTCTGCAACTACAATCAGGGCGAATTAAGGATGACCCCAGTGCCTACTTTATTTTTCTCCAACTTATTTTTTCCCCACGAAGAGGCCTAGAGAGAGAAAAAACCTTACAATTGGAATAAAACTTTTACTCAAACAATTACTAGAAAGTCTTAGAATTCACAAGAGAATATTAAAGGTACACGTTGCCTTTGATCGGGCGGGTTTGTCTTAAAAAAACACACGTTTGTAACCGTTTGTTATAAAATGCATATGGTTCGAAGTAGAATACAATGATCCACACAAATGCCTCGAAATTGTGTGGTATTACACATCGTGAACTATTTACGCTCGGTCATTTTGCATTTGTGGAGTCAAATTTTCACATGAATGGCCGACCGTGTTAGTTCGTAAAGTTAAAGGAAAACCACGCAATTTCGAGGCATATTTGTGTGGATCATTGTATTCTACTTCTGAAACATCTTTCTAATCATAGGCCTATGCATTTTATAACAAACGGTTACAAACGCTTTTTTTTAGACCAACTCGCCCGATCCAAGGCAACGTGTATACCTTTAACATAAAATACTACTAGGCCTAAAAATACAAATTAAATCGGGGGTACTTGAGCGGACCAAAAACCCGAGGCCGTGGTAGACTACGCAATGCACGCTACCTTGTATTTTTGGGGTGCTATATGATAATTTTAATAATCTATTTATTTCTTACTTTCACTTGAAAAGCTGCTTGTAACTTAAAGTAGTTTGAAGTCTGCTTACGGTAGACATGGAAGTGCTATGTTTTAAGTCACTTTTAATAATATTTTTTTAAAGATAAATTCAATTTTGATAATAAAGTTTGGTTAATGATTACGCTTTGAAATTGTTAAGTGTAATTCTGAAAGGGCAATTTATAAATAAATAATTATAGTCAAATCATTTAAAATCTTGTGCGTTTGCTCTGAGAACACAATAGAGGGCCTGCTTTTCTTTTATTCGTTGTTTGTAGAAGAAAATATATATATATTCAAAACCCTTGGTAAGCAGAACCTCTTTATAATGTGCTCTTTACAAGGAGCGTGACTGTATTGTGGTCGAGGTTAAATCTTTAGTCAGGAAGAGTTGACCGGGGGTTATTTTTAGGTCCCGGAAATTGGTCCAGTGACCAGGGTCATACGTCGCGACGCGTCGGCTCATCCCAGCAGCAGCGCCTAGCAGGTGCTAGCTGGGGACGTACCTTCATCAGCAAACTTCAACCAATTCTTTAGCTGCGGGCAAGATTAACTCTAAAAAGCAAACAAATTAAAATAAGCTGTAGGTCACTGTTAATCACTAAGCAAAGTGTGATGTCACAATACAAATCACCGTGGCAATATTGAAAACTCATCTTAACTTGATTCTGAGTTCCTTAAAATTGAGTGCAGATTGACTCTTTTAAAATTTTGTTAGCCCGCACGCATTTTGTTTTTTCGTACCACACTAGAGACAGGGGGTCAACAGTTAGGGGATCCGGGAAAGCGCCCATACCTTATGCGTGTATGCATTGGCTCTAGTGTGGTACGGTAAAAAAATCGCAGCCCGCACGTTGTTGGGGTGAGAAAAGCGAGACCGTCTGCTTCGGTCCGTTCTTAAGGCTAATGAGGGCGCTATTTAGTATGGTTGTGTTTTCGTTTTTGTGCAACAAAATGTAGCTAGCACTAGCAGACCAACTTATGTCCTTTCTCTCTATGCTCATACTATTACACGCACACACGTAAGTGGGCAGCTCATTCGGCAGCAAGCCAGGGCCGGGAGGTAAACCCCAAATCATTTCTAAATTCTCTCTACTTTTCTAATTCGGTTTAAATATAAATAATGTAATTGAAGTCAAATGAAGGGGTGGGATGGTTATGGCTGTTATTTGGTAGCCCTTCCTGCCATAAACTATTTTTTATAACACTAGTTACACAAATAATATACCTCGTCAATTCAAGCATCAGCACCGAGACGTTGAGGGCAACGGAGCAGGGCAGAGCCGGCTTAACTAACTAACTAATCTAACTACACTATTACTGGTTACATTATATTATAATACTATTATGTAACCATCATGAATGATGGAGAGGTCTACTTGGTACTTCTCTACTTGTAACTTAGCTGACTAGTCTTGTGACAAGTCTTGTGATAAACATAACCCTCCATCTTCCTGACACTCGACAGTGACAATCGCACATCAAAGGGTAGCCCACGTGACCTTGTTGGGCTGTTAATGTTATTGCTCTCTTTTAACAGTCTTATTATAGTCGCCATGTATTGTAACAAGACCGATGTTAAAAGAGAGCCATAACAGCCCAACAAGGCGGGCTAACCGAAGGTTTGCATGAACCTTAGGTTTATAAAACAAAGCAAGTTTTTGTGACCTTTTTTTCCCCCCAAATTTTTTAAATGATTCAATTTGGTATGGTAAATGTTTTCCGTCGGGAGGATGGAGGGTTAAGATTATCGCAGCTAGGTTTGTGTGTTCAACTGCATTGCAAACTCTACCTGTGTTGTGATCAGATGTAACTGTCAAGTGCAATTTAACCAAAAGAGCTTTATAGTAATTATTTTAACTGTGAACGGTTTTCTTTAAATGCAGGAATATTGATTGGGGTCTACCTGCCATGAAAACCAATCATCTCGCCTGTTAAACTCCTGGATTTCTGACTTGAACAAGCCAGTCATACAGCCTAAAAATGGTCATCTACCTGTACCTGTAGGGCTTGAAATCTACACTGGACTCCAGGCCTATAAGGCCAGTGATTACAGCATCAGGCCAGTAAACTCATTACCCCAAGTGGACCATTCCGGCAGTCTTGTGTTTTTTGTTCAAACTTTGACTTTCAGTCTGATAAATTCGATTCAGTTCTGTTGAAGAATTCTTACCTAAAACTCACATGAGATTAATCTTCTTTTGGGGCTGTTTAAATTAAAACAGTTCCAATGTTTTAACTGTGTAGGTCTTGTGTTCTCATTTCAATTCTGGTCTTGTAAATAAATTCTGGCCCAGTAAACATTGTGAGCTACAAGCCCTACAGTCTTGTGGATTTTCACCCACCAAAGTTGAGCCCTGCTCTTAAAAACACAGGCAACTACAGGTTTGCCAGGACCATCTTGCAGGACACAGGTCTTTTAATATAGTGTACTTGGCCATTAAGGAGAGAAATCTTGTTTGCTTAGTACGAACGGTCGACCTTGACAATCCAGTCTAACCTGGACAAGCCTGTCATCTAGCACCAACTGGTTAATCCCCAGCCCAGGTTGGACTCCTCAGCTGCATACAACAGAGACTGACGCCCTACAAGGGCTAGCTAATTACTTGCTTGGACACATCGGTCTCTAAAAACTACATGTATCATCTCGATAGATAATCTTCCTCATGTCTCCGTACCTGGCAAAATCCCTCTGCAACATGATTACGAATCTTAGGAATACCCGACTTGCACAACACTGTTTCTCTACTGTAATTAAAAACCCCAATTCAAAACACTGGTCGAAATTGAAGTGGACACCACCGTGTGCGGTGTCACAGAGCTCGCTGCACTCAAGCCCGCCGATCAGACAGGAATCTCGCACAAAGTTGGAAGAGAGTGTTCCCAAAAAGCTCTTTAGGCAGCTCATGGAGGAGCACAGGGCAGCCATCGCTCAGAGTATAACGCTTGTCGAGTCCACTCACAGTAAGAAGAAGGAACTTGCCAAGGAGTTACTGGCGTCCATCTTGGCTGATCTGAAAGAGAAGGCAGCAAAGAACGGCGGCATTCCTACCTCATTTAGGATCGGTTAGTATTTTAAAGCTGGCGGAGTACAACATGGTTCTTGAAGGCAGTAATACTATTAACCCTCCTACTGTCAGTGACTCTTGGCAACATTTTCCAGTGAGTTGACCAACCATTTGAAACCATTCGACTGCCAAGGTTGTGTACGGTGGCACAACTGTGCACAGAACTAACTGTGTACTGTGTACATGCATTCCCTCATGGTATCATATTTCAGGCTGGCATAGTTTATCTATCATTCAAAACCACTTGAATGGTATTGAATAGTCAGACAGCAAGAGGGTTAACCAGTTCACATTGGTATTCTTAAAAAAATTCTGGGTCCATCCGCATTAATATTTGTCAGAATGTTTTAGAGGTTCTTGAGTAATTGTTTCCTTTTGAAAATATTGCTGCCACAATGAAACCCTGACTTGACAAAGGAAAGACAACAAAGGTTCTCATAATCAGCTCCGGGATTTGATGCTGTCGTGTGAAAAAGTTTAGTAGGCTGGCATCAAAAAATTTAGGAAAGTGTAAAGTTGTTGCGGGCATTAAAAAATGTCCGCCGTAAGTCAGTCAAGAAATGTTTGGCGGAAAAAAAATGTATTGTTAGTTTTCTCGTCAACCTATCTTTAGAGACTAATGAGAGCAAATTTTTCATTATTTAATATTTATTTATCCTTTAGAAAAAGTATGTTTACATGTTTTAAATATGTGTGACTCAGGCATGCAACTTTTCAGGTGATTTTCTCTTTTTAGTGTCCTTGAAAAACTTGATAACACTGTTACATCAAGTTTTGTGGGCTTGGCTATTTTCTTTGTCCCTCTGTAATCACAAAGTGGCATGTTTGTCAACTATATGTTCGTTAAGTTTACAAAATACTTATCGTTTTGTTGCAGGTTTGACGGGACCCCCAGGTGCAGGAAAGTCCACGTTTATTGAGGCTCTCGGGAAGCAGTTGACCGAGGCTGGCCACAAGGTGGCGGTGTTGGCAGTCGATCCCTCGTCATCATTCAGTGGAGGTGACTATCTTGTAATGAGCTCGATGACCCAAGTGGTTTAGGTTGTGCTCGGATTCATTCTGAGCGTATAGCCCGAATGCAAAGCAGATTGTGACATCACAATTCTGCATTCAATTTTGGGGCGAACGAAGATGAATTGACGTGAGCGGGATTTGAACCTGCGACCTCCAAATTAGCATGCTGGTGCTCTACAAACTGAGCTATTTACCCCAGTCTCCCTATTTAATTAAATTTAAGTATACCCAGTCAGTTGTCCTTTGGTTTATCAATTGACAATTCTATATTCACAGTGAGTATTTTGCTGAGCACATTTCAACTGGAGCGAAGTGTTAGTCTTTTTTTCATGATTTAAAAATATTTCTTAAAAGGAACATCTGTTTCAAATTCTTCTCTTGACTCTGTGTTTAGGCTCGTTGCTAGGTGATAAGACGAGAATGCCAGAGCTCACACGAGACTTGCGAGCCTACATCCGTGCCTCTCCAGCATCCGGCAATCTTGGAGGTGTGGCTCGTAACACAAATGATGCCATTGTTGTTTGTGAAGGCGCTGGTTTTGATGTTATACTAGTAGAGACAGTAGGTAAGGAATCCTTGACGCGGGCAGTAACAGTGTGAGGAGCCGGTCTTCACTGCGTGATAATGACCGGGCTGGAGGCTGGCCAATGTTAATGGACCAAGCCAAAGGTGAGGTCCATTAACCCTTTCAAGCGCCGACGGGTCGCTAGCGATCGGTTTAAATCCCTGCAGACAAATAGTTGTAAAACAAATATTAAAGATCCCACGGCCACACAGTTTTCGGGAAAGAGGACTTTTTAGGGCACTTTTGTGACCAGTTTTTTTTTTTGGGGGGGGTGGTGATTTGCAAAAATTGAGTGAACAATTAATGTGTCCATATAATCAATTTATCACAAAATAAATGGTGCATGAAAGGGTTAACAGCAGCCAACCAACAACCAATGTCATTACCACACTGAACACAGTGATTTCAAAATGTGGGTTAAGAGGGTTCCTAGTAGTAGCAGATGGGACTTTTTTAGAATTTTTTTATTTCTTTATTGTGTTCTTGTAGGTCATTCTTAGCTGCTTGTGTATTTTATTCTTGTGTATTTGTATTGTATGTATCCAGGGGTCGATTTCACAAAACTCTTCCTAACTTAGGACTAGTCCTAGGCAATGCTAAGAGATAGGACTTACTGGTCCTAACTTAAGACTAGTCCTATCTCTTACTGTCTTAGCATTGCCTAGGACTAGTCCTAAGTTAGGAAGAGTTTTTGTGAAATCGACCCCTGGGTCCCTAGGGAGAACAGCTCATTGAAAACTGATGGGGCTACCCTGGTTAAATAAGACGGTATAAATAAAGAAATAAACCAAGCCCATTCTTCCTCTTCTCAGGGGTCGGTCAGTCGGAGTATGTCGTGTCTGACATGGTGGACATGCTAGTCTTATTGATACCACCCGCTGGCGGGGATGAACTCCAAGGAATCAAACGAGGCATCGTGGAGAAAGTGGATCTCATCCTGGTCACTAAAGCCGACGGAGAACTGAAGATTCCTAGCCGGCGAGTCAAGACGGAGTACACGAGTGCGTTGAAGTTGATGCGGAAACGCTCACCAGTCTGGTCTCCAAAGGTATGGGGAGTATAATGCTATAATGATATACCATAGTTTGGCTGATGGATAGATGGAATTACGGACTGTGAAGGGGGGTATAACCTTGTTTCAGCCCCAGTAGTACATGTAGGTGGCAACGTGCCCCTGGTGACAGTTGATTTGGGTTGACACCAACAATTAGTTATGTGTAGCCCTCACCTTGAAGTGGTTGTCTGGCCCTCTGAGTTGGGCAATATCTCCTTCAGTGTTCATGTTTTGAGTGATAACCATATAATACATGAAATAACAAACCTGTGAAAATTTGGGCTTAATCCGTATTGTGAGTCAAAAGACAATAGTGAAAAAACCATGCACAATTTTCAGCATGCAAATAGAAGCTTCATATAACAGTTCTGCAGCCTGGGTGTGTTATTTAAAAATATCAAGTAACAAACCACAAGGGAAACTAAGTGGGTAATTTTTCAAAATGTTTTGGTTGAACAAAGAAAAATTTGCTAGAGTTGGACTTGAACCTGCGCCCTCCGTATTAATGTGCCAGCACTCTACCAACTGAGCTATCTAGCCCTAATGTTGGCGGTCTCCCTATTTTGTCTTTGTTTGGGGGTGCCAGTCAGAAGCCATTCAGCCTGTCTCTGCTGTAGCCAGGGATCACACCCAAGTTTACAATACAACCAAGCAAGGTTGTCACTAGGTTGATTTTAGAGCCGGCTAAATTTTCATGTTAAATTATCTCATGGGTCCTTTTCCAGCTGTTATGAGAGGCAAAATGTACAAATTTTCAATTTTTTGTGTCGGTCAGCAAGGCCCTCAAATTCCCATGAGTGCTGGTTGCTGTTAACCAGTGCCGACCAGTGTAGTGACAACTCACAACCAAGTTTACAATACAACCTGGGAAAACTAGTTTAAAATAAACTGTAATAATTCTTCTTTATGCATCTCAGGTAATGCAAGTTTCAGCTCACACCAAGATAGGCCTTACCGAGGCATGGGCCACGATGCAAGAGTATCACGCCACCATGATCCAGTCAAAACTCTTCGTACCCAAGCGAGCGAAGCAGCACCGCATCTGGATGTGGAACCACATCCAAGACAACATCATGGACATCTTCCGACACCATCCGGACATCAAACGAGAGATACCCCGTCTGGAGGAGGAGGTGACTCACGGGCGGATCACCTCGGGAATGGCAGCCGACGCCCTGCTGGGGAAGTTCAAGATCAGAGTGGCAAAGTCCGAGGGGGATTTATGATGTTTGGTCTTCTTTGCATCCTGGATGGAATTTGCAACCTGGATGGAATTTGCAACGGATTCTTAAAACATGCAAGTGTAAATAAATAATACAAATATCAACGAGAAACATTGGCAAGATGAGTGTATAAATGAGTGTGAATATTTGCCAGGGTACTACACAAATGGACGTTGATTTCATCTGTGTGTTAAAAGTTGGAATTCTTCATACAAAGATAACTAAAATACTAATGCACGACGAAATTTGTATTTAGTGGTTTTTTTCGCAATACCCTTGGTCAAACTTTGGCAGTGTTATGAACACTGTAAGAAGATTCTAGTAGCGGTTTTATATTGATAGTTACTTCTGTGAATACCACAATCTTCCGTAGCACTATGGTGTAGGTGCAGTGAGTGGTGTCAGGTTAAGAGTCGGGAACCTGACTGATTCGTGGTTCGGTCGCATGCAGGCAGCTGCCGGGCCATGGCCATGCAGTGGTGGTTTATTGCATTCACTTACATGAGGGAGGTGAAGCTACAAGTTATATCTCTTAACGCGTACGTGTGATGCCCGTGTTACATTGTGAATATGTGCGTATACCGTCGTAAAAGTGTGTGTTGTCTAAACACGTATGACGCCTAACTAAGCATTCGCAATGTGGAAACATTCGCCGGAATGGTTATGAAAACATTGTTGTCTGCATTTTAAAAAGTTTTTTTTACGGGATTGTTTTTACAAACTGTGTCTTGGCTTCAACTGATCTGCCCTGACAGAGGGCGTTATTATTTGACGTTTGTCCCCCCCCTACACGATGTGGGTAAACACACAAGGTGTAACTTAATGATTTGAGCTTGCACTGTAACGGCAACACCACACTTCCAATGACTGTGCGTACGCATTGCTGTATGCCTTGTGCAATAACTTGAAGCTTAACCTCGATATTGCAACAGTCGTGTTGTGGCCGAGCGGTCAAGTGCGGTGAACTCAGTCTCTGCCGTTTCTGACAGGAGAGTGTGTATCCGAGCAAGACACTTCACCAATATTGCTTCATCCTTCAGATGAAATGTAAAGCCGTAGGTCCCGTGTGTTGTGCAAGGCACGCTAAAACCCAGTGCACTTATCGCTAAGAGAGGGGGTTCACCCCTGTTTATTCTGGAATGGCTGCAGATTGCGCCACAGCAACTTCTAAATCCTTACATGGTGCTATGTAAACAAAATGGGTCTTATAATTTGAACATAGCTCTGCATACCTTGTAGAACAAATAATAAGCACTTTGAGATGCCCTCGGTTGTGATAAAGTTCTGCTTATTATTATTATGGTCACTACAGCAGCAACAATGTGCTAGTTAGAATACCTGATGTTGAAATGAGTAGGGGAAAGTGCTGGGAGTATACCACTCATCTTATATACCGCCCTCTAGTGACAACTTATAATGTATAATGCCACTCGTGTACTAAAGCATTACATGTACTGAACATGACCGACAGAGCTCTCAACAAGTCAAGTAGCCATTGTCTCTTTCCTTTGAGCCTCAATCATAATGAACCCATAACAGAAAGAACAGTTAAACATGAACACTGACGACCACAAATTGTACGGAGACACTGGACACGGTTCTTGTACTGCTTTGTAGTTGTCAATAAATGCATATCGCCAGTTTATTAATGCAAACAATAATATAAACACATGCATTCATCATGATACAATGAGCAGTTGTTAAATCTGATATACATATACGTTTAGCCTTGTCTTGACTTAACAAGTTTAGCCATAAATACATATTCAGGTGGAAGGGTTGCCCAGGGCCAAATTTCATAAAGCTGCTTATGCAGACAAAATTGCTTAACAATTTTCTGCTAAGCAGAGATGAGCAGCATACCAGTCACAAATTGCACATGTGGCATGGTCGTTTGGCTGGTAACCTTATTCTGCTCAGCAGAATTTTATTGTGCTTAGCTATTTTTTGTGCTTTAGCAGCTCTATGAAACTTGGCCCAGGTTTAGTGTCTCTACGTGGTTCTGTATGCATCTTGGATTCCAACCTGGGCCCAATTTCATAGAGCTGCTTAAGCACAATAGTAGCTAATAAAGCACACAAACATTATGCTTACCAAAATAAGGTTACCAGCTAAAATAGCATACAGCATGTACAATCTTTGACTGGTATCCTACTTACTTTTGCTAAGCAGAAAATTGTTAAGCACCATTTTTCTGCTTAATTAAGCAGCTCTTTAAAATTAGGCCCTGGGCTCGATGATGGGTATAGTCTTGGTACAAGAGGTTCAGTGGTAATTACAGCAATGTATGCCCAAACACCCACAACAATCCACCACCATTAGGTGAAATCAATACATAAAACCGCTTGTCCTTAACCATCAAAATTGTAGCACCCTTTTTACGCCCTTGCACTGACGTCACATGTGGCTACTGTCTGCACATGGTCTACCATTTTGGGAGTTAAAATGAGATATGGTGCACCTCTAACAGCACATGTGCCGCATAAAAATGCCTACTGCACAGTAACACACAGGGAATCTCTCTCCCAAAATGACACAACCAAGATTTATCGTGGATGATGGTGTCGGGTGAGTTGGGTAAACAGGTGGATGTTTGTAGACTAGGATCCACATAATGTCTTGCACCAAGACTAGATGATGAGGTGCAGCGAGGCAACAGAGACAATTGACTTCCCTTGTCCCTGCCTTGGTGCCCCTTGTCATGTTCTCCAAGTACCCTATACAAGGAGAAATTAACTTGCCCTCCCTGGGGCAAACATCAACTTCAAGGCAAAAGTTTGCCCTTACCTTAATGGATTAGGCTATTAACAGTTTCTAAGAAATGTGTACATGTACACTAAAATCTTCACTTGCAATACACGCTTCGCTACAACAGTTCACAACTACATGTACACACCAAATAACAAGTTTTCAATACTACATGTAGGATAGATTCATTTAGAAATTACGTAGCACCATAATTAAAACATCTATAAATAATATTGGCAATTGATAAGATAAATATTTTCATTCTGTGGAATAGCATTTAGGGATGGGTTTCAAATCATAACGTGTGAAAGACTTTTTCCCCCTAATTTGGGAAAACGTGTTAGAAAAGTAAACTCCATCTACCCTCATTTGACCGTCGGCGCCCAATTCATAGAGCTGCTTTAGCAGAAAAAAAGCACAGCAAAATGTGCTTACCAGATTAAGGTTACCAGCCAAAATGCCATGTCACATTTGTGACTGATATCTTGTTCATTTGTGCTTAGCAGAAAACTGTAAAGCCTTATTTCTTGCTAAGCAGCTCAAGGGCCCTATTTCATAAACCCTGTAGCACAACAAAAAGTAAAGAAAAATCTTGCTAAGTAAAGAAAAATCTTGCTTAGCAGAAACAGGTTACCAGCCGAAATTCCATAAAGTTTTACATGTACAACATTGCAACTGGTGCCCTGCTCATTTTAAATTTGCCAAGCCGTATTTTCTGCTTAACAGCATTGTGGAATTAGGCAAGATCATATACAGTTTGTAATAATAGTTTGGCTCTGACAGTAAGGCAACCGATAGTTTGGTGGTTTTAAACAAAACTTCTTGTAAACAAAACAGCCAACAATCAAGCTAAAATGACAAGAGGTCCAAAGATGACCAAATCATAGAGCGGCTACATTCATAAAATGGCTTAACACAAAAAATATGCTTAGCAGAAACAGGTTACCAGCCATGATAACATGCAATCTATACGTTTGCGGCTGGTTCCCACAAACTCCGCTTAGCATATGAATTTGTCAAGCATTTTCAGCCAAGCAGCTCTATGAAATTGTAGTTGACCCACCCATCTTTACAGCATAACACCAACTTGGCAAGACCGAATTTGGCTGTATGAAATTATTGTTAAGGTACGTTGTTGAAATGATGGTGATAATGGTGCTTATTGAAGCAGCAAATACAATACGTTTTAGTCTAGAATCAAATCCTCAGCTTCACTTTGGCTTAGTCCTTGAAAGTTTAGCTGATTGTTTTGGGGACAAACTGCAAAACTTTTCACCACAGAGCCTAAGATAAACTTGAGGTTTTGGAATGGCTTAGGCCAGTTCCATGGTTACTCACTGACCAGGTGTATGTGACGTCCCTCGCCAAAACCAGGTACTTTTCGGAAAAAGTAACATTGCACTAAAAAATAAGTCAACCGAAACATCAGCCTTGATACCAGTGTGATGTCTTAAACATTCTCTTAAGAAATACTCACCTTACAGGCCCTACTTAACCCTCCTACTGTCAGTGACTCTTGGCAACATTTTCGTGAGTTGACCAACCATTTGAAACCATTCGACTGCCAAGGTTGTGTACGTGGTACAACGTGCACAGAACTAACTGTGTACTGTGTACATGCATTCCCTCATGGTATCATATTGCAGGCTGGCATAGTTTATCATTCAAAACCACAGTGAATGGTATTAAATGGTCAGACAGCAAGAGGGTTAAGGTAATATTTGAAAGCTCTTCTCATCTTTTTGTTGAGCAAAATAAACCAAGTTTTTAGTTTTTGCAGGACGTGCCTGGGTTTTGTCATGCAACGTCACGTATTTAAGACTTGATGCGTTCAATTTCATAAGTCACTGAACTTCATTCAGAGAGTAAGTCTCATGATTTCTGTCTTGCCTGTGGTCAACCGTATTAATGCTAGAAATAGAAGCTATACGTACCCGGATCTCAGACAAACATGTCAAATTTCATTCACATACGGGCGCGAACATGTCCAAGTTTTTACTCCCTCGTTCTTACTATACATAGAGTGTAGTTAGGCGCGTCGATGATGCTGTGATCGCGTAAGTGGTGGAATGTTTGTCTGACAGCCAAGTATTTTAGCAAAAGTGACATTATTAGTTCGAAGTTCTGTTTAACTTGATAAAGCAAAGATTTTCCCCCATGATCTTCCATCTAATTCCAAATACTCAATATGTACCTTTCTAATCAATGAGCTAGAATAGTTAAAATCCACATAACATACATGTATACCGTTTTAACAGGATAGCACATGATTTTAACAGCTTTTTTTTTTACTTTGCATAAAATAAGGGCTCATTGAACCCGAATAAGGCATAATATTTATCCAAAATTGAATTTTAAAATCAGCAACATGCATATATATAAAAACAGATTCCAGACCATGATTTGTCATGATGCACTCTCTTAAATTATATGAATAAATACACTGTACAAAACTAAAAATACTGATATGAGTAGATATGACATTAAAAAAACCTCTCTTTTGCGGACAAAAGTAATATTGCACAAAAATTTGCATTAAACAAAATTATCACAAACAGTACATAAAAGCAAATTCACAGTTTTTACAGATAAAAACAGCAGTTAAGGGTGAAACGCTGCAGCTTAGCCTTTTTAAATCAACATTAACACTGTGTCAAAGCTGCCATTCAAATTTGAACTCTCAAAGCCATTTGCGAGTTGTAACTTTGAATGTCTGGTACAGTGATGTGATTGGTCACAAGGTAACACTCATATTGTTCGGCGGCACGCATTTGTACAGCAACCTTCAGTGGGCAAAGCCCGGTACCGTTGTGCCATACACATTAATTCAAAACTGTGGATACATGTAGGTGTGTTCACTGACTCTTGGAACTACACAAAAGCTTGCCCCAAACCATGTGACATAGCACAGGCCTGGAATTACACGGAGGCCACAGAGCCACAAATTTGTTTCCTTCACGCACTCAAGAAATGCAAGTGGTCCCAAAAATGTTTGAATGCACGTGAGCGTCGTGTCGTGGCCGAGCGGTTAAGAGCACCGAACTCAAGCCCTGATGCTTCTGTCGGCAGAGTGTGGGTTCGAGCCCCAGTCGTGACACTTGTGTCCTTAAGCAAGACACTTAACCATTATTGCTTCGTCCTTCGGATGGGACGTAAAGCCGTAGGTCCCGTGTGTTGTATTAAAAAAACCATGGCTACCTCCATGTAAAAACCATCATCGATGCACGTAAAAGACCCCAGTACACACTTATCGCTAAGAGAAGGGGTTTGCCCCGGTGCGTCTGGCAGTGCGTTTATCTTCAATCATTTGAAGGCTGCACTCAAAAAGGAAGAAGGAGACTTGCACGGTATGTTGCAAATTTTGCCATGCGTTGTTATGGCATTCCATTAACTTTGTCACAACCACTTTGTTGCAACCGCTAACTTTGTCACAGCACAGCACGGCATTTTTCATTGTGCACTTTCCATGATTTTGATTGCCAAGCACAGTAACTCACACAGAACTCTTGCAATGTTTAGATTAAATACAAGCTGGCTACATCAAACAATTCACTTGTCATCATGATAGCTGTCTAGATAACAATTACTGAGGGATTTAATTTGGTTTTTACCCTTACACCGTTTTGTTTTAAGCACTGTATACTCGGTACTTTCCCGAGCTCTGTGAACAAAATCCACAGGCTCAGGAGAGCATTAGTATACAGTGCTTAATACACATCGGGTAAGGTTAAAACCAATTATATTCTTTATCCCCGATGCAAAAATTAACATCTATTAATTACTAAGGGGTCGTCCAAAGGTTCAAACATTTTTAATGACCTACATGCCTGGAATTTGGAAACTCGTCTTTGCGAGGGCAAGGCCGTTTTCATTCTGCAAAGGGCACTTCAATTAGAGCATCTTGAAGTCTAGGGGAAACTTTTGAGAGAGCACCAAGGCCAAGACTTGGGGCCAAATTCCATAGAGCTTCTTTAGCAGCACATTTTGCTAAAAAATTGTCTGCTAAGCAAAACTAAGCAGGAAACCGGTCACAAACAGTACACACATGATGGGTATTTTGGCTGGTAACCTTACTACGGCAAGCAAATTTGTTTTGTGCTTTAGCTACTTTTTGTTTGCTTCAGCAGCTCTATGAAATTGAGCCCAGTGCAACATAGGCGGTTGCCTCCGTGTAATTCCAGACCGGGTACTACTTTTTAAGCCCCCCCCCCCATCAACTTTTTACTTTTTGGGGCATATCAAAATCAATGTGCACTAATATAATGTTCATAATTAATATAACCCATCCCTTAATACACTAAAGTCATCCTCTGACTCCCTTTTTGCATGACTGTTAAAATATTGAAAACATTGGATGGCCGGCTGTCCAATGAATCTGCATCCCCTAAAGTATCCGGATCCGATTTTACAGAGCTGCTTAAAGCACCCAAACATGCTTAGCACAAGTATTATTTGTTTAGCAGAAATTAGCCTTTCACAGGCCTGGAATTTCATTCTGGCATATATACAGATATAGGTGCAAGGCCAATTTCTGTGAAAAGAAGGCAGTCTATTATGAAACAAGATCAATGAGAACATTTTAAGGGGATAAAAGACGAAGAAGAGTGCAGTTTGAGGCAATTCAATGTTACAAGCTAACTGACTGGCTAACCTCAAAATATATATATTTTTGTAAATACATGTATACCCTTTTTAACCAATTAACCTGTCTCAGCTCCAGTGAAATTTGACCTCTGTCAACATTAACAAGTCTTACATTTTTGAGAAAGTACTTGAATTATACAAATCGCAAGACAGAGCATTCGTTAAAAGTGTGGACAGTTGATGGGTGGATAATTTTTGTTCACACATAAACAATCTTTTAGTTTTGAGAGTTAGCCTCATTAGCCTCAGCATGCACTCATGGCTCTTTGCTGACTTTCTTGGGGAACGCGGAGAGCTGCATACATCTTGTGGAGGACCGTCCCATCCATCATCTAAAAGGAGCTCAACCCCCAGGTCCAGCACTGGCTTAAGCCTTACGAATGGACCTCACCAGCTGATGTACTCGGGACCATATGGAAGAAGTAGCCACAGCATACGCCATGTAACTTTTCTTTTTTGTTATGGTACAGTATTTAGTTACTTAATTTTGGGTTGAACAAAGAAAAATTGACTGGAGCGGGGTTTGAACCAGCAACCTCCAGACCAACATGCTGGCGCTCCACCAACTGAGCTCATAACATGACATAGTATAAAGGAAGCTCATCATACTTGCTCGCAGCTGAGAAGCTGAGTTGTGAAGGACGTGGCTTCAATGTGTTTGAGCCGCCCGCAGGCATGCCAGGAGGCCTTTGGCAGCCAGCCACATCGACCCACATGACCACGGAGCACAGCCTGAGATTGAAAGTGATTTTTTCTGCAGGGAGGAAAACCGGAGGGCCCTAAGAAAAGCCCTCGTGGCTTAGGAGAGAACCAACGCACGACTCTACTCACTTATGGCCCTAGCCGGGAATCGAACCAGGGCCACATTGGTGAGAGGCGATCACTCTACACACAAGCCACCCATGCCACCCTGATTAGATATGAAAACCCCAACTTGTAAGTGATTTGATTTTAAATCTTATTGCAAACCATGAATGCTTGCTCAGCAAACATTAACTCCTCAGTATTTCCTTTTTCTTTAAAGGAAAAAAAAGAGCGTTTGCTCTCACAGGGATGGTACATTTTTGATGTACCGAACTAACAAATAAATATACTTTATCTTGGCAAGATTTCTTTTGACTTTCCCCATTTCAGGTAGTTAAAGGGCACATTAATGCACTTATTGCACATTTATAGTCTAATAAAATTTCACCCCAAGTAAACACCCCATATAAATGTACCCTTAAATATAGGACACATTGCAAAGGTTACTCCTCAAATTTTTGACAAAAGGTAAAATTGACTTTCTCGCTATAGTCATTGTTTGTAGTTCCTCTTGAGAGTAATACTGCATGTTATTAATATGTGAAAAGAACAGTCAAGAGTTTTGTTAAAAAGAGGGCTCCAGAATGGGAGACATTCAGTGACACTAGGTGGCAGCAGACTTGCCAGGTAAATCAATTTTTTTTCAGGAAATATTCACAAGCTCAGAGTCCAGTAAACAATGGGAGAGAGCCCAGCAGTCTGCTGCCATCTAGTGTCCAAAAGTCTCCAATTGTGCGGAGTAAACTACATAATGCTTAAAACCCCTCTATCGGTAAGGTAATTGACTACACTCTACAACAATGCAGATGAATTGCATGAAATACCTTGAGAAAAACTACTTCTGTATGATCGTCTTAAAGTGAACTCTATGATCAGGGCCCAACTTCATAAAACTGTTTAGCAGAAAATACTGCTTAGCAGATTTCTTTGCTGAGCAAAACATGAGTGGGGCACCAGTCGCAACAGTGTAAATTTCATGGAATGTTGGCTGGCAACGTGTTTCTGCTAAGCACGATTTTGTGCTTACACGCTTTATGAAACTGGGCCCTGTCTACTACCATGAAAGCGCTTTTATAGGAAGTATCCAAATTGGCGGATACAGCTACGGCTACGACTGTTGCTAAGGGTGTTGCTAAGGAAATCTAGCTGTAGCTGTAGCTGTAGCCGTTAATCTGGACACGGCCATGTTTTGAACACTGACCAATTAAGCCACTGTCAGTTAGCAATCAGCATCCATAGTAGTATACTGATTAGATAGAAATATATACATGTATATATCATCGTGTACAAACATCTAAAGCTTAAAACACTTGTACCATACGTTACTAAATGCAGAGTAATATCATAAATATGTAGGGAACAATTTCATCCAGCAAGTTTGCATAGCAAAATATTTAGACTGAACATGTTAATATTGAGTAGCAAATGAGGAATTTTGTGTAGCAACCGATACATTTTGTGCAGCATTCTGCTATACTGTACAAGGGCAAATCGGTCATTGGGTAAAAGGTATGAATGATCTCGGATTCAACCAATATGTAAACATACAGGTCTTGTACATGTACCTTATGTTGGTTGGTTTGTACATTAGCATTGATACATTTCAACCTCCAACCTGGTAACATTTTCCAGCGATTTGACCGACCATTTGAAAGCATTCAACTGCACAGGTTGTGTATGGTGGCACAACCGTGCACAAAAACTAACCGTGTACATTTGTGTTCCATTAGAATCATTCACATGACATCATTGCATTTGTTGTTGTCCATCATTCAAAATCACTGTACATGATTTTGAACGGCCAGACAATAGGAGGGTTAGGAAAAAGTCTCTTTGGATAATTGAGTGCAGCTGATTGATCTGGACGAACGGCGCCATATCTTATAAACCAAGTAAGCTAAACGCAATAACTCACTCAGATTTGTTTTATAGGTGTAATCATTGATGTACATCTCCCCTGACAACACTCCCATCATGGCTCAGCATCATCATCACTATCGGCAACAGAACGACACGCTGCTATGGTCACGTATCGGATCCTCCAACAATGTACTCTTGATGTCCGAATTCCGAACGTTGTTTGTCAGTTCAACGGCAATGTCCATAAATAGTTTGTCGACGTTGTCCGACTCCTTGGCGGAGGTTTCCAGGAGGCGCATGTCGTGGGTGTCGGCAAAGGTGTCGGCCTCTTCATTGGTGACCTCACGATCTGCAGCGAGGTCGATCTTGTTGCCTGCAAACGAAAGGTAAATGTTTGATCTGACAATCAGCACATCTGTAGACAGTTGTTGTACAGGGCCCAATGTTACAAAGCATCAACGCGGAAGCAGGAAATCCCGCACTAACGTCAGAGTATTTCACAGGTTAGCAAGGAATTGTTGCTTGTGCACGTGCATTTGTGACTCTTAAAACGGAGGTCAAGTTGTGATTTTGTTTCTAAAATGATTATAGCATTTCTGAATTAAGTTGCAGACGTTAGCCTACTCAGTCAAAATGTTCTCAGGTGAGACTCAGGGATAATTGATTGTGTTTGGAATTTTATGTTTATCCGAAAAAAAAAACAGGACTGGTAAATATCAAATCAAAACAAAAATGATAGGTTTCAATGTTTGATTATACAGTTGATACCAGTACCGATCCTCCAGGCAGAGAAATATCTCGGTCTGAAATACTGTAAAAGTTGAGGAAATGGCCTTAAAAACAATCCCCGATGCTTACACGATTGCCACTGTAATCGAAAGCCTGATATGAACATGTGCAAAATCCCTTACAAAACAAAAACAACTTTTTTTCTCTCTCTCTAAAACATGGATGACATTTTTACAGGTTGGTTGTATGGCGTTTTTATTGAAAACTTAGAGAGTGGAAATGAAACTACTCTTCCAACAAAAACAATAATGTACTTTCCCTTCAACTCCTCAATGTTTGGCCAGAAATGATCTCGATCCAGCCGAGCCCTCCAGCCTTATGATAGCTCAACATCAAAATGTTTGCACTCGGACAAGATTTGATCATGTCCCAAAATCGGTTAGCCCTGAAGTAGTGTTTCAATCAAATTAAAACAAAACTATGTGGTTAAGGTTTTAACCAGGATTTGATAAAAGGGTGTCAAAATTTGCTGTCAAATTAAAAACTGGGTGTCCAACTTGTTCACTTTCAACACATTTACATGTAAATGACAGATAAAAAAAGGTGTCCAAATTTAAAACAGGGTGTCCAAAAGACACCCAGACACTCCCTCTGGCTACCACTATGCATGTGGTGAGTATGTGATGATTAGCTTTTTAATACCGCTAATTTTTATCCAGTATCAGACAAAGTGCTATAATTACTTACCGACTAAAACAGAAATGACCTTTGGGCTGGCGTACTGCTCCACCTCCTTGAGCCAGCTAGGTAATGCATTGAAGCTCTCTGTCGAAGTGACATCGAAGACGAGAACGAGAGCGTCGGCGCTGTGATAGTAACTCTGTGTGATGGAGCGGAATCTCTCCTGGCCCGCTGTGTCCCATATCTGAAGCTAAAGGGTACAAATAATGAACATAATAATGCATGACTGTGTGTTCCAAATTGCCCGTTAACACGTTGACTGCCGGTCATAAATTTGAAGGGGCGTTCCCATTTGCCAAGCATCCCAGTGTGGTGCGCATGCGTGCATACCAAATAGGTACTTTTTTTTTGTCAACATGTTGTAGCATACAAATTTTAACAATGTGTGCTCACCACTGCCAGAAGCGTATACGTTGCGTTCTCAGTGATGCCAGTGTATTCAATTCACTATACAAAAGCCTTTCATTCTCTACGAGTATACTCGTAGTGGCAGAATCCGTTACACCTGTTACTACGAATATACTCGTAGGCGGCAGTCAACGTGTTAAGATGGCCGATTTACATCATATTGCAACCTATCTATTAGACGCTTTTAACCCTCTTGCTGTCCGACCATTCAATACCATTCAAGTGGTTTTGAATGATAGATAAACTATGCCAGCCTGAAATATGATACCATGAGGGAATGCATGTGCACAGCACACAGTTAGTTCTGTGCACAGTTGTGCCACCGTACACAACCTTGGCAGTCGAATGGTTTCAAATGGTTGGTCAACTCACTGGAAAATGTTGCCAAGAGTCATTGACAGTAGGAGGGTTAAACATTGTATTAAAGCACCTTATACACTACTGCTACCCGTGTTCATTTAAGGCTTAAGCATTCCTGAAACCCTTTCAACTCCTTTGGAGTATGCAGCTCAACAAACTCTACTGTTGCAGGTACCCATTTATTCCTGGGTGATCAGAATCAACTATAGTTAAGTAGTGCCCAAGAACACAAGTGTCCCAAAACCCACACTCTGATGAATCAATCATCAGAACTTGAGTTCGATGCTCCAGCCCGCTCGGCCACGACACAATACATGGAAGGAATTTGAACTCATTGGAATTTCCTTGGAAGTTTCTGTTTGGAATATTAACATGGATGACAACCTGCTGTGAATTACAAATTGATGATGACAAACCGTTTACAAAAGGTGTACCCTCAAAACATTGATCTATTTTCAAAACAAACGCACCCCAACTACGTTAGAAGTGGAAGTCAACTTTTGAAAAAGATATTTCAATGAGAGCAGACAAGTGTGATAGTAGCTGACCGGGTGGACGATGAGGGGTTGTGCGAGAGTTTGGTGGGTTGGTGACTGAATGGGCGAGGGGACGGGGAAAGCAACATCTTGTCCCGGCCAACCAGTTTCTTACCTTAACCTTTTCTCCACCAATCTCTACTGTCTTAATCATGAAATCAACACCAATAGTAGCACCCTGACCTGGTGGGAATAAACCCTACACCAAAGAAGAAAAAACAAATCAGAGTTAATGCACAGTATAAAGCCATTTATCATCAGAAACATACACGAGTACTAAAACAAACCAATTGGTGCTCGATATGGGGCAGGGGGTACCCCCCCACCCTCCTATTGTGTCTTCATTGTGTGCTTGGAATCTCAGGAATTCTTTTGAGGATTTTAGGGGGGGAGTTCTATACGAGAGGAAAATAGTGTGTTATAGTATGGGAACATTGGGGGGGGGGACACTCTGCAACATATCGGGCAGGCTATAAAACAAACATATGAAACTTCAAGTGAAAAGGGCAATTGAACGTAACACCAGGGTGGCGAGATTGAATGAAAATAAAAAATCCTGAAAATTTAACAACAGTTTCTTCTTGGTGTATAGATTAAGCCCCTGAATTTATCGGATGATAAAAGTTTGAGGTTTACAGACTAGATCTCTACATCTTTTCACTTAGATTTGAAGGTTTGGTCAAAACTCTGGGCCCAGTCTTTCCTTCTATTTTGCCTCTTTCAAGAAAATCTGGCAGGGAGATCAATGACAAATCCTGATATCAGGAAGAAATCCTGATGAGTCCCAGACTTAATTAGTTAACTTGTGTCTTCTCATGCCGGCATTTTTATTGGTCATCATGTATGCACACAAAAAATACAAAACAAGAAACGAACAATACAAGAGACACTACCCAATCACAGGAACTAAACAAGAATGGCGTGTTGACAAACACAAATGCCCCGCTGAGATTAAATCTCATTCTTGAGTTATTGCTTGGCCAACATTTCTTTTGTTTCAGCCATAATGACCGTGACATTTCACAAAGGGGGTTCAAAAACAATAGGCTTCTAGAGGATGCCAAAACCAGTCCAAACTTCAAGTTTGGAGTTGATTTGCTAAGCCATTCTTGAGTTATCGCTCGGACAACATTTCTTTTGTTGTAGCCATAATGACCGTGACCTTTGACATGGGGGGTTTACAATCAACACATACACACAGAAGGACAAGGCAAACACTATATCCCCCTTCCGCTTGCTCCGACCGGCGAGGCATAAAAATCTAAATAAATCATTGTTGCCCTCAGGCATTTAGCTCCTGATAAATTCATGGTAATAAAATTTTATTAAATTTACCAGGGGAAAAAAATTAGGTTAAATTAAAATTAACATGCCTTTAAAATGTCTGCGAAAAAAAAGAAAGTTGGAAAGCATGCATATGGAGAACAAAAATTAAAAATAAAAAGATCTTAAGTTCTCTACCAATATGCACTGAAACATTTGACATTACCTGTGTAAATCGTCTAACTAAACACGTCTTGCCCACACCCGCGTTTCCGATAAGAACTACCTTAAAAAGGTACTTATAGTCCTCCATAACGATGACCTTCAGTGACCTCTGTGATTAAAATGGATTTACTAACGGACCCTTTCAGATCCAGGCAAGTCTTTCACTCCTAAAAGAAAAAAAATGAAGTTGTCTTTATTCATAATAACTCACATCTTGTTTTTGTTTTGTTTTCATTGTAAGTTCTGAAGAAAAAAAGATAAAAAACAGGCCTGGAATTACACGGCAGCCAGGACGCCATGGCTTCTGTTGCCCTGGTCTTGGAGTTGGCGCCACTTCAAAAGTTTCCCAGAGACTTTACCAATGGAATTGCTGTTTGGAAAATGAAACGGCTTTGCTCTCCCAAAGATGAAATTCAGGGCCCAAGAAGGAATGAACTTGGTTCAAAGACATGGTTCATGCACATGCTGCTGAAACAATTTTACAGAATAAATTTTTTAGGTCAAAAGGTGACCCATGAATTGTTCAGGGCTTGAAATTAAAGGTACACGTTGCCTTGGATCGGTCGAGTTGGTCTATAAAATTGTTTGTTATAAAATGCATATGGTAAGAAAGGTGTTTTAAAAGTAGAATACAATAATCCACACAAATATGCCTCAAAATTGCGTGGTTTTCCTTGAACTTTGCGAACTAACACGGTCGGCCATTTTGTGGTGTCAAAAATTTGACTCCATAAAATGGCCAACTGTGTTAGTTCACGACGTAAATTTCACCACGCAATTTCGAGGCATTGTGTGGATCATTGTATTCTACTTTTAAAACATCTTTCTAACCATATGCAATTTATAACTAATGGTTTACAAACGCTTTTGATAGACCAACTCGGCCGATTCAAGGCAACGTGTACCTTTAACACTGAACTGCCGGCCCGAGGACAGTGATTTTAGCATTTTGGGCCAGTAAACTCAAGACCGAACAAGTCCAGTGGTCATGTGTTTTACAGTTGAATGTAAACTTGTTAAAGTAAAGTCTGTCCCGAGCCAATATGGCTCATCAAGCCGGTGTTTATATCCGGTTTCATTGGCATTAAACGACTGAGATTGGAATATCTCTATTCCCCCTGGACAGGATGCCAGTCCATCACAGGTTACTCCCCAGCTCTCACCGGTGCACATTTTTACTCCTGGGTGGAGAGAAGCAACTATGATAAAGTGCCTCGCTCAAGGACACAAGTTTCACAACTGACAGGCCAGGATTCGAACCCACATTCTGTAAATTACAGAACTTGAGTCCACCACCCTAGACCGTTCGGCCACGACACCCATTAAACAATTGAATAAGTCTGTCTGATAAACATCTTTCAATTCTGTTAAGTGTCAATTCAAAGCGTACCTAACCACAAGACAAATGAGATCAATCTTCTCTTTAAAGGAACATTACAGAGTTGGTTTTTGCTAACAAAACAGTTGCTGGCAGTGAAAGCACTTTATGTAATCCACCATATACATAAACTGACAAACCTGTACAAGTTTGAGATCGATCGGCCATCTGGGTCACGAGAAAATAGTGAAAAACCGATTACACATATTTTGCAAGAAATCATATAGGTTCAACAAATGAATAAAACGCTCACTGAGCGATAAACTCCAATCAGAAAATTAGTTTATTCATTTCTCATAAAATATGGCATTTCAGACATAAATATTTCAAGGGATGTTTTCTACTATCATCATCATTAGACCGTGTAAGTTTTATGTAAATCTGTGATCAAAAATATATTTTACAATTACCAATTCTGTAATGTTCCTTTAATGTTGTACAAATAAAAGTATTTTCTTATTTTGAGCCCATGATCTGTAGTCTTGTGGATTTCTTACCCAAATTTGTGCCCTGTTTTTATTAAATCTTCTTTTACAAATAAGGACAATAAAAGTGATTTAACTTTCTAAATTTTGATGTTTACTCTCATTATATCAACTTCAGGTTGTATTAATTAAGTAGCAATAAAAATCTAAAAAGAAAACGAGATGTTTTTTAAAAATAATAAACAACAAACAACTCATTGATGTTTATCGTTTTTGCTTTGATGAAGGAAAAAAAAAATGCTGGCACCGGCTGAGCAGCGTAATTATGCATACACGAATAGCCGACATTATGTAAAATGTAAGGTATTAAATTGGACGAAATTTCAACAACTTCTGCGAAGCCCAGTGCAGTAGAATCGCTCCCGCTTTCATCAATCGACACAATCTGGGGTTGAATCCCTGCTGACTCTTTCAGTTTACTAAAACATTAAGCCGGGCTAAAATTCTGTATCTGACTGCCGACTGCCACATAGTCATGATATACTCCTATAATTATGAGGTTCCATGAACCTCATAGAGGTCCATGTACAAACTACAATACAAACTTTTTTCATTTACGTTTCTGCACCTGGAGTTCTCATTTGAAATCGGATCTCGCCCAAATTAGGCTCTACGTGTTCCTTGGAATCTCATTGAGCGTTGCATGGGTCAAGAAAATCCACTCCGCAAATTTGAAATTGTTAAAAAGCAATAAATTCTTACCGTCATTCCCAGTCCTCTTCAAACAGTGTGAGTGTTATAACAAATATGGCGCTTGCTGCGCTCGCAAAGGTCTACCGAACAAACTGGTACGCCGCGCGCAGCAACTCTGGTCCCGGCAACTGTAGGTTGGTTTTGTACACACATCATGTGACTCCAGCGCCATATTTGTTTTAACACTCACACTGTTTGAAGAGGACTGGGAATGACGGTAAGAATTTATTGCTTTTTAACAATTTTAAATTTGCGGAGTGGATTTTCTTGACCCATGCAACGCTCAATGAGATTCCAAGGAACACGTAGAGCCTAATTTTGGCGAGATCCGATTTCAAATGAGAACTCCAGGTGCAGAAACGTAAATGAAAAAGTTTTGTATTGTAGTTTGTACATGGACCTCTATGAGGTTCATGGAACCTCATAATTCTAGGAGTAGTCATGATAGTCCTTGCTCTATGATCTATCTTTCAGAAAAATGTCCGTATCCGACTGCCAT
Source organism: Pycnopodia helianthoides (assembly GCA_032158295.1). Lineage (NCBI taxonomy): Eukaryota > Metazoa > Echinodermata > Asteroidea > Forcipulatida > Asteriidae > Pycnopodia > Pycnopodia helianthoides. The sequence goes on along the minus strand of CM063248.1, from coordinate 3,199,573 downwards.
TTAAACAAACCTCTTGCTCTTCTGGGTCTTGGATGTTGGACTTTGTTTTCCTTTTAAAGAGGAATATTTTTAAAAGGAAAACAAAGTCCAACATCCAATAACAGATCTTTTTAAATGGCAGTCGGATACGGACATTTTTCTGAAAGCTGGTGCCAGCTACATATATCCATTGTTTTGGGGGTTTTGTTTTTCACGTCGGCATATGATCACAACCATTGAATCAATCTTTCAAATTAATGTTATTGTTTATTGTCAATACTCAATGAATGTTTTCATTTATAATATTATCAGGAACAAAATCAATTCCCAAACTTCCACAAGATTCATGATGGACTGGAAATGAAAAAGCCGCATAAATAAATTAAATTAGTTGGAAGAAAATGCAAAAATCTGACAAAGTCGCATTGAGTTTGACTTTGACAGGCGGCGGCAGGCAGCAGTCAGCGTTAAACCACAAGGCACGCGTAGGAGGCAGCCATGTACAAAACAAATTGAGTGAAAAAGAACCCACCATCATTACAGCGCAGTTACTGGAGCTCGTGTGCCACACAGCAGAGACAATGATTTATACACAAAGACCATCTGGAACAGAGCATTTAAACACAGTCATAAATCGTTCACCCTGTGTGTCTAAGCTCACCATCAGCGGCCAACAAAAGAAGAATAGACAATACGGACGAACTGCTGTTCAGACGGTCAACCCTTCCCTTTCCCCGAGTATACGGCTGTCCGTAGTGCAACTGCGAGTGGTGGTATACAGCGCGCAGTGTCAATACCGGAAGTTGTAATCTGTCCCTCTCTCCTCGCTGCGCGCGCCTCTGCCGTGACTTCGTCATCACGTGATATTCATAACCGAACGTTATCGTGGTTTAAACGATTTTTTGTGACAGAGCTGGTGATTGGCTAGAATTTTTGAATGGAATTTCATATAAATGGTGCGCTTGGTGAGACATTTATCATAAAAAGTTTATTTTAATCTTTACCAAATACATATTATATAAATAAAAACTAAGTCAGTGTCAAAATTATTCTTGAAATGTTTAAAACAAGCTTGATTGATTAACTGAAAGATTTTTTTTGTTAAGTAAATCTATCCAATCACATGTCTTGTAAGTCATTCCAAAGCGCCTCTTGCGTCACGTAAGTCACGAGAGTGCGCATTCGCCATATTTGAGGGGCTGTGGCGTGTGATGGCTCGCGGAAACCACCGAGCACTTCCCTTATTGTGTTAAATTTTATTACTTTTTTGCGTTAATACTCTCCAAATTTTTGTCTACCGACGTCCTGTTACTTCGTGGTCTGTGGTCTTCAAGTTTCAACATGGCGGAGATGGTTAGGAGAGAATACGAGGCCTCGTTATCCGACCTTACGTTTAACAGCAAACCGCTCATCAATATGTTGACGATGTTGGCCGAAGAGAATGTGAAATACGCACCACAAATCGTCGAAGTCATCGAAGCCAGACTACAGAAGGTTATTTTATTTTAATAGATAATGTCTACATCAAGATCACTTCAAATATTTCTTATTTTCTGTATAATATAAGTTGTGTATCTCCTGCCAAAGTAGTTTTTAAAAGTGGGGCTTTTGTTTTGTAACGCGGATAAGAAAAATGGGGTTAAAAGATGGCGTCGACAAAACTAAGTGAGGGCGCCCTATTTTGACCTTGTTCAAGAAAGGAAAGCAAATTTTTGCGAATGCAATATTGTTAGGACCATAGAGGTAGTACTAGGAGTTTTTTATATTGATTGCATGGTGCAAAAGAAAGTGCAAGAATTTAGATAAATTCCATATTCAAATTGAAACATATTTTGATAATCTAATGATATTTAAAAATAAGAAAAACAACATTACCACTGAATGATTACTATCTGTTTCAATCTTGTCTATACTCTATACATGACAGCAAAGGGGATACAATCTTTTGGGAATTGGGGTGGTCGAAATACTTGAAACGGGATGAAAATATTGGGTATTGTTTCATTTCAACAAAGCACCCATTATTATCTTTGTTAGGACTGGCAGTTAGGAAATTGAATTAGTTGATATTCACTTACTGTATCAAATACTAATGTGGTTAGCCTTTTGATAGCTTATTTTGGGTTGTGTTCACACAGAGAAGCAGTGCTAATGCTATCGTGGCTTTTGTTTGACCAATTTATTTAAGGGCCATTCAGAATCTATGCTTAAAATAATCTTTTTACAAAATAGTGGATGGATGGGTTTAAAGAAATATCTGAAAATTGAAAATTAGTTACCAATTAAAATAAGAGGGAAAACTTTTTGTAAGAAGGGGAAATATACAATGCGGTTTCTTCCCGATCGTCTATCATTTGCTCTCTATTATTTATCGGTCATCCTTGTTTTGATAGCCAACGTTTGCCATGGGAAGATAAGTTCAAAGAAAAATTTGAATTTTTAAACTTTGATAACTCTGAATGGCCCTGCCCCTTAATATCGTCGGTTTTCATTGAAATACACATGTCATCCTGCATGATTTTGATTGGTTGGTCAGCTCACTAGAAAATAATGCTTATATTAGGAGGGTTAACTATTTGTTGAACTCTCTTTGGAAAACCCCAGGCTTTTGTTGTATGTATAGCCTGAATTTGATTCATTTATACAGTTGTAATTCTAAGGCCCAGCAGTTGATCAGGAAATGGTACAAAAAGCCTAGAGGGTTATTATGCTTTCTTGTGTCTCCATTGATAAGTTTTTCTTTGTTGGAGCCATACGACCAAGAACTGAAGGGTAAAAGAAATAAAATATCCTTGTTCAATTCAAGTTGGAACAAATAATGTTGCCATTGAATCTTTTGCTTTAAAGCGACCTTTGTATTCTTTATTTTTTATTACAAAGTTTAGAACATCTAAAAGGAGCATGCCAGATTTCATTTAAGGTTTGTTAAAACTGTTAGAGGAACAAACATGCACAGTTTGCTTGTGAGGGGACAATTTTCAAAGCCGAAGCATAATTCTTTAAATTCTTTCAAATGGTTAACCACAATTTTTTTTACAGTAATTAACACCATACAATTGTTGACTTGGATAGCCGTTGACGCTTATCACCCCAAATTCATCAAAACCCAACAGCAGATTTTTGCTAAGTTATTCATGCTTCACCGTTATGTGATGCTGGATATTGTACATAATTATTGGAATTTACTCAGATTCCACAGGGTTTGTGGTATTTAGCTGCTGTTGGATTCTGATGGATCCGTAATCCTCGATCTTCCTTTGTTAATATTCCACCAGGGGGGTTGAGTTAATTGTACAAACAATTACATACCGTGTCGTATTTTATCCACCTATTTCTTGAGTGAATAAAGTAAATGTTTCTGGATCATGTGTTACTGAGGTGTTTTTTGTCAAGTCGGATTTACTTTTAAGGCGGAATGAAATTGGAGTGGGCTTTTGTAAACACTGTTTTGAGTTCATCCATCTTGCCTTTTTGTGCTAATATTTTCCAAAATTGTGAGAGTGATGATGACGTGTGTTGCAAAAGGCTACTTTGAAATCAGTACGGCGGCCTCATTATGTGAACGTGTTTGCTCAAGGGCCAGTAGTGGACGGCTGTTAAGTATACATTAGCAAAACTGTGATTTTTTGAAAAGCTGCTACACCTGTCTTGTAGTTTTCACGTTAACTCAACGCATTCTGTAATTTCTGTCATTTAAAAAAAATGCTGTTTGTCATAGGTTAAAATGGGATTATCAAAATGTTTTTAAAATATTTTTAAGCGTATCGCGAAAAGATGTATTTAATTAATTTTACAGCACAAAATGCTGTTTCAATGTATCGTTAAATCATTTATCCTCTCTGCAAATATGAATATTGTACTAAATTGAATTGGATAAAAATCAAGTGCCATGTTTAGTAATGTGGATTTGTCAGTTTGTCTTTGTTTGTTGTCTGTCTGTGTCATCTTGGCAGTAGCACATCCAGGATAATCTGAGGGGGCCTTCAGGAAAAATACTAAGAAACTTGTAGCTGAAGTGGAAAGAAAAAGAACAAGAAAACAAATAATGAAGATGTAAAGCGGTTCCTTAATCCGATACAGTCCTGGATGTGTGTGCTTTGGTCAGTTTTGGTTGTAACTGTGTCTGTTTTGTAATCAACATTATTGGTCGAATACCGTGGCACTTGCAAAATATAAAAATAATTTTAAGAACTTGAAACTAAAAAACTGGCTCATGAGTGATAAAGCTATTCAAATATCACTTGAATTCAAACTTGAAAAGAGCTGATACTCTGAATAGCGTGTCTGCTACTACACTAAAGTGGACCATCTAAAAGGAGACGCTCAAGTTCGTCAGACAGGATGGGTGTACACGTACATCGAACGCTGAAGCTGAGGCTGTCTGGAACAAAACTGAGGAGAGATGGTCGGTCAACTTGCGGCAGCTGTAAAGGCAACATGATGACTTTCCCCATTGCAGAATGCTACCGTGTGGTGCTGCGCTTCTCATAAACCTCGACTGTGGACTGTTGAACTTTCTTTATTGATTGGTACAGCTCTTGGTAGGTGGTTCAACTTGCACAGAACAAAACAGACTTTCAACAACAACAAATTTGCAGATGAGGATAAGTTGGTTTGCTTTGCAGTTTGCAAGATGTTTTTAGATGTACTTGAAAGTACAGAAAGTGGATTTTCAAATGAAGTCTTCGGTTGAAAAGTCTTTAGAACGGAGAATTTGTAGGGCTGAAATTACACATTATCAAAGAAGGAAGTGCCAGGTGTTAGATAAATGAGCTCTAAAAAAAAACCGAGATTCTTTATAAGAATTTGACTGCACCAAGGCCAGAGAGACATTCATGTGTTTTTAATTCATGTAATTCCGAGCAACTGAAAAAGAAAACTAGTGTACAATGAAATAATTTCAGTCACAGTAGACGTTGCCTACAGACCTCTTTCCCCTGGCTCAATTTGTTTTTATTTATTTTTTTTTAGTTACACTTTTTGTTGTAAGTCGTGAAAATATGCATTTGTATGCAACAGATTTAATTTTGGCGACCTTTTGTGGCTGCACTAACCATAGTATTGAAATATTGTCAATGAAATGTCGTGCCAACAGTACATTGAACCCGAACTTTCGTTTTTTATGTTTTTTCTCCATTTCGTGTTTCATCACATACCTTGCCAACAGACTGACTGAACATTGGAACTTGTTTCAAAAGTTTCAAAACAGATGTTTTAATGTGACATGCTTTTTTAAACAAATTTGCACAAAATAAATTCTTGGAAAATTAAAATTAAGATTAATTCATGTAAAATACATAATTCAGGACAGGCTTTGAACTTCACCATGTCATGGACTCCTTTAAGGGTTATGGTTGCTTTCCAAAGTTAACTCTTGGGAGGTATTTACATGGTGATACTGCAAGCCTGTCATGAGATTGCACGCAAGTCTTGAAGAAGCGGTGCAGTTTTTCCAAGTTGAATATGACTTCCTCCATGTTCAATAGGACTTCTAGTGATATCGTCTTACCAGTCAACACACATTTTGGAAGAGAGTACAAAAATCCCTTTTTCAGATGAACTCAAACATTTTGCACAATAGTAAAGCATGGCTGGAAGTTGTATCGAATGCAGCCGAGAAAGGCTTAAGATCAGCCAAGCTTTGTAGTTACTTCCCCGTAGTTGAGGCAAAACAATTTATTAAAAAAACCTGTTTGCATCATTAAGGAGCTCGATCAATTATTTCATTAATTAGGGGGGGGGGCCATGTTTGATGTTCTTGCATCATTATAGGCATAGTCACAATTTAAAAAATTTGTATAGATTTTTACGATGAGACTTGAAGCATATTTTCTTCACTTCAAGATGCAACAGTGTACATGTGGAATGCTTTCATCTTGCTGTCACTGGTAAAGAAGTTTTTCTAATTTGTTGTTCAGTTGTTTTCTCTGTTGCACTTGCTCCTAATATTTGTGCACAACTCTTTTTTTTTAAGGGAAATCAAAATCGTAACAATTCTAAATCATTCAAAAATGATGAAGTTGTCATCAGAATTGAAACCTTGCCCCAGTATCTTTTGGGGTAATTTTTGTCTTTATTGAGAAGACGACCTTTTGTAAGTGTAGAGAAAGCAATATCCTTAAGAACATAATTTTTTCCTTTTGTGTAAGTAATCAATTTCATTTCTTTTATTGAAATGTGAATTTTTAATTGGCTCATATTTGAATAACTACTTTTCAATTTAACCCCTTTACAGGCATGTACCTTTTCAGCTGATTTACTTGTCTTAATTTTAATTTGTTAGTGCCATAACAAATTGAAAAGCACAATACAAATTTGTGGTCCTAGCCATTTTCTCTGTTATTTTTTAAATATTTTTATTGCAAAGTTGCATGTCTGCAAAAAGGGAAGAAAAACTTTCAAATTGTGGCAAGACTTAAAATGTGCTTTAATTTTTTTAACCAAGCACAGTGGGAACACTATCCCTAAGATATGTTGAGAATTCATGTTTACAGTTACACTTCAGGAAAACTGACTTGCTTTAACAATTTGTGTAGTTTGCTTATCCTGTGCACATGTCGTTAACCATTTTTCTTAACCTATGCAGGCTAAACCAACCGAAAAGCTGCCAGTCCTCTACCTCATGGACTCTGTTATCAAGAACATGAAGGGCTCCTACCTGGAAGAATTTACCCCTAATATTGTACAGACATTCTGCGGAGTGTTTGAAAAGGTTAGATATGAACAGCCAAGTGGCGGCCAATGTCTTTCCTTTTTAGGTTTTCCTTCAATTTGAAGATCCTGGTTGAAATGTTTGCACTTTTATTGGTAAACTTGAATGCTTTGTCCTAAAAACCAATAAAGAATAGTACTTTAAGGAACTTATTCGATTGTGTAGTGCACTGTCTTTGTAAATTGTAATTTTAAGCCTTATTGTTGTATGTTATCAAATAGATTATTTGGTTTTTACCCTAACATCGTTGTATGTAAAGCACTGTATACTCTGTACTTTTCCGAGTCCTGTGAAAAAAAAATCCACAGGCATGTTACTCGGGTGGGGTTCGAACCCACAACTAATGCCATTCTAGAGCAGATGTCTTTCCAACTAGACCACTGAGAATGCCAATAGCTAGAGGCAGTTCGAATCCCATAGTTATCATCTATTAAATTGTTGCAATACCCACTGCTAAAATGAAAGATTCCAACTGCCTCTAGTTGGTAAGGCATCTGCTCTAGATTGGCATAGGTCTTGGGTTCGAATCCCACCAGAGTAACATGCCTTTAGATTTGTTCACATGACTTGGTGGGGGGGGAGTATTAAGTGGTGTTAGGGTCAAAATATAATATTCTTTATCCCTGATGCAAATTTACATAATCGATGTTGGGGTAAAAACCAAATATTATTCTTTATCCCTAATGCAAATTTATCATCTTATAAAATATATGAAGCCATCGGTGGATATACAGTGGAGGTTGGGAGAAGTGATTGTAAAAAATGAATGTACTAAAAAAATTGTGATCTTATTGCAAACCTTTGGGAAAAAAATATGTACACCCCTTCTAGATCCTTGATACGTCCCTGGTGGCCTTATTATACCAGACATCTGAAGCCCGTTCATACTTCCCCCAAAAGTTTAATTAAAGCAAATTTTGGTGACGCAGCAATTGGTACGTGCCTGCTGTATTTCCAATTGTGATGCAAGAAAATTCACTGCACTTTTGCGTGAAGAATGAACTGTGCCTAATTTCATAGAGCTGCTTTATCACAAAAAGTAGCTACGCACAACAAAATTATGCTTACCACAGTACGGTTACCAGCCAAGCTACCACATCACGTGTATAATTTGTGACTGTTATCCTGCTCATTTCTGCTTAGCAGACACTTGTTATGTAATATTTTCTGCTTAAGCAGCTCTATGAAATTGGGCCCTGGTCTTAATGGTGAGGTAGAGCATTTGTTGGAACCATGTTCAGCCGACCCTCGTTATAAAGAGCACTGTTACAAGAGGTTCTGCTCATAAAGAGTACATTCTGAAGTCCTGAATCTCATTTCTGCTTTGTGTTTTCTTTGTGTTGCTGTCCTCTTATGACAACGTTCCTGTTATAAAGAGGCAAGTTGGTCAGTCCCAGCCATCTTGTTATAACGAGAGTTGACTGTACCAGTAGATGTACTGCAGTGTTTCCGTTTCCCCCTGGCAGTGAGGTGGTAAAAATTAAAATTGGTGGTTAAAACAGATGTTATGCAGCAGACTTGCAAGAATGCAGCACGCGTACAACTAGTCAGTGATTCCATCTTACACATCCAAGTTGTGATTTCTTGAAAGGAAAAAAAGCTCATCAATGGCATAAAAGAAAAAAATTCCGATCAGATTTCCTTAAATTAACGGCTGAGGTAGTGATATTGACAAACAATGAGAGAGGTGGTTGATGCCTGATGCTTCGGTTTTTGAAAGGGCAAGTTCACCAAGGCATTTTTGCCTCGGTTAAAGGGCACCTCTGTAAGGAAATGTAAATTTCTATTTGAATATTTCAAGGGGCACCAAGGCAATGACCAGGGGCAATGGGGGCAATTGCCCTTCCCCATGAAGTATCGGGCCTGGTGGTCTCTGGAAGTAGCGAGGTGGGCCATCTCCTGTTTTAATGGGCAGGGGAAACACTGTAAACATGTACATAACATCCATGCAAGTGAAAATGTGTCGAAAACATTAGGTTACTGTTTGAGGTGATAGACTGTCTGGGTAAAACCTCTTCAATGCTAGACCCACAGTGGGTTTTAATTTCTAGACCAAGGAGACCACTCCCCTAATACATGTATCAAGACTTTGTCTTTTTGTCGCACCCCTGAAACCCTGCCAATAACACCAACTCTGCAACTATTGTACTTTGAAAAGTTTCACACTCAATTCACTATGCTTTTAGATTAAACAAAGTTATAGAGAAGACTTTGACCAAAGCTGCGTATTGAGGGAGTTGCGACATGGAGGGACCCGTTTTCTTTGGACACGTGGTTTGCTGGACGCCATTTTCGGTCAAAATGTAGCACAGCCCAATGTGCAGTCTAGTCTGGCACCCCGAGTGCGCATATGCATTTTTGGGGACCGAAAATGGCTTCCAATTGCAAGTTGTTGCAACTCTCCCAATACACAGCTCTGCATTGACCCAGGTTCAGAAAGTTGCTTAGCAGAATACTTTTGCTTAGATATGAAATTTGCTAAGCAATATTTTCTGCGTAACAGCTTTTCGAAATTGGGCCTTTTAATTCAGCTACATTGAAACAGAAGATATTGGTTTGCAACATCAACCTGCCAAGTAAAATGCTTAGTCACAGACAGTATATTAACTGTATTATTGTGGTTTACAACAAATTTCTTCTAAGCAAGTTTTCAATGTGCTTAGCAAGTTTGTGTTCTGAGATGAAATTGACAACAGGGTATTTACGCAATTCCGTTTTGGCTTAAAAAATTTTCATTGTTATTGAGAAAAACCAATTGGATCCCCTTGCACTGGCGTCACACACGGTTACTGTCCACTGTCTGCCATTTTGGGAGTCAAATTGTATGTTAAGTTGAAATGAGCGTGGAAACGCACACATGTCACCTAAAATGTTCATTGCACAGTATTGTTGCTTGTTGTGGCGAGCAGGTAAACAGCCCCAGACTCGAGCTCTGGTGTTTCTGATCAGCAGAGTGTGGGTTCGAGTCCCGGTCATGGCACTTTTGTCTTTGAGCAAGGTACTTTACCATAATTGCGTTGCTCTTCGGATGGAACAATAAGGCGCAGGTATCGTGTACTAGGATTGGTAGTGCCCATAAAAGAACCCAGAACACTGATCGAGGAAGAGTAGGGGTTAACCCCGGTGTTTCTGGTTCACATAGCAAGAACCCTTGTTCATATGTTTTCTCAAGCTTGCGAGCTTCAGTGATTAAGTTCACCTATGAGACATCCTTGGTTTGATTACAAAAAATATTTAATAGTAATAACAACACACTGGTAATCTGACTCCCAAAACAGCCCAGCAAGATGTATTGTGGTAGTGACGTCAGGTGCATTGGGTCAATATACCCCAGAATAGAAATTGGCATCGTACAAGTACTAGTGTTAAATGAACCACAGGCCCTGTGATCCATTGCAACTTTTCCTGTTATCTCTGACATGTGAGGAGGAACTTTTCCTTGGTATTTGATACTGTAACCATATGTCTACGACAACGATATGTAGATCATGATGCATTCGGTTTTCAGAAGAGTCACCTTGTGTATTCTAGGGAATTTTCTAGCAGGCAAGATAGTACACTGACAAATTCACAGTTTGTCTTGTAATCATTACATGTACATGTAATCAAGATATGTAAAAATAAAAGCTGAACAAGTTTGAGATATGTTCCCTTTTATTAAATACGAAAAGAGAATTAGCTGTTGCAAACTGCTTTCCAACCAAAAGGACCTGTAGTATAAATGCAAAAAATTAGTTAGTGGCCTGACGTTTCGACCCTAGCAGAGTCTTTCTCGAAGGCTAAATTATTAATACCAAAAGTTTTTTTTTTTTTTCTAATGTATAGTGCAATTTCTTGTTTTCTTTTTTTGCTGAGCTGTGTACAATCATGCCTGCCGGGATTCCAGGCTCCGTGGCTCATTTTTAATTATGATGTCGCGTGTTACACGGTCTATGAGGTCACTTAAATGCGTGTACAATTCATTTCATCTTGGTTGTCAGTCCATATGTTGATTTTGATTAATTTGCCCCCTGTGACCAAAAATAATAGGTGGACGAAAAAACGAGACAGTCTCTTTTCAAATTGCGGATGACTTGGAGCAGTTTCTTCCCTCTCAAGAAGCTCTATGCCATGGATCTTAAAGTCAAGGAGATGGACCCAGCATGGCCAGTAGTGGCGGACCCAACAGCGAGCCAGCATTCAGCTATTCATGTTAATCCAAAATTTATTAAAAAGGTATTAAAAAACAAATGTATTTGTTTCACAATTTAATTCTGTTTTTTTATCTTTATCTTCAAAAATATAAATTAATATACATTTTTTTATATACAAATACCGATATTATAAATGTTCCTACTGTTGCCAAGTGCCTGTTTCCATGTATGAACTTTTGTGGATACATTTTAAGTAGAATATTTGATATATCTGCTGTTAAAATAAAATACAAATTCTATGTAATGATTTAAATCTCATCACCTTTAAGTAAATACAAAAATATGCATTATTCCTGCTATGTATGGGGGAAAAGGTTAAAACACAGACAGAGAAACAACAAAGGGACCCACTCGTAAAAGGCCAGTTTACACATGTTGAAATCTCCCCTACTCTCTCCCCTTCCCGCTCCCCTACCTTGATTCCCCAAATTTTTACCTCGAAAAGTCCCATGGAGACTATCGTCATGATTCTGACTTGTTTATCAGTAGCCTTGTACTCAACATCAGTCATGAATGCCATTTCTAGTTGTACAAAATAGGGGTCCAACCATGTTGACCTGCAAGCCTTGATTGGACAACATTTAATTTGAATGGGAAGAAAATAAGAAGATCGTTGAATGAAAATGCTGTAAAGTTTCAGGAAAAGAGGTTATGGGTTGACGGTAATTAATAGTGCAATATTATTGATTGAGGTTATTGATTAAAGTAGGCCTATTGATTGATCGAGAGAGTTTCCAATCCTTTCCCACCTCTAGCCTAGTGCGGACACACCGAAGCCAAAGGTAGTTCCCTCCACCCCTAGTGCAGCACTGACGGCGGTAGCAGAGGCCGAGTTGAAGAAGAAAGAGAGCGAACGCCAGGAGATGGAGATGAGGCAGCAACTCATCAAGAAGCAGGAGCAACTTCTGCAGTTGCAGCAGAAGCGACTGGAGTTTGAGCTTCATCAGACGCAAAGCAAACTGGAAGAACAGGTAATCACGGAGGTTTGTCAGAGGAAGTGAGAGGGTAAAATAATAGCCCGGCAGATGAAGAATCATAAAGAAGGGAAGGGGCTAGTACAGTTAGCTCAGAGTATGCATAATATTGACTGGTGTTAGTTTGGCAAAATTTGTTTGGTCAGTTAGTTTTTATGAGGAATGATTGCTTGACTACTTGTGAAACCTTCAGAAATTTTTACCGAAACTGTCGCGTTTTAAAAATCATTCTAGGCTCTGGAGCTGAAGCAGAAGAATGAACAGCTGCTTATGCAACAGCAGGCTCTTCAACAAGCAGCAATCTGGCCGGGCGGAATGCCTGTACAGCAACCGATGTGGACAGATGCACCCGGGTCGCCGCCGGGTCGCATCGGGTATCTTCCGTTCAGTGCAGCCTTATCGATGCCACCGGCGGCGCCGGCACCACCGCAGCAGCAGCTGGTGACCCCACCTATGCAGTCCGTTCTACCCATGCAGCTGGTACCCCCAGTTCAACAGGTGGGTTAAGTTTTTGTTCATCTCACAAAAACACAACAGTGGTTTTTGATGCATGCTTTAGCAGGTCTGGAATTATAAGGAGGCCATGGCCTTTGTTGCCCCTCTTTTTGGCCTTGGTGCCCCTTAGGAATGTTCTCATAAGACTGTAAGATTTTGCAATGGAAGTAACCTTTTCAAAAGAAAATGGCCTTACCCTCTCAAAGTTAAAATGATAGGCCTGCTCTAGTCTCTTAAAAAGAGGGGATACATACATATAATATACACTGCTAAAAATGGTACCGGTATTCTTATTTCAAGAAACTTGCTTCTGTCGCTCTCAAAAATGTTAAAAGAACAATTTTCTAGGGAGTGACACAAGAATATTTTTCTTGAATTGAGATTTTTTTGTTATTGCAAAAATACAATTTTTAGCAGTGCAAAGTAACTAGTGAAATTTACATTACAACATGGAGCTCGTAGTTTTAGAGAAACAGACCAACAAGAAATTTTACCATCCAACTAGACTCCATTTTTTCAGAGCTTTCGCAAAATCTGAGTATGGGAGGAGTTTAAAAAGGTCCGGTGTTCCCAATCAGAAAGGAGGATTGGACTTTATGTACATGACGTCATTTGAGTAGGGCTCCCTCGGCTAGAGGTCAAAAGATATTTGCTCATTGGCCGTGCATACTTCATAGCTGCGCGTTTTTCATTTTGTCGTCATTGTTTTACCTTGAAGACGGGGGCGTGATGACGTCGATGCATTTAGGTCAATGGGTGCATTTATAACCTTTTTACCAAAGCTGTTCTTTCACCATAAATAGGGTGTCCACAGGCCTGATACTTCACGAAGGCAACGGAGGCGATTGCTTCGATGCCCCCTGGTCATTGCCTTGGTGCCCTTGAAATGCTCCAATAGAAATTTACAATTTCCTCATAGGGTGCCCTTTACCAAGGAGAGAATGCCTTGGTGCCCTTTCCCTTTCTAGAACGAGGCATACAGGCCTGGTGTCCACACTCCGCTATCGGAATTAGTTTGACCAACTGTAAAGTATTGCAAGACATGCCGAGGCCCAATTTCATGGCTCCACTTACCCAGAACGGTGCCTTTTAAGCGCAGAATTCTGTAGTATTAAGCAATGTCATGATATTGGACCCTGGTTTTGAAAGAAACTATTTTCTTACACAATGATAAAGTGTAGTAAAGTTTGCACTAATGCCGTGTGTATGAATCTTTCTTATGAGTTGGGGTGGTTCTGAGAAGAACCGGTGGTGTAACAACTCGCCATGTTCATGCTGTTAATCTTTATTCTGATATTTCAGGTAGCCTTGCCCGTAAGCCGTGATCCTCGTATAGCACGTGATCCGAGACTAGCCCGCCGTGATCCCAGGCTTCGCAGTATCGCTGATCAACCGTCTGCCCCTGCTGCAACAACGCCTCCAACACCAGTCGCTGTAGCAGCTGTCCCTCCAGTCCAAAACATAGCGAAAGAGATAACCCCTACTATAACCACTACACAAAATGCAGTACCCTCCAACGCCCCACCTGCCTCTGCCACTTCAAATCGTCAGTTGAAGAGTACAGTTACTATTGCACCGTCCCAACCTGTTAAATCTTCGGCGAAGAGCCCAAAGAAAGCAGATGATGTTGCAAAGGAGAAAAAGCCCACAGACTCCAAACAGCAGGGTGATCTTAAAAAGGAGGCAAAGCCTGATGAAAAGAAGGAGAGCAAACCCGAAATTAAACAGCAAGATGGGAAAGTGAATGTGGAACCTAAAACCAAATTTGAAGGAACTACCAAGCAGGAAAAACCCAAAGAAACCAAATCTAGTGAGAGGTCACCCCGCAGGACAAGTGATGAAAAGCATGATACCAGAGGGGATAGCAAAAGTAGAGACAAACCCTCCAGGGAACCAGAGAGAAGGACAAGCAGGGACTCCAAGAAAGATTTTGATAAACGAGACAGTTGGTCGAGTAGGGAAAGAGATAGCCGGGAGCGAGATCGGGACAGGGTGAAAGACAGACTTCCCAGCAGCAGGGATTTACCAAGGATACCGCGCCGCAGATCCAACAGGTCACGATCTCGCTCCCGATCAAGATCCCCAGTCTCTAGATCACGGTCCCCACGAGGATCGGAAAGGAATCGCACAGCTGCAAGACGAGGCATCAGAGCAGATGAGTTCGGCCGAGACGTACCACGCCCCGCTAAAGAGACAAAAGACGAGAAGAAATCCGAAGCCCCGAAGAAGGACATCGATGATAGAAATAAAGCACGACGCACAATTAAAGAAAACCTACCAGAATCCAAAGAAGACAGTAAATCAAATAAAGGAAAATCTGAAAAGAGGAGATCACCTTCTAAGACTTTGGATAAAGATGCTGACAAACTAGAGACTAAAGACGAAGCTCCAAGTAAACGTCCACGCTTGGATGAAGTAAACTCTGATGCTAAATCTTCCAGGGGGTAAGTCTTGTTTAAGTATTTAAGATGCTCCAAATTCTTGAGCCACAAGGAAGAAGTACTTGCAATACAAACAGATGGAAATATACTTCACATACATGTGACTGGCTTAAGTAAAACCCTAAACTTTGACCCAATTGTAAAAAGTGACACTTTAAAATAGTTATGATTCTTTCCACTTTAGTCTGATTTCCGATTTTTTTGCTCTTGGAAAAATCCAACAAATTTGGATGAAATAGCCTGAAATGTTTATTAAAGTGTACACCATGTGTACATGTAGGTCAGCCCTTGTAGTTGTTAAAATATTCTGACTTTTTTCCAAGGTCCAAATAACATCAACGTGATATAGGCTGCTTTTTTCCAAAAATTACCAGGAAATCCTAATTAAAAAAACCTTAGAATCAGTTAAAATTGATAAATCTTTTAAAGGTAGGGTCATACTCATAGTTTGGTAAATACTCACAAAATTTATGACTATAAAAACTTAACTAGTAAAAGGCACTGCAGCTGTTAACATAATCTATTTTGAGAAAGGATTCCCTTCGAAGTAATATGGTTTGAATAATTTTTCACCCCAAAAACATTTGAATCTGAGAAACGATTCATGCATGAATGGTTTCTCAGATTTCTGAGGGTTGGTGTCCGTTCGCGAATGCTGCGGCGAGAGATGCGGTTGGTACCTGCTGTAGCCTCGCTAAACGTGGATGGATTCAACATTCTTGTGAAAATACTGTGACAGTTTTTCGCTGTTTTCTCATTAAGTAGACACTGTATTCAGCTGAAACTTTCACATGTGACTTATTGTATCTTTCTTTAGGATTTCGCCTATATATCAGTATTACGTTGACAAAAACCAATCTATGACCCTACCTCTAAAATGAAACAGTCTTGGTAAATATTTCTAGAGGTGCTGTAATTAGTCAACCACCCCTTACAAGTCATATCTCATAAAATCAAACTGACCAAACAAATGTGGCCACAGTAACACCAGTCAATTTTGCCTTAAAAACAGCATTACGTTGATAAAAACAAACATAACTCTACCTTTAAGTAAAAGAATCGTCATCTGGTGTTAGACAGAGGAAGACTGTTTTTTTTTCTGTGCGGTAATTCTGTGAGAGTCTTCTTTCTTTCCCAGGGAGAATAAACCAGATCACAGAGAAACTAAAGACGAAAAGAAATCTGACCGCCGACCAGACGACCAACCCATGAGAGTAACTGAAGGCATACCACCTCTGATGCCGCTATCAAGAGCCGCACCACGAGTCCCGCCAAGGTCACTCTTAGATTCCCTTGACTGGACTAAAGACCAAGGTCACGGTAGACCGGCCAGTATGAGGCCAATGTTGTCCCCAGGTGGTGGAGACAGAGGGCCAAGACGCCGGCTCAGCATCGACCCTTCAGTCAGCATCCCTAAGGAACTCTCACTGGAAAAGCATGCCTTCATCTTGAAACAAGTAAGTGGGAAGTACAATTTTGAACACAATCTTCACAGTAGCTTAGACGGAAACTGTATCTTCTTGTTAGACTTGACATTTCTCGCCTTTGAAAAACTGTTGATAATATTTTTAAAAGCTGTAGACGGTTACAAGAAGTTTAATTCGGTGGATGAGTCCCAACACAGTGTAATATTTCCTTTTTCTTTGTTTGCACAATTTTTTAAAAAATGAAGTTATTTGCTTGAAATTGGATAATCATAGATACAAGAAACACAGAGTATTTTTGGGTTCATAGATAGGTCTGTCCTGCACAAGAATTTGATTGCATCCAAATTATTTGTGTCACCATACAGGCTGAAAAACAACTTCATTCCGGAGAGTTGACGCATCGCGATCATCAAGAACTTCTTAAACAGCTGTTCAACCTACATCAGTTTCAGAGGCAACAGCAGGATGACCAAATTATCTTCGACCACCTCTTGATCTTCATCATAGAAGGTCATATCCAGGGGATCCAAGAAATTCTCATGACCCCAGACATTCGCTGGAGAAAGACATTGACCATCGAAGATTCCCTGCTCAGGATATTGATATGAGAGTTTTCGACCATAGCCATCCAAGAATCGGATCAGAATCCAGCGGTAAAGAAACGACAGGGTCAGAATCGGAAACCATTGATCTTGTGCCAGTCGGGGACAAAGATGAGAGAAAAAGAGCTTCTGTGCCGAAGGATCGTGATGATAGAGTCCGTGAGATACCTGATGGAAAAAAAAGTGTCCTTCCGTCTGCACCACTGAAGTCTATTCTCAAGACCAAGAAGCCTGTGCTTGTAATTGAGAGTCCAATGTCACCTGAGCCTGAAGAGCAGAAAGGAAAGACTCCAAAGTCAAAACAGTTGGCGAGGCTACGTCTGATGCAACTGAGGGAGCAGAAGATTCCAAGGACAAAGAACCTACGACATTGACTAAAGGGAAAGAGCATCCTGATTCAAATGAGCTGCAAGCCCCAACCAGAAACGGCTGCAGCTGTAGACAATCCTGTTGATGAGGCTTCAGAAAAGGTTCAGGGAAAGAAGAAGAAGCAGAAGAAGAAGAAGAAGGGCAAGGGATCTGAAGCTGAAGTCCAGATAGAGATTACACAATTTGAAGAAAACCTGGAAATCAAACCTCCAACATTTGATGAGAAGAAGATCCAACCCCTGATGGATATGGATGAACGTAGAAATTCAACTGATAATGAACCCGTTAACGTTCTTCCTGCTCCATTTAGAGAAGCGGATGATATTGAGGAGCTTTTCCCAGCAGGTGGAGATCGTGACGAACGGCGTGGTCCACCTGGTACAGGGAAAGGAGAACACGTGCAAAGGCCATTCCGAGACCTTCCACCAGGCAGTGACCCAATCAGAGAAAGCCATCCAAGAGATCCCCACCTCCAGAAAACTCGCACTGAAAACCCACCAAGAGATAGACCACCAGGACCAGACTTATCAAGAGAAGGCCCCTTCAGAGATGGCCCATACAGAGATGGCATGCCAAGAGACCACCCATACAGAGGTAGATTTCCACAAGATATCGGCAATAGAGATAGTCCACCAAGGGATGGTCCTTTAGAGATGGGCCACTCAGAGGTGATCTGCAAAGAGGTCGTCCAATGAGAAGCCCACCAAGGGAAATGCCATTCAGAGATCGTCCACCACGGGAAGGAGGTGTATTTAGAGATAGCCCTCCTAGGGAAGGGTTACCAAGGGAAGCATTTCACAGAGATCATCCACCAAGAGAAGGACCATTTAGGAACAGTTTGCCAAGAGATGGTGCTTTCCGAGATGGCCCTCCTAGAGATGGACCCTTCAGGAATGGTCCTAGAGAAGGCCCCTTTAGAGATGGTCCACCAAGAGAAGGGCCTTTCAGAGATGGTCCTCCAAGAAATGCTCCATTCAGAGATGACCCTAGAGATCGAGAAGGTCATTTCAGAGACGATTCAGCAGGGCATCCAAGAGAGGGGCCAATGAGAGCTGGTCCAGGATCAGATGGCCCTTTTAGAGATGGTCCACATAGAGAGGGTCGATTCAGAGAGGATGCCTGTTGGGATGGTCCACGTCATGACGACCATTTCAGAGAAGGTCATCCAAGAGAAAGAGGATTTAGAGATGGTCCTCTACAAAGAGACAGTCCTCCACCAAGAGATGGACCATTTGGAGAAGGAGTACCAAGAAATGGTCCTTTCAGGGAAATGCTACCTCCAGAGGGACACGTAAGAGGTCAGTTTAGGGATGGTCCTCCAAGGGAAGGTCAATTTAGAGAAGGCGCCTTCAGAGAGGGACCGCCAAGAGAAGGTCCCTTCAGGAGAAGCCCGCCAAGAGATGAACATTTCAGAGAGGGCGATCCTAGGCATCTAGCCAGAGGTAACCCTCCAAGACACCCAGGGGAGCATTGGGACCCAAGACAGGGACCTCCACCTGACTCAAGAGAAGACAGATTCCATGGACCCCAAAATGAGCCAAGAATGAGGTCATTGATTGATGAAGGCCAGGACGAGATATACCTCCAAGGGATATGTTTGTCACTGGTCAAAGGGGTCCGCCACGAGTAGAGGATTCTAGAAACCTTGAACTTGAAGGAATGCGTGACAGGGATGAACGTCAGCCACCAAATCAAGAGTAAGAGTTTAGATTTTTTCTCTTTTTAAAATAAATTGTTTAAATTTACTGCTTATTTAAAGGTAGGGTCATAAATAAGTAACTACTTCAAAATGAATGACCATAAAAACTTACTTGGTGAGAGGCACTGCAGCTGTTAACAGTATAAACTATTTTGAGAAAGGATTCCCTTCGAAGTAATATGGTTTGGATAATTTTTCAACCCAAAACATTTGAGTCTGAGAAATGATTCATGCATGAATCGTTTCTCAGATTTCTGAGGGTGGGTGTTTGTTGCGAATGCTGCGGCCAGGTGTGCGGTTTTTTAAAAAACGTGACAGTCTCTGCCATTTTCTCAGCAAGTAGAACCCTGTATTCAGCTGAAACTTTCACACGTGACTTTTGTTGTATCTTTCTGTATAATATTGACTATAAATCAGCATTGCGTTGATGCAGCAATCTATGACCTTACCTTTCATCATGGGGTACAAATTAGTGGTATACAGTTTCTTTTCAAAGATTTGCAAGAACTTAGAGTATACATAGAATGTTTAGGGCTCATAAGAATTTCAAAATTGTCAACAACACAGTTCTGATCTTTTGTAACACAAAACATTGCAATTAAGAACATTAATTATATTAAAGTTTTGAAATAAGTTGGGATTATTTATTTTTTGCAGACTTCCAGTGCATTTGTTACCTCCTCAACCAACCCAACCTCCAATGGATCCACACAACATGGATGGACACCCATCTCAGGCTCAAGGTTCCCATCCGCAGCACATGGCTGTACAGCCAGGAGTTCCGCAACTCGTCAGACTACCCATGCACCAAGGCCCACCCGGTCTCGATGCTGCCGGCCGCTTGCAACCAAACATGTTCCCGGGGACGGGTGTCCCCATGAACCTACCGAGGCCCAACTTCATGGGGATTGGACAGCAGCCCCATTTACTGTTGGCCGGGCTTCAGGGTCTCAATATTCCAGGAGGTCTCGGCCAAGCGGTCGCTGGCGGAAATCCGGGACAGTTTCTGGGCCCACAAGTCATTCATGGCGTTCCTGGTCAGATGATGATCCCTGGCTTGCCAAATCCTGCCTTGGGGGGAGCGCCTCATCTTATGCATGTGGACAATCCTCGGGGTAAGTTTCGGTTTCCACTGGGGACGGGGGAGGAGCCTTAACTTCAAGCGTACCATTGGTGACGTTAGTACAATCAGTTGTGAAAACTGCCTGCTACTAAAGAGGGGCTCCAAGGTCAAATTCAGTTTTGTGATCCACTCTTTTTCCAATAGATAGAGTCCTGAGAAGTCTCTAACCTCTAACATTAAAACAAAATGCCACTGTTTGATACCCGTCAAGTGCAATTTTTGTCAAATTGCGCTATGAAAGAGTATCAGATGAAATGACATTTTACACTGTTTTAACGTGAGGTTAGAGACTTTAAATGATTTCACGACTTTCATGAGGACTCTATCTATTGAAAAATGAGTGCAGCACAAAACTGATATCGACATTAAGTAACAAACTTCTAAAATAAACTTTTTTGCATTTTCATTAAAATGTGGAATACCCTTCCTTTTTCTTTAGGTGATGTTGTCTGTCAAGATATTTTTTTCATGTTTGTGCGGGAACAATTAGGAACAAGTACAGATTCAATGAGATTTTTTCCATTGTTGGACATGTTTCAAAGGAATAAAACCTCATGAGACTTGATGCAAAGAATCAACAATTTTTAGAGAGTGTATTATTTTAATTTAAGATTAAATTTTTTTTTGTTTTTCTACAATACTCGTCCCAAACTTTATTATGTACTGAACCGACTTTCAAGACTGCAGATCAGTGTAATAATTTTCCACCCAAACTATTCTGTGTTGAACAGGCACCCCACCTCAGCAAGGAGGACAGCTGGATGTTAGCTCTCTACTTGCCAAGTTAGTCGCTACTGGAATTCTGCCATCCACCAGGAGTGAGTCGCCAATGACAGCAGTAAGTTTTGTGGTCATTTTTGCGTACCGTTTTCTTTTCCTACATTGTAATCAGCAGCTGTTTTTGAAGAAAACAAATTCCTAAAATTAACTGAATACTCAAGGAGCTGGCGATGAAACTAAGTATTTGCATATTTATTATCTATAACTGTATCGTAACACAAAACCATTTGAACCGTATTGAATAAGGGAACAAAAGAGTGGCGATGAGGTCTTAAACGGCCATTTAAAACTGGCAGGGTCGTGGCCGTGCTCAACGGTTGCGCGTATGCACGCGTACTAATAGATTTACTTTACAAATTGAGTAGCGGTATGTAAATTAGCGCCCCTGTAAGCTTGCGTGCCGCGCATATTATTAAACGCTCCTCACTGTGTTTATATCACATGTTTAAACATGGCAGCAGGATCTCCTCTCAACAAATCCATTTGAACTGTATTGAATGATTGTTAACGGGTATTTAACTGCTTTTTATTTTTTTCTGTTGTACCTTTCTGTTGCACTTTTTTTATGTTCTACTTGTAGGCTTAGCAGGCTTAGCATACTATCTTTTAACAACCTCAATGGAAAGAAATTGTGTCCATTTTCTTATGAGTATTCATTGATAATTGAGATGACTTTATTTTCCAGGGCACCGGGACACCACCCCCTGCTGTTCCTCAGGAAGGATTTGACGCTGCCGCTGCCCAGTCAGACCTAGATGAAGATCTTATGGTGCCTGAACTCGGACTGTATCCAGAGGAACTCAAATGGTGAGTTAACCGGTTTCTTGAATATTAATCCTCTCCATAAAGCTCCGCCCCTTAGTACATTGACCAATCAAAACCTGGAATTTACGCCCTGATGGCTGATGTAATGCTAACATGTTGAAATCTTTTAATTTGGTTATACCCTTTCACCGATGTGTTTTAAGCACTGTATACTCGGTACTTTCCCGAGCTCTGTGAAACATATCCACAGGCAGATGTCTTACCACTAGACCACCGAGCTAGCCCGATGGCTAGAGGTAGTTCGAGTCCTTAGCAGCTGGTACTGCAACGATTTACTAGATGTTAATTTTTTTTGCAAGAGTGGTGGTAGACACCTGCTCTAGGTTTGAACCCCACCCGAGTGATTTGCCTGTGGATTTTCGCTCACAGAGCTCGGGGAAAGTACTGAGTATACAGTGCTTAATACACATCAGTGTAAGGGTAACACCATGTTGAAATCTTGTTATAAAATGTGTATAAGTTTCGGCCAATTAGATTGCTGCAATGTGTGTGGTGCATTGTTACATGAGGCGATTTTTACAGGTAACCTGGAGGCAACCGACTAAAGTGCTAGCAAAAGGATGACTTCGGTAGCCCGACAGAGATTTTAGTATTAGTACTATCCTCTAGTAATTATGTGAAAATTAACAAGATTTTTTGTGATTGTGGGTTTTTGAGTCTTATTGTGTGCTTTTACTCTATGGTACATAATTGTTTAAATATTCATTGCTGATTTACTTGGTTTACTGTATATCTTGTATATTTTGTTGTAATTTCCTGTACAGCGTTTTGAGATTTTATGTAAAACGCTATATCAAGAATAAATTATTATTATTATTATTATCATCATTAAAATTGAATGTGACTGTTTTTTTCTTCTAAGAAAAGAATTTTAAAGTTTGGTAAATTATAGAAGTTTGTTTTAATAATTTACATGTATGCCCATCAGTGTTATATATACTTTTGGAATAGCATTTTAGGCCGTGTCCAAATTGTCCCAAACGGCTATAGCTATGGCTTGATCATTGCATCATGATGCGTTGAAGTATAGGACATCCTTAGCAACAGTACCCTTAGCAACAGTCGAAGCCGTAGCCAATTCGGATACAGCCTAAGAGACGACCGAGCGACTTGACGTGATATAGGGAATCACGACAAATCTACCATTAATAGATCGTATCTAATGTGTCTTCCCTTGCAGTCGCTATGAGGGAGTCATTAATCGCATCTACACCGGTACTCAATGCTCGTCTTGCGGGATGCGCTTCGTCATCGATGAAATGGACAGGTAATTATAAATCTTCTCTTGTTGTCCTCACAGTTCTAGTTTATAATTCCAAAGAAACTTTATAAGGGAACGTTGTCCCTGTACTTTGGTATCGACCGATATGCACATGACGTCAATTGAGTAGGGCGCCCTCGGCTGGAGGTCAAAAGATGGTTGCTTATTGGCCTGTCCTGTGTGTGATAGACAGCGTTTTTCAAATTTTTCATCATCGTTTGACCTCTAGGATGACGACGTGATGACGTGAATGTGTAAGGTCCGTTAACTTGGAAACCAGGAGGTGTTTTATAGTTGCTGTAACTACACACTATTTCAGGGCTGGATTGCACAGAGCGCTAAGAATCATCTTAAGATAGTGTCAATATCGCCGTAGTGATTTGTATTGTGACATCACACTTTGCTTAGCAGTTAAGATTGATACACGTCTTAAAATCAATCTTAGCTATTTGTGAAATCGAGCCCTGTTGTCTAACTCAATATCACATCATCCGATTTTTGAATTTATTATTCATCCATCTTCAAAAAGAGGACCAAAGACTATTAATTTAATTTATTTATTTTTATTATTTTTAAAAATTTTGGGTTGAACAAAGAAAAATTTACAGAGCAGGTCTTGAACCTGGGATGTCCAGATTAATGTGCCAACGCTCTATCAACTGAGCTATCAAGCCCTAATGTTGGCGGTCTCCCTATTTTGTCAATATTTTAGTTCAGGGTGCTAGTCAGAAGCCATTAAATCTGTTTTCTTTTGGATAGGTGGCAGTTGTTTGAAAAAGATTGTATTTGTAGCTGATGTTTTTCTGTGGACTATCTCTTTTAGATATCGGAAACATCTAGACTGGCACTTCCGTCAGAATCGTCGCGAGAAGGATGGTGTGAAGGCAGTTCAGTCAAGGAAGTGGTTCTATGAAGTCGATCAGTGGTTGGATTTTGAAGAAATCAACGAAGTGGATGAAGGTATGCAGAGTCTTTCTCAGTTTTATTTCCCGCTTAAAAACAAAAAATCTTGTTTGCTAAATGGGCACCCAGTTTACTAGTCATTCACAGTAACGATCTCTACCCTGGTAGGAACCACTACTCTTTTTGGGGTGAGAAGCACAATTATAGTTTAGGACACATCTGTTGTGACCGAGATTCAAAATCCACGCACCAAACCCTCGGCCACCAGTGCCCAATTTCATAGAGCTACTCAAGCAGACAAGTTTACTTACAAATTTTGTGGTAGCAAAAATTAGCAGGATACCAGTCAGAAACAATGCATGTGACATGGTATATTAGCTGGTAACCTTATTCTGTTAAGCATGATTTTGTTGTGCTTAGCTACTATGAAATTGGGCCCAGAACCTGAGTTTGATGTGCTAGATCTCTCAGCGAGAACACGCTCATCAGGGCCCCATTTCATGGAGCTGCTTAAGCACAAGAAGTAGCTAAGCACAACAAAAAATATGCTTACCGGAATAAGATTACCAGCCAAAATAGCATTCCACATGTACTTTGTGACTGGTAGCCTGCTTATGTTTGTTTAGCAGAAAATATATAAGCAATATTTGCTGCTTAAGCAGCTGTATGAAATTGGGCCCAGATTGCATTCCCATTTTCCATCCAGCAAAGATTAAAATCGTATAACTTGATTCTGCTGATTACTAATGAGGCATTCTTGTTTTGATCTATTTCTGCAGAGAGGAGCAGCTTCTTTGAGGAGTTGACAGCGGAGTCTAAAGCTGATAAAGATGGCATCCTCTGTGTGGCCATTGATGGAAATATCACTGGCGATGAGGTAATGCAAACAGCCGACCTTTTGTCATCTTTGTTTACTGCCCTTGAATATTCACCTAGTTGCACTGTTTGTATTACTGATGTTCATATTGCATACTTGTATAGGTCTCGATGTCACAAAGCGCTGAGATTCATCTTAAGATGAGTTGTCTATATCACCATGGTGATTTGTACTGTGACATAACACTTTGTCTTTGAAATTGTATCAGCGATTCTATTAAAATCACGGTTATCTGTGGGTCGATTTAAAAGTGCTTATAAAACGGCTTTCCTCTCCCAGTATCTGACATAGTTTATTCTCACTATGGCTAGTCAGCTAATTCTTTGTTTTTACTATGGCTAGTCAGCTAATGTTCTCTTTTTACTGTGTTTAGCATAAGCCCATCTCCCTTACTAGTTTTTTAAATATATGTTTGTTGGATACCTTCCCATTATTCTGTGCTTCTCTGTTTTTGCTATAAATGGATATGTTTTCGTTTGAGCTTGTTTATGCCTTTAACGAAGGTCCGGTTTGGATCGAAAGCTAAGGCCATCTCCCCTACTAGTTTTATATATATATTTTTTAAATTTTTTTCTTGCAGGTTTTTGTTTACTTTTTTCACTGGAAAGACATACCGATAATTTTCTGTTGCCCGTGCTCTTCAAAATGATCAACATTTTAGTTACAATTATTTTTATCTATTTTGTGCCTATTTCTCTTAGATGTGTTCTTTGTGTCATGAGCCGTTTGAGCAATTCTTCGATGAGGATGAAGAGGTGTGGAAACTCAGGGACGCTGTCAGGTTTAACTCCAGGGTAAGTAAAGTCCAAAATGTCGTCCACAAATTCTTCAATTCTGAGATGGTCCAGTAATAGGGAATATTTAGAGACTTTTCAAGATAATAAAGTTTATGTTGTAACTGGATAAGCATTTGAAATCCTTTCATTAACCCTAACTAGCCCCAAACCGTTTATGTACTATTTGCCGGAGTGAAGGGTTCAGAAGGACTGGGGTCTTAAGGGCATTGCAGAAGAGGAGGATCTAGAAGGATTGGGGCCATTGTGGGTTTCAGCTGTGGGAGGAGTTAGAAGGAATGAGGACATCAGGCTGTGTTTGACATAAGAGGAAAGAGAAGGATTTGGGTCTTATGCAGCTTGGTCAAAAAGGGATTCAGAAGGATGGGGGGGGGGTACAGTGCTGATGGTGTCGATAGGCTGATAGGCATTGTATTATATGTTTATGTATCACTGATAAAAAATAGAAGTGCATCATGTTTATACCAATGGAATTGTTGTGGCCATTATGAACATTTTACCGGTTAGATGGGAATTTTTGCTTGCTGGTGTGCGTGCATACTTCACGCTGCTTTGCATTTTTTCATGCTGCTTAGCATTTTTCACTTGAGCAGCTAGCTTGGAAATGTGGCGCTAACCTTGTAAACAGAAAAATAGTGGCGGTAAACGCAGCATTCCGCTGTCAGCAGAGTAATGAAATTGGGATCAGGGTCCAATATCTGCCCTCATGGTCCATACAACTATGTGCTTTTACAGGGTGCCATAAGCTCATAATTACACCGTAAGCATAGCCATGACATTGGGATAAGTGCCCAATTTCATAGAGCTGCTTAAGCAGAAAATATTGCTTACAAATTTTCTGCTAAGCAGAAATAAGCAGGATACCAGTCACAAGTTGTACATGTGACATATTAGTTTGGCTGATACCCTTATTCTGGTAGGCATAATTTGGTTGTGCTTAGCTATTTTTTGTGCTTAAGCAGCTGTATGAAATTTGGCCCAGGTGGTTATGTAAAGATTGCATTAGTGTAATTCTTGTAAACGTAACAGGTGTGTAACTACCTTTTTTTGTTTCATTTTGTTTGAATTTTACAGACATACCATCCTACCTGTTTTGAAGATGCCAAAGAAGTAAGTAAACAGTAACTGTCATTTAATAAATAAAAAGTCCATTAAAACAAACCCTATGACCTCGTTAGACTCCGTCTGTGGTGTTTTATTATTATTTTTTTTATTTTAATTTTTTTTTGGGGGGGTTGCCGAGTTTTTTTTCAGAAATTGCAGTTGGAATACTCTGCAGTTGAATGACATTTCATGTGATGACAAATATGTTTGACATTGTTTTTATCCTATTGACATGTCTCTATATTAATTGTTTAGAGCTTTTGTTGTCGTAAATTAACAGTCCTGTGCGTATATGTATTTGGATGTTTTTGCATTTTATTGAATTTTGAACTGTATTGTATTCTCAAGTACATGTACTTGATCATGTATTAAGTTTACTCTGTCCGGGTGGAAATTTGTGCGGAGACTTGATAAAGTTATTTGCATTTTTATTTGAACAAACTTTTGATCATTATGGATATGAAATTGCAATAACCGACCTTAAAGCATCGACCTGATGATATATGCACTGGATGTTTTTGCATTTTATTGAATTTGAACTGTATTGTATTCTCAAGTACATGTACTTGATCATGTATTAAGTTTACTCTGTCCGGGTGGAAATTTGTGCGGAGATTTGATAAAGTTATTTGCATTTTTATTTGAACAAACTTTTGATCATTATGAATATGAAATTGCAATAATCGACCTTATAGCACCAACCCGATGATATATGCACTGTTGTATTAATGTATTTAAGGTGTGTCCTTACATTTGTATCAGTTTTATTTTACATGGAAGCTTGAGTATGGATTGTAGTTGCTTACATACTGTGGGTTTTTATTTCCGTTTATTTAAGTATTTATGAGATTTTATCTATTCATATTAGAAGTTTATCTAGGTTTACATTTTTGCTCGTTAGAAGTTGATTTGCATTATTTGATACTAAAATATTTGTCTTGTTTTCTGCGTACCAACAGTCGTTACTTCTAGAAACACCAACCCCAGGGGAGGAAGGATTGGGAACTTCCTTTGATCCGGCAACGAATCCCTTCGCAGCTGTTTCTCAACAAAGTACATCAACAACTCTGCAGGGACCGTCGGCTGATAAATCAGTGGATCCTGTCGAAGACGAACCGACGTCAACTGTTTCCGTGAAGTCAGAAAATCAATCAGTGGATCAGCAGAGCGAGGTTAAAACTGAAGAAGGTTTACCAACGACGGCTGATCAACTGAACGATGACAAAACACAAATAAAGATGGAGTCATCCACACAACCTCCATCCACCGATCAACAAGCGGATCCACAGAAAAACACTCAAGGATCATCTGTTGATACACCAAGCGGTGTTGATGCGCTGATTGGTAACAGTGTTGATATCAAGTCATTAATTGTAGTAAAAGAGGAAGTAGATCAACCGATGGAGGTGGATTCAGAAAGTGCTGATGTCAAGCAGAGAACACCTGTTGTTTTGGATATCAAGACAGAGCCATGTGATAATCCACAAGTGAAGATGGAGGTGGAGTCCAGCAGTGCCGACTCGAACAATCAATCTAGACCTGCCTCAACAACTGAAGAAAGGATAGGGGTGACTGAGCAACAGTCCATCAAACTTGAAGTCAAGATGGAGGATGAAATGCCTACCTCTGAGATTGTTCCTACTGAAGAGATTGTGATAAAGCAGGAGCCGGTAGATGATGCAGAGTCGCATACTGAAACTGATGCGGAGGCTGCGGCCGACGGTCTGTCTGACCCCACCCCTGTCTGCGAGCAATCGCCACCATTTCCAAGCTTAACGCTATCTGCTACACCATCCCCTCAACCGGCAGCAGTCAAAGAGGAAGCCCCAGAAGCTGAACCTTCCACAGAGACACAAGTCACTACCACCGAACCATCGGAGGTCAAACCTATCGAGGTCAAAGTTGATGAACCATGCCAGACAACGCCCACCAGTGAAGAGAGTGACCCTAGTGCAGTGGAAGCAGGCTCGTTACCGGTGGAAACCACACCGATGGAAAATCAGGCCCAGCAAAAAGCAGACGACCCTTCATTGGATACTGAAACCCAAGACTCTGAAACAAAAAATGAACAACCACAAATCACGGACTCCGAGTCGACAGCCGTTTCACAGCCGGATGCGGAAACAAGTAAATCGGATTCTACGGAGGATGATAAAGCACTGGAGCCAAAGACAAAGACCCCGGATGAGGTTCCGTCTACCGCAACGCCGGTAATGGCGAACATTCAACAGATTAGCGTCATTGGGAGCTCTCGCTTAGATCCGAAGAGGAGGCGAGACATGTTCTTCAGGTGATCCAGAATGAACATTAACAATAAATCCATCCTAGATGAGGAAGAACAAATTGCTGAATTTGCATGCCAAACAAATTTTATTTTTCTATTGGTTTCAAACGATAATCGTGGTAAACCCAACATCACAGAGCAGCTAAGCAGAAAACATTGCATAACATCTGCTAAGCTAAAAAAAAAACTGCAGGGAACCAGTCACAAGTACAGTAATATACCTTATTTTGACTGGTAACCTGTTTCAGTCAAGCTCTTAGAAGTTTGCCCACGATCTGACAAAATAATGTAAAACATTGTAAGATCTTGTTGACTATTGTCGGGAAAAACAATAATGAATCTTGCATTAACTCTCCTACTCTGATTGATTGATGTGTCAGACAGTGGGAGGGTTGACCGTGTACTGTGTAGATGCATTTACCACATGATATCATACTGCAGGTTGGCATAGTGCATCTATCATTCAAAACCACAGTGAATGGTATTGAATGGTCAGACAGTAGGAGGGTTGACCATGTACGGTGTAGATGCATTCACCACATGATATCGTACTGCAGGTTGGCATAGTGCATCTATCATTCAAAACCACAGTGGATGTTGTTAAATGGTCAGAGAGTCGGAGGGTAAAGCAATCTGTGCACATGCAAAACACACGTCTGTTGTTGGATTGCCTGCACTCAATATGATGTCTGTGCTAGGTCTATTCAAAAATAAAAGTTTGGTAATGACAAAATCTGATTTCTGATATTAACAATTTATTTTGTATAAACTTGATTGCCAGTTCCAATAGTTTATGAGAGTATATAGTATATTTCCCACTTTAAATATCGGCGTGTGCTAGAAAATTGGTCCTAATAACTTAGTCTCAATTTGCCACAATATGGACAAGCACAAAACCCCTAGCAAAGTATAAACCATTTTTTTTTTCTTTTTTTTTTCTTGAAAAAGATAACACAGTCTTGTTGCACTGGTCTTCTCCTTGGTGCCCCTTTAAAACATTCCTATAGACTTTAAGGTTTTCCAATTGGAGTGCCCTTTGCAAAATGAATATGGCCTTGCCCTCTCAAAGAGAAAATTTCAGGCCTGGTCTTTTTTTAAACCAGAGGATAAGAATTCATATTTTACTTCCAAAGACTAATGATAATTTTACCTAAAAGGTGAAAGCCTAAATTCTCAATCGCGAGTTAACTTGGGGCATCATTAAAAAGAGAGAAAGAAGCAGAACATTGATAATATCCATTTCTTTTTCCTTCATTTTATGTCGTTATTATTATTTGGTGAACGTCTTTGTTTTAGACACCCCTTGTATATGGGTGCGCATCCCTAAACAGCGCCCTCGCTGAGGTCAAAGGAAGACCAATCATTGATCGAGAGGTGTGCGCGGAGCGTACACGCCTACATTGTTTGACCTCAGCGATGGCAGCTCGTGCAAGGGGCTGTAGTATACATTTATTTATCACATTTTAAACCTAATGAATGAAGTACAAAAAGTTGAAATTGAAAGTGAATTAAAAAGCAAAAAACAAGTACCAAAAAAAAAAAAAATCATATCCGTGATTCACTGCCAAGCATTAAGAAATTGTTGCATCTTCGAGTAAAAGATCCATAACAATTATGTTCTTGGGTTTGCTTTCAAACTTCTTTTTTAAACAAATATATGTTTTTCTTTAAAGAAACAAAGCACTACCTGGCCTGTATTTTATCAAACTTTAATTTTGTTGTGTCTTACAATTGTATCTATCGAAGGTTAGTTGGATGTCACAAATAAATATATAATTATTATAAAACATTTTATGAGTTATCAAATGTATGGAGTGATTTTGTTGATAGTTAGATTTTTTTAAAGCACAAGATAAACACTGCCAAGTGGCATAGGTACATGTAGATGTTTTGACAGGGGGTGGGGGGGGGGGACAAGTAGGAGTAAAGAAATAATTGGGGGATTTTGCTTGTGCCTTCTTTTTTTTGGGGGGGGGGCAAGAGGAGGGTGTAATCCTGCCTAATCCCCCTCCAACGTACAGGCTACACAACATGCTCATGGATCAGACAGCAGTTTATTTATGTCTCAATCACTTTCAGTTGGTCGATACTCAGTCCTCATTGTTTAATGGAACAAACTGAATAAAAGATACCAGTCACAAATGTTACATGTGACGTGGTATTTTGGCTGGTAACCCTAATCTAGTAAGCGTAATAATGTTTTGCTTAGCTACTTTTTGTGCTTGAGCAGCTCTATGAAATTGGCCGAGATTGTAAAATGTAACTCCTCTTTATGAGTGTGACACACAAAATAAGTCCTAATGAGAGTTGTCTTTCTGGTCTAAATATAATTTAGTTTTATTGCACTACATTATACAAAATTACTAACATGACCAAAACACCAATCAATATAAATTATAAAAATAATTTGGCACCTTTGCATAATTATTTACACATTCCTGATCTCATAATGATAAATTTACAATTGCAGAATCTCAAATTTTTAAGAAAATAAATTAGTTTTTCTTTAATAATATTTTCAAACTTTATCTTTGGCTTTCAATTATCGTTTTTTAAAAATTTATTGCTCTCTCTCTAAATATTATTTAAAACAATTTCCTAATTTCAGCTACTTTTAAAAAACAAATTACATGTAATTAATGGATTGGTAAGTTTCAATCTGCTTGCTCACTGATTACAAAGTTTATACCAATCCTCAAGAGAACCATTTTTGTTTGAAATGCGTTCAGTGTTGGAAGTTGCATTTGAAGACTCCTAAATCACTGTTTATTTTGACCGCTGCAATAAATTCACTGAGCCAATCCTTTCTCAAAATAATTTATACTATCAACGGCTGCAGTGCTTCTCACCAAGTAAGTTTTTAGGGTCATAAATTTTCAGACTATTAGCCAATCTACGACCCTACCTTTAGTTTAAAGGAACGTTACAGAATTGGTAAGAAAAAACAATTGTAAAATATACTTTTTGATCACAGATTTACATAAAACTTACACAGTCTAATGATGATGATGGTAGAAAACATCCCTTGAAATATTTCTGTCTGAAATGCCATATTTGATGAGAAATGAATAAATTAAACTAATTTTCCGATTGGAGTTTATCGCTCAGTGAGCGTTTTATTCATTTTTTGAAGCTATATGATTTCATGCAAATGTGTAATCTGTATTTCACTATTTTCTCGTGACCCAGATGGCCGATCGATCTCAAACTTCTACAGGTTTGTCAGTTTTTTTATATGGTTAATTACATAAAGTGCTTACACTACCAGCAACTGTTTTGTTAGCAAAAACCAATTCTGTAATGTTCCTTTAAGCAGCTCTGTGAAACTGCTGCCTTGGTATAAGACTGCTTACTGCTCAATACTATGGAACAAATAAACCTTGATAACTGAGTCAAGCCACACCAGGTTCCAGCTGAACAGAAATATCGTCTTTTTGGGTTTTCACGTTTGGTTTCGTCAAGTTCCATATTGGATATTGGAATTTGATATCAAACATCCCGGCCCATCGTCGGAATAAACTTTTCTCAGACAAGAAGCGGTGGCTGCCATCTTTGACCTCTTCTTGGTTTTGTTTGTACATCTCGCACTCCACCATCGATCGTCCGTAGTAATGGTACGGTACATAGGAGTTTGGATGTAGCCTGTATAAAAGATAGACGGTGAAAGAAATGATGTTAAACCTTAATATTCCTACACACATACATAAATGCATTTTTATAGCGCCCCACAAAGATCGGAGTGCTTTACAAAAGCTGACAAAAAATTAAAGATACAAACAAACAATGCGTTGATACAGAAACAAAAAACTATACAAGCAAAATAACATGTTATTGCATGATTAAACAAATAAATGTGTTTTGAGTCTATTTTTGAAAAGCTGAAGTGTGTTGGCTTCCCGGATGTTATGGGGAAGGGAATTCCAAAGCCGGGGAGCAGCTGCTTGAAATGCATGATCTTCAGTACGCGACTTTAGTTTGGGGGTTATGGAGACGTGTTTTGTCAAATGATGAGCGGGACGCCCTAGGCCCACTTGTGACCTCAATCCTCCACTATCCTCCCTTCTTATGTCACTTCACACCAACATGTTTGGACTTGGATAAGAGTGATATAAACAAGTGATAAGCAACTGTTAGTTACACCTACAGTCCTCAATCCCCCACAATCAGAAACTTCCTGAAAGGATTTGGGAGAGACGGTTTTATACCATTCAAGATGATTTTATTAAATTCAATTCAATTTGATTCATAGTATATTTCTGTAACAGCAATGGCAACAGCATGTACAGTATAGGAAACAAGTTAACCCTCTTACTCTATGACCATTAAATATAACCCCACTGTGGTTTTGAACAATAGATGTACTATGCCAGCATGCAATATGACATCATGTGGTGAATGCATCTAAACAGTACACAGTCAACCCTCCTACTGTCTGACCATTCAATATCATCCACGATGGTTTTGATAGATAGATAAACTGTGTACAGCACGCAAATGTGTACACACAAACCAATGGATGCGATTCGTTAGGTCCTGCCATTCTTTCTCTATTATTCCCTTTCTAAAGAATTTCTCGCCAGTGAAGAAAATCTTGTGGGCAAGCATTGTTCCACTGTTTATAGGACCCAGCAAGGGTCCTTGCATCCGAGTCCAGTTCTGTGCACAGCTTGTGCCACCATACACAAACCATGAAGTTGAAAGGTTTGAAAAGTTGCTCAGCTCGCTGGAAAATGTTACCAAGAGCAGGAGGGTTAAATGTTTCTTAAAAATGTTGATAAATAATATGCAAAAATAAAGACATTTAGGCATATTCAAAACAATGTATTTTAATATTCCTTTTATTGAAGGAAAACAAAAGAAAAAAAATTACAAGGGGGGTTGGGGAGGGAGCGTTTTGATTTGAATTTTGTTGTTGTATTTATTTTTTGTAATGCGCAGTAGAGTATAGTCACATAGGTATTGCACAATATAAGGCCAAATAAAAATTTTAAAAAGTTGATCGTCCCCTCCCTCATCCTTTTTATTGAGGCCGCATCCTTTTTATTATTATTTTTTATTTTACTTTTTTTTCTTCAAAAAGACACATTTTCTGTGTATTTTTTCATTAAACTTACCAATCTTTTAGAACTTGTAACTACAGAACGTAAGTGGTAAAGTTAAACTGAAGAATTTGTGGCCAGTTTGAATTGAAATGCTTGGCAGGCACCTTCGAAAGAAATAAAAAATACAAAATAAAAAGGCCCTCATCCTCCTCTTCTTGAAAAAACCTGAACGACCAACTGGTATTCTTTTTTACTTGGCCTAAATGTCCATTTTTATTATTTTTGATTAATTTGAGTCTGACCTGCAGTAGTCTTCATCTACCATTCCATACACAGTGACACTGTCACACATCTGAATGGCCAGCATCATGGTGAACACTCCGGTAGACACCCAGGTGTTGGTTTCTACCCTTTAACACACAAACATTGACAGAGATTAAAGTTCATTTTCCCTTATTCCGCCACTACTACCCAAGACACCCATAAATGATAGTCCCCCCGGGCCCAATTTCATAGAGCTGCTTAAGCAGAAAATATTGCTTAACAATTGTCTGCTAAGCAGAAAGCAGCATGATACCAGTCAAAAACTGTACATGTGACATGGTGGTTTGGCTGGTAACCTTATTCTGGTAAGCATGATATTGTTGTGCTTAGCTGCTTTTTGTGCTTAAGCAGCTCTATGAAATTGGGCCCTGGTCCAGCAAGCTCAACTGATTAAGACATTCGAGTCATCCATTGTTTTTTAAACAACAGAACTTTCACTGAATACGGTTATGGGTTTGAATCCCAATTGAGTTTTCTATGGTTTTTAACCAGGACTAAGAGAGCAATGAATATACAGTAGGTCATGGGTTCGAGTCCCACTCGAGTTATCTGGTTTTTAAACCTGAAGAACTAAAACAATAATATAGATGGCCATGGGTTCGACTCCTATTTAAGTCATCCATGATTTAAAAACTGAAGACCTAAGACAGAATGCAGAAGGTCATGGGTTCAATTCCAAATCAAGTTATCTAGGGTTTTTCGACCCGTAGAACTAAGAAAGCACTCAGAGTTCCTTGTAACCATGACGGTTTAAGTTTGATCCACCGTCCCCCACTTATACCTGTTGATCCCTCGTCCCCCCCTAGTATACCTTTTTATTGTTGATAAACAAACCGCGCTGGTTGGCATGAACGACCCCGTAACTAATTGCTGTTTCCAATTGGTGCTCGATATGGGGCAGAGGGTACCCCCCCTATTGTGTCTTCACTGTGTGCTTGGAATCTCAGGAATTCTTTTAAGGATTTTAGGGGGGGGGTTGTTCTATACAAGAGGAAAATAGTGTGTTATAGTACTCCTATCCGGTTCGAATCCTATTCAAGTCATCCATGATTTAAAAACTGAAGACCCAAGACAGAATGCAGAAGGTCATGGGTTCAATTCCAAATCAAGTCATCTAGGGCTTTTTGACCCGTAGACCTAAGAAAGCACTCAGAGTTTCTTGTAACCACGACGGTTTAAGTTTGATCCACCGTCCCCCACCTATACCTGTTGATCCCCCGTCCCCACCTATACCTGTTGATCCCACTGTCCCCCACTTATACCTGTTGATCCCCCGTCCCCCACTTATACCTGTTGATCCCCCGTCCCAACCTATACCTGTTGATCCCCTGTCCCCCACTTATACCTGTTGATCCCCAGTTCCTTCTCGAACACCTCACTACTTTCTTCTCTCCTTTATCCATCATGGAGTAGAACTCAATGGGGCTATGTCTGTAAGCATCTAAGACTCTCTTCAGTAAATAGTTGGATCTGACCTCATGACCTGGGTTATCGGCACCCCATACGGCAACCTGTAATGGGTAAGGTTCAACTGCATTATATATCTAGACAACTTGGACTCTAAAACTAGGGCAATAAATTTTATACCCCTCCTACAGTTTGACCATTCAATATTGTCCCATGGTGTGTTCAAATGATTGATTTAAGCCCGGCGAATGCGAATTGAATATTGACATCACAACTCCGTTTTCGCTGCAAACAATTCGGAAGAGTTGAGCACAGCTCAACTGCTGCAAATTATTCGTTGCAAATTTGTGACGTCAATATTCGCTTTGCATTCACAGGAAGTATGAAGCGGGCTTTAAACTATATATGCAGCCTACATTAAAGATATCATGTGAAGAATGTATCTAAACAGTACACACTCAACCCTCCTACTGTCTGACCAATCCATATCATCCACAGTGCTTTTGAATGATAGATCCATTATGCAGTCTGCAATAATTATGATATCATGTAAGTGGTGACTGGTGAATGGCATCTAAACAGTACACACTCAACCCTCCTACTGTCTGACCACTCAATAGGTTTTGGATGATAGATAAACTATGCTAGTCTTTTAACAGGGATTACAAGATTTAGGCCTATAACTCTGTATAAAACTTTTAAAATAAACTCATCAATTTCAGATTCTTCGTACCACCCCATTAATCTTATTATAATATTATTTTTTGCATTAAAATAATTTAGGCCAGGATGAGTTATACAGTGCCAACAGAAAAATACAAACAATTGGAATGTAAATCCAAACTTTAAAAGGTATTGTGAGAAGTGTTGAATTTTAATATTTTGAAATGAGGTAGGGAATGTTTTATTACTTTATTTGTTTATATATTGTAGTACTTAAAATTACATTAAAGTTTCCCTATTGTTTCATATGGTAAGTTGTAATGGTTGTATCGTAAACTTGGGGTTGATTGTATCACAGTCTTTAAGGTTGTATCGTTAACTTAGGTGTAATCCCTTGCCATACAGCAGTGACACAGGGTTGAATGGCTTTTGACTTTCCCCCCCCACCCCTCCGAACAAAGATGTTGACAGAATAGGGAGACAGCCAACATTAGGGCTAGATAGCTCAGTTGGTAGGGCGACAGCATGTTTCCAGAGGTCATAGGTTCAAGTCCCGCTCTAATCAATTTTTTCTTTTCAACCCTAAAATTTACCCAGTCAGTTTCCCTTT
Organism: Pycnopodia helianthoides; assembly: GCA_032158295.1. Taxonomy (NCBI): domain Eukaryota; kingdom Metazoa; phylum Echinodermata; class Asteroidea; order Forcipulatida; family Asteriidae; genus Pycnopodia; species Pycnopodia helianthoides. The sequence goes on along the minus strand of CM063248.1, from coordinate 3,162,685 downwards.
TGGGTTTATTACTTGATACTCTTACCATATCTGTCTTTCCTCGACCAATGAGCATTGAATCTTTCAGCATCGGTAGAGATCTGAAGCACACAACCCGCAGTGTCGTTTTACGACCGACATCTTGTGTATGGCCGACAATGGGGGCGTCGTTCATGCGTATCACGCACGAGGCATCGTCTATCTCCTTGCCGGCAGCCTTGTCCAGAAGCTGGCCAGAGCTGATCACTACTGCGCAATCGCTACAGTGGCTCGTAAAAGGCTAATTGGTGAAGAAACAGAAAAAGGAAAACAAACATAGGCGTGTTAGGTTAAATCCGTGGCTTGCTTTCAACAGGGTTGAAAGCAAGCCACTTTCAGTGACTAGCCAGGGCAGTTTTCCTAGTCCACCAGCTTTTACTCGTCGATCACTTGTCCAGTTTTAAGCTTTGAGATTTTAATTTGAAGCCGTAAGCAATCCATGCCATCAGGGTTTATCTTAAACCACTGAGAAGCAGAATTTGACGGCATGAAAAAAGTTTTAAACTCGTGACGACCCAAAACAATAACTTCTTCTTCTTAGCGTGTCCACACACGCTAAAAAATAAACAATAACTTATTTGGGTAAATAAGATATAATATTTTGTCATAAAGTTTGGAAAAGTGTAGGATTCGGCAACTTTTCCCTTTACCTTTTTGGTTTTGGTGTTGATATACGTATGTCCGATTTCTTTCATGAGTTTTAAAAGTTCCGTCCTGTCCAGTGGATCCTTTGGATGGGTTCCAGATACTCCCCTGGGTGGGGAGCGTGTATCACCCCAGGTGTAATAATAGCAGATCACTAGGAGTACGATCAACACAGTGTACACGATTATGTAGTTTTTCTGCAGAATCGGAAAGAAATCAAATTGAACTTAAAGAATCAACAAATTGAATACTCTAAATCATGCCAATCAGTCAGAGATTGTTGGGTTGGCCAACACTGGCCTACAGAAGAAGAGCAGACGTCACAGTAGTTGCGATAATCGTAACCCTCCATCCTCCCGACGGTCGGAGACCGGAGGGTTACGAGTCATGCAGTGCAAAAAAGTGGCGAAATAAAAATTTCGACTATTTTGGTCAGACTAGTCACCAGATTTGCCCAATTTTTACCACTTTCAAAAAACATGACACACATTCTAAGAACATGGGTTTGATCTTCAATGTATAATGAATCCACTCATAACACTCTAAACATCGTTGAAAAATTATTTGAAGAAAAAACGAACAAAAACTTACCAGAAACTGACCGAAATGTCCATGGACCGCGCTTCCCCTAAATCGACCAATCAGCGTAAACCAAACCGTTATGGTAGGCGTGGCGATCGTCCATGTGCGACTGTGCGTGCACGCAGTTAATGTATACAACAGATTTGCGCCATCTGCAGTTTGCGCTGATATTGCAGGAACAGCATTCCAGAATGCGCGCTCAATCTGGAAATTTTTCCTCACAAATATCCTGTGATTGTGCAACTCAACAAAATGCGCTCAACGACGAGTCCGCTTACACTGATTGGTCGAGATGTTGCTAGGTCACGAATCGCGAGGTTCGAAAACCGGACCTGGGATTGTCTACGCTTCATGAGAATTTTGCTTAGTCTCGGGTAAGTTTTTGTCTTTTTTTCTTAAAATATTCCCTCAATGATGTTTTGAGTAATACGAATGGATTCATGACACATTAATGATCACATCCATGTTTTTAGAATGTGTGTCATGTTTTTTGAAAGTGGTAAAAATTGGGCAAATCTGGTGACTAGTCTGACCAAAATAGTCGAAATTTTTATTTCGCCACTTTTTTGCACTGCATGACTCGTAACCCTCCGGTCTCCGACCGTCGGGAGGATGGAGGGTTACGATTATCGCAACTAACGTCACAGGTGTTTCAACATTAACAATTACACTAATTCTTAGTATTCATTTCAACCGGCTTCAAAAATAAGGGGTCACCACTTCAACGTGTTCATGAGACAAGAGTGGGTCACGTCTTAGAGTAAGAAATGAGATCTTCTCAGCCTGCCCTCACACAATGCTAGCACCACTGGTGTGGCGTGCACACTTACATTACATCATTGGCCACACTGGTGCCCTGTAGTGGAGTAAGTAGTGGGGCTAATTAGTAAATACGAAGTCACTGAACAATTTCAAGAGTTTGCTCAACAGAAATTTGGCCAACAGTCCCATGAAATGCGAGAATTGGTTGTGAAACTTAATCAGTTTTATCCAACCGTGGAAGTATGGAGGCAAATAGAGAGGGCAAATCTTGTCGTATTTGAAGAGTCGTTGTACGCCATAAGCGTAACCACCCACAAAACTATGGCCTAGGCTATATGACGTCACACTCTCATGAAACACCATCCCCGAGGCCAAAAGGAGGCAGATCATTGGACGATAGCTGTTCTCTGTATTAATTGTAGCGTTTCACGTTATGCAAGCGGGTCTATTGTCATGATTTCTATAGCCCCTATGCAAGGGGGTCTATATCAGGCCTTGAACTTTGTGTTCAAAAGGGCACGGCAATTTCCCCGAAATGAAGGGCACCCAATGAGGAAAATTTGAATTTGTATTGAAGGTTTTTAAGGGCACCCACAGCAATTGCTGTGGTGCTGTGGCGAAATTCGAGGCCTGCTATATTGATAGCCCCTATGCAAGGGGGTCTATTGATTTCTATAGCCCCCTGCAGAGCACGGAACGCACCTCAATTTCAAAACAATGTGCGTCATTTTAGGAGTCAAATCCTTTGTGCATATATTTGTGCACGATTTTGACTCCCAAAATGGCGGAAAGGATAGGCGCAGCGCGTTGTGCAATGAAAGCATCAAATACTAATTTACTATGCATCTTGCTTCATTCAATCACACACTATCATCAAATTATCGTGTTTTATGAACTGTTCAAACTGTAATTTCATCCGAACAGATAAATAAAAGAGATCTTACCCATTTTTGCAGTACTTTCATAGCGTTGAGCTAGTTGCCAACCACGCTGAACGTAAAGATCGTGTTTTGGTTTGTGTGCAATCAGGAAGGCGCCCTCTAACGCCAGACTGCGTAAAGTACACTAAGTACCCAGTCGGTTTCATCATTCGACCTTTTTATTGTTGATAAACAAACCGCGCTGGTTGGCATGAACGATCGCATAACCATTAGCTGTTTCCAATTGGTGCTCGATATGGGGCAGATGGTACTCCCCCCCCCCTAGTGTGTCTTCACTGTGTGCTTGGAATCTCAGGAATTCTTTTGAGGATTTTAGGGGGGGGGGGGTTCTTTACAAGAGGAAAATAGTGTGTTATAGTATGGGAACATTGGGGGGACCCTCTGCCCCTCTGCCCCATATCGGGTAGGCTATAGCTGTTTCGGTTAAATTGCCCATTGGTTAATCACTGGACAATGACCGAAACAGTTATTTATGACAGCTGCAAGAACGCACCACTGGTCTTGGTCTCCCCCCTTGGTTTTGTATTGGACCTGTTTGTTCGGCCAGGGAGTACGGGCCGCCGCCAATCTCGCCGACACTGGCATTATCACTTCATAAATGTAGCCAGTGACTTGCCAGGTCACATCAACGGCCTGCAAATTTACCTGCAGCTAAGAAAAGCGCCCCACATTGTATAAATTGCAGAGATCTTTAAAAAAAAAAATGAAATTCAATAAAGTAGGGGGCCTATATTGTGTTCCAGCAAGTTTTATCGGGGATTTTTTTTACCACTGAGACAAACGCATACTTCCAGCAGAGGCACTATTAGTATTATACATGATCAATGGAAACGCGCCACACACTACTGTTATTCATCCGACCAGGACCAAACTTTGCACAAGTTTCACCTTGTCTTGTTAACAAAATCACGTCGCTAAACTAACCAAACAAAAAATAATAATTCGATCGTATAGACCTTTTTGATACTGTGTCAAAGGAAGCCGGGCTACCTATTTATTGAATTTCGTTATTTTGAAGATCTCCTGTCAACATGCATACTTTTATCAAGTCCAGCCAGTATAGGATTGAAAGCGAAAGAAGGTATGCAGTGACAATTCTCATATTAATTAACATGAAAGGGACCAGACTGTCTTTTCCTTCCAGCCTCGGTTTGGTTACATTGGGTCGATCGATAGAAAAACAGAAAGAAGGCCGAGCTATTTTAGAGGTCAATTGAGAACTTTTTGAGAGAGATAGAGGTCAATTGAGAACTTTTTGAGAGATTAGTCCATCCTTACGCACCATGGCCGCTGCTATTATTTTGAACATTTTTCATTGATGTTCAAAAACGTCGCTTGGGCTTGGATCAATTTTCTGGTATCCGAGTATAGTTTTTCTTTGATTTTGACCAAACGGATCAACAAGCTCTACCGTCCAGGATTGGAGATGAAGCCTTGCCCCCCCCCCCCCCCCACCACCACCACCAGTATGCCTCACTGAAAGAGATGTCCCAGATACTTATCCCGCCAAATCTCGATCCGGCGCCATCACCGCAAAAGTCTCTTGTATATTATACGCATGTTCTCGAGAGAGCCACAGTGCCAATCTTGCGTCACTCAAACCTCGCTAATTGCTTCGGTTACTGTTACAAATGAAAGCGATCCAAGGGTAGAATATGGTGGGATGTTTACCCAGAGATCTTCAGCATGTGGGCACCCCCCCCCCCTCTCTCTCTCGACCATTGACGGTTTATAACTCTGCCTGCTCCGTAGTGCCATCCGTACGGACTAATGCACGGGATCACTCTCTACTCTGACGGCCTTCTACAAATTTGCAAAATTGAAAGTAATATTCCAAAAGGAGGCCGTTTCATTATGACAGTAATTCCTCGCCCTCATCACGTTTCCCTCCGAATGAAACACGAACATGATCATACGATACAAAAAAGCAGTCAATTATGTATAAAGTTGCCCGCTGTCTAAGTGAGTTTGGGCTATTTATCTGGAAGAGCTCGTACCCTTTTTTGTTTGTTTTTCTGGGATATTTCTGAGTTAGTAGATTCTACAGTTCCACGTAAAGTGCCGGACTGCTGTCGTATCTTTTATAGTGACGGTTTGGCGGATGTTTTTCAGTGACTCAAACCTCTCATCGTCCAGCGTGTGTTTCTGGTTTTATTGACAGTAAACTTCAAGCGCCTTAGAATAATACTTTTGTATTTATTTTGGCGCCACTTCAAATCATGGCGATAAAGATGAGACTGGGGGGGGGGGTGGTCACTAGACGCCATTTTCGGTCCAGATGTAGCACCACCCAATGAGCAGTCTAGTCTGGCACTCTATGTACACATGCGGGTTTTTTTTTTTTGACCGAAAATGGCTTCTAATCGCAAGTTTTCGCAACTCTCTCAATACACAGCTCTCAAGTTAGTGGAAGTTCCTTGCGTCCTAATGAAAAATAAAAGGTGTTCCCGAGGCAATGCGCATGAGCAGTATCAACCGTATTATAGTATACGGTCCTGCTGCGCCCCCCCCCCCCCCCCATCATCCGCTCAATCATTATAGTTCACTACAACAACAAACCCCCCACCCCTGAGTGCCCCACCACGCCCACCTTCACATCTCGTAACCCCCAAACCTACCCCAAATGCTTCGCTCAACCCCAAACCCCCTCCCCTGTGAGTGGCTGCCACGCCCCAACCTTCCATTATGCATGAATTCTCGTAAACGCAACCCTGCCCCACCCCCTTTCTCGCTCAGTAGTACAACACCAACATCCCTCCCTCCCATCTCCCCTCCCCTCCCCTCCCTCCCTCCCCTTTACCCCTCGAAAGGCAATCAAGAACCAAGCTTGGCGATTAGCCCGTACCCCCCTGAACCGTCCCCTCGAAAATGAGCCGGCTTGCCCCGGTGCCGCGACGCGACCCGATCTTCCTGATCCGTCTCCGATCCCTATCGTTACTGATGCGGCTACAATTTCATCCAACGATCTAATTTCCCGCGAAATATTACACCACATAAACCAATGTACTATTTCTGCCGCCTGCGAAGAGAAAATAAAAACCCGCACTGTATACATTTCCCGCGGGTATATAGAGAAATCGTTTTAGAAAAATAAATACAACGCGCTTAATAAAGTTTCATCTGCAGGAAATAAATGTAGAGGTAACATACACCTTTCCTTTCTTAAAATAGTAGAAAAAGAAATGTTTGTCCTCGCTTTAGGTGTAGTGGTGATTTTTCTGCCTAAATTTATTACGGGGTTCAATTTGTTAGTTTTACGGCCCAGGGGATCGATTCTTCCCAGTTTGAATATCAAGTTAATGGGCTTAACAACCTGTCGGGGTCGACTAACAACATTGTAATTACGCCGTAGGTTTGCTGTTGTTTGTAGAGCCTTGGATAAGAGGACATTGAACTACGGAGTGGGAAGAAGTACACCAAAAAGAGATTCTTTGACAGAGAAAAAGTAGAGAAAGATACGGCTCTGAAACTATTTTGAAGTATTGCGTTGAATCCCTTGTTATTTACTCTAGCTGAAAAGCAACCTTTTCAAATAGATTAACTGACTGAATGATACTTCGTTTTGGGTGGGCAAGGCTGTTTTTTCCTGGTACAGGGCGTTGTGGGTGTGGCAAGGCTGTCTTTTCCCTACTGTGCGTTTTGGGTGAAGCAAGGCTGTGTTTCCTTAGTACAGGGCACTTGTAAAGGAGGGAATTTTAAATTTCTATCTGGACCATTTCACGGGACACCAAAGCAATGACCAGCGGTATAAAGGCGATTGCCTCCATTACCTCGGTCAAATAGTATAAGCTTGTCTTGTTGTGTGTGACCTACTCCCACTTATTGCCAGTAAAATTGATTCATTCAGATTGGCTTGTGAAGCCCGATATGTGGCAGAGGGTGTCCCCCAAAATGCTCCCATAATTATACTTTAACACACCTTTTTCATCTTGTACAAAAGTAACGCCCCCCCTAAAATCCTCTAAAGAATTCCTGAGATTCCCAGAACACCATGGAGACATAATAGAAGGTTGGGATACACCATGCCACATTATTGTGGAGGGAAATCGAACACCTCCCTCACCCCTGTCACATGCAAACCAAACTGAAGCCCTTTTCACATTGCATCTCTTACCCCCGTGGAACACAGCCCCGGGGAGGCCCCGGGTTTTGTTTTTACCCTACGGTTACCCGGCGCACTTTCACACTTTCTCTGCCTATAGGTCCCTATTCCACAGTGTTCCTGTTGCATGTTTCAAAAATACCCCGGGGTTTACCGCTTACCCCTACTCCGGAGCAGGGGTGGCTATTCCCCGGGGTATGCCCACTTGCCGGGGCAGACAGGGGCGGACAGGGGGTAAGCGGGATCATAGTGTGAAAAGGCCGACCGTTATTCCACGGGGTTGCCCACGGGGAATAGAGTAGTGTGAAAAGGGCTTAAGTTACCCAAGTTGGTGTGATGTTTCCATTGGGGTGCTTTGCCGACAACAAAATAGTTCACATTCAGATTCAGATATCGAGCACCAAAATATGATAGTGTTTTTCCCCCGGTCTTTCACCTCGTGGACGCCGGTTCGAGATCCGCGGCTTCGGACGTACCGTTTCCTCCCACCATGTGGGTTTGAGTTTCAGTCCCTACCTGATTGTGTGGGTTTTCCTGCAACATAATTAAGATTTTCAACACTGCTCTACACAGGTATCGTCACACCTACGGGTTACAGTGAAAGGTACTTATGAAAATGTCTTTGTTTCATTACCAGAAATGCTATAGTTAGTCTTATCTCAGAATGGGCTTTCCAATTTCACATTACTCAATTTTAAATATTACGAAACTTGGGAAAGTCTCGCATTCAAATAGTATTATTCTGTGTAAATAACTGTTTGCAACCCGTGTGGTTATAGGGGAAGTATCGTTCAGTAACTCGGCTAGAGTTCATAATTCCATGTTCAGCCACATGCAGACCTGCTTCGATCATGACGACAGTCTCCTTTTAAGGAAATACTTACTACCCACTTCGAAAATGGCCGACGCGCACCAAACAAGACTGATACGCAAACGGCATATTGTTGAATTGTCGCAAGTTTAACTCTGAAAAAACACTTCTTACGCGTAACTGAAATATAGGAGAGAGCCTTGTCACAGCTTTCCGTGGGTGGCGGCAAAAATAACTCTGATTTGTTCTGACGAGGAAAATCTGAGGCTGAATATAAATGAATTGGCCAAGAAACATAGTATAAGCAAAATGTGGTGTCATATTGTCCCAATAAAAATAATGTCATACTGATAAAAACAAACTCCCAATAAGACAAAAACTAGCCCAGGTTTTCTGACATTAGACTACTCCAGTCGTGTTTGTTTGAGGCCAGGATTATTCCGGAGTGACCCAGTTTCCGGACCACGCATACTTCGAAGGAAAGAAATGCCAGTCGCTCCTCAAACGGACAGTCTTTCAAAAAAAACAAACAAATTTTCTCTCAAAAAAGAGTCTCGCTCACAAAACAGCATAATGTGTGTGGCCATTTAGTGCATTAGTACAAAGGGTTAACATGACATGGCAAGAGTCCACTTCTTGCAACCCAAAACCGGCCTCTCTCCACGGCCATTTGCTGTCAGCTTTTGGCAACATATACATTACGCCAAGAGGAAAAAGCTGTCTCAATCGAAGGAAATAGGCCTGAAGACTATTGTCTCAAAGAATACAAATGCAGGTGCAATAACACTTGGATCATGTTCTAATTGAATATAAATATCACTGGGAAAGGAGTTCTATATCGATTTGTAAGTTAACTTACTTTTAGATTGTAGGTGGGTTTCATGACCTTTTGGGTAGTTTTTCTTATGTTGATAGGGCTGACCAGAATTATCCCGCCTTTTTGTTTTTGCACTTGTAAGAAAGTTATTATACTTAGAGATGCTCTTTCTCGAACCTTCTACGGAATCTTCCTCAAAGGTAAAATGGACGAAATACAATCATTGACGCGTGCTTAAATAAAATGTATTTGTAAGATATGGCATCATGACTTGGACACTGGGTCCACAGGTTTTCAAGGTTGCATGACATTTAATAGATGTAATGTTTGCATTTGGAAAAAAATTACAATTGGTTTTCCATATACCGACGTGGTATAAGTACATTACACTCCGATGGTTTCCACTTGAATCCTTTGGGGAAAACCCGAGGGTATACTACTCGGGTGGGACGTGAACCGACACCCCTCCCCCCGCATCAATACAATTTGCTCGCTAAATATGTATTTTCAAGTTTGCGGATGACGGGGCCGTATCTGATCCGTAAATGAGTCTGACCCTTGACCTCTGAGGCTCGGAGTCGTGTCACCGACCCAGTGATATTGAAGTGTTCTTGACGAATGATTTAGAAGAAGATACCTTGGGTATAGATCCTTGTTATTTGATTGGTGGAACACACGTCACGTGTCATCCTTTATTTTGCCATATTGTAATTGTATATTCGGTTTGCGTTAAACACCATGTGTGTATCTACTTTGCTGTGTAGATTTTAGTGTTCTTTAGAGAACTTGTGTTACTATTTGTTCTACTGCCGCGGAGTAGAATTTTCGGAATTCGGGAGACTTCTCAGTTCTCAACTAAAGAACAAAAATCTACAAAGCAAAGTAGATATACACATGGTGTTACCGCAAACCGAATATACATTGATACCTCACCATCCAATGCCTCAAAAACCATAGTTATTATTACCGCAATGTTGGACCGCCGCGGCGTATATGGAAATAAAATATAGGACTCACCTCATGAAATGGACTAGTCCAGATTTCACCTCGTGGTTTTATATTCTGCAACAATGCACTCATATGCATTAAATATTTGTATCATGTAAACATCAAACTGCGTTAAACTCCTCAAAGGGGAAAAAACAACTTTAGGACGACGCATTTAAAAAAAAATTGTTATGATTATATCTTTCTGAGTAATGAAACCAAGGCACCCTCAAAAGCGAGAAATCTAAGTTTTATATGTTTTTTTTTAAATGGGAAAATGTTTAAGATACTGAAGAAGTCTTTGAATCTAGTTTTTAAAGAATAATGTCATCACACTTCCGCCATCTTGTTTCCCCCAGAAAATTCACGTGACCGACCCTTGCTTCGTAAAACAGAATGGTTCCTTTAAATGGTGTTTATTGATTACCGGTGAATACACGGCGCGAAACCTGACCAAGACGTCTGCCGCCTGTCGCAAACCTATCGAGTGGTCCCACGATACATAAACAAACTGACCTATAGCCATTGGCATGTAAAAACCAGCCAAAATGAAATAAAGGGGGAAAAAACAATAAGTGAACAAACAAACTTTAAAAAACAACATCAACACCTTTGGCCTTTTGAAACGCTTAGTTGCGGTTCCGGTTGACTTTGAGGCCTATATACAGTCCGTCAGCCATTTTGATGATGCCTGACTGTCATTTATGGACTCAAAGATGCCTCGGTAAAGGGGGGAAAACAAAAAACATTAAGTGAACAAACAAAATTATCAACACATTTGGCCTTTGAAACGAACATTGCGTTTCCGGCTTTACTTCGAGGCCTACAGTCCGTGAGCCATGTCGACGAACCCTGATGATTTGAAAAGACAAGGGTGCTTTGCTGTGTTTTGCCGGCCATAGCTGCGTTGGCTGTTCGTTATGGTTCAGCACATCAACAAAATAAGATAAAACCGAAACAGCTTTGGGTTACAGCTGCTAAAAAACACACCAAGAAATATTGATTTATTTTATGCGCTTCGAGTTGGTTGAAACCTGACTAAGCAGTCATCACCGTAGGCTCTATTTCATTGAGCTTTTTATTAACACACATTTTGCTTATAGCAAACATAGGTTACCAGTCAAAATACCATGTGATATATACTGCATTTAACTGGCCCCCCGCTGATTTCTTATTAGCAAAAAAAACTCTTTGCAGTATTTTCAATTGGGCAACTCTGTGACATTTGGGGCTCATCTTTCTACCACTCCAACGGCAACCCTTTAAAGGAACATTACAGAATTGGTTTTTGCTAACAAAACAGTTGCTGGCAGTGTAAGCACTTTATGTAATCCACCATATACATAAACTGACAAACCTGTAGAAGTTTGAGATCGATCGGCCATCTGGGTCACGAGAAAATAGTGAAAAACCGATTACACATTTGCATGAAATCATATAGATTCAACAAATGAATAAAACGCTTACTGAGCGATAAACTCCAATCGGAAAATGAGTTTATTCATTTTTCATCAAATATGGCATTTCAGACAGAAATATTTCAAGGGATGTTTTCTACTATCATCATCATTAGACTGTGTAAGTTTTATGTAAATCTGTGATCAAAAAGTATATTTTACATGTTTTTTCTTACCAATTTTGTAATGTTCCTTTAAGAGATGTCATAAGCGTTTAATGAAATACAATACCTGCACTGGAAATAATTGTGTTCTCCGCACACGGCTGGCCCGGTGTTGACTCGCGCGGCGCGGGCCCGAAACGACCGGGCGGCAATTTAGATCATTTTCCTGATCTGAAAAAACCCGACTCTTCAACTCTGGAATATTTATTCAAAATAAAGAGGTTTCTCGTTGTTAACCAGAGCTTCACGATAAGTCAAAATCCGGTAATTCCGGAGACAGGGAGGGCATTGTAGAAATTCGTGGCTTATGATTGTTCTGTTAGATTAGAAGCTCACTTAGGTATTTGAAATGACTTTCATCTTATCTCTGTTTAAACAAAATGCAGACGATCATCAGGTGGGTGTGCGTGAAGAGACAGCCAAAGGGCGTGCTTTTAACGTTGAAAATGTTTGCAGATTTACACATAACGTCAGAGGTATATAAAGATTGTTATGGTGGAAAACATCCCCTGAAATATCGTTGTCTGAAATATTGTTTTTTTTTTAGAAATTAGTAAAACAGTTAACTTTGATTTCGCGAGTACGAAATCCGATGTTTGAAAACAGTGAGGGTTTGGTTTTCACCATTTTTTGTGACCACGGGGACCGATTGGACTTAAACTTTCACATGTTGTTATTAATGAGTATGTTGGGTCACATAAAGAGCGAATAGATAGGTTGCAGTATGACGTAAATCGGCCATCTTTACGGGCAGTTTAGAACAAACAGTAGTGCGTTTCGTGTGAGAACGGCGTGCAACACGCGCGCATTTCACGCAACTCATTGCAGGATTGGTCAGTGAACAACGCAGCCGCATTAATAAGTTGAGCGTTTGACGCACCTGCAAGCCAAAATGCAATTTGCCCGTAAAGATGGCGTCTACTGGGAACTATCTATGGCCCTTTTCGAATCCACGGCTTCGGCTCCGGATTGGGCTTCAGGCCCAGTTTTCTTGTCTGAAGCCCTGACCGCAAAGAATGCGTTAGTTAAAATAATTGAGGGAGCCTAGCTAGCCTGAGCCGATTTTGGAGCCGAAGCCGTGAATTCGAAAAGGGCCTATACTGATTTTTGGCACTAGGCAGACGCACAAACGCGTGTGCATCACGACATCACCATCAGTCCCATTCAAAAAAGACGCGATATTCACTAAAATTTTGCCAACCAGTGGGGAAAGTGCGCACGCGCGGTGTTTGTTCAATTTACATGTTTCATAGGAAAGGGTCCATAGACCCTCCCCAGGAAGCAATTTTTTTTCGTACCAGACTTGAGACAGGGGGTCAACAGTGAAGGGATCCGGGAAAGCGCCCATACCTTATGCGTGTATGCATTGGCTCTAGTGTGGTACGGAAAAACAAATCGCCCCAGGAATATGTAAATAGCACATCGCCAGTGCGCTACTGCTATAATCGCGCCCGTTTGTGGGGCTGATGGTGGCGTGACGCATACGCGTTTGTTCGTACGTGAATGTAATTATCATATTTCTTGGGAAAGGCTATTTTACCATTGTGATCACGTGGTTTTACGACAAGATGGAGAAGAGGTAGAAGTGGATGTAGGAGCTCCAGCAGTGCCACACACAGATAAAGATTAAGACATCTCGCCAAGTTTACTTACTGAAACTAGAGGAAGCTACGCGTGAAGTGCATGCTTTTCAGCTTTCGTATAATTATAACAGTTCATAAAACATAACTTATTGATGACTCTGGGTGTGTGTGTGTGGGGTGGGGGGAGGGGGTTGAGATCAAATGACTTTTAAAAACAATTGAGTTTATTTTTAACAAAGAGGCAAAGTCATGATTTCACAGATATACCTTTATTTTGAATTAATCATTGGTTATGACTGATTATAACTTCATCGATCAATACGAGAAACACATTTTGTTGCTGTCAATGGCGAAAAATACCCACGGACAACATTATAAGCACGTGTTACTGTGGGTAGGTATACACCTTCAAACCGTGCACCTACAACAAGAGAGGACAATAGATCCTTAGTTGGGTGAAGGTCCCCAGTTGGAAAGTGTGCAAAAGAGCTGTTGCCAAAAATTTAAAATTACAAACAAAAGAGGGACAATAGGAGGTTCCCTGTTGCAGGTGTTTACACAGTGCGTGGACTTGTAAATTAAAGACAACTTTTCGCCATTTGTATTGACTCTTACATTAAAGTGACTGTCTTCTTGATCACAGCGAGTCTGTGGCCAGACATTGAATTATGAACTCTCCCACAATTACTGCACACACGCGCGCGCGATAATAGGCTAATGACGGTGCCCCTTTTGTCCTTTTACTTGTGATTTGACGGTCAAAGTGTGCAGGAACTCGGTGAGAGTTTATGTTTCCATGCCCAGCCAAAAGCAGACTATGATCATAACGACACAGCCCCTTTAAGTCATCTGAATTTTTCTTTCGATTTGTTCACCGTAATCTACTGAATCTATTTTCGTTTCATGTCCAACCCTTCCCCCATCAGATAAACACAACAACCCCAAAAGTTTAAACAAATATAGAAAATTAAGAGGGTGGAATTAAATACCTTATATCGAATCGTTATAAAACCATGACATTAATGTTTGCAATGATAAACAAATTGCACATTATTTAAAACAACATTTAAAGTAACTTCACGATCGATTATGAGACATAAATAGCGTAGATCACATCCTGCATGGTATCCAGACTCCCGAGACCCTGAACCCAATTTCATAGCACACTAAAATTGGGCTTTTCAGATAAAGGTTACCAGCCAAAATACAATGCCAGCGTTTGTATACTTTCCTGATTATTTATGCTAAGCAGAAATATTGTTAACAACTATTGTCTGCTAGAGCATTGCCATGAAATTGAGCACCAGGTCTCCCCATTCAACTCAATGGAATGAAACCGAGACAAGAAGGGCTATAGTCTGAACCCATTTTGGTGTATAGTGAGATAACGTCTTTTAAAGGGACATTACAGAATTGGTAAGAAAAAAACTTGTAAAATATACTTTTTGATCACAGATTTACATAAAACTTACACGGTCTAATGATGATGATAATAGAAAACATCCCTTGAAATATTTCTGTCTGAAATGCCATATTTGATGAGAAATGAATACACTAATTTTCCGATTGGAGTTTATCGCTCAGTGAGCGTTTTATTCATTTGTTGATTCTATATGATTTCATGCAAAATGTGTAATCGGTTTTTCACTATTTTCTCGTGACCCAGATGGCCGATCGATCTCAAACTTCTACAGGTTTGTCAGTTTATGTATATGGTGGATTACATAAAGTACTTACACTGCCAGCAACTGTTTTGTTAGCAAAACCAATTCTGTAATGTTCCTTTAAGACAGGAAACTATGACAGCTACAGCACGAACAAAATGTCCAATACAGTAAAATTCAACAAAACCAAATTTGTAAAACAACTTTTTTTTTATACCCACAGCTTTAATAATTTGATAAATGTTTTGCTTGCAAAATAATACAGGTTACAATGTTTTAGACCCCAATCGTAACAAATCACAAATTTCCCATGACAACGACATATAATCACAATAACTTGATGTACTCATCCGATTTAAAGAGGGGCTCCCAGGTCGAATTCAGATTTTTCCAATAGATAGAGTCCTTATGAAAATTTGGAAAAATTACAAGTCTCTAACCTCACGTTAAAACAGTTTAAAGTGCAACTGCGTTTGATACCCTTCAAGTGCACTTGTTGTCAAAATACAAAAACGTTCGAAGATGTCGCATTTCAAACATAGTCTGTACATTTTGTACAGAGAAATTTGAGTTTATTCCTGAATTTGTATTGTATTCAATTAAAACGGCATTGAATTTGACCTTTTGACTGGTGCGAAAATTCCTCTTGAGAATGCACAGACCCATTTGTTTGTGACGCCCGATGACGTCATGTTTCAATTTCGCTCTGAAAGAGTATAACATAAAGTGACATTTTACACCATTTAACGTGAAGTTAGAGACTTTTGTTAATTTTCCCCCTACTTTCATAAAGACCCTATCCCTTAAAAACTGAGTGCATCACAAAACTTAGTTCGACCTTGGAGCCCCTCTTTAAGGGCTTCGGCAGTGGCTATGGCTGGTCTTTTATAACAGCCAACGGTTAGCCGCAGCCAAAGTCCCTTTTTTCGGAGGTATATAGCCATTATTCCATTGAGCAAACAGTCGACCAACGCCACGCATTACACGTTACTTGTTCACACCACATTATTTTGTTTTTCCATTATTTCTTGCGAGTTCCTTTTTCATGCGAGCTGTTGCATCGTTCTAGCGTCACTTTTCACATTATATTTTTTACATAATACTCTTAGAGTACCCTTTCACATTTTAGTCAGC
This sequence comes from Pycnopodia helianthoides, assembly GCA_032158295.1. Taxonomy (NCBI): domain Eukaryota; kingdom Metazoa; phylum Echinodermata; class Asteroidea; order Forcipulatida; family Asteriidae; genus Pycnopodia; species Pycnopodia helianthoides. The sequence continues at coordinate 3,147,018 of CM063248.1, read as the reverse complement.
CGTGCGGAGTCAAACTGCTTGAGTTTACCAAATGCAGAGCAAAATACAAATAGAACTAAATAAATAAATAAATGCATAACTAAATGTTAAAACCGTTATTCAAAACCAACATACTATATTTACAGGAAAGTAGCTTCTATGGTAGATATAAACAGGAGTATAGTTTAACATTAATATTATATTTGCGTAATTAAAAAGGCAGTGTATTCGAACAATATTGAATAACCAGATAGAAGTTTTTTTCAGTTTATGTGCGAAGTGTAAGGTAAATATATATGCAGATGACATAATCATGACGTAAGACACATTTCACGATGCCAATTTGCGGATTCCTAATTGGTCAAGGAAACTCACCATAATAAACTCTATCCTGATTAAAAACACATTAATGTTGTCCAGCTGTACGCATTATTGAGTATATTCTTACATGGGCGCCGTTTACTACAATTTACCACATGGTGAAATCATGTTATAGAGTGCCTGACATAGAGTCCCAGCCAAGGCGTCTAGCCGATCACCGTCTGCATTCGTATTTAGCCTGAGGATAGAGCTTCGAAGAACACAATTATGCCGATAAATTTTAGTAATAATGCTGTTCTGACGACTTCAGTGGCGTAACTAGACATTTTCATTTGGGGGGGGGGGGGTGGGGTGGGGAAGGGAGCAAAGAAATAAATGGGGGAGGCTTTTATACTTAGCCAAGATGAATCCTTTGCAAGAGGTGCTAGACTTGGGCCTACAATGTTAATTGTATTAGTCAATGTACTGAACCATACATTATGCATTGTCAATATGTATACCTCTTTTAGTGACGAAAAATATTGTTTAGTCTCAAAAAACAAACAAATCACATTATTTGATGGGTTTTTTGGGGGGTGGCAAGGGGTGCAAGGGTTCTGAAGGGGACGCTCAAGTGCCCCTCCCCAATCTGGTTACGTCACTGCTGGCTTGAATCGCCATAGCCGAGGATAAAGATTTTGACAATTTTTTCTCTCACAATGCCAGCCTCAGACAAGTTATTCAATATTTGGCTTTTTGATAGAGAGAGTCACACTACAAAAGGCACCAAATAGTCTGGTTCCGTTCTATGAAAACCAGTGTACACGGGGAACGCAGCATTGTATATTGTCACCAAAAGGTATACTGGTCGCCATCCAGAGTTCATAATATCCGCCACCTAAGACACAAAGAATTTTGAGGTTTGATTTGGAAATAGTGTGACGTCATGAACGAAATAAGACCCTTGGCTCCAAACGTGGCTATACTTCAATACTGCATCTGCAGCCAACGGCTATCGGTCATGGCTTATCTTACGTATTGATTAAAACTCAATTGGATTTGGTTTCAAAACCAATGAAAGGAGATTTTCAAAAAACTCATGCTTCTGCACGAGTGTTGGAGTCTCATGTTTCTTGGAGTTTGGTTCAGTCAAGTTTACACCAAATTAAAGGATAACTGAATGTGATGAGCATAATCATAGGTTGACTTCAAGGAGAGTCCTGTTCACGTGCGCGATTCCTCTGTAGTGAGCCTGTCGATGCTCTTCATCGCGCTTCGGAGTGACCCATTGGTCGTCTTCATGGAGCTACAGGTGGTGAAGATGGCGCGCCGGTCCCTCCTCCCAGCCTCGCCTTGAGATGACGGGCTCTCGTGGCATCGTGGTCCGCAGGAGAGGGAGAAGGCCTCGGCAAAAGCTCGTCTATACCGGGAGTTGGCCACGTTGTAGATGATAGGGTTAATGGCGGAGTTACAGTAGGACAGGATATGGCAGAAGAGCAGGAAAGCTTCGTACTGCTTGTTGGAGGAGTATTGCAAGTTCCCGGTCAGTCGCTTGATAAACCAGTAGAGAGACAGTGTTTGCAGCGGGGCCATCAAGACGAAGAAGATGACACCGTTGATAACGAGCATCCTTGCGATTTGGTTACGGACCTCGAGGTTCTTACGGACCCCGGCAGCCTGGCGTCCAATCACCCCCAGACGGTCATTCATGGCCCGCATGACGCGAACGAAGAGCACGCTGTTGACTGCCATGGCCACGAAGAACGGGAACGTCTGTATGAAACTGGCGTACCTCACTATATTCTCTGATGTCGGCACGTAGGAAGTCATCGTTCTCGGCATGGTTAGCTCGAGCTCTAGCGTCGGCCATATCATGCAGTAGATGAAAGTTTGGCTCTGGGAGGGCACTGTGGTACCGGCGAGAATAGCCGCCACCACCCACGACATGGCGACTAGTTTGGATGCATTCCACGGGTCGGCATTGCCCACGAACACCTTCATGGGACGGCACACGGCGTAGAACCTCTCGAATGCAACAGCCGTCACCAGGAATTCACTGGTGAAGAACCCGATGTAACTCATGACGTATATGAAGATGAAGACGCCGAAGTTGATGTTACCCTGATCTCTGGAGAGCGGCGAGCTGACGAAGTGGGCTATCTCTTGGCCCAAGGACGCACCGAGGAAAAGAATGTCCGCGAAGGCAAGACTGACCAGGTAGACATTGACCACGGTCCTCATGCGATGGACACGGGCCACGACGAAGAGGAAGGCAATATTGGTCAGCAAACCCACCGCCATGATGACCGGTAAAATGTAAGTATTGACGATTTTCTCCAGGGGGGTGTAGACATAGAGCTCCACTTGTTCCTCCGAGTCGACGACGACGAGCGTGTCGCACGGTGAGTCGTAGGTCCCGTTCATCATCCCGTGCTGGATGAAGTGACCTGTGCCATTTATGACTGTCCAGTTGAAAAACCGATACGCCAGATCCATTGTGATGCTGTGTCAATCTTAGAGTTACATGAGTAGAATTTCAAGTCAGTGTTTGTCCTTCTCATACAATGTAGTCTGGAAGAAACAACTGTTTCGAAACCCGCGCGGGAAAATCAATGATATACAACAATATTGCGTTTAGTCAGTCACCGTTTTCCTTCTTCCCTTTCTTCAAAGTATACAACTGTCATCACATCGTCTTGCAGTCAGTAATGCCTCCATCGGTTTTTCGATTGATAAAAACACAGTTCACCATCTCCTTGTCTGTGTCCATTCCTCGCCCTCTGAATTCGACCGTTGGAGAGCGAACAAAAATTGACCTTATCAAAAATGCTCACGGCGTTTTCGGCGCCGAAAAACAGGACTTTGGTTACCCTAAAACGAACCTGAAGTACTGGCGAAGTGAGCTGACCAAATCATCCGCAGACGTGAGCGTTTAAATGCAGCAGTGTTGCCAGTACACACACACCCCCCATTCACCGAAGATGAGTTTCCGTCAATCTATCAGGCGTGCCCCGTACATAAAACGGTCCGGTAAATATTGAAAAAAGAGCAACTTGTTCCCTTTTTTTGTTAAAGGACCCCGGCTTGTCGGAAGATCTCTAGTAGACGAGACTCGCTGACGGTCCGGTGGTTATATCTTGTCTCTATAATCATATGCAAAACGTCACAGCTTCGCTCCCCGTCATCCTCTTGCGGCTGATTGGCTATCGGACTGAAAAAAGTCACTGCGATTTTTTAATTATTCAGTTCGCCACGACGCCTTGGTATTACTGAACCCGTAACCAGAACGCACATGGTGTGATAATGGAACGATACAGTGCACACCTCAAGGAAATCAACACGGTAATTTCCTCATTGAAAACAAACAGCGACTGCGTTGAAATGTAAGTGTAGTTGCAAAGAAAGAAAGCAAGAGAGTAAAAAAAAAACGGTGGGAATTTGTGTCAACCGGTTTGATCAGATGAACCAATTCAGACGTCATCTTTACACAGTCGCAAAGTGTGGGCCTATACGTGATTGTGTTCTGCTTCAAGCTAAATTGTTAATACCTTCGTTTAATCCATGTATCCTCCTAAGTCAACACTTACCGTACTACGACCATAACATGACGCGCATACGAGTCAACATAATTCTCCAATGCAAACAAGTGCTATCGTATTATGATCCCACTATTGGGGACAAACAAAAAACTGGAAAAAAACTACAACTGCAATTTCGTCATCTTGTTTCGTGTCTTTTTTTTCTACCTTTTCAGTTCATTCCAGCACTTAGTCCGTGAATGCTAAGAATTAATATGGTTACAAACTAAAGTACACACCAAAAAGTGTACTAAAAATTGAAATCTTTTAATTTTGGGACAACAAAAGCGAGTACAGAGCGCGATGACAAGCGGCACATTTGAGGAAGTTAAAGTAAAGTTACATCGATCATGATCACAGTTTTGTAAGGCCTCGAGACGCAGTCGTGAAGAGGAGATTTGTTTTAACCCACTCACAATCAAATCCTTACGAATCACCAAAACTCTCATCCCAGTAAACTGAATTTCAGATATGGTTGTCTCCTTCATATTGTTGCTCCTTCTGCATCTTGAGGAAGTCTCAGTTGCCTCGGTGATGCAACCAGAGTGCTCTAAAGACCCCGGGGAGGCAGTGAGAACCGCGCACGGGGAACAAGTTCAAACCGGAAAGAATTGGTGGGGTCACATTGCTACATTATAGAATCCATCACCCCTCATAGCCGGTATCTTTCAACATTGTTCCTCTCGCTGGCGTTAACTGGTTTTGAGTGGTCGTCTGTGTTTAGCAAATACCTCGCACTGCTTATTGTTTCTTCGACATGAGTCTTGCATCTGTAAATTTACGGTAAATATTTGTGTTTATAAACAAACTATTACAGAGGCTGGGAGACAGTCTTATTTGACATTTTATTCCAAGTCAGCAAGAAAATATATTAGTATAGGACTATTACAGTATAAGTTCCGAAGTAAGATACATTTTTATTGAATTTTGAAGGAGTAAATCAATTTCGATCTTCTCTTTTTCCTTCAATAAGCACGCCCTGACAACCTACATGTAAAAGAATCCATCCAAATTCGAGCGTGGTCACGTACTCGAGAAAACGCCACATAACGGCTTATGATTCTCGCGTGGTTTTATGCACGTTCCGGTTACGCGTGCTTCTTTCAATTTGACAAAATACAGGGGGACAATTTTCTCACAAGAGACAGTATTTTAGACCAAATTATGTCTCAAGATCTTGCCCTTGTGTATGTACAATTTGGTTTCTCTCCGAGATCGCAGAACAGATGCAGGAAAATTCAAAGATTCTGACGTGTTCAGTCAGTGATGGTTACCCCCAGACGATAAAATCTTAATGTGCAATATCATCAACTTCTCAGAATTAGTGCAATCTTTCTGAAATTAAGTGCAAGACAAACAGATACAAACATTAACAAATACTATGTATTTCTTCAGTACTTTGAACCCCAAAAGTAATTTCTCACTTTGATTATTTTAATTAAATTTTATCTTGATGTTATCTATAATTTTTTTAATTTTTTTATCTGTAACTACATTAGTAATTGTGTGTAGCCTACATCTCTTATAGGTTTATTACTATAATTATCCTCAAACTGTAAACACTGTTGCAAGATTCGGCCTCTGGGCTACAAATACATTTTTTTTGTAAATCGGGAAATAAACAAGAAAAAGAAAGATGAGGTCTACCTCAATAGGTCTAAGTTTTCAAATTCAAGTAGTCAATTTTTTTTTCATCACCAACATGCCTTAACGATTACTTACGTGGATGCATTATGTGGTGGTAAAAAAGAACAAATTTTAAACAGTTATACAATTTAAAAACACACACAAATATTTAGTGTTATACATGCATGGCGTCATGCGACCCAGATAATGTTTGCCTGATCATATTTTTGTTTTTAACACATTGACTCCCCTTCTTTAAAAAGTCAAGATTACTGTGAGGGAAAAAAAGGCTAGAAGCACATAACGGCAGCGCATCCATTGACCTTTTGTAAAATGGCGGTGTTAACCCCCTTCGGGAGGCGCAAAATGGTCTGACAGTGTCCTTCGTTACGAGTGGCGCTAACATCACATCTTCCATCACCCATTATCGTGCATCATCTCCACAAGTCAGCCCCACACGACCGTGGCCTCCCCTCCTCAAGGTGCGGTGAACAACAAGTGCATGCCAGTGAACCATTAGGGATAAGCCACTTGTCACGTTGAAATAATTTGTGGCTTCTTGTGCAAAAGCTGTGGTTTAAAAAAAAAGAAGAAAAAAAGTGGTGTGATGTTATAGGGTCCGTGTATATTTGTTAAATAAAATCCTTGGAGATGCACCTTTCTGTCCCATTTCACCCTATATCAATTTCAGATGTGCCATCTTAAAGGGTGTTTTTGGTGCCTTTTGTATTTTATGCTATTGCAAATTCCCATCTTCATGCGCGAAAGTGTGATGTCATGTCAGGCAAAAATTTCAATGTTGCAATTAGTTTATGCACAAAAAGTGGACAGAATTTAGGATAATTCGCTGTCGTAAACCCTTTTTTTTAAACTATACATTACTTCAGAGGGAGTCGTTTCTCACAATACTATCAGCAGCTCTCAGGTGCTCCTTACCGAGTAAGTTTTTATGGCAACGTATTTTTGAGTTATAATAACAAAATTTGTCTTTTAAGCAGGCTCTATGCTAAAGTTCAACTTTTTTTTGTATTCGGCTCTTTTTATTATTAACAAAGTAGGTTAACGAACTGAGACACTTTTGTTTTCTTTTTACTCTTCAACTTGTCATGGCTACTTAGATTGAACGTTGAGTGTTTTTTTTTCCTTCATATTTTCTGTTCCTTCCTATACAAAAAGTAGGCATCAGCATAGAGCTTTCATGGATTGAGCAATGCTAATTTCGCGTTTGGAGTGCACCACTTGTGTTTCTGCTTTGTAGCGATGCCTGTGTATCATCACTGATCACATCAAGTGATATGTCGAGATTGCATTCAGTTGACTACAGGGAACCACTTGACTAAGCTTCCCTTTAATGTGACAAACAACAAGGGCTGGTCCTCCTCGATGTACTTTTTTCCCCCTCATCATTTGCCATTGCCAGCCCTGTCTTTCTAGCCATCAAGAGACTTCACTCCATCCCCGTGCCGTATCCCACGAGAGATGCGCATCAGTCAACAAGTATAGTGACGTGACAGAGGGGTGGGCTGAATGACAAGGACTCTTGTGTGCATCTAAGATTGATCAAGAGGGTACCTGCTAGCGAGGTTTAGATATAGACATTGCTCTAAACCCTAAAATCTTGAAGAAGAAGAAGAGAGAGAAAAAAAGTTGGACTGAAGTGGAGTAGAGTTGTGTCAATGGGGGGAACATCAGCAGGGAAAGCGTGCGGATATCAAGGCCGTTGAAAGATGCGCTTTTGCAAATAATCGGAGATACCGTCACAACGCAGGTCTTTTCATTTGATTAAGGACGACTCGATGAAAGGAGTTGTACGGGAAATTAACCGTTACCCCCTTTTTTGCAATTTATTTATTGCGAATAAGGTATTGACTCCCGCTATTTTCAGAACATGCATGGTCGACTAATGTGCTTTTAGGTCGCGTCCGAATTGGCGGCTAAGGCTTATTGAAAGCCGCGTCATCATACGTCGACGTAAAGGACACCCTTAGCAACAGGTCGTAGCCGTAAGAAGCAACTATAAATAAATAGTAAACTTGCGGGTTCAACCATGTGTAAATCTCTTTTGAAAAGAGCCGGTGCAGGGTCTTGACGTTTCGAACAGTATGCTTTGCTCAAGAAATACATTGCCATGAAAAATTACATTCTCCTGAAGACGAGCAGAGTATACTCGGGACCACACCGGCTCTTTTCAAAGCCAACACTCCCACAAAAGAGATTTACACATGGTTGTACCCACAAGTTTACTAATTATTTATAGTTTCTTCTTAATTTTCCACACCATGCAAAGCTTCAAACAATACTTAGTCGTAGCCGTAGTATAAATAGCCGCCAATTTGGGTATGGCCTGTAGCAAGGCACATGCGTGACGTCAGGACACTGTAAATCGTGTAAATGTCACGAAGAAAGTAGTTTAGCAGGACAATATTGTACGTGGGCCTAATTGGGTTAGACATTGTTCTTGTAGGGTAAATAAGCATACTAGACATTCATAAAGACTACCACGTGACTGTAATTATAAATTGGTCATGACGACGGATTTCTTTGACGAAATTTGGAATCCGCAAACGAACATGACGCACGAGTTGGTCATGACGATGAATTTATTTGACGAAAAGGGCATCCGTAAACGGACTATACACGAAGTGCTTTACATAAAGAGAACCACAGCCATGCACGGTCAGTGTCTTTAAAGTCAGGAGCGTATGGAGACTCCCTGGTTAAGGGAGCAGAGGGTCGATTTGCCCTCAATTTTACACAGATTTAAAACAAAAGTACTAATTTATAAAATACTGGGTACAAAGATGTTTTTTGCTTTTTCCTTCTTTAAAGTTTCTATTCGGAATTTTCCCTACTGTTTTGCCCGAATTTGGGAGGGCGGTTGCCCCACCCCCTTCCCCGCTGTGTCGTACTCGTAGGCCCCTATACGCTTTGTTTTTATTGTTGATATTGTGAAAGTCATGACGGCAAGAAATGCTGCTCTAGGGCTTGTCTCGACCATTTCAGAAAGTCAGTTATGGGGGTTAATTAAAACATGTAATGAGGACCGTTTTTTTAAAAAGTGGGTTAAATATTACTCCAACCAAACCGCGAGCCTGCTATTTGATAGGATGTCTGCACGGGATTTGGGGGTTACAGTGCATCCTTTACATTGCTGGCACCACTCATGATACCTGTGTGCGGCTGCAATCATGAATATTGATACAGAGAAGGCACCAGACTACTCATACAGCCTCAGTTTGGTTAAAGGAACATTACAGAATTGGTAAGAAAAAAACTTGTAGAATATACTTTTTGATCACAGATTTACATAAAACTTACACGGTCTAATGATGATGATAGTAGAAAACATCCCTCGAAATATTTCTGTCTGAAATGCCATATTTGATGAGAAATGAATAAACTAATTTTCCGTTTGGAGTTTATCGCTCAGTGAGCGTTTTATTCATATGTTGAATCTATATGATTTCGTGCAAATGTGTAATCTGTTTTTCACTATTTTCTCGTGACCCAGATGGCCCGATCTCAAACTTCTACAGGTTTGTCAGTTTATGTATATGGTGGATTACATAAAGTGCTTACACTGCCAGCAACTGTTTTGTTAGCAAAAAACAATTCTGTAATGTTCCTTTAAAGGTGCTCATTTGGTGAGTACTCCAGAAAAGTAAAGACCCGACAAAACTTACTTGGTGAGGCGCACTGCGGCTGTTGATGGTATAAACTATTTTGAGAAAGGATTCCCTTCGAAGTAATTTCGGTTTGGATAATTTTTCACCCCAAAACATTTGAATCTAAGAAACGATTCACGCATGAATCGTTCTTCAGATTTCTGAGGGTTGGTGTCCGCTCGCGAACGCTGGTACCCGCTGTCGCCTCGCTATAAACGTGGATGGGTGGGCGGTGTTCGTGTGACAGATTGTTGCTGTTTTCTCAGCAAGTAGACACTGTATTCAGCTGAAACTTTCACATGTGACTTCTGTTGTATCTTTCTATAAATTTGTGCCTATCAATCAGCATTACGTTGACACAAAACCAATCCGATGACCCTAACCTTGGTTTGAATGGGGAAAAAACAAATGCTGCTAAATGACAAAGGTACGAATGTTGGGGCGCTTGGGTGTGAATTAAGATGGTTGCCATACACACACGGTTTAGTTTGCCACACCTCGCAGAAACACAGGCCTATAGTTCACGAAGACGTCTTGGCCAAAGACCGGGGATGCGGCTGCGCTATGTGGAACTTTAAAAAAATCAACCCCCGGGCGCAACGACGCGGCGACGACAGCGATAAACTAAGATAGTCTCACATGGTCTCACCTTGTCCGCTGATGAATACAAATCGTATACCTGTATTCGGGTGAGGATACGAACAAACACGTGGACAGTGTAGGTCCGTGCGTTTGACCTAGTTGATCTGCCAAAGTGTGATGGAGATCGATCACATTTTGCTATGGGAATAGGAAGCTATCAACTTTCAAATTATAGGTATTGACCCAAAAACATGATCATAATATGGCAGGTAAGTTATTAAAACTGAGAGAACATTCTATAGGCAGCTTCTGCGGAAATTGGACAACATCTTTATTGAAAAGGACCTGACAGTGATTTACAAACTGCGAGTTTTTTGATGTACGCGTCGGTCACCTTAGCCTTTTGTCAAGGCCTTCGTGGCTTGGAAAGCTTTGTAGAGCAGCGAGCGACTGGAAGGGGAGACCATGCGCGCTAGTCGAGTGGCGAAGCGGTCACCTTGGCACAGAGGTAAATTTCTAGATAGTGCGGCGGTCGATCTGTTGAACTTCACAGGATCAATCTCTCAAACAGAGGTGCTTCTAAAGGGTATAACAGACCCGCGGACGACCTTAGCAACGAATGAAACACAAAATGATCCGGCAAAATAGTCAGTGGCCAAGCAAACGCTTGATCCGCCCCTGAAATTTCAAATGAGTTATCTTTGTGGTCAAATTTATTCCTCAATGATAATTCGAGATACTCAAAAATAAGTATACGGCTTACGCTCTTATTTTTTGTTATCACGATGTGTTCATTTTAAAGTGTTTATTTTAAAAACACTGCAAACCAACCGCTGCAAAAGCATCTCGCTCGCGCGAGCAAACGAAAACAAAACAGAAACAAAAGTTTGCCACGGGCAAGACGACAGAATAAGAATGCATAATGTAATGTAAGCGCCCTCTAGGCCGGCTGCGATCAAGTCACCAACCAAAAACAAGAAACCCAGCAAGACTACGCGTAGTCTTGCTGCGGACGGGCAAATTCTTGTTTCGTCTATTGATTCCTTACGCGATAAACCTCGCAGAGAAAAAGCAAATCCCCTCGTAGATCCCACGGCGCACTGTCGGGAAACAAACTTTCTAATCATTCTGTAAACCGGAGGTGAAATTTATGCAGAGATATAAAGATCACTGCTAGTTTGTGTTCTTCGGGGATTTTTCTCTCTCAAAATGCCATGTTTTTTTTTCAACAATTCGACCCTTCTGATTGTATGTTGTTATATTTGCAACATAACTACTAATTGCCAGCCGAAGGGGGCAGTGCATGGATCCCCAAACTAGTCACCTTATGAGGGAGGTCATAAAAGAGCAGAACAATAATGTCAACGGACGGGAAACGGGAAGACCCGGTCTAGATGCAGACCGTACGCAGCATGATATCTTTGTTGACAACATTGGGGTGACGTTGGTAAACGCTGGAACATGCAGCATGAGGGCGGGAAGACTTCGTAAGAAAATAAATCGACTGAATGCCTTTGGTCAACTCGAACTTGCCGAAAACTTTATATTTATCTTACTTTTTTTTTCTCTCTCTTTTTTTTTTTGGGGGGGGGGTAAGATTTACAAATATCACGAGCGGGTTGGTTGCACCCAAAAAATGTGATCATTCAAAAAATATGTATTTGGTATAAAAAGTTATTTACATTGGCTTTTGTTTCTAAATCCCTATCCTATTTGGGTCACAAGTATTATCCAAACTCCGTGTGTGTGGACAGCAGGCCTGGGCCCAATTTCATAGAGCTGCTTAAGCACAAAAAGTTGCTAAGCAAAACAAAATTATGCTCACCAGAATAAGGTTACCAATACCAGCCAAACTACCATGTCACATGTACAAATTGTGACTGGTGTCCTGCTGATTTCTGCTTAGCAAAAAACTGTTAAGCGATCATTTCTGCTTAAAGGCCCTGTACACTATTGGTAAGATCGAAAAACACAATGCTCACAGATTTACACATAACTTACATGATTTAAAGTAAGCAATGGTAGAAAGGGTTCCTTAAAATATTTCTGCCTAAAATGCTATCGTTTCTGAGAAACGAGTAAAACAATAGTAATTATCGCGCGCGATAATTTGAAAAAACAGAAAACACATAAGATCTCTTTTCACTATTTTCTCGTGACCCCGATGACCAATTGAGCTCAAACTTTCACAGGTTTGTTTGTTCATGCATATGTTTAATCACACAAAATGTGGACATTGATTTTGAGCTGTTACCAAAAGTGTACAATACCTTTAAGCAGCTCTATGAAATTGGGCCCTGTAGTGACGTCCGAAATGTCGTTGCAACCATCCCGCTATTGTGTGCGTGTGCGCAGAAACATTACCCAATGTCACGTGCTATATTTCGAACCACACAATCATAGGCCCTTTTCGAATCCACGGCTTCGGCTCCGGATTGGGCTTCAGGCCCAGTTTTCTTGTCTGAAACCCTGACCGCAAAGCATGCGTAAGTTAAAATAATTGAGGGAGCCTAGCTAGCCTGAGCCGATTTGGAGCCGAAGCCGGTCATTTCGAAAAGGGCCATAGCCAAGGCTTTGCTACATCCTAGAGGGGTCGAAGGTCGGGATTTCAATAAGTTAAAAGGGCTCAGTAAAAAACAACACTCTACTTTTTGAAAACTGCAACCCACTGAGCCCGCTGTCCCACAGAGGGTTAAAGTTTGTGTCACTTAAAAGAGGCTCAACTCGTCACATGATAATTAAAGAAGAACAAAACACTTTTTAAAAATTGCGAAAAGCTTAAGCAGAATCAACACGTCATCAATTTCCAATTTCCCCCTCTGATAAAGTAAACCAATTCACCGCTTCATAAACGAACACCTCGTTATTTCCTGAACACTGAGAAAACCAACTCAGTGGTGACTGAGAGATTCCGAATTTGCCCGCCCGGGGGCCGAACTCGCAGTATCGATTCTGTAGTGTGGCGCTGTTCCCGGTCTGACTCGGCAGGACTTGCCCCCTAGCTAAAACGTGGATGTCGATTTCAGTTTGACGGAGATAAAAATGGGGAGCCGTGGTGACTCGAAACTGTATTCGGTTATAGCCTGCGTATAGGGTCGAAATTAGATTATGGTGGAGTAATGTGGGGCAATTTTGTCAGATCTGAAATTATCGCAAACTTATTATCTGAAAGGAATTTTAAAGGCCCTGTACACTATTAGTAAGATCGAAAAACACAATGTTCACAGATTCACACATAACTTACATGATTTAAAGTAAGTAATGGTAGAAAGGGTTCCTTAAAATATTTCTGCCTAAAATGCTATCGTTTCTGAGAAACGAGTAAAACAATAGTAATTATCGCGCGCGATAATTTTGAAAAAACAGAAAACACATAAGATCTCTTTTCACTATTTTCTCGTGACCTCGATGACCAATTGAGCTCAAACTTTCACAGGTTTGTTTGTTCATGCATATGTTTAATCACACAAAATGTGGGCACTGATTTTGAGCTGTTACAAAAAGTGTACGATACCTTTAATAGTCGGCAGACGTTCGGGATCGAAGCCAAGACAGTTATTTTGTGGCTCCATAAATTATAGAACATTACAGTTATGGCAATTAAAATGTGATTTGCATTGGAAAAGTAATACGTCTAGGCCTATTTAGATTCGGAAGAAGAAGAAAGACAAAATTAAAATAGGTATTTGAAAGTTTTAACCGCTTCGTGGAACGAAGCCATTTTCTGTTTTATTCTTATTCTTTGCCGCCATTATCAGTGGGGGGGGGGGGGGGCGACAAAGACGCACTTATAGGGGCTTTCGTGTAGGCCTATCTCATCATTTATCTGTGCATTTCTATATAAACAACTTGGGGGAAGGGTTCTGAGTGGTTACGCCACCGACCATAAACGTACACAAAGGTAATGAGGTCGAATAAACAACATATACAAAATCAAAGCATTAAAAAAAACCTAAAAACACAAAAAGACTACCACAATCAAGGCATATGTAATTTACAAAACAACCCTAGAATGTCATGGCCAGGACCCATCACTGTGCTCGATAGCCTGTCGAAACCATTTACACAAAGAGACATACTAGCATTATAAAAACATACCCAATTACAATAAACAAAAAATGTGCAAACAATCAGAACACGATTCGATAAAAATAAAAGACAATTTATTTAAAATATAACTTTTAGGTTAAGCTAAGAACAAGAACAGTATGTTATTTAAAAAAAAAACCATCAGATAACAACTAATTCAACCGAATAGATCAATAAAATCAATACATCAACAAATAAAATATTAAATCAATGAAAAGGAAAATTTTCCATGAGATGAACAAGTCTGAGAAGCTGATATTCCTTGCCATTTTGTCGATTTCTGTTTGAAAAACATCCGAAACAACTATTTCAGTCTGCATGCATTAAAGCACACAACATAAAGACCATGTATCTGCACTGTATGTGACCCAACATAAAAATATATACATGAAATAAAAAGTGAAAGATGTGAAAGTTTAAGCTCAATGATTAAATCGGTCATCGCAGTTACATGAAAATGGTGAAAACCCTCTTTTATGTTTTCACTGTTTTCAAACATCGGATTTTATCACCGTGGTAAATATTTGTTTTACTCATTTCCTAAAAACTATAGCATTTCAAGCAAAACTATTTCAAGGGAAGTTTTCCACCATGACCATCTTTATACCATGTAAGTAATGTGCAAATCTGTGAACATTTATATTTTCAACCTTACCAATGTTGTACACACCCTTTAAGTTACTAGTATGAATCATGAATGTTTTTATTCCGGATTATTTACATAATTACAGGCTAGCTTACGGCGAAGGCCAAATTTTTACCAATAGAAGCTAAATTTCATTAATTCATAATTGCCGTTGATGTTACACTGATAAAAAAAAATGAATACTAATGATGTATGGTTAATTCCCCGCTCAATTACTCAAATAACGACATAAAATATGCATTGAGCAAGCACACAAAAAAAACTTTGTCATAATGATTTATGTTTCTATAGCGACCGCAACCATTTATCGAGGAGTCTTCATAAATACAAACGTGTAGTTCATGCTCAATAGTCTTCTTGCATTTCTAAGCAGAACAATATACACGTTCTAAATGTGAGCGTTCGGAGTGGAATTCAAGATGGCGAACAGACAGCACAACGGGAAAATGGAGCGAGACTTTTCGGCTTCGTCTTCAGTGGACGATGAAAGCTACGACATGGAAGCTCTCAAAGCTGAGCTCGATAAGGAGAAAGATATATAGTAAGATACTAGTTTATGTTGTGTTTTACTTGCAATTCGAATTCGATTTTGTGATTTAAATTATGTGGCAAAAGTCGGAAAAATTTCCGTATCCTGCTAGCACTGTACTGACGCGACGGAGGAGTCAACCTCAATGAACCTGGGCTACGTATCCTGCCAGCTAGTTGCGATAATCGTAACCCTCCATCCTCCGACGGTCGGAGACGGAGGGTTACCCTCGGTCTCCGACCGTCGGGAGGGTTACCCTCCGGTCTCCGACCGTCGGGAGGATGGAGGGGTTTACGATTATCGCAACTACTGCCAGCATGCACTTGCAGTGCCAACCACTTTTTCATTCGTCGTGGTAAATAGTAATCTAGTTTACTCAAAATGAGATATTCCTTTCAATAAAAAATGAATGAAAAAGTGGTGGCAGGATATGGACATTTTTCCCAAAACTCTAACATTCAAAAATTGAAAAGGGAGTGAAGCAAATCATCGCATTCCAGCATTCGCTGGCTTCTAGTTCTAAATTCACGAATTAAATGAATAGCTCATGCGATGTCGTCTTCGTTTTCATGGAAGGATGGGCATGTCAACATGCGTTGAAAGACTATTTCGAGATGCATTTGAAAAGGTGTTAAATTTGAAACTGAAAGCTCTGCAGTATCAAAACTTGCTCAGAGTTTAAATGCCCTATGTGTTTTTCTAAGCCAAGTAACAAGTTAAAGTCCATATCAACACATGACATTATAGAATACAAACAAATACCATGGTACCATAACAGTTACATCGAGTAATTATTTTTTTAAAAATTAACACTGTTTGGTTTTAACTTTTAGTCAACCTCCATGGTCAAACATGCCTGTCTCTTCGTGAAAATTCAAAATCATGAAGACTACTTTTTCGCTCATCTATCTAGCAGTTTTATAGTGTTTACATAGTTAGTAAATAAGAGCAAACATGTCACATGATCAGGTCTATGCTGACCATTGAGGTTTCTTCCTTCCTCCATGTGCTGACCATTCGGTCTCTACTCCCTGAAAATGCAAATTTGACTTGAC
The DNA here is from genome assembly GCA_032158295.1 of Pycnopodia helianthoides. Classification (NCBI taxonomy): domain Eukaryota; kingdom Metazoa; phylum Echinodermata; class Asteroidea; order Forcipulatida; family Asteriidae; genus Pycnopodia; species Pycnopodia helianthoides. The sequence goes on along the minus strand of CM063248.1, from coordinate 3,130,969 downwards.
CTACTTGCCTGTCCATTTTTTATGATCAGTGTATTTTCCACATGTTTGGGGATGCCTGTCTGTCTATTCGTGACAATGCAAAATGCAATTACTTAGAATACATGAATGCCCACTTATGTTCAAGTTATTGTAATGAAGAAATTAAGCACAATTTTAATTTTAAGTAGTAATTCAGTATGTCTTAAAGGAACATTACAGAATTAGTTTTTGCAAACAAAACAGTTGCTGACAGTGTAAGCACTTTATGTAATCCACCATATACATAAACTGACAAACCTGTAGAGGTTTGAGATCGATCGGCCATCTGGGTCTCGAGAAAATAGTGAAAAACCGATTACACATTTGCATGAAATCATATAGCCTAGATTCAACAAATGAATAAAACGCTCACTGAGCGATAAACTCCAATCGGAAAATTAGTTTATTCATTTCTCATCAAATATGGCATTTCAGACAGAAATATTTCAAGGGATGTTTTCTGCTATCATCATATTAGACCGTGTAAGTTTTATGTAAATCTGTGATCAAAAAGTATATTTTACAAGTTTTTTCTTACCAATTCTGTAATGTTCCTTTAAAAACATGATTTTTGCCGTCTCTTTGTGAAAATGGTGACAATGCGTTCATTCATTTCAGCATCTCATTGATTAGCCCAGGTTGGTCTCCTCCGTTGCACTCTTTATTGCAGTGCAACGGAGACTGGCGTCCTAGCTACCAGGGCTACTTGTTGGTTTGATAGTTATATTAGAAGTACTAAAATACTAGTACTTAAAAAAGAAAAATGAGATATCGCTAACCTCACAAGGCCGAATGGCCACTTCAAGGTGAGGGCTATACAACTGATTTGTGCTGTTGACCCAAATCAACTGACTTAGGACTAGTCCGAGGCAATGCTAGGAGATAGGACTAGTCTTAAGTAACTTGTCTTAACTTAAGACTAGTCCTATCTCTTAGCATTGCCTAGGACTAGCCCTAAGTTGGGAAGAGTTTTGTGAAATCGACCCCTGGGGCACATTGCCACCTACTTCTGGGGCTGAAACAGGGTTACCCCTTCACAGTCCATAAGGATGTAGGCACGGGTATTATCCACTACACATGTAGGACTCTATTAGAAGCCTGGCTGGTAGAGCAGAATGCACTTAAATAGTTATACCTTCCCAACTTTTTACGAAGCAATTATGGAATTGCCTTGCTCAAGGGCACAAGTGTCATGACTGGGATTCAAACCCACACTACCCTAGGCATAGCATTGTAGCCTATATTTTGGTTGTCCCACTGAACATGCACAGTAACTGGTTTTGGAGAATTTCTGACTTTATTTCCCTTCAAAAATTCTCAGGAGTCACCAGTCCCCATTTATTGTATTCAAAGTAAAAAGACAAATCAATAATTCACCAGTAAACAGTATAGCGCCCTCTTTGAAGTTTATGTAAACAACTAGCCAAAAACTAATAAGGTAATTAAATTCACGAAATTTTCCAACACGGTTTCGTAGCTAAGTGGTCCACAGTACTGCCCTTCACAGGCAGCATTGCGCGATTGAGTCAGGATGGCTTTTTCAATTTTTGTTTTCACACCAAAAAAGTAAGATTAAGAATATTTCTCTTTTTTATTATTAAAATTTGACTTCTACAATTTAAGCTACATTTAATTGGATCAAGGTTTTAGCTAGGATTTGGTAAAAGGGTGTCGAAATTTGCCTGAAATTCAAAAACTGGTACATCCAAATTGTTCACTTACAACACATCTACATGTAAATGACTGATAAAACAGGGTGTCCAAAAGACACCCAGACACCCCTCTGGCTAACACTATGTATTGGATAGTTATGTAGATTTTAAATTTGAATAGTATTAGCTTTTCTTTTTCTAATTTGTGAATCCCGAGGACTTTTTTGTAGAGGTTTGAGATCGATCGGCCATCTGGGTCTCGAGAAAATAGTGAAAAACCGATTACACATTTGCATGAAATCATATAGCCTAGATTCAACAAATGAATAAAACGCTCACTGAGCGATAAACTCCAATCGGAAAATTAGTTTATTCATTTCTCATCAAATATGGCATTTCAGACAGAAATATTTCAAGGGATGTTTTCTGCTATCATCATATTAGACCGTGTAAGTTTTATGTAAATCTGTGATCAAAAAGTATATTTTACAAGTTTTTTCTTACCAATTCTGTAATGTTCCTTTAAAAACATGATTTTTGCCGTCTCTTTGTGAAAATGGTGACAATGCGTTCATTCATTTCAGCATCTCATTGATTAGCCCAGGTTGGTCTCCTCCGTTGCACTCTTTATTGCAGTGCAACGGAGACTGGCGTCCTAGCTACCAGGGCTACTTGTTGGTTTGATAGTTATATTAGAAGTACTAAAATACTAGTACTTAAAAAAGAAAAATGAGATATCGCTAACCTCACAAGGCCGAATGGCCACTTCAAGGTGAGGGCTATACAACTGATTTGTGCTGTTGACCCAAATCAACTGACTTAGGACTAGTCCGAGGCAATGCTAGGAGATAGGACTAGTCTTAAGTAACTTGTCTTAACTTAAGACTAGTCCTATCTCTTAGCATTGCCTAGGACTAGCCCTAAGTTGGGAAGAGTTTTGTGAAATCGACCCCTGGGGCACATTGCCACCTACTTCTGGGGCTGAAACAGGGTTACCCCTTCACAGTCCATAAGGATGTAGGCACGGGTATTATCCACTACACATGTAGGACTCTATTAGAAGCCTGGCTGGTAGAGCAGAATGCACTTAAATAGTTATACCTTCCCAACTTTTTACGAAGCAATTATGGAATTGCCTTGCTCAAGGGCACAAGTGTCATGACTGGGATTCAAACCCACACTACCCTAGGCATAGCATTGTAGCCTATATTTTGGTTGTCCCACTGAACATGCACAGTAACTGGTTTTGGAGAATTTCTGACTTTATTTCCCTTCAAAAATTCTCAGGAGTCACCAGTCCCCATTTATTGTATTCAAAGTAAAAAGACAAATCAATAATTCACCAGTAAACAGTATAGCGCCCTCTTTGAAGTTTATGTAAACAACTAGCCAAAAACTAATAATTAATTAAATTCACGAAATTTTCCAACACGGTTTCGTAGCTAAGTGGTCCACAGTACTGCCCTTCACAGGCAGCATTGCGCGATTGAGTCAGGATGGCTTTTTCAATTTTTGTTTTCACACCAAAAAAGTAAGATTAAGAATATTTCTCTTTTTTATTATTAAAATTTGACTTCTACAATTTAAGCTACATTTAATTGGATCAAGGTTTTAGCTAGGATTTGGTAAAAGGGTGTCAAAATTTGCCTGAAATTCAAAAACTGGTACGTCAAAGTTGTTCACTTACAATACATTTGCATGTAAATGACAGATAAAACAGGGTGTCCAAAAGACACTCAGACACCCCTCTGGCTAAAACTATGAATTGGATAGTATAGATTTTAAATTTGAATAGCATTACCTTTTCTTTTTCAAATTTGTGTATCCTGAGGATTTCTTTTTAGGAAAATTAAGTCAAAATTGTCGTATGAAAGACAAATATCCACTGCCTATTCAAATACAATTTTATGCAATTTTTGACTTTATTTCCCTCTGTTAGTCGAACAATTAAAAAAAATCACAGGGAGCCACAAATTAGAAAATAGAAAAGTTAAGGTCGAGCGGATAAGAGCACCGGACTCAAGCTCTGATGCTTCTGTTCAGCAGAGTGTGGGTTCGAGTCCCGGTCGTGACACTTGTGTCCTTAAGCAAGACACTTAACCATTATTGCTTCGTCCTTCGGATGGGACGTAAAGCCGTTGGTCCTGTGTGTTGTGTAATGCACGTAAAAGAACCCAGTGCACTTATTGAAAAGAGAAGGGGTTCGCCCCGGTGTTCCTGGTTTGATTGGCAGCATATTGCGCCACAGCACCTTGTAAACCATTACATTGTGCTATGTAAAGGAATAGGTCTCAAACTTCAAAAAGTAGCTCCACATATATACCTTGCCGAAAAATACCGACTGTTGAAGCGCCTTGAGCGTCACTGAGTGACGATTATGAGCGCTATATAAGAAGCCACTATTATTATTATTATTATTATTATATTATTAATTTTTAAAATGTAGGAGTCAATTTATAATAATAAAAGAGGAATATATATATATTCTTATTTTGGGGATAACAAAAATCCATAAAGGCAGCAAAGGATTTGATAGCGTTACAAGTCACTGGTGAAGCAAGAGCGTAGCAATTGTCCTTCAGCTACAGGGATGTACACGTCCAAGTGCACTTTTTGACAGCAAAACAGCATTTTGGATGATTTTACTGTTGCTGCTAAAATATCCACTGTCTTTTTAATGAAAAAACTGAAAGAAGAGTATTCTTGTTTTAGGATGAAAAAAGATGACGTCAGTGGGGATTCAAATGCATCAGTTGATAAACGAAACGAATCCACTTGGCTAAGGAGACTGGTCCCCTGTCTTTATCCGCAAAGATAAAGACAGGTACTGGTCTACAGGCCCAATGATTTCATTGGTTACAATGATTTCATTGGATAAACGTGCAGTTGATGTAAGCTTTCCATATCTGTGTTATGTTTGGTCCGAGGTAATGTCATTTGTCAGCTTGCACTCTCGATCGTCTGCATGCAGCGTGTGCATAATGTTTATACATCATGTAGGCCTAATGCTGTTTTACTCACTATGTAATATGTGCACATGTGCCTGTGAAGTGACTGCAAATATGCGCATCATCCGGTCAGGCTAGACATCAGGCTAGATTGGCTAGTGGTCAAAAGCTACTCGTTTACCCATCAAAGAGGGCGCTATATCTCTCGGCTGAATAGCAATTAGTAAACCTTAGCCGGTGCCGGCGCTATCCGCTATATTTATTCGATACAGTCAGTATATGCACTCGACTCTGAACGTCGGAACCCCAAGTGGCTCCTGATATCTATGACAATTAATCATTCCATGGTCAAACCAAAGCAACTAGTGGTGAGTTTCATCTTTCACGGCTTTGAACTTTGATTTTTGAGGCACATTCGGGGGTATTGGCGGAAGACTGGCGACCAGTCTACAGTTTCAAGATGTCAAATGTTCAAAACGGAAATTAAGAATTGTCGCAGCATTTGCTTGGACTGAGTGATCACCATCTCGATCAAGAGCAACTTCCTGAATCTTATTTCCGAGCAAATTTAATTATCCCCAACAAAATAGGCAAACAATCTGTATCCGACCTCCATTAATTCAATAGGTTGGAGGAAGGCCTCCCTCCATGGTTATTTTTATTCTTACCTTTACAGACAGGATGGAAAGTTGAGGTTGGATTCAGCAACTAATTTGTTCAGCCCCAAAATCGGACCAAAAGTTCTTTCTATGGCTTCTGACTGGCCAGGGTTCTGCCCAGGATTTCTTTTGTGGTGGAAAAATATTTCCCTGGAAACCGTTGCGAGATGGATCAGTTACATGGTAGATCATATAAATAGACTCAAATAAAAAAAGGACTCAAAATGAATGGCTACGAATACCATTTTTACCGGTAAATACCCAATTTTACATTTCGTTGAAAACCTTTGAAAGGAAATTGCAAGTAAATTTTAAAAATTTGAAAATGTGTGGTGGTCAGAAACAGAAAATTCTGCCAGTGGTGGTTAGGGAGTCCTGCGTGCCGGGCGGGTTTTCCGGCACTGACCACTGTGGGCAGAACCCTGACTGGCACCTCTGAACAAAGATACACAATAGGGGGACCGCGCTAGAGTGTTCAGCAGGTAGAGCACCTGCACGTTAATCTGGAGGTTTCAGGTTCAAGTCCCGCTATACTAAATTTGTTGTTGTTCAACCCAAAATTATGTAAATATTTACCCAGTCAGTTTCCCTTAAAAGTAGTCTATTATATTATTTAAGCTTACAATAGAGAGGTTTCGCAAAGCTACAGATGCGCCGCAGCGCCTTGTAAACTCTTATAAGGTTCTATACATAAGTCTGTCGCATAATTCAATAATTCATAATTTAAATATTTCTGTTTGTTCAAGTGCCTTGAGTACCTAATTGGTAGATACGGGTGCTATGTACGTGTAAGACTCGATATTATTGTTATAACTATTTTTAGTAGCAATATTGCTGTGAGTATTATTACATGCTTCAAAATCTTCTTACATAAAATGGTTACACCCCTATGTTCCGCCCCCTATGTTCCTCCCCCCCCCTATGTTCCGAAACTCCAATGTTCCGACACCCTTATGCTTTGACACCCCTTGTTTAGTTTCCTAATCCTAATCCTAACCCTAACCCTAACCGAAACGTGTAAATCATGATTTTTTTTCCCCCGAAACATAGTGTTGTTGGAACATAGGGGTGTTGGAATAAAGAGCAGTCACCCATAAAATAGTTAGAACATTCTGATTATGGATGTGCCCGGAAGCATTGGATAAACTTATGCAGCGCAAAGGGCATTCAAAAGCAGATTAAACCAGCGGAAACAGTAACCCCCATCAGCCCCCCTATCCAGCCTTCGGCATTTTTTCCCTCTTTCTTTTGAGAGCATCTCGAAACCGATGACACTATTCAACACTTGAAGACTGTTATATTTTAAAGTCTCGTCTAAGTTGTCAGAGTTTCAGATGAAAAAATGTTGCCACTTAGAAGCTCTCAGACACTCCACATGCAGGTGTTAACGCTTGGACTAAGTGCCATCAGATAAAGGATTTCAAGTAGTTTTTATTTTAGTGCAAGCATATCGATGACTGAATAATTGACGGTCATCTGGTTATTTATAAAAAAATAGGTTTTTTACCAGTGATAATCCCATTTTTTTCTTCATTTTTTAGTGCAATGCTGGAAAGCTCCGTCGGCGATTTAAAAGTCACGGTTGCTGAAATGGAAAGAAAGTATGAACTTGCAAACGAGGAAGGTGAGTTTACAGTTGTCTGTATTTCATACACACTGGGTTTATCTGTGACCTTTGACCTTTACTACGGTGGAGCCGTCTTGTTTTGTTTCAACGGGAGACTTTAGAACACTAGGTGGTAGTAGACAAACCGTGTAAATCTCCATTGCTTAGGCCAAATAAAAAAAAACCAGTTGATCGCCCCTCCCTCATCCTTTTTTGAGGCCGCATCCTTTTTATTACTATTTTTTATTCTACTTTTTTTTCTTCAAAAATACACATTTTCTGTGTATTTTTCATTAAACTTACCAATCTTTTAGAACTTGTAACTACAGAAAGTAAGTGGTGAAGTTTGACTGAAGAATTGGTGGCCAGTTTGAATTAAAGTGCTTGGCGGCCACCTTCGAAAGAAAGAAAAAATTAAAAATAAAAAGGCCCTCATCCTCCTCTTTTTGAAAAAAACCTGTACGATCAGCTGGTATTCTTTTTTACTTGGCCTTACGTAGTACGATAAATATAGTTTTTATGTTCTGTGTATTTTTAAATACACAGAACATCTTTCCCGTAAATGAAACCCAAGGAACCCTCGAAAGTCCCCTTGCACTGTAAACTGTATACCTTGAGAGTACCTGTGAATATAAGATGATGAAGAAATGTCAGTTTTAGATGTGAGAGGAAATCCCAACATAGGGAAACCCACGCAATAATCGGGTAGGGACTGAAAACTCAGTCCACATGCAAGACTGCGATCTGGGTTGGGAATTGAGGAGCTCCCACCGAAGTGAAAGGCAGGAAAAGAAACCACTACACCAAGCCAGCCTGAATGCCATGAGCATGAGCACATTTTCGTGAACAATGGTTTAAACCTTGTAGGTCTGCTGCCACCTAGCCTCCTCAAAAGTCTACTGTTCATATCAATGTGACCAAATCGAGGGTGGAGGGGTCGAAAGTCTGGCGTCACTTTTCCGTATATTGATACATATCTAGTAACTGATACTGCGTTCAGGGCACGTGACTAAAACGGTTTCGCAGACTTGGAATGTCTTCTTTAAGAGGGCAAGGCCATTTTCAATTTGCAAAGGGCACTTTCCATGAAAAATCTTACAGTCTATGGAAGGGGCACCAAAGCCACCAAGGGCAAGACCAGGGCAACGGGGGCCACGGCCTCTGTGACCTCCATGTAATTCCAGGCCTGCTTTCTGCATGGTATATTACTCTCTGCAAATTTGTGATGCACTGTAAAATTTACTTCATGGGAGAGCGTTAAGGAACCCTGAAAGTAGTTCTCTGATAACCTCTGATATTCTTGGAAAGGTCAAGCATTCATAATTAGTTTACCTTAATTACATTTGGCAAGTTTCTGAATAATTTGTACAAAATGTCATTCGAATTTGCCAGTGAACCTTGGTTTAACGTTTGGAAACGCCGCATGATAATCTCTTTTGAACTGCACAGGCTCTGAGAAGAGCAAACCTTGCCAACATTTTCTACCACCAAACAATCTTTGGGTCTTAACCTTAATAATAATAATAAATATTAGTGGCGCTCAAAAAATGTCACTCAGTGACGCTCATGGCTCTCCAACATTATCATTTAATTTATCCTGCAAGGTATGTGGTGCTACGTTTTAAAGTATGAGACCTTTTTCCTTTACATACATGTAGCACCATGTAACGGTTTACAAGGTGCTGTGGCGCAATATAATGTCAATCAAACCAGGAACACCGGGGTGAACCCCTTCTCTTTACAATAAGTGCACTGGGTTCTTTTACAAGCATTACAGCTTTACATCCCATGTGAAGGAGGAAGCATTAATGGTTAAGTGTCTTGCTTAAGGACACAGGTGTCACGACCGGTACTCGAACCCACTCTCTGCTGATCAGAAACACCAGAGCTTGAGTCTGATGCTCTTAGCCACTCGGCCATGACACGCCCTTGGTTAAGATCCATGTATTGGCCCTGCTTAGCGTGGAAAATTCTGCGCTTATGAATCACATGCTTTACATGGCGCTGTAAGCGCAGAATTCTGCGGTAAGCAGAGCCACAGGAGTGGGGCCCTGACTGCAAGATTCCCAATTGGAGTGCTCCTCCAATATCAGTTTACTTAATAATTTATTCAAAGTCATCTTTTCCATGAATCATCAAAACTGCTTGGACAGTGCTATGAGCACATTTGAAGATCGTATTTCTCTCAACCAAACATTGATTTTGTTTAAATCAAAGTGACTGCACCTGTGAGAGGGACAGTGGGGGGGGGGGGGTGGTGGGGCATCTATGATTGTGGCCACAGGTGCAGAAGGTAGAATTCTAATTTGGTTATTTTCAATATCAGATAATGAGTGGAAGACACGGTGTGAGACCCAAGAGGAGCTCAATCAACTTCTTCATAAGCAGATTGAATTCATGACGGAGCGTCTTGACCAGTCTCGCGACAGCGGCAAAGATGGCTTTGAGAGTGATATTCGATCCTACGACGAACTCTCAGAGGTCAGTGTCATCATTTGTATAGTCGTTGGGGAATTTTGTTTTAACCTTCTCGTCGTCGGCTCAGTGCTATAAGGTCATTGGTTGCAATTATATATCCGTTAATCAAAACGGCATATAAGTGAAAATTGTGTGTAAGTTTGAAAAAATATTCATCAAAATCTACAAGTATGTATGTTTTTCTTAGAAACTGAATGTTTCTTTCTGCCAAATTAATTCCTTGGAGAACACTGACCCATAAACTTAATTTACCAGGAGCTCCAAAAGATTTTGTGAAATCATACAAAATGCACTAACGACCTTATAGTCCTGAGCCGACGTTCTGTGTTTGGTGTGGTTTTTTTTCTTTTTCTTCTTCTTCTTAGTTTTTTCTGGCAAACTTTTGTTCGCAAAGTAACTCAAAATTGAAACGTTTTAGATTAATGAAATTTACGATGTTACTAGGTATTAACATGTAGATGGCTCCAAGGCTCTGTTGTCACGGTTACGTAATCACATATCAAAGTACACTCAATCAAATAAAATAAGTCAAAAAAAAATCATATTTCCTGAACTACAACAGATAAATTCCCAATCTTTGCGTCATTTGAAAGAGTTTGACTTATACAATTTTGTAACAGATGGTGACCAATTTGACCTTTGCTTTCCATTAGGTCAAAACCAGAATTTGAAGTGAACATTTTAAAAAGCACTTTAAAATGGGGTTATGGTGTCAAAACAACAAATTTACTTGTCCGGTCCTGCTGAGTTTACTGGCCCGACATTAAAATCACTGGCCTCGGGCCTGCGGTCCAGTGAAAAATTCGAGCCCTGGGTGTAAACTAAAGGTTTGAAACGTAATAGATTTCCTCATTACTTTCTTTGGCATTTCAAAAAGCGTTCAACAATCTTTTCATCAATTAATGGAATAGTTCACCACAGACAAACACAACACTGACCCCAATGAAACCCGAACACCTAGTGTTTGTTACAACAAACACTTTAAAATTCTAGTTTGATTATTTCTTTCAACATCCTGGTCTGATTTTGTGGCACTGCTTTCCTCTGAATTCTTCACTTAGTGCAGTATTCTGTGGTAAGCAGGGACGAGAATTTTAGTCTACATGTAATTAATTTGTTTCATACTTGTAAAGTGAAAAAGGAGGTGAGGTGTAATTGTCAACTAAGAGTTTCAAATTTGACTGTATCAAGGCTTTAAATCCAAGGTTTAACCCTCCTACTGTCAGTGACTCTTGGCAACATTTTCCAGTGAGTTGACCAACCATTTTAAACCATTCAACTGCCAAGGTTGTGTACAGTGGCACAACTGTGCACAGAACTAACTGTGTACTGTGTACATGCATTCCCTCATGGTATCATATTGCAGGCTGGCATAGTTTATCTATCATTCAAAACCACTTGAATGGTATTGTATGGTCAGACAGCAAGAGGGTTAACACAGGGCCCAATTTCAAAAAGCTGTTAAGCACAACAAGATTGCTTAGCAGAGACAGGCTACGAGCCAAAATGCTGTGTAATGTATTAGTTTGTGGCGGTTCCCTGTTATTTTTTTGCTTGTCAAGAAAAATCAAAATTTTCTGCTTAAACAGCTTTATGAAATTGGGCCGTAGTTATTTACCTCCTACAATGTACATATGCAATTAAAAATCCCCCTCCCCCCCCCCCCCGCCAGACAGTCCACTACAAACATGGATTTTATAGTCACCATCTATGAAGTAAAAACGCTATATTTTAATCTCTTCTAGGATAAATATGTAAGCATATACACGTGCGTCAAGCAGATTTTTGACATAATTTGCGTTGAATAAGGTCAGGGTTGAGCCATGGCATCCGATTTTTGCTTCATTTTATTTTTTAAAGTTTGTACAGCAGTCTGCGACTTCAAAAAATTCAAAGGAAAGCCTTGATCGTTTTTTTCCCCCCTCTCTGTCAAATTGGTTTCCGCGTCCTCTTTGTATAATTGGAGTAATTTTATCTCCTTCGAGATTATTATCCGAGCCCAAGCCAAGCTCAGTATTTGCATGGCTGTCCAGAATTGGTTTTGACAATCAATTTTTTGAGCTGTCGGAAATTGGCCGTTTCCATATAAACGTCAGACGTTTGTTGGTTGAGGAATGTTGACAATCAACATTCATCGATTTCTAGTAATAAGGCCATGTTACAAAAGAAAAGTTGTTCAGCTTACTTTATTTCAGGTTGGGAGGGAATTTCTTTATTTTTCCCCTTTCCATTTTAATCTGTCAATTCAACTGAATTGTATGAACCCACTATGCATGTAGTGCTCACAAAAAGCAGGCTGGCACCAAGACTATCACAACAGAAAGAACAAGATAGTCCGGTGCGGACTCACTAGCAGCGCACAAAGAGCACCATGCAATTTAAGCTCTTCGCTGCAGTGCCAAGTGTATTTCAGTTCGTTTGTCAAAAGTGGGGGTGGGGGGGGGGCGGGGTTCAACCCCCAAATTATTTAAAAATTTCCCAGCCAGTTTCCCTTATGGTTTAGTACTTGATAATTGAAATGAAAAAATCCCCTTACCCTTGGCTGCCACTTCCCAGGGCCCAATTTCATAGAGCTGCTTAAGCAGAATATATTGCTTAACAATTGCCTGCTAAGCAGAAATGAGCAGGATACCAGGCACAGATTGTACATGTGTTATGGTAGTTTGGCTGGTAACTTATTCTGGTAAGCATAATTTTGTTGTGCTTAGCTACTTTTTGTGCTAAAAGCAGCTCTATGAAATTGGGCCCAGGTAGTATCAGAATCTTGGATGTGATCAGTTTAACGATTGTATGGCCTGACTGGCACCCCCTAACAAAGATGTTGACAAAATAGGGAGACCACCAACATAGGGCTAGATACATGTAGATCAGTCCGACACGTTAATCCGGAGGTCGTTGGTTCAAATTCGGCTCTTTCTTTTTTCAATCCCAAATTATTAAAATTCACAGCCAGTTTAAGTTTCCCTTGTGGTTTATTACTTGATAGAAAAGGAAAACAAATCAAAAAGTTCAGGGTGTTTTTTCCCAGGCAGGCGGGGATGCTAAGCAATTTTCTTTTCCCTTCTTTTACATGGCCCAACTTGGCAAAATGAGAAAATGAGACGATCTTCTCTGTTTGGTTGAGTACGGTAGACGTCCTTATTCATGTTTCAGTAATTTGTTTGTCTCGTAATTTGAATATAAATCCCATTTGGTAGAGACAGGCTAGAGTATTGCCCAGCCAGCTTCATTACATTGATTCAAACGGACAAAGAAAAAGCACAGAAATAGCATACAATGAATACGAGCAAATGACAACTTTGATCAATCAAGTTTGATTTTCCTTTCAAAGAAGTTTAATTATCAAGACATGCTCCGCACAAAAATGGTAGCAACGCTCGTATAAATGACATTCCGGAAAAACCTTTTTGAGTGAACAGCTCAATAAAGTTGGTGCTTCGGTTACAGTAAAAAATTAATGAACAGTCACGCATGCTAGAATTTCAGACTACACATTATATGCGATTCACGGTCTAGGGCAGTACATGGTCAGATTGATAAAAATTGACGCTCAACGGCTAGAAGTACTTTTCAAAGAGAAAATTGGAATCTGGATATCTACGTGGCGTAGCCTGTGACACCACCTGTTGAAAGATTCATCTAACTCCAGATGTGCTTTGAGACTCTTCCCAGGCTACTGAGGGCTTGAAATACATATTCACTGCTGGCTCAAGTCCAGTAATTTTAGCGCTGGGACATTGAGCTCACGAAAAAAGTGTATATCAAAATCTTGACTATGGAGGCTAGCATGTTATGTTTGCTGAAACCTTAGGGTAGAGGAAAACGTGGGAATTACACTCAAATTACTCTTCTGTGGGTTGAGCTCTTAAGTTTGTATCAATACAACTGAAATACATGTATTCGTGTACACAAGGTGCAAAAATATGTTGTTTTTTGGCTTTTAGCTCTGATCTTGTCACAATACTTCTGGGCCACATGGTGCAATGGATTGTTTTTCTGTAATCTGAGCTCTGTCTGACTGATTCTTGTAAAGTAGACACATGATATTATCATAGTAATTTGCATTATTTGTACATTGCACTGGTGACAGTTGTATTTTTTTTGTTGCCAAAAAAGTTTGCAATTTTGATTATGAGTTGACTGAGGAAAACAAAACAAGAACGAGAAATAGTTTTGTGGTTTGAAGACTTTCAAAGCACATCTTGCTTTAAAGGGGAGTGGATACTTTTGGTAATTACTCAAGAAATACATTGCCATAAAAACTTACTTGGTAAGGAGCACCTGAGAGCTGCTGATAGTATAAAACATTGTGGGAAAGGACTCCCACTGAAGTAATGTAGTTTTTGAGAAAGACGTAATTTCTCACTAAAATATTTGAATCTGAAAAAGGCTTCAGGCCTGAAGCCTTTTTTCAGGCATTTGAAAGCACACAATTCTATGCAACAAGGGTGTTTTTTCTTTCATTATTTTCTTGCAACTTCGATGAACAATTGAGCCCAAATTTTTACAGGTTTGTTACTTTATGCAGATGTTGGGATACACCAAGTGAGGATGCTAGTCTTTGACAATTACCAAAAGTATATCCTGCCGTTAAGTTAATCTTTCAACCGGTAGTGTCACAGGCTACTCCACATAGATATCTAGATTCCGATTTTCTCTTTGAAAAGTACTTCTAGCTGTTCGGGGCGTCACCTGGCAATGTACTGTCCTAGACCGTGTCATGCATAAACCTTGCGGGTTATCACTTGATCTATTTTTAAGGGAGAAAAAAGGACAAAAATTAGCTGTCAAAGCCAGCTTAAGTGGGCACAATCTCTTAACCAGGGATCAGGACGGCTTATGGTTGCTTTATGATTGATTTCTTGTTTATCCCGGGGAAAACTTTTTCAGTGAAACACTGTTTTTTCAAAAGTGTCTACTAGTGGTTACAAAAATTAATTATTAACGTAAAAATAGAAAATTATTCGAGACAATACATGTGGGATATTACAGAGAATGTGAAAATTTGCAGACAGTAAGGCAAGGTCGATAAAAGCAATACATTACAGTAATAACCACAAGGACGATAAAATACAGCCAGACAATGAGAGAGAAAAGAAAAAAATTGGGCCTACATGGACAGAAAAAACAAAACAAACCACATGATTCATTATTAGTAACTTTTACATGAGGAAAGAACATATGGTTTGAGGCATTGCATGGTGAGGTGACTACTACTTTCGATAAAAGCAATACATTACAGTAATAACCACAAGGACGTAAATACAGCCAGACAAGATGAAAGAGAAAAGAAAAATTGGCCTACAGGACAGAAATAACAAACAAACCCTACTTTACAAGATTCATTATTAGTTAACTTTTACATGAAGGAAAGAACATATGGTTTTTGAGGCATTGCATGGTGAGGTGACTACTACTTTCGCTTCGTGGATCGGGGGGACTTCTCGTAATTAACTGCACTGCCGCGGAGTGAGTTCTTTTTGGTCTCAACGTTTCGACTATGCTTGCTCTAGTTATCGTCAGGAGACTGGAGGACAGAACAGGAAAAAAACACAAGAACCTCCCCCCCCCCCCCAGCAAACAAACAAACAAGGTCGAAGCCAGCTCAGTGTGCACTGTTAACCAGAGATCGTATTGACTTGTAATTGCCTTGTCTTTCACCTCAGTGGGATCCCAGAGGTGTTGAAGGTGGATTGGGGTTTCAGTCCCAACCTGATTGCATGGGTTTCTCGCTATTTGGGGGAATTCTTTCCACATCTAAAAGTGAGCAGTTTTAGTCATCAGCTCTGTCATCCTCTCTACATAAGTATTCTGTAGGCCTAAAATATCACAGTGTTATTAGTTTCAAGTTTCAATCCAATTCAACATTTATTTCCATAGTGGTGAAACACTAAGAAAAATAAACAAATTTGGACAATTATTTAAATCAAAGACAAACTGGAAGTGGTTGAAGAAAACGAAACAAAATAATGAAACGGATTAGGAGCAAACCAATATGAGGGCATTTTCAGAAGCCAAAAGGAGGCTTGTATTGAAATAACCACTGACAACAAACCAACCCACTTTACAGAACAAAAGCAACAAATAGACGGATTGCAATACGCCTCATTGACCGCCATCTTTGATGTAAAACGATGGAAAAGTGCACGCGTGTATGCGCTACGCACGGCTCTCAGCCAATGATACATGTAGCTCTTCATGCGTACACAATTCATCAAAGATGGTGGTCAATGACGCGTATTGCAATCCATCTATACGCTTTTGAGGATCCCCGTTTTGAGGTACATGCACAGATCTACAAGCAGTTAATGTTTTTCCAAAATAAAATGCTCAATACATTTCTTGTCAAGATTTTTTTCTGTAGTTTTTTGGTTGTCTTGAAGTGTTTTCTCGCTCTTCATGTTTTCATAGGCTGAGCAAACAGCCGTCTTGTCTTGTTGCCGTTGCTTTGAAATGGCTCCGTCTATTATTAAAAAAAACATCTTTTGTACGGCAAGTTTCTTCTTGAAAACACAAGTCCTCTTGTTTCTACCACTCGGTGAATAAGCTATATCAGTCTGCAGTCTGCATTAGCCCCTTAACAGTTCGATATTGATTAGGAACACCTCCCCCTAAAAAAAAAAAATTCCCTGGCAACAAAACAGCGGAGAATGTCACGCATCATGGATGGAGTTGCAGGTCAGTTATTTGTACAGACAAGGATGAAGGGTTGTCATGGTAACGTGCCAGATGCGTTAACAAACAGGCGGGAGATCGTGTGTCGTTTTTCTTGGTACTTGTCTCTGGTTGAACGGCAGAAACCATTTCCTTATACAATATTTTCCACAGGAAGTGTGGGACACATTTTGAAAAAGGTCTGGGTAGAATGGCGTTTGTTACAATTACTCCCCCACCTCACATCTTTTGAGCTTTTTTTTATTTTGTTTTATTCTTCTTAAATAATGGATTTGACCTTTTCTATGTAGGGATACATTTTAAACTGAAATCTGTTTTACCAACGCTTCACTATTGCTGATGGCGAAGTGTACTTTTTTAAGGAAAATTTTTATAGACTTTGGGTCGGCAATTGAACAATGAATTGGTCTTTATATTTCAGTTGTTGATTTTAAACTAATAAATTACTAGACTTATAGACATGAATGTCACTGGAATAGGGCATAGATGTCACTGGAATAGGGCATAGATGTCACTGGAATAGGGCATAGATGTCACTGGAATAGGGCATAGATGTCACTGGAATAGGGCATAGATGTCACTGGAATAGGGTATAGATGTCACTGGAATAGGGTATAGATGTCACTGGAATAGGGCATAGATGTCACTGGAATAGGGTATAGATGTCACTGGAATAGGGCATAGATGTCACTGGAATAGGGCATAGATGTCACTGGAATAGGGCATAGATGTCACTGGAATAGGGCATATATGTCACTGGAATAGGGCATAGATGTCACTGGAATAGGGCATAGATGTCACTGGAATAGGGCATAGATGTCACTGGAATAGGGCATAGATGTCACTGGAATAGGGCATAGATGTCACTGGAATAGGGCATAGATGTCAATGGAATAGGGCATAGATGTCACTGGAATAGGGCATAGATGTCACTGGAATAGGGCATAGATGTCACTGGAATAGGGCATAGATGTCACTGGAATAGGGCATAGATGTCACTGGAATAGGGCATAGATGTCAATGGAATAGGGCATAGATGTCAATGGAATAGGGAAACTGCATAAAAACTAGAGCTCAAAAGAAGAATCAACGGCATCCATCATGTGTGCTGTCCCTACATGTTTCCAATGCATTGTTTCAATGTTTTACCGCCAAAAGGGAAACAATGCCTTGGGATTGAGCGCTTTGGGCCATAAAAAGCGTTTGTTTTTAAAAGATGAGTATGGTTGGCAAGGTATTTTAAAAAGTAGAGTGTAATGGATTACGTAAGTATCCCTTGAAACTGTGTGGTTTTTGTGTAATTTCATGACAGAACACGGGCCGCTGAATTTGTAGAACCAAATTTTTGACTCTTCAAAACGGCTGACTGTATGTTCCGCTGGTTGTATTTCAAGAGGCAAATTTATCTTTTTTTAATCACTACTCACTAATGTGTTTTTGTGCATTATCAACTCTTGAAAAGGATAAGGAGCAATTCCAAACGTTAAAATGTTGAGAGATTTGAAGGCAATGTGTCCCTTAAGTGGTGGCAGGATGACATAAAAGCAAGGTCTAGTGAGTGATTGCAGCATGGCTGACTGCCTCAGCAATGTTGGTTTGCTTTGTATGCCCTTGACGAAGCGTATACAGTTTGGTGTTTGACTCTGTCAAAATAAAACTAATTAAAACTAGACATAATTGCATTTGTGAACAAATGCAGAGCTGTTTCGCTAATAATTTTTTCAAATTACTCAAGTGAATATGAAAGTATGTAGTGTTCACATAATCAAGTTAATATTACAATATTTATTGCCTAATGAGATCGAATTCATTGTCTATATATCTTTTAAAACTGTACCTTTAAGATAATATAACCTGACAAATGATGACGTCATGATGACGTCTGTTATTTTTCGAAACAGTTATGACATATCAAGCCTGTTTAAAACATAATTTGGATTAAAGCATGCTCCGTTAGCAATTTATGACTAAAAGGGGCAAAAAATGAAAAAAAAATCATAACAAATCTTGTGATGACGTCATCATGACGTCATTACAAGTTTTACAGAAACTGGCCAGTATCTAACGACTTGCCAAGTTTCAACGTGATCAGACCTAAACTTTTTGAGATATACGACTTCAAAGTTTGCACCTTTAATGTCACGTCACGTGACCCCTGATGGCGTAATCAATCTAAAACTTTGTATATATGTTGACTGCCTGAAGGTCATTATGTGTATCAATTTTAAAGCAATTACAACAAACTTCGCCACACACATCTTCTCAAAGTGCATTTTGAACAGTTTTACAACTGCCACTAGAGGGCGCTCTTGTATATTATGAGGTCATCGGTATTTTTTCTTAACTGCATTCCGTTGCCGGACACTAACATCGTTGAAAGCATTTTCATAACATTTAGCACTTTTGAATTACGAAGGCACCTCTAGTTTCGATCGGAAGTAGAGGTCGCGTGAGGCACACTGAATAAAATGAAGACCTAATTTATCCCTACCCAATCCCACAAACAGAACCCTACGGTCTCTTGTGGCTTATTTGATATGGATTTTCAAATATTTAAAATATACAACTTTAAGATGACGTCACGTGACAGGTGATGACGTCATCATTACGAATTTCTTTTAGGACCCTCCTTGCACCAATGCCTTTCATCACTGAAAGTTTCAGTGCAATTGTTTTTTAGAAACTATGCAAAAGGACGCTTGGAACGAATGTGCGTTATCTCAATGGCTTTTTTTACTGAAACAGGCAAATAAAAAAAGGAAAAACAAAAACTTTAACGAAAACAAGAGCTGTTTCGCTGCGCGCTACGCTGCACGAAACAGCTAAATAGATATTAAGAAAGTGAATGACTAGGCAGAGAGGGGTGTAGCAAGGTCATTTTGGGGGAGGGTGTATGGAAGCAAAGTTGTTGACTGGCATTACCTGTGGGTTTATGGAAGCTATTTGCTGACCCACCGGCTACCAATATTCTCCACTCTTTTCAAGAAAGACTAATGTGACAAGCTCAGAACCCAAGTGCATTCAATGTCAAAGCAAGAACACTTTCATTTGGGAATTAGATACAAATACGGGTTTTTGGTCGGCAAATATACAAGTTAGATTTGTGACGATTAAGCAGGCGTTAGGCAAATTGCTCAGTATGTTGCAGATCACGTTGCCAAATCCCGCTCTAGTCAATTTCTATTTGTTCAACCCCCAAAATATTTTGTTTGAATCAAAACAAAACACACAAAAACTTTTGATTGAGCATTCGGTTTTGCCTACTACTTGGGGGGAGGGGGTAGAGATTTCCCACAGTCCATGCATCTGTGTATCTCTACAAACTCTTCCGGTTAGAAAAATATTGGCCCTGGGTTCTGTACAAATACATCACAACCCATAAAGGGACATTTGCTCACAAAGAAAAAATCAATCTCAAGCCAACATGCAAAATATTGCAGTGTGATTGCTCAAATCGGGGTGTTTATTTTGTTTTTGTTGTACCCCCTTCGAGGCAGGAAGAGATTTTAATACCCCGAAATAGCTTCTCCAAATAGCCAAAGGTCTCAAATTAACCATGAACGGTGGTCATTTTTTTAACTGGAACCATCTTCTGTGTTGATCTTACTTTACAGGGAAGCTTGAGGAAGTTATTAAAGCAGATTGAACGAGAGAAGCAGAGTATGGAGAGTCAGTTACGAGACTTTGAGTGGAGACTGGATCAGGAGTCTAAGGTAGGCTGACGTTCTTGCCAGTACTCGCACATTTTCAGTTGATACACTTTTACTAGTTCTTTGTATGCATTGTTTGTGTGCTGCCTTGAAATATAATATAAATAAATAAATAAGTATACTCAACACCTATGAGGACAAACCTGTGAGACAAATCTTTTCTAACATGTCTTGGCGTTTGTTCAAATAAAATTTAAAATTCACGTTAAACTCTGTCAGGAAGTTTGCTGTCATTTTGCTTCTTGTCTTAAAAAAAACCCAGAAATTCTGGTCCAGTACACATTTTGAGCTACAAGCCCTGTAGTCATTGTGGATTTTCCCCCCTAATTCGAGCTGAGGTATGATTATAACTGTATCTAGTCAATTTGTACCTGACAATCAAGTAAGCCTCTCTTCACCAGGCAAGCTTGTTTTTGCTTTAGAGTGCTGTAGGTTGTGGGGGTTCTTAAATTCTTAGATGTGCCGTTGGATATTTTTCCTACAGGGCTCTGGCTAGCACAGAGAATACAGTGTACAGCACTCCTTGTAAATAATTTGATACAATTATCAATTTGACATAAACTTAGCTGTGAAAATTGACAGTGTTTTTTCTTCTTTCCAAGTTAACGTCAGATAATTCAGGCAGCTGTACTACCTCGTGCTTCTATCCATTTAATTTACAATCCATTTTACCTTTTTTTTTTCCTTTTCCTTTTTGCAATAATCTGGGAATTCTTCTGCAATCTTCTCACATTTATCCTCTTGACACTTGTGATGGTAGAATATGTTTTCCACTCACCAGAGGCTAAGCTTTACGTTTTGTCAGATGAATCGTCTTGATTGAATGGCTCAAATTTATGAGCGCAGTTAATACGAGAATCCTCCCAACTTCATCTATTTCCCCCCTCTCTATTAATTCCCCCCTCGCCCACTGCCTGTTGCCTCCAGCCTAGTATCTGGTTGACAGGGGGGGAACCTTAACGTCTCGTCCATGGGACTGCACGTACCCTGTCACCCTCCAGTCTAATGCATCAGGCCTTCTGGCTAGGTATTATGCAGGCGATAGAAATATACAGAGACGTGAAGAGAGGAAATCTTCGACCGTTACATCTCAGTAGATTTACAAATCTCCGTAGGAAAGAGGTCGGTGCACTGACGATGGTACACTAGCGAGACAATCTCTGAAGATCTCTCGGCCAGCTTTTTTTTTTTCTCATTTTAAATTCCTGCGCCCCAGGCTATGTAATGTGCAATTCCACGGCTACTCATACATTTACCATTCGTGCATCAGAAATTTGGGTTTGTTGGTTTCGTGACTGAGATTTATTAAAGGTGTTATACAGGATTAGTAAGGATAAAAAAATTCATCGTTTATTTTTAGTGTGAAAGCTTACTGATTATGAAGTTCATACTAACAACCAGTTAATCTGTGAAATATTTCACCCGAAATGAAGCCATATTGGAGGAAACTTTATCTGAAAACCTAAAAGAAACGGAAACAGCCGATTTCAAAACTTTATCTGAGAACCTAAAAGAAACGGAAACAGCCGATTTCAGTCATTACAACCCAAATTAAGGACAAAGTGTTTACTTGCTAAAAAATTGGGCATGGTTTTTCACTATAGATTTTACACAACAGATTAGGCCAAAAATTTTCACAGGTTTGTTATTCCATTAGGACTTGAAAATTATTCAGAATCCAGGTGTATGATGTTATGATGTCACTAAGAATGGACGAACTAGATAGTTGCAGATGTAGACATATCATTTTTCTTGCAGGACACACTAATAATAATAATAATAATAATAATAATAATAATAATAATAATAATGAAAACTTATATAGCGCACAAAGCCATAAAAGTGCTCATGGCGCTAAATACAAACAATAACATACAAGTGTACAATAACCAAAATTGAAACGTAAGCCTAAGCCAAGAAGAAATCCAGAACATGTGGTAGAGAGATACAATACAAATGCAATATCTAAGAAAACATGGAAGGGTAAAAATCAATCCATTTACTCAAATACTTGATCGAAAAAGATGTGTCTTAAGTTTTTTTTTAAATTGGGTTAAAGAAACAGATGATTTCGTCGCGTGAGAACTTTAAGGTCCTTAACAAGCGTGATGGACAAAAGGTCGTTAAAAAATTTTTTTTAAAGCCTATAAAACAAAATAATAAAATACAACTATCAGAAATTAATGTTTCCTCATGAAAATCAATTTTCAGATTTTCATAAGGAAACATTAATTCTGATAGTTGTATTTTATTATTTTGTTTTATAGGCTTTAAAAAAAATTTTTTTTAACGACCTTTTGTCCATCACGTTTGTTAAGGACCTTATAGTACTGAGCCGACGATTTTTACTTGTGCTGGCAATTTGTTCCATAGGCGTGGGGCAGCATGTGAAAAAGATCGGTCTCCCCATGAATGATTAGATATGGGCTCAATAAGGAGGTTAGAATTGTAAGACCGGAGTTTGCGTGGAGGAATGTATGGTCTGAGAAGATCATCGATATATGCACACTGAGTTGAGAGCACTGAGTATTTTAAAGTGCTTATAAAGTGTAAGCTAGAGTAAAAATTTAAAAATTTCATTTCATTTATTAATTCTGGTTGTGGAGCCAAGGACTCTAAGAAAAGCAAACGGAACCACTATACTAGCCAAGAACCCCATGGAGAGAAGACAAGGAAGGAAGTTTTAGTTTTAGATGTGGGAGGAAAAACCCCAGAGAACTTTTCCTGGGAAAACCCACGTAATCAGGTAGGGACTGAAAACCCAATCCACATAGTGCCCCCCGGTGGGATTTCAACCGGGGTTCCAGAGGTGGTAGGCGCCAACCCGACCGTCCCAAAAAGGCCTTTTACCCTTAAAGGCACTGGACACTATTGGTAATTACTCAAAATAATTGTTAGCATAAAAACTTACTTGGTAACGAGCAATTGAGAGCTGTTGATAGTATAAAACATTGTGGGAAACGGCTCCCTCTGAAGTAACGTAGTTTTTGAGAAAGAAGTAATTTCTCAGTAAAATATTTGAATTGATTTTGAGACCTCACGCGTGAGGTCTCGAAATCGAAATCAAGCATCTGAAAGCACACAACTGCGTGTGACAACATGGACAAGGGTGTTTTTTTTTTTCCATTATTATCTTGCAACTTCGACGACCAATTGAGTTCAAATTTTCACAGGTTTGTTATTTTGTGCATATGTTGAGATACACCAAGTGAGAAGACTGGTCTTTGACAATTACCAAAGGTGTCCAGTGTCTTTAAACTTATTTAATTTTGGGTTGAATAAAGAAAAATCGATTAGAGCCGGATTTGAACCTGCACCCTTTGGATTAACGTGCCGACACTCTACCAACTGAGCTATCTAGCCCTAACTGTCTTTTGTTCAACCCCAGTTTTATTTCTTGATACTTCAAATTCTTATAAATGTAGATATTTAATTTTGTTTTTATCTCAGGCTTATCACAAGGCACATGATGAAAGACGCAACCTGCAAACGGAACTTGTTCAGGTACTTACTTCTAACTTAACTCTTCCTCTAAAGACCTCTCTTTTTTCTTTTTCTTTTTACTTAAAGGAACATTACACAATTGGTTTTTGCTAACAAAACAGTTGCTGGCAGTGTAAGCACTTTATATAATCCACCATATACATAAACTGACAAACCTGTAGAAGTTTGAGATCGATCGGCCATCTGGGTCACGAGAAAATAGTGAGAAACCGATTACACATTTGCATGAAATCATATAGATTCAGCAAATGAATAAAACGCTTACTGAGCGATAAACTCCAATCAGAAAATTAGTTTATTCATTTTTCATCAAATATGGCATTTCAGACAGAAATATTTCAAGGGATGTTTTCTACTATCATCATTATTAGACCGTGTAAGTTTTATGTAAGTCTGTGATCAAAAAGTATATTTTACAAATTTTTTTCTTACCAATTCTGTAATGTTCCTTTAAGTGTCATTTTCATTTTGTGCAGAAATTACTATTTTTGAACTTTGAAGTGTAACATGTCCATCTAGTTTCTGTGAATGTGCAATTTTAAAGCGTAATTTTTGTGTTTGCTTTAGGAATTTACTCCTTTCTTTATTATTTTAATTATTGCTATGCTAATTTATTTTCTTCTGCGTTGTTTATTTAAATATTTATTAATCTAATATATTTCCATGAGTTCTGTATGCAATATGTGTGTAAAGTGGACACCATTTTTTATTTGTTTTTATCAATGTCATTTATTTAATTATTGACTTAGTTTTATTTATTTGAATTGTTGTTTTGGTTGTTTTTTTGGCAAACTGTAGGTTTTTTTTAAGGCGGGGGGGGGGGGGGGAGGGGTTAGAGCTGTGTATTGAGAGAATTGTGATATGCAGGGACCAGTTTTGGGGGGGGTCACAAAGTTGCTGGACTTTTTTGGTTCAAATGTATAGACCTTTCTATTGCAACGTCACAGCCCGAGTTTTTGCCAACCAAGGTCGGAAAACTATGGAAAGCCATAAATGCAAAACAAAAACAGATAACCACAGCTTTTAACAGTGTTACACAAAAAAAATGTAAAAAAATAGTGCTGAATTTGTTGGAAACAAATCAGCCAATCATGAGAGGTACTTTACTTAGTTGAAAGTTTGCAGAAAATGTTGAATTTTGTTGAAACATCTGTTAACACGATTGAGTGTTTTGCTAACATTCGGCCTTCCATGCCAACTAGCACGGTTTGTTTATCAACAATGGAAAGGTCTATAGCACAACCTAATGTGCAGTCTAATCTGGTACCCTGTGTTTGCACATGCGTTATTTGGACTGAAAATGGCTTTTGATCGCAAGTTGTTTCAACTCTCTTATTACACAGCTCGGGAGGGCTTGAATTTGTGCAATAATTGAATTTAGGACACCAACCTAACAATGTTTCTCCCCTATAGGCCTACTGCGATATACCATCTGTAAAAAGTAACAATTTTAATCGAATCAATTTTTCAGACACCACACATTTCGCCTATTATTATTATTTTTGTTTCTATGGTTACAGGCCAAGATGAAACTTGAAGAGCTGAAGTTTACAAGCAACACTGGTCAACAGAAGAAACTGACCAATACCACCCCACGAGGGACGCGCAGGGCAGAAGAAAAGTAAGTTGGATTCACGTTGATTCAAGTCAGATTAGTGTTAATTTGATTCAATGGATTAAAATTTTAATTTCAAATTCACTTTCAAACCACAATTACTGATCTGTGGGTTGATTTATAGAAATCATCACAAGGCTGGAATTTTTTTTTATTTTTCAATCTGTTGAGCTTCCAAGTTTATTTGCCATTATGAGACAAACTAGATCAATCTCGGTTCAAATCAAATCAGCTTATATGTTAAACTGTGTAGACATTTTTTCTCAATGTAATTTTGGTCGTGTAAAAATAATTCTGGTCTAGCGAAAATTTTGAGCTACGAACCCTGCGGTCTTGTGGATTTTCCCACCAAACTCAAGCCCTGAGAACTCGTAGATTGTGAAACAAGCAGTTACTAGTGATTTATACAAACTTTGATACAAACTTTGGTACAAACTTAACTCCATTTGATGCAGCGTGCCCAACGATCAACGCATCTTGGATCCCAAACACGGCCCCATCAAGAAGACAGCCGCGGTAAAGAAGCTCCCCAAACTGGAAACTTGAGGATCAACCCAGAGGATCACATGACACGACCACGTGGACTGATTGCATCACCGCATCCAATGACACAATCTGAGATGCGACTCTCGTGCTAATTCTTCAGTCGACCGAAGTGCCCTAATCGTGTGTGAAATGTAAACGCCAAAAGCCATGCACCGCTAATTCTATCACATCTCAGGGAAATTTGTAGCTGTGGGGAGATTTTAAAGTGTCCGTTTTAGTTACTCAGTGGTAGTACAAGGGTTTTTGTTAAATAGATTCCTTCTAAATATCATTGTAAAGATCTATAGCACTTTGAAAAGTAGAAAAAATACTTTTAAAATATTCAAATCAACAAGATTTCCAACTACATCGTCACACATTAAACATGTTGAACAAGCCCTTTACTCCAAGTAAATGGTTTGTTCTGACTAAACGATTTTTTTCTCAGTAAACTGGTTAACCAAAGTAAATGGTTTACTCTGGATGAAATGCTTTACTCAATATAGCCTCATGCAATTAACGGTTTTCTGTGTATTTCTATGTTTCTCAGTTGAAGTGCCTTTTTATAAAAAAAGCCTTTTTTGTGTAGACAAGCAATACTGATTCAGCGATTTACTCCAGGTAAATAGTTTTCTTCAGATAAACGGTTCACTCCTGTAACGTTAATCAGATAAGGTTTACTCTGGTAACGATGTGCTACAGGTAAACGGTTCATCTGTAATGTTTACTCCAAGTAAGGTTACCTAGGTAAACAGTTTACTCTAGGTAAATGGTTCACTCCTGGTAAACGGTTTACTCCAAGTAAACGGTTTGCTCCAAGTAAACGGTTTGTTTATAACGTTACTCAGGTAAATGGTCACTCGGGTAACGGTTTACTCAATAACGGTTTGCTAATAAAGGTTTCTTAGTAACGTTTACTCTAGGTAAATGGTTCCTCCTGTAACGTTACTCCAAGTAAACGGTTTACTCTAGGTAAACAGTTTACTCTAGGTAAATGGTTCACTCTAGGTAATCTGTTTACTCCAGGTAAACGGTTTATGGTGTGTATCTGTGGGTTATATGCACATAGAGCGTTCTGAGACTGTTTCTCAGCTGAAGTGCCTTCTCAGACGAAATGAGAAACATGTTCCTAATGCAGAAAATTTTGAGTAAGCAGTTTAAACAAAGTAAATGGTTTACTCCTTGTAAACGGTTTACCTTTTTTTCAAAGAAATTGTTTTCTCATTGAAGTGCCTTGTTCCTTAGAATCTTTGGAAAAATCTTTTCAACAGATTTTGTACAAGTGTCAAAAAGGATAAGTCAATGATGAAATAATTCTTTTCCAATTTCTGTCTTGTGTGACTTACTGCTGGCCTTTATCATAGTTTATTTAAAAACATTTACGTGAGAAGTGTATATTTTGTGAAGTGAATGGCCTGTTTTGCTATGTCGAGTGCAATATCTTTTTAGTTAAACGACTCAAATGTTTGTTTTAAAGGCAGTGGATACTTTTGGTAATTTCAAGAAATATGTTACCATAAAAACTAACTTGGTAAGGAGCACCTGTGAGCTGCTAAAATATTGTGAGAAACGACTCCCTCTGAAGTAATGTAGTTTTTGAGAAAGAGGTAATTTCTCACTAAAATATTTGAATCTAAAAATGAAGCCTTTCTAGGTGATTGAAAGCACACATTTCTCTGCAACAAGGGTGTTTTGTCTTCATTATTTTCTTGTAACTTCGATGACCAATTGAGCCCAAATTTTCATAGGTTTGTTTTGCTTAAGTTGGGATACACCAAGTGAGGATACTGGTCTTTGACAATATTACCAAAGGTGTCCAGGTCTTTAACTGAAATCATTCTTAGTTTTCTGTATATATTAATGATTTTTTTAAATTGCTTTTATCATGCAAAAGATGCATTCAATTTATTGTATTGTTATATTAAAAGAAATGCTGGTCATTAATCATTGCAAACCAATTTGGATTAAGCCATTTGCGAGTTGGATTTGAATAATATCTTGTACAGTGATTTGATTTGTCACAAGTGTACACTTAATTGGCGACTCTAGGTTTTGTATTTGTCACCAGTAGAGGGCCTAACATTGACTGGCTCGGATCGAAACTAGATGTTTGTTTGATACAGATATCTCTTCTCCAGTAATTCGTATTGCGATATCGGCGACTACATTAACGAAACAAGGTTGCCAATCAGACTGTTGAACACTCACAGAGTGCTACCTCACATGGTTTGGGGCAAGCTTTTGTATTATAGCAACATCCAGATTGGCAAAGTATGATCATTGTGAAAGTGATACCATTGTGGCAAAGTCTGGTACCATTGTGGCAAAGTCTGGTACCATTGTGCAAAGTCTGGTACCATTGTGGCAAAGTCTGGTACCATTGTGCAAAGTCTGGTACCATGTGGCAAAGTCTGGTACCATTGTGGCAAAGTCTGGTACCATTGTGCAAAGTCTGGTACCATTGTGGCAAAGTCTGGTACCATTGTGCAAGTCTGGTACCATTGTCAAACACACTCATTCAGAGTTATGTTCGGGCGTCTGTCGTCTCTTACGTTAGCACCCGAAAGCTTACCCTGAATTGCGTGACATACATATCAAACAGCTGTCTCTAGTCTGAGAAATTCAAATGTAAGCGGTCGCTTGCGTCTTAGCAAGTAATTGTACCAGATGTTTTTCAAATCCAACTTGCAAAAGGCTTATTGAGCACAAATTGTTTCAGTTTGACTGTCAAAAATTCTTAGGCCACAATAAACAAAAAACGAATTACAAGAGGAAAGCTTGGCTGCTTTGTGGGTGAAAAATACAATGTAGTAAAGAACCCAATAAGAGATACACGTATGTCCAATGTCAGAAAGCTACATTGTACACGTGGCTCTGAATTTACTGCCTGCCAAATTCACTTATAAGTTTGATTCTTTAACCCTCCTACTCTCAGTGACTCTTGGCAACATTTTCCAGTGAGTTGACCAACCATTTGAAACCATTCGACTGCCAAGGTTGTGTACGGTGGCACAACTGTGCACAGAACTAACTGTGTACTGTGTACTGTGTACATGCATTCCCTCATGGTATCATATTGCAGGCTGGCATAGTTTATCTATCATTCAAAACCACAGTGAATGGTATTGAATGGTCAGACAGCAAGAGGGTTAATTAGATGTTAAATTTGCATCGGGGATAAAGAAAATTTGTAATTTTGTTGTTACCCAAACACCAATGTGTGTTAAAGCCCTGAAAACGCAGTACTACGATTCCTGTAAAAAAAAAATTTAGCCGCGGGTACGGCAACACCATCATTAGATGTTAAATTTGCATCGGGATAAAGAAAATTATTCGAAGAGCAAAAAATAGTTAATGGCCTGACGTGTTGACCCTTGCAGAGTCTTTCTCGAAGGCTAAATGACAACACCACACACATAAACAGCTACATATTCTGATTCTATTGTAATTTGCCGCAAGTTAATACATATTTAAAACAACTTTTGTGTTATAAGTACATATTTGTAGCAGAAATTGTTTGGTCACTGCTAATTTTAAGTTGATGGTCAGAATAGTTCAGGGTAATGACATGATTTGAACCGGAGAATGACGAAACATTTAACCTGCAAATGTTTATAGCTTGGGCATAACATAACAGCCTGTATGAGAGTTCAGTATTTTTGATTTTGTGTAACTTTGTGCTCAGCACAGAAAATCTTAGCTTAGCAGTTTCGGGTTACCAGCTAAAATTCAACAGGATGTGTTTTTGCAATTGGTTCCCTGAATGCGTATCAGATAATTCTTGTAAGCATTATTTCCTGCTCAGATGCATTATGAGATAGACTGTGCGAGTCTCGACCTTATTCAAACATCTGTGGGAACATTGGGTTCCCACTTAATGCACATTGGTTCAGAAAGAAACAAAATCACCCTAGTAACGGACCCTAATATTTGAATTTGCGCTAGAGTTTTTGCATGGTCTATTGGGCCAAGTTGACTGGCCTCTCCTGGTTGAGCGGTGTTTATTTATTTTTTATTTATTTATTGATTAATTCTGGTTGTGAAGCCAAGGACTCTCCGAAAGCGAATGTAATCACTTTACTAGCCAACTAGGTGTTTAGTTTTGCATCAAACTCAAGTTCTGATGGCTGAATCATTGGAGTGTGGGCTCAATTTCTGGTTATAACATTTGTGTCCTTGAGCAAAGCACTTAACCATAGTTGCTTCTTTTCATCCAGGTGTATAAATGGGAACCTGTTTAAAGGAACATTACAGAATTGGTAATTGTAAAATATACTTTTGATCACAGATTTACATAAAACTTACACGGTCTAATGATGATGATAGTAGAAAACATCCCTTGAAATATTTCTGTCTGAAATAACATATTTGATGAGAAATGAATAAACTAATTTTCCGGTTGGAGTTTATCGCTCAGTGAGCGTTTTATTCATGTGTTGAACCTATATGATTCATGCAAATGTATAATCGGTTTTTCACTATTTTCTCATGACCCAGATGGCCGATCGATCTCAAACTTCTACAGTTTGTCAGTTTATGTATATGGTACTGGATTACATAAAGTGCTTACACTGCCAGCAACAGTTTTGTTAGCAAAAACCAATTCTGTAATGTTCCTTTAAGCAGAGATTTGATAGTATCGTATTGGATACCCCAAGGGTTAATATAAGTAGCTTGGGGTTGTATGCTCCCCAGGAGTTGAGAAAGTTAGAGGAATGGTCCAAGTGTACTCGATGAACAGGGGTAATAATGTTGTAAAGCGCCTTGATCTAGCTGCTAGAATTTGTGCGCTACATGTATAAAGAACCACATATTGGTATTATATAATTAAAAATCTTAAAACAGAAAACAGGATAATTGACTAAAAGATCTAAACCAACACATCAACTTTAATTCATCCATTTTCTTTTATTTACAAACTTTCAACTAAATTGCATTCACTCAGGGTCCACTCAAATGCCAAATTTAAGGAATTTTGGTGTAGTTGACAGCATAAAATGATTTAAACTTTACATATTTTGACAAACAATCGTATTATGGATTAATTTACAAAAATCACGACTCATTTAAGGAGTTTCCTAGACAGGATTAACAAGATGGTAATTGCTTGAACTCAGTTGTATAAACGTTGTATCATTTCGCCCTTGGGAAAAGGTAGGAGCATCTCCTTGAGTAAATGAACGAGGGCTCACCTACACGATGCTGAAGGTTTTTATAGACTTTGCGGGCTGTTAAATAAAACTTTGAAAGATTTTTCCGAGGGCAGATAAATCAGTAGTCAGCAGGAAGAATACCCTGCCTGTATAACTAAATTAATTTCTATGTCTGTACAAAAGCAATCACACATTTTTGCGAAAGTCTCAATCTAAAACACATGCAAAGAATAAACTTTGAGAAGTCAACCCCCTCTAAAAAAAAAAAAAACTTCAAATAACTTGACTGTTCAGCAACAGGAAACAGCCGTCGAACTGCGTGTTCGTCACCAAGGAGTGAATGACACCACTTTGAAACGGTGACCAATTTAGGAGTCGGAATCTCGGAGTGGACTTAATTTAATCAACTCTGTGGCATCTCACCCAGGGTGGATTGCGTTATCCAGAGAGAAAATCTCATCTTGCAAACGGTTGCTTTGGGTTGCAGTGACTGTCCCCGTACTCCCTTGGATTTGTTTTTTTTTCCCAATCAAAGACTCTTAAGATGTCAACCCCTGTCACTTTGCACTCTGAAAGTCTTCAGCCGTGTTGATTCTTTTTTTTTGTCTGGTGTGGCCGGGTAGCCGGGTAATCGTCCAAACAACACCGTTTCTTTCTGGTTTGTTTTTATCGTGTTGTCCAAACTTAGGGCAACAGTGAAATACATCTTGTAAGATGAAACAGTCCAGATTTCAGGTTATAATTATTTGTATTCTTTCCACACCACTTAAAAACACTCAATATTTGTACTGTGTATTTGTTATCAATCTACATTGTATATTAAAGTCTTTTCTTATCTTGTAAAGCCAAAGTGCTATTAATACTAACGCTGTTTTGTTTGCAACAAATCTATCCATCAATATCAATGTGTGCCTATAATTAATCACTACCTGAACCTTTGGACAACTCAAGCAAGCTTGGTTTTGAGGCAAAGGGGTGAGTTTTTATAGTATGTTGGTTGTTGGAGATGCCATATTATGCAATAGACCTTTACCACCACCATGTTGGTCATGTTCCCTACACATTCATGACTTGTCTCTAATGACACAAAATGGGCCAGACTACTCTCCCTTCCAGCCTCAGTTTGGCTGCACTGAGTTGATTGGCAGAAAACAATATGGCTGCTCCTTTAACAATCCTCCCACATTAGTTCTTAATGGTCTCATTTCTTTTTTTACTATAGAGTGGCCTAAAAACCCAGGGTTGGACAGTCAGGCCGTTTCCATAAAGGCAGCTATGGCTGCGGCTATGGCTACGCCACCTTATTATGCATTGAAGTATACAACATCTATAGCTGTAGCCGAAGCTGCCAATTCGGATACGGCCTTAGTGTCCGAATTGACAGCTTTGGATATGACCGGATCACTAAAAAGATTTTTTTTAATTCAAATGTTGTCGAGCCAAAGCCGTAGCCAAAGTCACTTGATAGGGAAAGGGCCCAATTTCATAGAGCTGCTTAAGCACAAAAACTATCTAAGCGCAACAAAATTATGCTTACCAGAAAAAGGTTACCAGCTAAAATACAATTTCAAGTGTAGCATCCGTGACTGGTATCCTGCTTATTGCTGAAAGTTTTTAAGAAAATATTTCTGCTTAAGCAGGTTTATGAAATTGGGCCCAGGGCTTTAGACTGTGAAGTTCTCTGCCAGAACATCCCTTGCATGGGACGTCAGCAGCTGGTACAGCTACAGCGCCCTCGCTGTGGATAGCAGAAGACATCTCATTGGTTGGCAGCCGTATTGACCCAATTAACGCGACGCCATTATGCATCACCCATGATAAATCTTAGTTTTCTATTTTGAGGGCAGATTCCCTGTGTGTTACTGTGCAGGTCGTATTTAAGGCAATACAAACCCAGTTGGATCTTTACACTTAAGTTTACCCCCCAAAATGGCAGACCATGGGCAGACCCTGGCCGTGTTTTACGTCAGTGGAAGGCAGGGGTCAATTACACGTGTTAGCCAGAGGGACGTCGGGTGTCCCTAGTTTATATTACATTCAAAGAAAAAAAGGGAGACATTATGTCTTCATTGTCTGTCCTCGGACATGATTGCACATGCAAGGGATCTCCAACAAAAATTTACAGGAAGTTTTTCATAAACATGGATGTATCACTCTAAACTCAGTTTAAATCGGTGACTAGGTGAGACTAACAACATTCAGGTCGGGTTAACTTCCACAGAGCAGACGGAGACAGTCGCATGATGTGCTCTCATCAACTCCAAACTCCATCAGCGCATAATCCATAAATCCAAGGGGGGGGGTGGAGGATGCATTTACTTGTTGATTGGCACCCATAGTTCGAACTCCTCGCTCATTTTCTTGGGGGGTCCTGTACAGAAATGCATATCAAAGGAGACGTCAAACGCAAGTTCGTAACACTAATAATCATACATGTACATTCAAATGATACTGAGTTTATGTGAGAGGTATTTTTTAAATGTCTTGAAGTAAAATCTGGACTAAGTTTCAGGCCTGGAATTTCATCTTGGAGAGGGCAAGGCCGTTTTCATTTTGTAAATGGTGGCACTTCCATTGGGAAATCTTAAAGTCTATGGGAATGTTTTGGAGGGGCACCGAGGCCATCACCAGGGCAACGGAGGCCATGGCCTCCGTGGCCTCCGTGTAATTCCAGGCCTGAAGTTTCAAGAGGTAGGTTTCACTAAAATGCAGGTTTGGGCATCAAATGTTTCACAGTATAAACCATGTAAACATTGACTTCAGTCAAGTCATTGTACCAGACATTGTAATGCACAAATGGCTTCTTTGAACGAATTCTTGGTTAGTTCACCTTTTGCAAAGTCTTCAGGGTGCCTCTTGATGTAGTCATCAATATAGAAGTCACGCTTGCCGTATCTCTCCTTCTCTACAACGCCAGCAAACGTCCCAATACCAGCTCCAGCTAAGGTAAACAGGACGTGCCTGTGTACTCCTGTAAACAAAAGAAATATTGAAGTTTTAACATCTTTGGGAACTGAACATTCAAAACAAAATCAAGCGCGTACATTTTTGTCTTATTTACGTGCTGTCCGCAATTGCGCTACGGAAAGTGACAACTCGAGGAAAATCTTGGCATAAAATTAAAAAGGAGGGTATATATATTCGAAAAACTATTTCACCTCCTGGATTGGCGTAGGGCCAAGAACTTGAAGAAGCTAGAATATTGATTTATGATTTAGGAACTTACTTATGAAGTCCAGCATTTTTATTGCAAGGGGGGCTAACGTGCAATTGCAACCAGACTAAGTCCAGGACTGCTAAAGTCCCCTAACTAATTGATTCCTTCAACAGTCACTGCGCATATTCAGTGCCGGCAAATTCAGTATACAATGCCAAAAGAATAATAATATAATAGTTTTTATTTTTTCGCTGTATACATAAGATCACGACGAGAGCAGCCGAGTGCGACTGATTTAGTATTTGTTACTAGTACTATACTACTGTCCGAAAATTGGACATAACTTTTAAAAAAGATTTTAGGTGATTCGAAAATCCACATCTGTTTTCTTACCAGACAAAACCGGCCTCCGTAATAAGGCATTTTGTATGACTGACGCAGCAAAGCCATAAAATCCGAATAAATATGTGTATTTATTGAGCACGGAGCTGTCCATTTTTCTGCCAGTTTGGGACATTTTACTACACTCGATATTACAGAGTAGTGTGGTACCTTCCTTTTAAGTTAAGTGTGCGGCAAATATCGTTGGTGTGCGCCTAGAGACCAGACATTTGGTTGGCAAAGAAATGATGAGTGAGGGCGGTATACGAAAACTTCGAAATATAAATACAGGAGCACCGGCAGATTTGTAAGTTGTGAATGTGTGACTTTCCTTTTCTTAACAATTTTTGAGACTTCAATAAATTTTAAATTGATATATAGCATGCCATTGTATTTTAAATACCATCGTCAATTTGGTCCATGGTAATTTTGTTTAATAAAACAATGTCTTCATCATAAATTGTCGAGTGTGAGTGCAGCGAGTGAGTGAGTGACGGTGATTTATTCAGCCAGCGGGGCCCGCGGCTATTTTTAATGCACATGTACATCACGTGTAGTTGTTTTTAGTGTAAGTGTCCGTGATTGTCGTTAGCTCTGTAGTGTAGCTAGTGTAATACTTTAGTGTCATGATGGTTTAAACAACAAGTACATTTCTTAAACTTATAATATACACTATTTTAAAATTGTCTAAATTTGACAAAAGTAATTTTTTTTTTACAGAAAAAATGATAGATAGAGCAAGGAATAGCCAGTATATAACCAGTAACTGGTGCAACATTGTCATTGTTTGCGATGTACTCCTTTTTAAAAATTTTGACATCTGCGGTTGTACTTCAAAAAAGGAATATGCGCTCCAGTTACTGAATGTAATACCATGGAGGTAGAAATGTCTACCTCCTTGATAATGCTCAGCAGTAATAGTAATATTTAATACTTAGTTGGATTAATTTCAAAGTTATTTATAAGAACAACTTCATCTAAAAGGGTTTCATCTTATTCCAGCCATGATGATGGATGATATGCAGAGTGATCTCAAGGAGCCTTCCCAATCCCAAGATGTTCCCACCACAGATCAAGTCCTTTCAATGATCGATGCCAGCCTAGCCACCGGTGATCTCGGCCAGGCCTTCAGAGGGTATCTCTTCCTACTCCAAGCTGATCCCGGATGCAAGGACCGCATCAGGGATGACTTCGGCACGGTTCTCCATCAGTGGGCGGATTGTCTGGAGGCGGGGGGAGGGAGCAGGGAGGATGCCCTGTGGTGCTTTGAAATGTCTCTGAGACTGTGGCCTGATAATGCGGAGATACACAACAACATGGGAGCATTCTATTTCAGGTGAGGGGAGAGGTGAGATGACTGTCGCTTGCTTCTCATCCTGGCTCCAGGCATAAATGCATCACGACGTATGAAGCACGATGGCTGTGACTCAAGTGCACATAAAATTGCAGAGCCTTATTGGTCTTTATACTGTCAGTCACTCCCAACCCTCATGCCTTTGTTCTAAGCTCCCACACCTATTCCCCTCCCTCACACCCACCCCCTACCCAAGTGGTGTAACCAGAGGGGGACAGGAAGCGGAAGCCCCCCCCCCACCCGAAAAAAAAAAATGCACAAATGAATGGTTTGATACATGAAATAGTCCTTTTTTAAAAAGTCCTTGCCCCCGCTTTCCCCTCAAATAAAAACTGCCCTACCCTCAAACCCAACCCTTCCCTCGCAACCAGCCCCTCCCCTCCACCCCAATCCCAGCCCACGCACCCATCCCCTACCTCGCACACTAAACCCCTACCCCAACACTTAATTCCACCCCTTCCCTCACACAAACTTTACCCATTACGTCCCTCCCCTACTAATGGTAGTGGCTTCATACATAGCCACAACCAGTGTTGCAACCACGGTTGTTGCTTTATATGAATAAAGTTTATAGTGTTAATACAAGTCACTTACAACTGTGCATGATTTGTGAATTGTTGTTTAGCCTCATATGTCACTGTTTTGCTACATCTCACTTGCTTGAACCTCCCTCAAAAGGCAGGGTGTACTTTTGGTAATTACTCCACATGTTAATGACCATGAAAACTTACTTGGTGAAGAGCACTTGAGAGCTGTTGATATTATAAACCATTGTTAGAAATGACTGTAGTTTTAGAGAAAGAGGTAATTTTTCAAAATTTTCACCCACAAATTTGAATCTCAAAAAGGCTTCAGGAATGAAGCCTTTCTCAGGCATCTGAAAGCACACAATTCTATGCAACAAGGGTGTTTTTTCTTTCATTATTTTCAAGCAACTTCGATGACAAATTGAGCCAACATTTTCACAATTTTTTTTAAATTTTATGCATACACCAAGTGAGGATACTGGTCTTTGACAAGGTATACCCTGCAGCTTTTAAACTGCACAAAATTATTACAACTCTTTTAATGTCAGTCCTGAATGGCGAAGACCTAAAGCTGTTCTCAACAATGATGCCATTCCATTAAAAAAGCCAAGGCCTAATTTTATAAAGCCGAAAGCAAACAAAAAATGCTAAGCACAGAATATTCTTGCACAGCAGAAACGGGTAACCAGCCAAAATTCAGTTTATACACATTGTTTGCTGGTCCCCTGCAATTTTTTTTTCTTAGAAGAAAAATATTGAACTAATAGACTTGCGGTTACAACCATGTGGTTAGATAGCACTCTTTTTAAAGAAGTGGTGGCTCTGAGAGGAGCCGGCGGCGTGTTCTCTCCGTTTCCTGAAGACGAGCAGAGTATCCTGTTCGAGATGAAGAGAACACACCAGCTCTTCTCAGAGTCACCTCTTCTTTCATAAGAGTGCTATCTCACAACATGGTTGTACCTGCAAGTCTATTATTAGTTTATCTGTCTACACCATGCAAAGCTTCAAATTTCGTTTAAAAAGAATATTACTCAACAAAAACGGTTACCAGTCAAAATACCATATAGGGTACATTTTGTGTAACTGGTTCCCTTCAATTTTTTGCATGACATTGCTTGAACGAAAACAGACTTGGTCATCTTGAAGAAGCGGCAACCTGTTTTGGTCTCGCTCTGGACATTGACCCAGGCTACACCAACGCTCAGAAGAACCTGGCTAATGTAGTCTGTTCACCTGTCAAAGGATGGCATTTTCCGATGTTGAATGATAAGAAGAGGAATGCGTGTTACCAGACCGCCATCACCAAGGCCATCACACAAGGACACAATACTGTCTTAGATATTGGGTCTGGGACTGGAATTCTTAGGTAAAAATTTTTGAATTTAACTTTAAATTGACTAATTTTTTAAGATGTGCTAAAATAAAATTACCAATAATGCTGAAGTGTCTTGCATAAGGAATCACCAGAGGTTGAGTCTGGTGCGCTTGACCGCTAGGCCACGACACGTCGTCATTTAAAGGAACATTACAGAATTGGTTTTTGCTAACAAAACAGTTGCTGGCAGTGCAAGCACTTTATGTAATCCACCATATACATAAACTGACAAACCTGTAGAAGTTTGAGATCGATCGGCCATCTGGGTCACAAGAAAATAGTGAAAAACCGATTACACATTTGCATGAAATCATATAGATTCAACAAAAGAATAAAATGCTCACTGAGCGATAAACTCCAATCGGAAAATCAGTTCATTCATTTCTCATCAAATACGGCATTTCAGACATAAATATTTCAAGGGATTTTTTCTACTATCATCATCATTAGACCGTGAAAGTTTTATGTAAATCTGTGATCAAAAAGTAAATTTTACAAGTTTTTTCTTACCAATTCTGTAATGTTCATTTAAAGATGCTTCCTAACATCTCGATTCAAGTTTCAGAACTTCTTTGTCTACATCATATAATAATAATATCATAATATGATAATATTGGCTCTTATATAGTGCAATTCCAAAGAGTGATCATTGCGCTTCAAACATAACCCCTGGTTATAATCACTGGGCCATTTATTTTATTCCTTAAACCATCACAGCTCCCTGGGGAGTATACAGCCTGTGCTGCCAAATATGTATTGAACCAAGCTAAATCAACCACAAGAACCACCTCTGCCCTCACAGGTACCCATTTACCCCTGGGTGATGAGAAGCAATTATAGTCAAGTGTCTTGCTCAAGGACACAAGTGCCATGACCGGGATTTGAACCTACACCCTGATGACTCAAAACCAGATGCACTAAGCCACTCAGCCACGACACGCCATCTCTCACCCCTTTTATTAAAATCTCTGAAATAATCTGAAACTTCAAGTACTCCTCCACCTCTAATTCTAATGAAAGATTGTTTTAATTTGGATGACCACACTTTTGTTTTTTGTCACAGTATGTTCGCAGTGAAGTCAGGGGCCAAGTCGGTCTTCGCATGTGAGGAGTCAAAAGAAATGGTGAGGCTGTCACATGATGTCTTAGTGGCCAATCAGATGCAGGATAAGATCCATCTTCTGAATGAATCATCGACAGACATGTCAGTGCCAGAGGACATGCCAAGCAGGTAAGATCGGAAAGTGGAATTGCACCATTGTTTTTCTCACCCTTTAGTTTTCAATAAACACACCGTACAAACGAACCCTTAGAAACTTCCCACTTTAATGACAATAATGAAATACAAAGTTTATCTTTTTGTGCCAATTATTTATTGGCAGGGATGCAGGCTTGAGATGTCTTAGGATTTTCTCGAAATTCTCCTTGAGCCTTCAAATTTTCTTGAAAGAAGTGAAGCAGTCACCAAAGGGAGTAAGAGACAGTCCACATTGTTTACAAACCTGTAGTTTTGTATTTCTGGTGATGCACAGAGTCTGTAAACCTCCTGAAATGTAACACTCTGGGAGTTTCCGGGTCTAGACTAAGGGGGACCCAGACCCACAAGCCGTTTTCAGGAATTTCACAGATGTGAAATCTTGTCCGGATTTTGCTGGATTTAAAAAAAAAGTTGTGTCTTTTGTTTTTTTGTAGCCTCTCCGTTTTTACATAAATGTTTCCCAATGATTTTATATCAAGGGCAAAATCACACAGGGACATAGTGTTAGCCAGAGGGGTGTCTGGGTGTCTTTTGGACACCTTGTTTTAAAGTCGGACATCCTGTTTTATTGTCATTTACCTGTATTATAAGTGAACAATTTGGACACCCAGTTTTTAAATTTCCAGCAAATTTGGACACTCTTCTTCCAAATCCTGGCTAAAATCTCGCACAGGAGACTGACTAAAGTCAAATGCATGCTGCCGGGCAATGTAGTGTTGTTACTCCCCCAGGAGCCACAGTGATTTATACCTAAAAGCGTCAGTTGACAGCATATTGAACAAACATCGTGTGTGCGGCTAATAGCATGGCGCATAAAATACAGCTTGGCACAGCATGCCTGTATATATTTGTGCACATTGTTAACCTCTTGGACAAATCTCTCAGTTCCAGTTGGCATAAAAATACACAAATGCATTCAGTTTTTGAGTTTTGTTTATGTCCACATGCATAGTTGTTTCTTCTTTTTCAATTGACTGTTGTTTTCTTTTGGACCAGCTGGAGAGGAGAGCCTCTAGACAGGAACTGTGTT
Organism: Pycnopodia helianthoides; assembly: GCA_032158295.1. Taxonomy (NCBI): domain Eukaryota; kingdom Metazoa; phylum Echinodermata; class Asteroidea; order Forcipulatida; family Asteriidae; genus Pycnopodia; species Pycnopodia helianthoides. The sequence continues at coordinate 3,091,344 of CM063248.1, read as the reverse complement.
TCTTTTAGGCAATCCTTCGGGCTCCAGCTGTTTTTCTTTCCTTCCTCTGTATTTTAATTGCTCATTACTGTATCTTTGTTTGTTTTTTACCTAACTAATGTGCGTTATTGTACTTTTTATCTACCCCAAGAAATGAAATAAATATAAATATAAAGATATATAACTTATCAAATATCGTCTCAACTGAATTTTTCCTTTTCTCATTTCAAACAGAGTATCTCTTGTGGTTACTGAAATCTTTGATGCTGGACTATTTGGAGAAGGCGTTATTGCCACCCTCCAGCACGCCTGGCAACATTTATTGCATCCCCCAAAGACCTCAGAAACTCAGGTACACAAAATGTATTTTCAGAATATCAATATTTTATTCTTGTCCCATAACTCCTGTATGTGTTTCGGCCAGAAGCTATTCCAAACCCATATAATTACTCCAATTTTGTTCATGTGAGTCAACACCCATGCCAAAATGTTTGTACTCAAATAAATTTTGGCCACCTTTTTTATTGTTTTGGGGTAGTTTTTAATGTTCATTGAACTTTGTGTGTACATATTGTATTTTTGTATTTTTGTATTTTTATGCTAGTCTTTTATTGATTGTTGTACTTTGTGTATACATATTGTATTATACATGTTGTTTGTTGTTTTACCTTTTTGCCAGTGGAAATCAAATTTCTATATTTAAAACAAAATGTGGATAATAAATGCTATTTAATCTAATGTAATCTCAATCTAATCTAATCTAATCTGCAATATCAACAAAATTATCACAAGTTAAAGGTATTATACAGGATTGTAAAGGGTAAATGAACGTCATAGTCTGCAAGCTTACTGGTTATGAAGTTCCTACTAGAACCATTTTTTCTTGGAAATATTTCCCATTTGACAAAACTGTATCTGAAAACCTATTAAAAAAACTGCAACAGCTGATTTTGATGGTTACAACCAAAATTGATATGGACCATGTGTTTAAATGCTGAAAATTGTTCCTGGTTTTTAACTCTTTTCTCCTGACTAACACAACAGATTATGCCCAAATGTTTGCAGGTTTGTTAATTCATGTATAAGGTTGATCACACAAAACATGAACACTATCTGCGACTGTTTTGTCAGCTCTACCATTTCTGTAAAATACCTTGAAATGTAAAAATATTGTTTTAGAAATAGTCCTATTCCTTTATTTTGTCAACATTTTAAATGTCAACAGTTCTGCTTCTTGGCTTATTTTTGATGAATTTGATATCGGTATTGTGCTTGTTGTTAGGAGGCCTAGTTATACATTTTCGCTTTATAATGAGTATTTGTCAGCAATTTAAATTGATGAATTTTATTTTGGTGTTGGGCTTTATTGTTAGAAGGCCTAGTTATTATTTTCTATTATATAGTGAATATTTGAAATATTTTCCGTGTTGCTTTTAATGTTTCTTCTTGTCTTTCTTTCTAGCCTATTTCGCTCCACTGCAGGAGGAAAGCCTCTTCACCAATTCTCCATGTCACTCTATTCTGAACTTTCTGTTGCCAAGCAATGCCCTTAGTTCTTAGTTCATCTCTCCCTCTTCTGTTTTGTCTCCAGCTTTTTCTTGTTCGGTTTCTTTTGATGTTTACATTGTCTCAACTTAGCCTTTGGCTACAAGTGCAGTGTTTTTAACAAACCAGTGTAATAATAGTAGCAATAACAAATATACCGGATATTTGTTTTGACTAATTTGAGTGTAATTGGCATGTGAAATGTCATATTTCTGGCAGGATGGTGGTTGTCGTGGCAAGGTGATTCCATCAAGAGCAGTTATCCACGCTCAAGTGATCGAGTGTAAACACATCCGAAAACAAAACAGGTGAGTAATAATAATAACAACAATAATAACAATATTATTTGTGTTTTTTACCAGTACCCTGTTGTGTGATAAGCACTGTATAGTCAGTTTTTTTTCTGAGTACTGCGATAAACAGATCTACAGGGTACTCGGGTGGGGTTTGAACCAACAATCACCACAGATGTCTTACCAGTAGTCCAACCAAGCATGCCTTAGACCATCAAGTCTGCTCTAGAATGCGGGGGGGGGGGGGGGGGGTCATGGGTTTGATTCCCATTGGAGTAGCCTATGAATTTGTATAAAATTTTAAAGGCTGGACACTATTGGTAAATACTCAAAATAATTGTTAGCATAAAAACTTACTTGGTAACGAGCAATGGAGAGCTGTTGATAGTATAAAACATTGTGAGAAACGGCTCCCTCTGAAGTAACGTAGTTTTTGAGTAATTTCTCAGTAAAATATTTGAATTGATTTGCGTGAGGTCTCGAAATCGAAATCAAGCATCTGAAAGCACACAACTTCGTGTGACAACATGGACAAGGGTGTTTTTTCTTCCATTATTATCTCGCAACTTCGACGACCAATTGAGTTCAAATTTTCACAGGTTTGTTATTTTGTGCATATGTTGAGATACACCAAGTGAGAAGACTGGGCTTTGACAATTACCAAAGGTGTCCAGTGTCTTTAACTCATGATCACTGCATTTTGGAGCAGATGTCTTACCAGTAGATCACCGAGCGTGCCCCAGACCAACAAGTCTGCTCAAGAATGCGGTGGTCACGGGTGTGATTCCCACTGGGATAAGCATAATTTCAAACCTGTGAAAATTTGAACTCAATTGGTCGTCAAAGTTGCGAGATGATAATGGAAGAAAAAACACCCTTGTCACACGAAGTTGTGTGCTTTCAGATGCTTGATTTCGAGACCTCACGCGTGAGGTCTCAAAATCAATTCAAATATTTTACTGAGAAATTACTTTTTTCTCAAAAGCTACGTTACTTCAGAGGGAGCCGTTTCTCACAATGTTTTATACTATCAACAGCTCTCCATTGCTTGGTACCAAGTAAGTTTTTATGCTAACAATTATTTTGAGTAATTACCAATAGTGTCCAGTGGCTTTAAGAAATGCAAATCGCTTAACTTCTGTTAAAATGCAGAACCAACAGATATAAGACCAGTTGTATTCCCATCTTCTCTAAAGTTGTTATATAAGAAGTGTTGATCATTTGGACTGGGGCTAATGTATGGGTTTATCTTGTCCTGTTGGCCTAATTGTTCTCTTTTAAGATCTCTTTTTAATTTGATTTCTGTAGAGTTGTGTTTTTTGTGTGTTTTTTTTCCCGCTTGTTTGAGTTTTGTTTGGTTATTTTTGTCTAACGTTTTACTTGACTCCATTTGTTGTAAACCTTTTTAATGTTATGCTGTAAAGTGCAATGCGACCTATCGGTTGCCATACTTACTTACTTACTTACGGTCTTTGATGTTTTAACTTGTATGAAATAAACTAATAATAATAATAATAATAATAATAAGAATAAGAATGAAATTGCTTTTGCATATTTTTGAGTGTCTGATGTTTAAGACAGCCATTACATCACATTGATATCATGGCTGATGTTTCAGTTGTCTTTACTTTGAATGCCATTTCACTGTTACTGAGAGATACCTAATTTTGGCGTGTGGCGGCACACATTTATCCTTTTGTGACTCCAGAATCTTGCAAGACAAGATATGCAACCTGGATGTTGCGAACCTCCGTGGCATTCAAGAAACGGCAGCGGAGTACCAGCCACTGAACAGCAGTGACAAGAGGGAGCCTTACACATCAGAGAGGCTTCAGAACCTTCCCTTTGGTTACCAGGCACTGACGCCAGCAATCAAAGTCTTAGAGGTTGACTTCAATAATCCTCAGGTATTTCTTTGTCAATTGCATCTACTTGGTCTGACATCAGTTTTTGATGTAAAATTTTGGTATTTGATTTAATCACATGGAGCAGCTCTGCCCACACAGGTACCCATTTACCCCCTGGTTAAAGTTTTTGAGAAATGAGTAAAACTACAATTAGTTTTTATCTCGCGAGTCTAAAACCTGGTGTTTGAAAACAGTAAAAACATGAAAGGAGATTTTTTTACTAGTTTCTTGTGACTCCGATTAATCTTAAACTTTCACAGGTTTGTTATTTCATATAGATGTTGGGTCACATTAAGTGCGGATTCTCCTCTTTGACAATGAATTATGTTGTCTGAGCGCTTTAAATCATTTTTTTTTAAACTGATAATGTTCGGGCAGAATGAAACACTCCAGGTGTTTGAGACATATTGAATGATACATTTTGTGTAATTTGGCACACAGTTGGAGTACGTCATGAGAAAGATATTTGGCTGAAGGGCCACCACAGATTTGCTCTTTTAAAAAATACAGGTAGAATAACAAGCAATTTTCATAAATGTCTTATACTGGCTGCCATTGCTTTTTATACAGAATGACAAATCTGCGATTGGCCCTATAGCCAAATATCTTTTTCATGACAAACTCTGACTGTGTACCAGATTCTATGCTTGTTTCATCAAAGGCACAATTCCATCACCTACCTGCCCTACTATACAGCGTTTGTTTGTAATATAATATTTGTAATTTGTGTAAAACTGTGTGACTCACAAAACCAATCCCCGTGCAAGGCTATGGTCTTAAGACCAATTTTTAAACCAAGTCCAAGAGGTGAAAGGCAAGGAACAAACCACTAAGCCAACTTGAATGCCCCATAACAAAAATCCACTCCCAAAAAAACCTGAAATTGCCTTATTTTGTTTCTTCATGACTCTTCTCAGATCATTACTTCAGAACACCCAAGCACAACCTGGAGGCACATTGACTTCCCGGTCACCGCTAGTGGCCAGGTGGATGCGGTCGTATCATGGTTTGATCTCGTCCTGGACGATACGGAAGTACTGAGTACCTCACCACATGATAGCTCCTGCTGGGAGCAGGCTGTGTTTCCTGTAAATTCCTTCATCAATTCCAATGGTAAGTATTGTATTTAGAACTAGTTTTTCAAGGATTTTTAATCATTTCATGTGAAAATTTGCAGTCTTCCATGTGACTTCCTTAACAAATTCTTTAATGAGTACCTGAGTTTCATGTAACTTCCTTCATAAAATGAATGTATACGTTGTTTTTCGCATTTTAAATGTATTTCATTTATTTAAGGATGTTCATAAAATTTGGCCAATGGTCATCTAGTGGTCAGTAGTGGTCGTTTGACGACAATTTACAGAATGCTTCTCCTTTTTCTACCCAACCTGGTCAAATGCTTCAATGGCTCAAGCCCCATTTCGGGTGTACACGGATTTTGGCCAGTGGTCACCTATCGGTCAACAGTGGTTAATTTATGGAGAAAAAAAAATGTGTGTATATATTTTAAATTTATTTCCTAGGGCTGATATTTGTGCTTTGTGAAAATTATTTATGCATTTACTTATTTATTCATTCCCCCCCCCGCCCCCGAACATTAATTTTGTTTTAGTATAATTTTCTTATATATTTTCTTAATGATTTTTAAATGCACATTACTTTAAAGGTTTCTATTTTCAAGCTTGGACTGCTAGACTGTCGAGTCGCAGTGTTGAGTACACTTGTTAAATCCTTGCCAACTTGATGTGGGCCGCCTTGTTTTTGTTTTGTTTGGGGGTTTTTTCGGGGGGGGGGGGGTTGGTTTGTTGTTTTTTTTGTCCAGTGCAATGTGATTATTTGTGTATTGTATGTTTGTACTGTGAGAAATGGCTGAATAAATAATACTAATAATAATTATTACATCATATTTGTTTGTGATCATCTCAAAATTTGGAATATTCTCCATTAAGCCATTAAGTGAAGGACAAATGTTATAAATCAAAGCCTCTGTGAGATTTTTAACCACAAGATTTTTTTTCTTTTTTCAACCATGAAGGAAACTGCGAAGAATCTCTGCATGTCAGCAAGCAGGACACCATCACTGTGGCTGTATCATGCAGCGACGACTGCCTTCATCTCAAATGTGCGGACATTACCCATCATGCATCATCCCAAACGAAGTCCACACCTGCGCCGGTGCCAGCCTTAACACAGGAAGAAGTAATGGAGGAAATGGTTACCAGTTTCAGAGAAAATGTGAGCACCCAAAGTCAAAGGTCATGTGACCCATTGGATAGCGGTGTGCATCAAGGGAAAGCAAGTGATAATGTGGGCGGGGCTGCTTCTTCAAAGGGCGGGGCAATTGTCACCTCTGACTCATGCCCGTCATGTGATGAATTAACTCCGGATATTGTTGCAATTCTCAACGATTGCAAACTTCAGAATTCCTTATATAAGGCCATCACCAGCTTGATGGATGCTTCGTCAGGGAAATCACAAGATTCCGTCTCGGAAGATTTGAATTCATCCAGTCCTTCGAAAAGCCACGGCAAGTCAGCGTTAGCGTCAGCAACGTTCGCCGTGTTGGATATATCCAGCAGTGTGTCTCTGACCGGACTCTTTGCAGCCAAACACTGTGCCACCACAAGAGTCTGCATCCCATCTACCACACCCGCAACCAGAACTCTTACGGAGGCTATTGCCAGAGCCAATGGGATAGAGGGTTGCTTGGATGTAGAGGCGGAGTCGCACCCACTGAGCCCGTCCTCTGAGGCAATGTGGGATGTGCTGGTGACGGATTTGGTATCGCCCTGTGGTACTCTAAGGGAAAGAGTGCTGGAAGACATTGCTGTTGGAAGGTTGGTTGTTGGCACACCCTTTGTGTTTTATTTCAGCTAAAGGTTTTTTTGTTTTAAATTTTGTTTTATGTCAGTTAAAAGTTTATTTTTGTTTTTGTTTCGGACTTTTATGGTTTTGTTTCTAATCGAAAAAAAAACCTGATGCAAATTTGACATATATATATATTAAATTGTTGCACCAAATAACATGTTATGTATGTTCAGATAAATGGCTTTGCAGTGGACCAACCATCACACTGTCTATGCATAAGGTCAGGTTAACTCCATGTGTGTTAATTTTAGTAGGATGTGTGCATAGTGACCATTGTTACTCTTATCAGACGACTGTCTTTGCAGTGTGTCTACTGCATGTAAAGAATGTCAGTCTACATGCTCAAAGCCAGATATGGCATATTTCTATAATTATTGCATATTTCTATAATTGCTTGTAATTTTTCGCTTGTAATTTTTTGCTCATTTTAAACTTATTGTTATACCTTGTTGTTAATTCTGATATTGACTTTGTATTTATCTATAGGGTTTTGTTTTTAAATGTTACTCTGTAAGCGCCATGGAGCATTGTTTTCGATGGATTTGGCGCTATATAAATTTTTACTATTATTATTTTTACTATTATATGGTGATCGAGTAACCACCACATTCTCTGTCTGTGGGATGCGGGGAACTCCATGAATGAATGAATGAATGTTATTTTGACTCAGGGTGTGTGCATTGAAACCAACTGGTGTAGTCCTACCAGGATCTGTGTCTGTCTTTGCAATGTGTGTAGAGTGTGCCAGCCTACAGACAGACAGCCAAGTCATCGGCGAGGGACCAACCATGGGATTGAAGATTGCACAGTTCATCAATAAATACAAGGTAAGAACAATAAATCTATAATCCTTTATGTCAGAAAAATTATCTCCATATGCCTAGACATGCATAACTTTGCTGATTTTTTCAGTAGCTTCCTTGCATATGACGTCACAAGCTCAAACAGCGCCCTCGCTGAAGTCAAAGGAGGACTTATCATTGGTTGAGATTTGTCCGTGGTGCATACACACTTGTATGTTTCCATTGTTTTACCTCAGCAATGGCAGCCTTTGCGTGGGGTACATCTAGGCCATGTGTCCGTTGTTTACATCTGTACCGCCCTCTGTTGAAATCTGCCTTGTGGTGCACATACATCGTGTTTTGCAAGGATATTTGGTTTATTGGTCAAAGGTCATGTAATTCAGAGGCAATCTGACCTGTGATGTCACTCCTTATGCAAATTAGAAAAAAACATGGCAGGTAGGAACTTAATGTTTTTTTTTTTTTGCGGTGATGTTAGAGAGCACATCAAGGGTCTATTGTGATGTATTTTCACTGTAAGCCACGCCCACTTCACACAAACTGGCTCCACTGGTTACCAGAAGCCCATAGGAGTTGCATTGAGCTAGTTTTTCTTTGATGGTTTATGCAAGAAAAGTTTAATAATCGGACTCTGCTTTCTTCAAAGACTACAGTCTTAGAAGTTTCTGTCATAAGAAACACTTTTGAATGATGGAATGGGTGAGTTTTGGAAAATAAAATATCGTCGGCTCAGTGTTATAATGTCGTTAGATGCAATTTCAAATCCGTACTAATCAAAAGGTTGCTAAGTGAAAAATGTGAATAAGTTCGTAAAAATCCACCAAAATCCACTATTATTTTTTTTGGTGAAACTAATTGTTTCGTTTTGCTAGATTAATTTTTGGAAACCACTCATGATCAATAAACTCCATTTACCAAGAGCTCCAAAATATGCAAAACCAGTTTTATAAAATCCATACAAACTGCACTATCGACCTTATAGTCCTGAGCCAATACAATTGTATGGCAACTTTGGAGCCGGAAGTAGCGAAATCTTTAGGAGTGCAACAGATACGCACCAAGTGATGCAATGACTTACCAACAGGAAACCCTTTTTTTTTCAGTGATTATGATGTCACGGCTTCAAAGACCGCCCTCATTGAGGTCAAAAGAGTGCAAATAATTTGTTGACAGTTGTGCAAGGAAACACGCACTTGTTTGATCAATGTTGATGTATTGAGCAATATTGAACGATCAGTGGCTTTTTTTCTCTTAACAGGTGTCAACGTTTCTTGACATCCACCTGTCCAGCCGAGCCTACAAGCAGCTCAGTCAACCCTTCCTCCTCTTCCATCTCGACTTCAACGAGAAGCAACAGCCAGGTTCCTCCGATCTCCCCAGCTTTGTCAAGCCGTCCGTGGTCCGACAATTCCAAGCCACCGAAGACGGTACGATAACGGCCGTACCGTTCTGGTTCAACATCAGCGTTGATCACTCGAACAACTTGAACACATTGGACAACGATACTCACTGGACGCAAGCTGCGTATTTACTTCCCGAGGGTCAAGCCGTTAGAAAAGGGGATCAGGTCAGCGTGTCAGCGAGAATTGAGGATAGCAGTTTCATCATTGAAGTTGAGGTTGGATGAAGGTAAATGGCTACATTACAGTTTATTAATATTATTATGATAGCGTTCTGGTAACAACAAGGGTAAGGGACCCTCAACAACAAGAGACTAGCACTTCAACACAGTATTATGGCATGCAAGGTCAAAGGTACATGGCGTGAATATGTTTGAATTGCGCTTCACTCAAAACAGTCTGTTATCAGCCAATAGGATGAGTCACTTTTATAAAAACTACATGGACATTATTGTTTTATTGTTATTGACCCTTGACCCTAGCTTAAGAGCAAATAAGGGAATATTTTTATGGGCTTTTGACAAAAACTTTGATCTAAACTTGCGGTTATCTGTTTCAATGTCGGTGTTTAAAAACAAGTTGACTTGTTTATATTTACAAAGTATATTTGCTACTTTTTAAGTGTTTCTAGCTGTTTTTATGCTCTATTTTCCATTGTCGAACAATAAAATAATGTTTCATGTGAATACATTTTATTGTTTATTTGTTCTTCAACATTAAAACACAAAATTATATTCACAACAATGAAACACTTTTCGGGTTCGTTTCCTCCTAAATATCACAGAAAAATGGCATGGTATCCAGCGAAAATAATGTATTTAAATTTTATAACACAGGGTTCCCACATTTATTGAAAATCCTGGAATTTTACGCCTTTATTGGAGGTCAATATGCCACCTTGTTAGACTTGTCTAGCTATAAAAACAATAAATCAATCAAACATAGTGTTTAGAATCTTATTCTTTAAAAGTAGGTTCATACTTTTGCTCAAGGGCACAAGTGTCATGACCGGGATTCTAACCCTCACTCTGCCGCTGACAACACCAGAGCTTGGGTCCGGTGAACTAGACCGCTCGGCCGCGACACGCCACGGTTGCTGCAACCAGGAACACTTCACCTTGACAGCATTTTCCACAGTAACAAAAGCAGTACATAAGTTTGCACGTTGTATCACATCTACACGAGTTGATCGCCGGGTACCGACCGACGGCATGTTCCTACATGTAGGTCTACAATAGTCCTTTTAGGGCTGAGAGTTCACCCCTAATTTGAGTGTTTTTTTGGTTTTTGTTGTTTTTTTTCTCTCTTTTTTTTTTGGAACAAATTTTGAACAACTTGCATTTACAGGTTAAGTGTGCATATTTTATAGTTTACACAGGACAGAAATGTCGAATTCAAAGACCTTTACGATTTGTCTTCTTTCATTCTCGTGTTCTGTCTCCCCGTTCTGCGCGGAACTTCTTCTTCATCCCTTATTACATACCAGTCCATGTCATCAAAGGTCATTCCAGCATAGCTGACCTTTTTGATCCGTCTCTGTGGGACTGGCAGAGATGCTGCTGCGGGGGATGTTCCAGACTGATCACTTATCGATCGGTAACGGATATCGCTATCGCTATCGTCATCGTCGCTTGAAATGTCATTATCACCCAGCACCATGTCAGCGTCACTGAATTGGTGGGGTCTTCTCTTGGGTACAGTAAGAGATGTCATGTCCGGTGTGTCTATTTGGTCATCATCAGATTTACCCAAAGCGCTGACGTCATCACCGTTTGTGGAAATGTCATCGTCATCATCAAATGACATTTTCAGACCTGAGCAGCTGATCTTTTTCTGCCTCTTTGGAAGCTTGAGAGTTTTGACTTGAGCAGTTTCAAGTTGGTCCTCGACGGAGGGACGCCGTGGAAGGTCAGTGGCGTCGCTGTCATCTGTCGTAAAGTCACCGTCCATAAAATCATCGGTGTCATTGTCACTTGTACCCTCGCTCGGTTTCTTCACTTGTAGATAAGAATCGCCGTGGTTGTCCGATCCCTTTTCTTGATTGCCGTTGACGTCTGACTGCTCCTGATGGTTCAAGATGATGTCGGGGAGAGAGATGAACTGATGCTCCTGTGTCCTCCTTGGAGAAACTTCTCCCGCTGTCGGAGATTGAGAGGGTGAAGACGGAGGAATGTCGTCCGCTGCTGGAGGCTGCTCGGACTGAACAAGATCAGTGCTCTGTTGACCCGTAGAGGAATGGCCTGTTGAGAGAGAATGCAAACCCTGATTATATGATGTTAAGAAATCAGCTACAAATTCCCTCAATATGGCTCATCATGCCAAGTGTTTATATCCAGTTTCCTTGGCATTAAATAACTGAGAATATTTATGGTCTCCCTGGACAGGATGCCAGTCCGTTGAAGGTTACTCGCCAGCTCTCACACTGGTACCCATTTTTACTCCTGGATGGAGAGAAGAAATCATGATAAAGTGCCTTGCTCAAGGACACAAGTGTCGCGACTGACCAGGCCAGGATTCGAAACCCACAATTGGTGAATTACAGAATCTAAGTCCACTGCACAAGACCGCTCGGCCATGACACCCCACCCTCAGTCTGTGTAGAATCCATAAATGCAGGTTTATAGTCATGCAGTCAGGCAATGGCTTATAGTGATCCCTGAAGCATCAGTGACTAGTCGCTGAAGATGCTGGTGATCATCAAAGTTCGAAGCTAATCATCGCACAACCGGCCTAAGGTGTATTAATGCAGCTACCCTATTTGTCATATTGGGAGTCTAATAACATGAATATTCATTAGAAACTTCTTAATTTGCATACACGAATCTTTTGTTCTGAGATGCTCCATGATGTTGGATTTCACATCTGATATGGTCAACATTAAAACTTAAGGTATTAATGGACTGACACCTAAAAGTGGGAGGAGCCTATGTGATAAGTTGAATATTCATCAGGAACTTCCTAATTTGCATCACCCACCATTTGCTCTGAGATGCTCCGTGATTCTAGATTTCACATTGGGGGACTGGACATGGTCCTCATCACACTTAAGGTGTTGATGGACTGAAATCTGAAAGTGGGAGGAGCCTGTATATTGAATATTCACAGGCAACTTCTTAATTTGCATACACCTACCCTTTCCTCTGAGATGCCCCATGATGTTGGATTTCATGTCCTGAAAGGATTGCAGGATGCGAGTCTTGTGTTCATTCTCAGTAATGTATCGGTGATAGTCGAAGGAGTAAGAGAAGAGGATGGCACAGGCCATCATCTCAAGGCAGATCAGAAAATCCTGAATTTAAATCAAACAAAGTACAGTGAAATGTTACTTTCTTGTTTTTGCTCAAAAGTAATGCAGGATTATTCAAATCTGTGATTGCCTAGTCTTGCAGAAACAAATAAAAACGCAATCGCACCAAGGTGTTAAATAGGATGATATTGTTACTTAATTTGTTTTACTTTTTATTTGGAACAATGGGAATATTTCAGATCAAGTCTAGACTTTCTGATTTTTTTCAAAACGAATATTTCGTTTTTCAAAGTGGCACTTAAAGGAACATTACAGAATTGGTAAGAAAAAATATACTTTTTGATCACAGATTTACATAAAACTTACACGGTCTAATAATGATGAAAGTAGAAAGCATCCCTTGAAATATTTCTGTCTGAAATGCCATATTTGATAGAAATGAATAAACTAATTTTCCAATTGGAGTTTATCGCTCAGTGAGCGTTTTATTCGTTTGTTGAATCTATATGATTTCATGCAAATGTGTAATCGGTTTTTCACTATTTTCTCGTGACCCAGATGGCCGATCGATCTCAAACTTCTACAGGTTTGTCAGTTTATGTGTATGGTGGATTACATAAAGTGCCTACACTGCCAGCAACTGTTTTGTTAGCAAAAACCAATTATGTAATGTTCCTTTAAATAGGAAATTATTGTTACTTAATTATTTCATTTATTTATTTAGACAATGGGAACATTGTAGAGCAAGTGTAGACTTTCTGAAATTTTTTTAAAGATCTACTTCAGCAATATCTGCGAAATAAAACAAATTGCTGAATCTTAAACATAATGTTATTAAGTATTCTGACCTTGTAGATCGGATTGTTTTAAACATATATTTTTTTCGTAATTTTAACCGGAAAAAATAATCCGATCTTAGGGTTTTTAAAAACTCGCGCGCTTCCGTGGCTCCCTCCATAGGCACCATGCATGTCCCATACTAAAGCACGTGTATTTACGCGCACCACGAACCAACTATAAGATACGTGGGTGAACCAGCGAATGATGACGTACTTATAAGAAAGGGGAAACCAGGAAGTAGCGATGTGTCGTGTGTTTACACGGTAACTATGTGTGATGATCTCATTATTCGAATACATTCACCAAGTTAAGACGTGAGAATTGACCATGCCGAACTCATGTTCTGTTGGTGGATGTACTTGGAACGCAGATAGGAACCCAGATGTGAGTTTTTGTTTCGATTCCCAAGAGATCCTGTCCAGAGAAGGGAATGGGTGCGTTCGGTGACCAACACAGGGTTTCACGGTGACAAATTGGACCATGATTTGCAGTGCCCATTTTACGGACGACTGTCGGGTTGCAACATCGCAACTAAAGAGCAGTTTTGGATTAAAAAGCTATAACAGGCTTAAGCCAGGTTCAATCCCAACCATGAAAGCCCCATCTGCAGTGCTATCATCTTTTCAAACAGAGAGTAAAACAGGCACAGCCAAATGAAACTAAGCGATTCAGCCAACACTCGTCTGGCATGTCATTTAAGAAAAGAGAGAAGAGCTGGGTAAGCAACTTTTAAGTTCTAAAACTAAGTTCTATGAGTATGTAGTTGATATTTTACCATCGTTTCTTTTCATTTCAAAACATGCACTTCTCGCAAGAGATTTCAAACTCAATAGTAGGGCTACCAAAACCATCAACAATTTTCCTTTTCACTCGATGTGATTGTGAGCATGATTCGAGTTCGAAGTTTAGGAAAGTTTGTAACTAGTTACCAATTCTACTTCACCTCCTTGACCTTGTCATCCCAGTGCACATACATGTGTACAAGACTCCCCTTCAACTTCAAGTACAACCTACAGACTTCATTATTGACCTTACATTGCTTTTCCAGTTTAGTTTGCTTTCAACATCATTGTATCCCTGGGGGAGGAGTACCAGGGGAAGGACCATGGTAAAAAATTACTTGGGCCTACAAAGGGCAAAGCCATACATGTGTGTGAATACAATGCCCAAATTATGACATTTTGACTTAGAGGTTAAATACGATGTTTGTTTTGATCTTTTGTTCAGGTTTTGCAAGAAGCTTTTGCTGAATATATGCTAAGTATGGTGACCAGGAGCCCACTGGTGAACAACTTCTCCCATCTAATGTGATGGAAAGTTCAATCACATCAGAGGAGGTAATGAAACGGTTTACTGGCTTGTTGCAGAAACAACCTTAATTATGTTTAGGGGAGAAATATTCAACCGCGGGGGGTGGGGGTCAGCTTCAAAATGCCTGGACCCCGAGCTGAGGGTTATTTTTATTTCATTACACATCAAAATGTGCAGTATCGGAATAATAATTAACTTTACTTTGCATAATCATACACTTGTCAGGCCTGGAATTTCATCTTGGAGAGGGCAAGGCCATTTTCATTTTGTAAAGGGTACTTCCATTGGAAAATCTTAAAGTCTATGGGAGACTTTTGAAGGGGCACCAAGGCCAACACAAGGGCAACGAAGGCCATGGCCTCCGTGTAATTCCAGGCCTGACTTGTGAATATCTTAAAAGTTAACAATTTCCCTCAAGATTTTTAACAAATTTATAAACCCCTAGGTTTGAGATGCATGATTCATGTCTGTTTGCAATTTTGTTTCAAGCAGAATTATTAAAATGAAAGAAAGGTTTATTTTGTCCTCCTATTACATGTATTAAAGAGATACTGTTGACATAGTTTAAACACCTTATTGTTAATGCAGAGGATTATTTCTGATGGTAAAATATGATTTATTCATCAAGCCATTGTGGATTTTTTTCTTTATTGATTATACATGTATTGTACATATTTTTTGTACACCCTTTATTATCTTATGAGAAGAGTTGTTTTAATGCCCATGTAGCTTTTACTTGACCGCAACCACATCTGGTAATTTAAATGTAGGGTTTTATTGAGTACATGTACACATGTATACCGTACTTATTTGTTATTGTTATTATTATTTGTTAGAAGGGGGATCAACCACAAACTTGTATGCTACGTAAGATTAATGAGCAGCCCCAGTTTGTGCATATTGCATGGTGAACTAAAGTAGTTTTTTTGGGGGGGGGGGGAGAAAAAGAGGAGTTGGAGTACATGTATTGGGGTTTGCATATTTCATGTGTAATGTGTTTTCAATCCAGGGCAAACACAAAACAATTACACTTCTTTTTGACAATTTGCCAGACAACCTGTCTTTCTAAGCTTTGACTGTAATTTGAAATGTTTGTTTACATTTTCTTGAAAGTCTACATTGAGCTGAAAATTTTGATAAGGTCTTTTAGAATGTCTGTAGGCAAGAAGAGTAAGGATCGCATGGAATTAGTTTTGCAACATTCCCTTTTAATTTAGCTGTTTTCTATTTAATTACTCAATGAAAATTGAAACTAGACAGAGAGGTCAACTTTGGTGATACAACTTTTCTTGACATTAAGTATTACATGTACACTGTACTCTTAACTCCAAAAATATTGCTTTTTGTACATAAGGTGGTCATTTACCATGTAGTATATGCAAGAAGGGTAAGGAACTCATAGTTACATTTTCTTTTAATGGCAACGTGTCCCTTTAATTTATTAATTAAGCTGCTTTCTATTTATTTACTTCACTTGAAGAGGGGTAGTTGACTTTGCAAAAACAATTGTTGTTTTATTATATTTTTCTTGAAATAAAATAATACTCATAAAGACTAAAGACTGATATGTGTATATTATTAAAAGTATTTATTGTCATTTACTCATGGATCATCTAAAAATGATTGTAACACACTGAAAATTTAGAGTAAATGGAGGCCACCAATCCCTACATGTTTGTATCCTCAATTCTGAAAACCTTCCTGAAAACCATGTACCACTACTAGATTAGCAGAACATGTTTTGATCATAGCATGATTTGAAACTTTGCATGGTGGGATCAGGTTTGCAGTGATGCTATGTATAAAATCTCGTTGTGAGTAGTGGTGGTTTTAAAAAGAACAGGTGGTTTGACAACTTCCTGAAGAGGATCAGGGCATACTGATCAAAAAATCAAGTTGTGAAACCACTGTTTCTTTTCAGAACCACCACTACTCAAAAGAGATTTTACCTATGGTGTCAGCGCAAACCTCACCTAATTATAGACATTGTTCTTGTAATGACACACATCCCATCTCAGTGAGCCAAATATTAACAGATTTTTATCAAAGATTGTGGTTCTCAAAAAAGTTCCCCTTTTGAAGCCTCTTTGCTGTATAACTTCCATGTTTGTAATATGTACATGTAAGTTGAATGCATTTCACTATTTTCCATTGAGAGGCACAACAGCATGAGCTTTATGTTTGACAAATAATTTGTACATCTATTTTTTGAGTCTCATTTACAAACATTTTATCAACTATAGGGGCTAAAAAATACCACACTAAATTCGAGTGAGAAGAGGAATTCTTATTATATGATTGGCAATAAATTTTAGGGTTTTTAAGTTACTAATAGTCAAGTGGCGGGTAAACCCTTTATATTGTCCATTGGGGTTGGGATATGTCCTTCGGATGGCGTCCATGATACATGAAGGAAGTGGCACTCTGTTGAACCTTCCGAGGTAGCCCGTACACCATCTGACAACTTGCCTGTAAACAACATGGCGATTTCTTCTGCAAACAAAGTAGTTGAAGAAAATCAAATTAGGTAAACATTTGATATCAATATTTGTTTAAAAACACAGTTTTCCCATTTTGAAGAAATCACGTACGAGTAAGGGTGGAAATATACTCTTCTGGTTTGTCCAGTCGAAAAACTTGTAGGAGAACCCCCCCCCCCCCACACACACACACCCTTACATATGGCTGTTACAGGGGTACTTTCATTGTTGTTCTCCTTTTTCTGAAGAAATCCTAATTGGGTCACCACCAGAACAAAGAAAACCTTATGGGGTAGCATTGCTCCGTAAGTTGGCATGTGTAAGCTCACACACACACACACACACTCAAGTGTGTCATGAGCTCCAATCGTGGACCCTCCTTTGTTCAACTCTTTGTCCTGACAAACATGGACCCCATTGTTTTCCTTTGTGATAACAAACATGGACCTATTGTCCCTTTTGTTGTAAGTCCTCGGTTTGATTGCACTACAAACTCACACACTTTTGGGTTCTTTAAAGAAGTCATAAGCTGTAACATACTCAACAATTGTGACAGAGATCAAAGTGTTTAGAAAAAATCTTGTACAGGTTTTATGGTTATTCGTTTTTCTGAGTTGAATAAATCTAATCCAACAGTCAATTATACTCAGGGTCAGGTAAGAGGCGTAATAATTTTTTTGGGGGGAGGGTTTGCTCCTTACATTAATTTTACAGTTCAATTAAAAAAAGACACTTACTGGTCTAGAGTCCCTTCAACTGCATCTCTGCCATAGTATTCACCGGTAGGCCCTACTGTAAATACGCGGTTTGAAGTACAGCCGGGTGCAGACAGACTGCTTCAAACCAATCATGCACAGCAAGGCTTTGGTTTTCATCCTCTACATTAATGTTCAATGCTGCCATTTGGGCTCTTGTCTTCTGCACTTCCTTACAGCAGATGCAGTTCACTGCCATTGGTTGGACCACACAGTGTCCGCATGAGCACCTGAAAGAAAAATTTAAATAACAGAAAATTAACGGATGAAAGTGTTGCTATACTGACATAGGATGGACTATGTTCATGACCATTAACTAATTTTACGTGAACGGGGTAATACAAAATGAGTGGGGATTGAAACGATGCGTGTCTCATTTATACATCTAAGTAAAAAATCATGCAATGTTTCGCATTGTTTATCAATGGCCGTTGTTCTTACTTTGTGTCTCTGGGAATTTTTTTTTATTTTATTTTTTTTATTTGAAAAGTGGTTTGTAATTGTAGTTCTGTTTTAAAGAATAAACATGACATATCATACTAGCCTAAAAGAAAACTATGAGAAATAATTAGCAAATGAGCTTGACATAAAAAATAATCCAATTAGGCTGGGACCTACCTCAATCATTTGCTAAAAAAAATAAATAAATAAATGCGGTAGAACAATGACACTGACAGAAAATACGGCTTGTCAGGTCAGTTTGGTACTGAAAATAAATGTTATCTCCGACACACTGAGATTTGATGATTGTATTGTGAAAAAATTAATGGATAAACAAGGAATTACAGAAACAAATAAAACAACATTCATCTATTTTCCTTCTCCATGGAACCCGGTTCTCCGATAAGGATACCTGCACTAACCCAATGGGAACAATTTTTGAGTGACACCATTCAATGTATCATGAAAACGTGAACCATATTGGACAACAGCAACCATTTCGTGAGAAAAAAAATCAACTTTCTGCTGCTATTTCTATCCATTATAGCGGCCTCATATGCCGCATAGATAAATAAGTACTTCATGACGATAAAAAACAGTAAACATAGCATTGTTTGTTCTTCAAAAAACCTGTGGGACTCACCATTCAGTATTGTTTAGTCGACCTCCTGCATCAGGATTCCCACGTTCACGATCATCGGCGGCCAGTGGCTCAAACCTGTATGGTTTGGCACCTCGCACTTCCTCGTCAAGCACTCCCCCAGCTTCATCAACGCCCTCTTCGTCTTCGGAAGAGCTCCCTCCACCGTCAGATCTATCCTCACTATCAATACTATCATCTGTATTTCCTAATTCTTCTTCGTCCACACTGTGTTCCTCCCACGATCCGCTAATGTCTGACATTTTGTCCTCGTTTACTGTGTGAATAGCTATAGACGCGTACAATAAACACACTTCGCTGCGCGGGGGGTAAACAAGCCGTCTCCATTCATGTACGTCATCAGAGTCTATGGTATATTTTTATCACGTGACATGCCGTTTCCAAAAACTCGGTATGAGGAGCTGCTGAACGCTGGCCTAAATGACCTTTTTTTTTAATTACGCAACTACCGCTAAGTATTTTCATTAATATATACGTAATCATGAAACACAAATTGATTGGATTTCGCCAAAGTTTAAATTATCTTAGTACCGTTGAAGTAGATCTTTAAAGGAATATTTCGTTTTCAAAGTGGCACTTGAAGGATTTCTTCAAATATCTGTACAGAGAATTTGTTTTAAATTGACACCTGTTGAACCGAGCTACTTGGATTAAACTCCTCACCTGCAGCATTGTAGCGAATGCAAACTCATTTTCAAAACCCCACGCTTGTTTGGGCTTCATGGCACCTGCCTGGGCCAGGATGTTGAGGAGGGTACTCTGGAAGTTGGTGACGAATATCACAAGCTGAATTCCCACAAACTGAGAGGTGGACCTGGGTAGCATTTTGAGCTCATCAAGAGTTGCTTTACGTAGAAGGTTTATACAGAAGATGGCCCACTGAGAGACAGCAAAACAGAGACGGTGAGATTTGACAGTTTGTAGAACATAGAAACAGGTGAAAAACTTGTACAAATCAAGCTGCTGTGACCATGAAGGACCTTTGGTGTTGTGACACATTTTAACATTGCCTTCCCCCTTCCGTACCCCTTTTGCCTATGTCTAATTGTTAGTGGCAGTGGCATAACCAGACATTTTCATTGGGGGGGGGGGAAGCGGTGGCAAAGACATAATTTAAGGGGGCTATTTAATGTGTTTAGTTGCCAGCGGCAGTGGCGTAACAAGCCATTTTCATTTAGGGGGGGGGGGCAGGGGGAGGTCAAATTTATAATTTAGGGGGAACATTTAATGTATCAAACCATTTATTTGTGTGTTTTTTCGATCTCATTTTGGGGGTGCAAAGGGGGGGGGGGGCAAGGGTTCCCCACTGTTAATTTCAACTACTGGGATCTGAATACGTGAACTATCTATAAGATGCCACCAATGTACGCCATTTTGGAATCTGACCTTGCAATTTTCCCCAGTATTTTTTTTCCCAGCCTTTGGACCTGTCGAATACATCACACCTAGGTGCCAACCTTGGGATAAACCCCTAGGGTAGTTAATGACTCCTGAATTTGACCCTGTCATCTTCCTTCAATAGTATCTATGCAAGATGTTGACTCTATCACTGAATACGCACCTCCTGTGCAGATTCGACTTCATGGATGTTCCCCAAATGAAACCTTAGATGTGACCCAGGACACACCCCTAAGATGTGTACCTCATCAAAAGAGAATAAGATCCTCCCCTTGGATATGCTTGCAGTGACACACCACACCCCAAGACCCACCCTTGAATGGTCCTCTAAGACACCTCCATATGATCCAGCCCTTTGGTAGGCTTACAGTAACACACCACACCCAAAGACCCACCCTTGAATGGTCCCGTGAGACACGCCTATAACATCAACCTCTTGGATTTGCTGCTCTCAACCTTAACCTGTCATCTGTCACCCTTATTCCCCAGTTACTTACGATTTGTGAAATTGATACTATGACGGTCACCCAGACGTAGGCATATTTTGCAGCGAAATTTCCTTCTTTGTACCTTTCTGTAAGATGGGTGATTCTTTTAAAGAAGAGAAAAAGATACAAGAAAGAAAAAAAATGACTAAAACTGGATTAGAGCCTGTGACCTCCCGGTTTCTGTGCCGATGCTCTACCAACTGAGCAACCCTGGTTGTTCACCCAGAAACTTGTCAGGTTTCCTTGGGTTTTATAGCTTGATACAGTTTGGTTGTGGGTCACAGAGTAGGATTGGACATTTTCACGAAATAAAGGAAACATTTTGGTTTAAATCATGTAAAATTTGAAAAACATAGAAAGGGTTAAGCTTCATTATTTTGATGTAACTTTTGCCATGAAGTGTATAAAGAAAATGTTGCTACTTACATTGTAACTATGGTTACAAGAATTCGGACGACAGTGTAGTTGAGGACACCTGCTTTGCACCTGTTGATAATTCTAGTGATATAAATATAAACAAAAAAGAAATGAACAACAGGCAAAGTTTCAATAAATTTATTAAAATTTCTGGAAAGACGAAAGACGTTAGAAATGGTGAGGAGTTTGTTTGTGAAACCTGATTTTTCCACTTGCATCAATAGTGCACTGTAATAAAGTCCAACGTGTTTGAACTTTCATTCTGTTATTTTAATACCAATATCTGTTGTTAAATTTGTTTTTAAAATGTGAGATTATGGCAAGGAGGTGAAGGTTTTATTTTGTGAGACTAATAAAATAGCTTTACATCAGGGGCGTGTCAATAGTTTAGAAAGGTCATTTACCAAATTGGAACTTTTTACGAAGTCAGTTTCCCCTGTGGTTTATTACTTGAAATTTGAAATAAAAAGTTGCATCCCCTTAAGGTGGTCCCGTGGCTGCCGCTTCCCAGGTTGTATCGTAAACTTGAGTGTGATCCCTGACAAAAAACGGCAGTTACAGGTTGTATGGCTTCTGACTGGCAACCCCGAACAAAGATATTAACAATATGAGGAGACCGCCAACATCGGGCTAGATAGCTCAGTTGGTAGAGCACGTTAATCCAAGGGTCGCAGGTTCAAGTCCCGCTTTAGTAAAAAAAAATTGTCAAACCCAAAATTGTTTGAAACTTTTCCCAGTACAGACAGAACCTACACGGGCATGACTCAAGCATCCAGTAACTTCGCACATTATACCGAACAGGTTTTTCCTTCACCTTTCCAAAGTCGTCTGACCCTGGTTGCGCTGGCTTCGCAGCAGTAACAAAATTAACGCTGCTGGCGTTTTTTTTTTTTTTTTTTTTTTACATAGCCTGTTCTCGCTTATCCAACACCAAAACTAGGTACATTATTTTAGGGGGCACGAGGGGTGCATAATTTTTTCTAGGGGACACTTTTGGCCAATTAAAACTGTAGTTTTCGTTCATTTCTCTTTGAACAAGTACCTTTTCAGCGCTCTTGTTATGCCCCAATTTTTCATAGAGTAATCCGAGTAATCTGAGTGTAATTTTGTTTTACCAAATTGTCTGCGTGTAAATGGAAAAGTATTTTTAAAAACATTGAAATTATCACATTGAAGCTTATAAAATGTAACATTTCAAATGGGGGGGGGGAGCCCGGGGATCACGGACTTTAATTGGGGTCACGGACTCCAAATGGAGGTATGCCACTGCGCTTAGAAAGGCAGGCCATGTCCTGAAATACCCAAAACAGGTGTTTTTCAGTTTTATTATACTTCTTTATATAAACTTCGATCATAAACGTCTTCGCGTCTGGCATAAGTTGAATAACGTGAGGTCAAAATATGATCATATATCTCTGTGGATTATGAGGATAATGTTTGCTGTCCCGATCCAGAAGTTATCACTGTATTATCCAAACAATTTTGCCTTCGGTTCCAAAATAGATTCAAGTGGGTCTGTGTTCAGCTGTTGCCCTTATTTTTTGTTTTTGTTGGTACCGTGACCGTTATGTGGCAGAGGGTGTCCCCCTCAAATGTTCCCATACTTTTTATCACACTATTTCCTCTTGTGCAGAAGTACCCCCACCCCCTAAAATCCTCTCAAGAATTCCTGAGATTCTCAGAACACAATAAAGACACAGTAGGTAGAGGTGGGGGAGGGGGTACCACCATGCAACAAATCGAGCTTCAAGTGTGGGTTACTTAGGCCTACATGTGCATGCATAGCTGGAGTTTGATGTGTTTAAAAAAAATCACCGTATAACATAAATAAGTCAGATGATTAATACAGATGGTTTCAGGGCAGCAGAAATCTTTTCCCTGAGCTTGCTTGCGTTTGAGGTAGATCAGGGGTAACTCCCTCGTTTCTGTGTTTAGAGATTCTGTTCATTTATTTTGTCTAATTTGTTTGATAGACAGATAGAGAGATAGATAGGTCTAGATAAATGGTTTAATTTAAAAAAAACTGTCCTGCAGCACAAAGGCTGAAATAGGCAAAATAAAAAAGAGACATGTTTAGGGTACTGCCTTTTTGAAAAAGGAAGGAGGAGGGCCTTTTTTTCTTCTTCTGTTTTGATAACCGCCCGACATACTTTATTAATTTTTCAAGACCACCGGTCGGGCTATTTTTCAAGATCTTTGCCAGCTTTTTTTCTGTGTGTTTTTTCTGTGTGCTAAAGTCTAAAAATACGATCATGTTTATTTATAAATATATGTATATTTCGTCAGAAATCGTAAAAATTGTCCAAAAATAAGAAAAAAGGAGGCGGCCTCTAAAAAGGAGCGGGCGGGGACGTTAAAGGTATTATACAGGATTGGTAGAGCTGATAAAATAGTCCCAGACAGTGTTCATGTTTTGTGCGATTCAACTATGCATGAAAAAAACAAACATGTGAAAGTTTGAGTTCAATTGGTCATCGAGGTCACAAGACAATAGTGAAAAGAGACCTTATGTGTTTTCTGTTTTTTCAAACATCGCATTTTTATCACGCGTGATAAAAACTATTGTTTTACTCATTTCTCAGAAACGATAGCATTTTAGGCGGAATTTAAAAGAACCCTTTCTACCATTGCTTACTTTAAATCATGTAAGTTATGTGTGAATATGTGGGCATTCGTGTCTTTCGATCTTACCAATAGTGTACAGGGCCTTTAAGCTAGTTACAAATTTATTTAGCCTTGCAACAGTTTGATTTACTAGGCCTAGATCGGTAGGCCATATTTTGATATTCTCCCGTTCCCCCAAGTAGTATGAAAATAAGTATGGGTGAAGATGCAATCGTGTTTTTTTTTTTTTTTAATAGTTCTTTTCCTCCTTTATTTTTTTTGGGGGGGGGGGACGCAGACGGTTACGTACTTACCGTTGGTTTGGGACCGCCTGGATGCAACAGCACGGTGGAGGAGACTTGATCTGTGGTTTCATGACCAGCCGGTTTTCAAAGTTCGGCACCTCGTCATAGAACGTCAGCAGGTAGTAGACAAAGTTATACATGACGAAGGCCTGGTACAGCTGACGTAATGAGTCTAAATATATCTCAGCTACCGGAAAACGAAGAGCAAACCACTGGGAAGATGTGGAAAACATGACAATTTGATTATGAATTTTTTTTATTACACAGTTATTCAATGGCACAACAGTACAAAAAGGAATATACCATAAGGTAATAACAAGATTTTTAAAAATTAACATAGAATAAAAACCATGTAATATACAGTATGTAGAAATACAAAAAGGTTACAAAATTGCCAGTGAGTGGCAAGATGGAACAGGTGACCAGCACCTCTACAGAGCCAACCAACCACAGTTGAAGGAGAAGGGATGGGGTTCGGTGAAGGGGAGGGGAAAGGAAAGAGTCAAACTGAAAGAAAGAAACATACAAAGAGAAGGACTCTCAATACCGGCAGCTAGCGCAACAAAATTGGTTCAGGAGAGACCTGTAATGTACTTGCTGGGTGTTTTTTTAAATTTATTATTTAGCGAGCCAAACTCTGGTTGTGAAGGGAGGAGGGGAAGTCTTTGCCTGATTGAACTTCTTCGCCATTATCAGTCAATTAAACTTCAGGGGAGCATTTTCCCTCTTAATTTATAACCCCTTTTGGTGTGATTTTTTAAAATAACATGGCAGTAACTGTAGTAAACTGTCCATGTTGTTGATACTTCTTGTCAAGACCTGCAATGTGAGAGTGGGATTTAAAAATGTTCTTTCAATTTAGTAGTTTGTAACTTACACTGTTCAATTCGTAGATCGGAACCATCAACAAAATCCTGAAAGGAAATTAGAATTAACGCAATAAGATTAGTAAGGGTATTTTCATTCTCACATATAATGAAAAGCAGCAAGCACAATCGATTTTATAGAACAGGAAAGCAAAGTCAATCGTGTCGATACAAATCGATAACTTTCTTGTTGCCCAGTGTGGATCAAAGTCTCGGTTGTTTCCAGGTGTGCCCCCCCCCCCCGGTATTGGTCTCAGACATGAGGTCATCCCCTCCCCCTCGGAGGGAAGGTCACGGTCTCAGACTTTGTGGCTTCGACTATACAGCACTGGTTTGGAATCCCTTTTTTACTTTTATCAAGTTAGTCCGGTGATAACTTCGTCCCCAAACTGCTGGAAAGGCGTGTCTGGGTGGGGGCGTGTCTGGGTGGGGGCGTGTCTGGGTGGGGGCGTGTCTGGTCCTGGCTATACAAAACATCCACTCTAAGTGATGATGGAGACCAAATATTTCCTGAGTTATTTTGAATGAGGATTGACTGTACCTGATGATGTATTTCTGAAGACTGGGTCGAGTGAAACAGATGATGTGATTGATGATGCCCCATATCGATATCGGTATGGCGATGGCCATCGCAAAGAATCCCACACCTGCAAGTGTCCGCTTGAAGTTCTCCTCCTCGGCCCTGGAGACGTCGATAATGATGAGAGGTATTGCAATTGCCACAAAGAGTCCGTAGATCACGTAGACCACGGGACGGATCCAGCGTCGCCAGCCACCGAGACACGACCGGGGATCGGTGATATTTCTCGGCGGGGCGGCGCTCGTATCACCCCGCTCAGCTCTGTTTGCATCCATGGCATACGGTTTTAACAAATCTTTTTGGGACTCTTAATTCACGGTTGTAAAAATCTCCCCACTCTCTAGTTCGATTCGAGAGGCGTGTGCATTTCAACAAACTGAAACGATTTGTGGAGACTTGTTTTCTCTCCCTACAGCCCCCTCAATGCCACACTTGCCGAACTTGTGTTTATGAGCTTAGCTCCCTGGGTTCGCAACTGGAGTGCACGCTATGAGTGTCAAGGAGTTCAAAATGCTTGTTTGTGATTATTTAAACAGATTGCTGTTAGTTGGATTTTTATCCGGGCTATTCGTCGACCGAGTCAAAGTCCAAACAAGCTTCTGTGAGTTTAGTCAAGATAGGTACAACTGTTTTTGATAAGATAAAGTCATCATGTTGGTTAAGAGTCAGAACAACTATTATAGGTCACGGGCCCCGAGGAATTGATCATGATGGTATTGAAATTCAACCCGGTGGTGTCAGGTAGGTGAATTCTGGATTGAAGGGGCTGTTGAACAAATAAAATGTAAAGTTTGACCTTGTTGACCTAAAGTTGGTTAGAACCGTCTGGGATGGCCTGGGCTTTGAGATTGAGTAGTACAAAATACGCAAGGCACCCGCTGGTATACATGGATTGAATGCATGCAATGCTGGTTCAAACAAAACTTTATTTCCAAGGCATAAATATAAGATATCTTGGCAATATTTTGCGTTTTTATAAGTAGCAAATACTTTAATCTAGGCACTAAATAAAAAAAGGGTATCAAGAGGGGGAATTGGCCTCCTGAATTTTATTTTCTAAGAATTAGGGACGACCAGCCTTTCTCACATCCTTCGGCGTAATTATGGGGGCGTACTTCCCCCTCATCGATGTCCGTGTGTGCCCCCCCCCCCCCCGTTTCAAATGTGGACCTTTAAAGGAACGTTACAGAATTGGTTTTTGCTAACAAAACAGTTGCTGGCAGTGTAAGCACTTTATGTAATCCACCATATACATAAACTGACAAACCTGTAAAAGTTTGAGATCGATCGGCCATCTGGGTCACAAGAAAATAGTGAAAAACCGATTACACATTTGCATGAAATCATATAGGTTCAACAAAATGAATAAAACGCTCACTGAGCGATAAACTCCAATCGGAAAATTAGTTAATTCATTTCTCATCAAATATGGCATTTCAGACAGAAATAATTCAAGGGATGTTTTCCTACTTTCATCATCATTAGACCGTGTAAGTTTTATGTAAATCTGTGATCAAAAAGTATATTTTACAAGTTTTTTCTAACCAATTCTGTAATGTTCCTTTAAGCTTTTATGTAGTATTACTCTATGTTTACATTCCTCCTGGAAGGGTTCAATATTATCCCATATTGAGTCGGCACGTGTACTTCAGCTGCAGTTAGAGTCACTACTTTTTATTAATTAATAAAAACAGTTAGTGAAGGTGGTTTTGATTTGGCTCGCAACTGTTTGACAACATTCATAAATGTCCTTGTGGAGTATATTCCATCGCTCAGGTCTATAAACATTTAAATTTAATTAATTTGCCAATTTGATAATTATTATTTTATTTTTTTGCGTTATGATATTTACATATTTCAATAGAAAACATATGGAAAACCATGTGGTGTGATGGCTGAACAAATTTTGGGAGTAGTGTTTTTTCTAAGTTGATCCTTTGAACTTATGTAAGATGCAATGGAATGGGACGATCTGGAAGGATGGCGTAAATTGTCATTTTGTTGAGAGAGTTATGCACTAATTAGAGATTTGCTGAGACTTCAAGTACATGATTTGTTTATTTCTCTCGTCCTGTGTCAGATTTGTTTTATAAAAAATAGTAAAATGGCATAACAAGAGCGCTTTAAAAAAAGGAAAAGAGAGAGAGGGGTGGGGGTTAGAATCCCTGACAGGTCTAACCCCCAACGAATGGGTTGCTCTTTCAGCGAGGTGATTCTGGCTACTTGGGCTATATAGAGGTTTTTTTCAGCTGACGTCACTGGCCCAGACTACCGCAACGGCAGCCATCTTGCCGGGCATGGTTACGGTAATGAACTGTGATCTTGTTCTCTGGTCATTGACCACAACACACAGTCACGTGATAACATCACGTGACTGTAAAACCTCAGCTATATCACGGTTACAAAAGAGCCACAGAGCATGGACACGATTTGTACACCGCCCAATGGAGCCTGATAGAGATTGCACTGTCTGGTTTGTATTAACTTTTGACACGAGGAAGATGGGGCACATCTCAAAACTTGTTCAGCTGTAACTTTGAAAACTCTTGAATTTATGTGGACATTAAGACACAAGACCAGAGGGCTCGCCCTTAAAGGCAGTGGACACTATTGGTAACTACTCAAAATAGTTATTAGCATAAAACCTTACTTGGTAACGAGTAATGGGGAGAGGTTGACAGTATAAAACATTGTGAGAAACGGCTCCCTCTGAAGTGACATAGTTTTCGAGAAAGAAGTAATTTTCCACGAATTTGATTTCGAGACCTCAGAATTAGAATTTGAGGTCTCGAAATCAACCATCTGAAAGGACACAACTTCGTGTGACAAGGGTGTTTTTTTCTTTCATAGTTATCTCGCAACTTTGACGACCAATTGAGCTCAAGTTTTTACAGGTTTGTTATTTTATCCATATGATGAGATACACCAAGTGAGAAGACTGGTCTTTGACAATTACTAATAGTGTCCAGTGTCTTTAACACTAGCCCGGCGTACATTGTCGTCTAGTTAAAAAAATGTTTTGGGCTATTAAACACCACTTCTCAACTTGCCCTGTGGGCTACTTAAAACTGTGCAAGCTACTTGTTTAAAATGCTCATTTGTTCCTTTTCAGATGTGAATAATTAATGTATAAAATGTGTTAATCGTTATTGAGTGTGTGAATATAACTTCATTTGATCGTTAAACTGGTTGTGATCATTAACATTAACATCATCAGAACATTACATTTATGGCAATTCCTGTTTAAAATCTGGGCCACTAAAACTTCCTGATGGGGGCAAGTAAAATGCACAATTTTCTGGCCCGGGGGGCTACTTTACAAAAAGCTTAAGCGCAAGGCCTGAAGACGTACTATGACAAGTGAAGTGTCTTGCCTGCTATGGTCGATATACATAAACATGAAAATGAATAAACTTACAAAATAGAAAGATTAACTGACTTTTCCTCCTCATGGTTGGCAAAGAATGCAAGTGTACAAATCATAGCATAAAGAAATTCTATAAAATGTTGACTTTAAGAAACGCAACTTAATTAGTGAAAGTACCACGAGGAAAAAACTAGCTACTCCTTGACTAAAAAAGAAGAAGAAAGTAACACATTTTATGTATGCCTTCAGGTGCTTAGAAAACACAAGGATGTTCGCATTTTTTAAATGTTCTAGAATGGTTTCTAAGTAAGCTATATACTGACTACATTATTAACACGAATAAATGCCACACACCTTGAAATGCAAAAACAGAAATCATAATCTCTCAGTCATTCACAACGACTTAAAGGTTATAGCCCTGCAAAGCTACCCTCTCCGTGTGATCTCTAGGGTGCACAACTGCTGAGGTTCTGAGGGATTCTTGTTAGTAGGAACATGGGGGCTGCTCCTCTAGACGATCATATTTTAAAATTTTATCATTATCAAAAATAAACAAGATTCATTGCACCGTCTGTTTTTACAAACTCCTTTTTGCAATTAAACAATTCCAATGTATAGGGGTTTTTGGTATTTTAAAGGTACCCATTAATCCGTAGTTGGGATTGGAACTCTCTTTTTTTTCAAACCACTCTTGGGTCCATCGGAGATTGAGATTGTAAAGATGGGTGAACCTCGTCCATTGCTGGAGGCTGCTCAGATCGAACAAGATCGGTGCTCGAGTAACCCTCGGAGGCATTGCCTGTTGAGGGAAAATTCAAACCCTAATTGTACGATGTCATTTGAATATGTTGAATATTCATCTGCAACTTCTTAATTTGCATACACCCACCTCTTGTTCTGATATGCTCCGTGACGCTGGATCTCACATCGGATATGGTCAACATTATACTATAAGGTGTTAATGGACTGGAAGTGGGAGGAGCCTATTTGATCTGTTGAATATTCATCAGGAACTTCTTAATTTGCATACACCCAAACTCTCGTTCTGAGATGCTCCATGACGTTGGATTTCACATCAGATATGGTCAACATTATACTATAAGGTATTAATGGACTGGAAGTGGGAGGAGCCTATTTGATCTGTTGAATATTCATGAGGAACTTCTTAATTTGCATACACCCACCTCTCGTTCTGAGATGCTCCATGACGCTGGATTTCACATCAGATACGGTCCACATATGCATGAAGATTTGTGCAAGGGTCACCTTCGGGTCATCGGTATCGTAGCGCCGATAGTCAAATGAATAAGTGAAGAGGGCGGCATAGCCCACCATCTCGAGGCAAACCAGAAAATCCTAAAGGAATTGATCAAATAAATGAAAGTAAAATATTAACTGATTAAAGATTATGATTGCCACATTATTGCCAAAAATATAAAAATAAAAACTCCTCGGATCACGGTGTTGGTTAAGCTTAGTGTTGGTCTGGTCAGAAAACAGTGTGATCATTATTTTTTTCTTACATTATGTATTGTTTACTTTCTTAAACAATGGGAACATTGTTGATCAAGTGTAGACTTTCTGGGTTTGTTTTCAAGGACAATTTCGTTTCCAAAGTTGCACTATCTTCCAATAACTGTACAGATAATTTGTTACAAGTTACAAGCACTGCCAACTCTCCCTGATTCTGCTGAAAGTTCGCTAAAAAAAAAACCACAATCTTTCTATGTTCTGATGAACAAATTAGAAAATCACCCTGGTTATGGAAACTTGTTAACCCTAATGTTGAATGTAATTATAAATATCTCCCTAATTGTTGTACAAAATGTCCCTGATTGCAAGATACAAATGTTGGCAGAGGTACACCTGTTGAGCCAAGTTAAACTGTTCACCTGCAGCATTTTGGCGAATGCAAACCCATCTACAAAACCCCATGCTGGGTTGGGCGTCATGACACCAGTCTGGGCCAGTATACCGAGAATTAAACCCTGGAAGTTGGTGATGAATATCACAAGCTGAACTCCCACAGACTGCAAGGTGGACCTGGGTAGCAGTTTGAGCTCATCGAGGGTTGCTCTACGGAGAAGATTCTTACAAAACATGGCATACTGCGGGACAGAAAAACAGATAAGTGGAGTGAATGAATACATACTAAATTAAAATTGCCCACTTGCGTGGTATTCATAATCATTGTATCTTTCCAATTACTTTGAGTGTGTGGTTTTCAGGCTTTGGGGCCCCCTTCCTGGTCATTATTATGTCTGGATCCGCTCCTGTATCTGGGAAACAGATCCACTCTACTATCATTACATGCACACACTTAGCAAGGCTCAAGATTTACAAATCGCAGGCTTAAGGCCAGTAATTTTCGTGTTTAGCCAGTACAGTAGGCTCACGACAAGTGACTTTGATTTTTAATCTTTAAACTCTGCAGAGAATCAAACTATGATACTTACCAATGAGACATGTATAATCTTCACCTTAGATTTGCCTGCAGTGGCACACCACACCCCAAGAATGGTCCTCTAAGACACGCCTATAAGATCCTCCTCGTAGGTATCCCTGCAGTGGCACACCCCACCCCAAGACAAACCCTTGAATGGTCCTCCAAGACACGCCTATAAGATCCTCCCCTTGGGTATGCCCTTCAGTGGCACACCACACCCAAAGACCCACCCTTGAATGGTCATCTAATACACGTCTACAAAATGATAAACGTCATAGATATTCCCTTAAAGGAACGTTACAGAATTGTTTTTGCTAACAAAACAGTTGCTGGCAGTGTAAGCACTTCATGTAATCCACCATATACATAAACTGACAAACCTGTAGAAGTTTGAGATCAATCGGCCATCTGGGTCACGAGAAAATAGTGAAAAACCGATTACACATTTGCATGAAATCATATAGGTTCAACAAATAAATAAAACGCTCACTGAGCGATAAACTCCAATCGGAAAATGAGTTTATTCATTTCTCATCAAAAATGGCATTTCAAACAGAAATATTTCAAGGGATGTTTTCTACTATCATCATCATTAGACCGTGTAAGTTTTATGTAAATCTGTGATCAAAAAGTTTATTTTACAAGTTTTTTTTCTTACCAATTCTGTAATGTTCCTTTAACAGTCTTACCCTATTGCTATCCCCAGATACTTACGACTTGTGAAGTTGATATTATGACGGTCAACCAGAGAAAAAAATTTCCTGGAGAGAAATCTCCTTCGCTGTAATTTCCTGTAAGATGTGTGACTCTTTTAAAGAAACAAGAAAAGGTATTTACTAGAATGATGATATTGGAACCTGTGACCCTGTGTTCCACAGCACCTTGTAAACCGTTACATTGTGCTACGTATATAAATGGGTCTTATTTTTCGAACTTAGCTCCGCATACCTTGGATATGAGCGCTTTGAGAAGTCATCTGGTGTAATGACGCGCTGTAATAAGAACTGCGTATCATTATTACTATATGGATTCTGACTGGCATCCCGAACAAGGATATTGACAAATTGGAAGACCGCCCACATTAAGGCTAGATAGCTCATTAGGAGAGCGCCGGAACGTTAATCTGTAGGTCGCTGGTTCAAATCCTGCTGGAGTCATTATTTCTTTGTTCACACCAAAATTGAATTAAAAATTAATCAGTCAGGTTTTCCTTGTGGTTCATTACTTGAGGTGTTATTAATGTGATATTATTATTGGTAAGTTTTGACATCAAGTGTAGGAAGAAAATGTTTCTACTTACATTGTAACTATGCTTACAATAATTCGGATGAAAGTGTAGCTGAGGACACCTATTTTGCACCTGCGGATCATTCTAGTGACATAAATAAACAAGAAAAGAGATGAACAACAGTTTCTTTAAAAATCTAGGCAAAGTTTCCTAATTTTATGAAGATTTCTGGAATCATTATAGTTTTGAGAAAGACGGTAGAAATGAGGAGAAGTTTGATAAGTAAAACTTAATTGATTTTCTTCTTGCATTAATAATGCACCATACATTACATTTTTTATTTTATTTTATTTTGGGGGGGAGGGGCGGGTGGGGGTGATTTGTTTTTTAAAGATGTGAAGATAATGGCAGCAATTTGAAAGTTTTTTTTACGGGAGACTAATAAATTGATCTTACAATCAATGGTGTGCCAATAGCCGTGGAAGGTCATTTGCTGAATTGGTACTTTATTAGTTCAGAAAGAAGCTACATGGGCATGGTCACTCAAGTAGCCACCGACGTCACACACCAAAGGTATTTTTGATTGTCATACCAAACACGTTTTTCCATGCATAAGATCATGTTTTTAGACTTTGGCACACAGAAAAAAGCTGGCAACCATCTTGTAAAATAGCCCAGCCGGTTGTCTTGAAAAATGTGTCGGGCGGCCATTTTTGAAGAAATGAAAGAGCCCTCCTTCCTTTTTTCAAAAAGGCAGGACGCTAACCATGTGTGGTTGCTTTTTTTGCCTAACTTTAGTGTTATTGTATCGAGCTCTTCGTAAACTTTGATCATACACGTCTACAGTTAAATTGTTACCGTTTGTTTGGGACTTTTTTGATGCAACATAATGGACGAGGGTACTTGATCTCAGATTTCATGGCCAGCCTGCTGTCAAAGTCAGGCACCTCGTCGAAGAATGCCGCAATGTAGAAGACAAAATTATACACGGTGTAAGCCTGGTACAGCTGACGTACTGTGTCTATATATATCTCGGCTAACGGAAAACGAAGAGCAAACCACTGGGGAGATGTGACAAAAATGAATGTTTTGAAAGATTATTAGCTTTGAAAAAAGGTATGAAATCAACATTTTAAAGGAGGTTTACACGTTTTCTCAACGTCCTGTAGGAAAGCCAATGACAAATTAACAACTATTTCTATTTCCAACATGACGTTTCATACCAAAAATGATATTTAATTGGCCCTTGGGGGAAAAAGGTAGGAAGTACAAGGGCTAATCTAGGCCATGCCAATCGGGCCTGTCTGAGGATAGAACTTAAAGGGTTTCACCTTTTTGTTTTGCTAAAAAAATGAACAAGTAATTAAGGAAAATGTGTTTCGGTCTGTAGGTTGCAGACCTGTAAGGGCCATCAGATGGTTTTCAAGAATCTCCAGCACTAACATCAGAGGGGTCTCTAAAATCATCACTAAATTTCAGCTCCAACTATAATGATGTGTAACATACAGTAATACGATGTATTTCGCTTTCACGCACAATCACATGGAGGCGAACATGTAACAATTATCAATGAGTCCGATGGCATCATGAAGGGCTAATAAACCTTCACCAACAAACAGAAACTCCATGATATAACTCACACACTTTTGGAACCAATAACCGAGATTATTATCTACCTAATGATTTAAGAGACATTTTATGTTCAGAAAGTGCCGCTTTTACCCAGAAATTAAGGCCAGTTTTTGCAAACGCGAATTCGGATTTTTCCCAGATAAATTCAGCAACTTTTTTGTTGCTTTTGACATTACTCTCACGACCTCAAACTGTAAGTTGCAAGTCATGTTACTGGTTGCTTCATAGAATAATACGATTGCAAGATTTCTTCTGAAACTGAGCTGTTGGCATTTTCTGACGATCCAGGGAGATCTTGAAAATGTTCTTTCAATTTATAGCAGTTTGCAACTTACACTGTTAATGACGTAGATCGGAACCACCAACAAAATCCTGGAAACAACGAGATCAACAAAATGTTATAAGTCCATCACATATCCTTGTATTAAAAAGCATCAACCACAAGGCATGGAGTCATTTGTGTCTATTATGAATAGTTATTTCCCCGTAGTCTATTAACAGTGTTAATAATCAATCAAATTCTTTGCTAATTAAGTCCAGTGATAACTTTGCCTGGTCCTGGCTATAAAGGATATCCACTTGAATGATGCAACCTAAAGAATATTGTTTTATTTTGAATTATATTATACCTGATGATGTATTTCTGAAGACGGGGTCGAGTGAAACAGATCATGTGATTGATGATGCCCCAGATCGATATCGGTATCGAGATGACCATCCCAATGAATCCCACCAAACTAAGCGTCCTCTTAAATTTCTTCTCCTCTTCAGCCTCCATGAAGTCGATGATGACGAATGGTGTTGCAGCTGCAACGAGAAGTCCGTAGATCACGTAGACTACGGGACGGATCCAGCGTCGCCAGCTACAACACGACTGGGAATCGGCGATATTCCCCGGCGGGGCGGTGCTCGTAGCACCCTGCTCAGCTCCGTTTGCTCCTCGGGTAGGATCCATGGCATACGGTTTTTAGTCTTTTTTGAGACTCGTGATTCACGGTGGTACCAAATATTCTCACTTATTCTCACGGAAATAAACTGTTCTAGCTACATAATAGGTCAATTTTCCATATTTTCCTTTTGCAGTTCTTTCTCCCCATAACTCGAAAGAGCGAACAGTTTTGTTTATTTAAGCCAGTTAAAAAAACATTCACCAACTAGTCATTCGTGTCATGTGATTTGAACAATGTCTAAAAAAATATCAGCAACTAGTAGTTGGTCGTAGGTCGCGAGTCGTGGGGGGAAACACTAAATCAAACATGGCGACGTATCGGTGAACAATGTCCGCGTTAGTCTTGTTCCATGACGTTTCTATTCTGTTGTCCACGAACGATCCACGTACGAAGATTCCCAGGACGTTTCTGTGAAAGCGGTTCGTGGGAATAGCCGCGGTTCGTGTATATTATAGCGCCCCTTTCGACGACAAATTGTGATAATTGGGGCGTCGTACGTGGATCGTTCGTGGACTACAGAATAGAAACGTCATGGACCAAGACTATGTCCGCGTGAACAAACGACCGATACTGTACTTGAACACGGTTGAAAGTACGGTCAATGAACATGTAGGTCATGCTAAATTTTGACAAAAGCCGAGGCCTAAATCATATGTCCCTGAAATGCGTTTGATTTTCACAAGTGTAAAAGTGCGCTGAATTCCATAGCAGAGACAGTGAAATACACAACGACTTGGTCTTGGTCTAGGCTTTATACTCTTTTTTAATATACTGTTTAAATATAAGTACAAAACGTGTCCTTTTCTACAAAGCATTAAAAAGCCTTTTTAAAGAATTTAATTTTCACACCCTAACTTCAACAACACCTAAAGGGAGGGTATACCTTTGGTGATTACCCCAAAAATGAACGACCATAAAAAAACTTGGTAGTTTGACCAAGGCTGATCACGTGACCGTTTGACCAAAGAAAGAAAGAAAGAAAGAAAGAAAGAAAGAATTCTAGCATTAAAATAATTGTCAGTCTGCTTCGAAGGGCTGTACAAAGAATTTTATAATTTACAACATATATACATGTAAATGCATGCTTTGCAGGGCTAAAAGAAGGGGAAAAAGAAAAAAATTCTAGCATTTGCAATTATATCAACCTGCTTCGCAGGGCTGATGTAAGTAGAGTTCTATGTTTATTGTAAGAGGGGAGCCACACCCCCCTTACATTAACATGTTTTAATCTTTAAAATGTATTTACAAACCGGTGTAAACTTCCTTCGGTTTCAGGTAATTCAAAATATTTACCTGCCAAGCACGCAAAGACTGATCCGACTGTAAGACGTACATTACTGTGGTTCTTTTTAGTCACCAGTAGGTTGATAACCCTCTAAGCGTGCAGCCCCTACACCTGTAGGACACCACTTCAATCTTCCTAACCACTTAATTCTTGATATAAATTTACAGGGCATTGAGGCAGGTAACTCCAGAGAGACTGTCCGTCTGAGGTGGGATAAATTGTGGATAAGGCGCATAAAGACCTTTCAGCCCCATGGTTTGAACATCCAAGAAGGAAATGACTAATAACCTTTTGTCTTTGCCTTCTCCCTTTCCCCCACAGATATCCATATTTTTAGTCTGCCCTATTTACTAATTATTTACTTTTCTTCCAACCTTCCATTTGGTCTTTTGTTGCTTCCAACTTCTTGTGGTCCAGCCATCCCCTTCCTCCAAACGCCCCTTCCCTCCAAACGCCCCTCCCCTCCAAATCCCCCTTCTCGATGCCCCTTCTCCTCCACTCCCTATCCCTCCTAGACAGCCTTCTTCCAAAAACGATCATTCACTGACAACACGCTTTAACTCCTAAACGCCCTTCACTCCAAACCCCCCTTCACTCCAAACGCCCCTTCACTCCAAACGCCCCTTCACTCCAAACGCCCCTTCACTCCAAACGCCCCTTCCCTCCAAACGCCCCCCCCCTTTGTTTCCATAATCCCTGCTCTTTCTGATTGCTTCATCCTTTTCTCTCTCCACTCTCTCTATTCATGTATTTTTTTGCAGCTCCTAGACATCATACTTAACTATTATTAGGCAAAAATAAACAAGATTCATTTACATGATCTATTTTTACACTTTGTGTATTTAATACTAAATAAAACACCTCTACTGTTAAGAACTTGATCACGATGCGGCCATCTTGATTTTCTCCAATTCAACTCAATGTAATCAAACGGAAGCTGAAAGGAAATATAGTCTGGTTCCTTTTTGTACAACGAATATCAGCATTCATTACTGTAACTGGATACAGGGAACATGATCAAGATGGTCAAACCGTGACCGGAACTCTTTTCCACACCACCCTTGGCCCTATCGGGGATTCACTGGTATGCAGACGGATGAACACCGTCCACTGTAGCTGGAACCCGGTCTAACTGGTAACCCTCGTTGGTATTGTTGCCTGTTGAGACAGAATTTAAACCCTAATGATAAGATAAGATGTTAAGAAATCAACTACAACATTCTCAGTCCACGTGAAAAAGGACGCAACTGAAAACAGGTTGCAGACACTGGTGTCATCGGGTGATCCAGTTTTTGTCCCCTGCCCCCCCCCCCCACACCCCCTCCCAATACGGTAAACTTATTAACATGGACTGAAGGAAGTTGATTCAAAAAGGGCGCTATCAGAAGAAATTTCTTCTCAATTGGGGGACAGAATCTCATGTCAGCGTTAAACGATTATCAACTTTAAACTTTAAACCGACCTTGCAGTTACCCTATTGAGAATCTAGTAACATGAATATTCAACTTTTTAATTTGCATACACACACATTTTCCTCGCAGATACTCAACGCCTATAGTACAGGATTGGTAGAGCTGACAAAAACAGTCGCAGACGATGTTTATGTTTTGTGTGATCACTTCAAACCCCGTTTGATGTTTTCACTGTTTTCAAACACCGGGTTTGGACACGCGCGATAAAGACTAATTGTTTTATTCATTTCCTAAAAACTATACCATTTCAAGCAAAACTTTTCAAGGGAAGTTTTTCACTGTGACCGTCTTAATACCATGAAAGTTATGTGCAAATCTGTGAACATTTATATTTTCAATCTTACCAATGTTGTACACACCCTTTAAGATATTAATGGACTGACAACTGAAAGTGGGAGGAGCCTATTATGATATGTTGAATATTCATCAGGAAATTCTTAATATGCATACACTCACCGCTACTTCTGTGATTTTCCTCGATGCCGGATTTCACATCGGATACAGTCCACATCTGCACAAAGACCCGAGGGAGGCTAAGCTTTGGTTCATTTGTATTGTAGCGCTGACAGTCAAAGGAATAAGTGAAGAGGGCGGCAAAGGCCACCATCTCAAGGCAAATCACAAAATCCTAAAAGAATAAATCAAATAAATGAAAGTAAAATTAGTTTCTGTTTTTGCCAAAACGTGATTCAAGATTATAATAATTTGTGATTGCCTGTTGCCACATCTTGCAAAATAAAAACACATCAAATCAACATGCTGGCCAAATCAGAAAACAGTGTGGATATTGTTTTATGTTTTGTATACTTTTTATGTTTAAAGGTATAGGGTAATAGAAAGGTAAACACTCCAAAAGTCATAAAATCGTTTCTCAGATTTTGAGGGTTGGTGTCCGTACGTCGCGAATGCTGCGGTCAGAGATGCCGTTGTACCCGCTGCCACCTTGCTAAACGTGGACGCTTTCGACATTCTTGTGAAAATGCCGCGTGACAGTTTTTTGCTGTTTTCTCAGAAGTAGACAACTGCATTCAGCTGAAACTTTCACATGTTATTTTAATTGTGTCTTTCTGCCCATAAATCAGCATTGTGGTGACAGTACCAATCAATGACCTATACCTTTAAGCGATGGAAACTTTGCAGATCAAGTGTAGACTTTCTGAATTTGTTTCATGGAGCTCTTCTTTTTCAAAGTAGAACTTGACTGATTTCTGCTAATATCTGTACAGAGAAGTTGTTTTAAAAATGTCTACCTGTTGAACCGGCTACTTAGATTAAACTGCTCACCTGCAGCATTGTAGCGAACAAAAACTTAGCATCAGAGTCATCAGGATTAAAACCCCATGCTGGGTTGGGCTTCAGGACACCTGTCTTAGCCAGGATATTGAAGAGGTACTCTGGTAGAAGGTGACGAATATCACTAGCTGAATTGCCAAAAACTGCAAGGCAGACCTGTGTAGCAATTTGAGCTCATCGAGGGTTGCTCTACGGAGAAGATTCTTACAGAACGAGGCCCACTTGGGGGGGGGGGACGGGACAAAAAAGAGATAGTTAGGGTGAATAAATACCACTGAATTCATATTGCCTGCTTGCGTATACCCACAATCATTTCGACTTTCCAGTTACTTTTTGTGTGTTTTTTTCTGTGCAAAAGATGCACTCGATACTATCACTGCATACACACCCTTTAATCCAATCAGATTTACACTCGACCGCAGGCTCACAAGGGCAGTAATTTTGCACGTTGGGCCAGTAAGCTCATGACAGGTCTGGCAGTCCTGTGATTCTGAGCATCAAAGTATACTTACCAATGACACAAGTATAATTAATATGCTGTACTATAATCTTCACCTTATATTTGCCTGCAGTGAACCCAGCCCCAGCCCCGACCTTGAATGGTCCTCTAAAACACGCCTATAAGACCTCCATTTGGGAATGCTGCAGTGGGACACCACAACCCAAGACCCACCCTTAAATGGTCCTCTAAGACACGCCTATAAGATCCTCGTCTTCAATGCCTGCAGTGGCACACCACAACCCAAGACCACCCTTAAACGGTCCTCTAAGACACGCCTATAAGATCATCCCCTTGGAAAGCTATGCAGTTGCACACCCCACCCAAAGACCCACCCTTGAATGGTCCTCTAAGACACGCCTATAAGATCCTCCTCTTCAATGCCGGCAGTGGCACACCCACCCCAAGACCCACCCTTGAATGGTCCTCCAAGACACGCCTATAATTTTAGTTACGAAGTTACCAATCTTACCCTTAAATTGACTTAACTGTAATCCTCGGATACTTACGATTTGTGAAACTATTACTATGATGCACACCCAGAGATAGGGATTTTTTACAGTGAAATCTCCCTCGTTGTAGTTTCCTGTAAGATGTGTGACACTTTTAAAGAAAAATACGACACATATAAATTTACTAGAATTGTACTGGAACCTGCGACCATACTGCGACAGCACCTTGTAAACCGTTACATTGTGCTATGTAATGAATAAATCTCGAACATAGCTCCGCATGCCATGTGTGACAAGGCGCTATATAAGAACTGTTTGTAATTACTATGGATTCTTTACTGGCACCTCGAACAAAAATATTGACAAATAGGGAGATCGCCCACATCAAGGCTGGGTAGCTCATTAGGAGAGCCCGGAACATTAATCTGGAGGTCGCTGGTTCAAATCCTGCTGGAGTATTTTTTCTTTGTTCACGCCAAAATTGAATTAAAAATTAATCAGTCAGGTTTTCATTGTGGTTCATTACTTGAGGTGTTATTAATGTGATATTTTATTGGTAAGTTTTGACATCAAGTGTATAAAGATATTGTTACTACTTACATTGTAACTATGGTTACAATAATTCGGATGACAGTGTAGTTGAGGACACCTTTTTTACACTTGGGATCGTTCTGGTGAAACAAATAAACAGAAAAAGAAATGATCAACAGTTTCTTTCTAAATCTTGGCAAAGTTTCATAACTTCTGAATCAATATTTTTGAGAAGACAGTAGAATAGTGAGAAATTCATTTAAAATTTCCTTGTCCACGAAGTGTGTGCTTTCAGAGCTGATTCGAGACTCACGGTGAGGTCTAAAATCAATACAAGAAATTATTCTTTCTCAAAAATACGTACTTCAGAGGCCGTTTCTCCATGTTTTATACTATACAGTCCATGCTGTTCCAAGTAAGTTTATGCTAACAATTATTTGAGTAATTACCAATAGTTCAATGCCTTAAAACCCTCAAACGCGGCACCTGTTGGGACAAACGTAACTCCCTAATGTTGTCAGCACATGCCTTCCAAGCTTTTTCCGTAGGTTAAATGGGTTTGTTTTGCTTTTGTGTTCACTGATTTTTTTTATCCAAGTGTGTTGTTTACATGTCCAGTGTATTGCCTGGGTAAATTTCAGTCTGTTTGTTTGCGTTAATATTGGTTTTTATAATTTGGTTCATCCACTTGACAATTGACAGACAATTTACAACCGATTTTCTACACAAAAAAATGCTGGCAGAGTTTTGTCTTTCCTTTCTAACCAAAGGGTGCACCACACTGAATAGGCCCAAATTCATGCGCCAAACTGATTATCATAATTTGTATAATATTTTGCATAATAACGTTTTGGGGGTCATGCAAACTGATGGATTGTGTAATTATAAGAATCTGTCACAACCTGGGGGTTCTGTGTTTCAACTTTTGAGGAGATTTGATACATTTAGGCTTTAAAACTGGTCCTATTTGGCTTGGGAAGTGGATAAGTGCTTCACGAAAACTGGCAGCAAATCGGTTTGGGAAAAAGCACTTTTTCGGGGGGGGGGGGTTCTGGGGTAATTAGCAAAAATTCCAAACGGCTGACCTGCCAAAAATTGAAAAGAAATCAGGAATTTAATTGTCCGAAAATATGTTTGGTTGGTTTTCAAGAGGCTGAGAGACTTCAAGTATTTTTTGAGTATTTTTTAAAATTTTGCATTTTTAGCGTTGGTTGCTATGGGAGTTTATTTGATTGACACCCCCTCCTAGGACGTGCGGCATGGTCCAGCTTACGATATTATGGCATATGAGCCGACAATATGTACGATGTGGTTAAATGGAATGAAAATACTAAAATATGGAAGCACGTGCTGACAACGTGCCTCGTTTGAGGGTTAAAAAAATTCCAACATTTTTGAACTATTTATTTATTAATTAATTTTATATTTTGTTATTTATTATTATTTTGTATTATTATTTATTATTATTATTTTTTTTTTTGGGGGGGGGGGTGGTTTTTAAGATGTTTAAATGTGAATAATAATGGACAATGATGTAGAAGTTTTATACTGTGACATAATACTACAGCAGGGTGTGTCAATATCTGTGGAAGGTCATTTACCTAATCAGTACTTGTTCATTACAGAAAGAAGCACATTCATTAAACCAAAGGCATCTTTGATTTCACCAAACATGTTGATAAACAGGTTGATAAATACCATTAGTCCCAACGTGAGATGTGATTTCAGTGTTATTGTAGTTGACCCCTTCATAAACTTTTATTACAAACGTCTAAGGTTTTTATGTTACCCTTTGTCAGGAACTGCTCTGACCCGACATAATGGAGGAGGGTACTTGATCTCAGATTTACTGGCAAGCCTGCTGTCGAAGTCGGGCACCTCGTCGAAGAATGCCACAATGTAGAAGACAAAATTATACACGGCTAAAGCCTGGTACAGCTCACGTATTGCGTCTAAATAAATCTTGGCTTGCGGAAAACGAAGAGCAAACCACTGGGAAGATATGAAAGTATGCAAATGTGAGCTTATTATAATTATTTAGGAGATAACACTAGCACTTAGTAGACGTGATACTTGCGTTTCAATTTTATTTTAATAGCGAACTAGATTGTGACATGGTGTGAGCGAGAAGAAAATCTTTGCCTCATTGAAGTTCTGCACCATCAATGTTTTAATTTAACTCAACAGTTTGAGCCTTTTCCCTCTCAACCTCGTTTTTGTGGATTTGCTTAAATCTGTCACTCCCCTGTGTGGTCTCCAGCAATAATTTGCAGATTGCTGTGAGTAGGAGGACCTGTTCGAACAAACATTTACAAATGCTGATTGAATGCTGAGAGCAGAAGGCAGTGTAAATGCATACTTTGTGTCATATGAAACAAAGCATCCAGTCCAACGTCTTATCGTCAGCCAATTGCACCAAGATGGACATAACTGGGTAAGCTATTACTGTCGCAAAAAGCAGAACCAAGTATTGGATTCGTCAGAGTCACAAGCTAGCCAAAACAGTGAAGTACAGCTGCGTACCTTGCCGAAAACGAGACCATCGGGCAGAGAGATAATCTTGAAGAAAGCTAAGAGAATCCAGGTATTCGAGCTGTACACC
Organism: Pycnopodia helianthoides; assembly: GCA_032158295.1. Lineage (NCBI taxonomy): Eukaryota > Metazoa > Echinodermata > Asteroidea > Forcipulatida > Asteriidae > Pycnopodia > Pycnopodia helianthoides. The sequence goes on along the minus strand of CM063248.1, from coordinate 3,048,399 downwards.
ATCTTATTGGAAGTTGCAAATCTTCTTATCCGGTAGAGAAAGAGAGCCAAATGACCTAGACAAAGTTCCTACTTGAGTCCAAATGTTACTGGGACGTGCTTTATCTGATGTTCCACATGGGCCATTCCGAGAAACAAGAAACCCAAGGCACCTTGTTGAGTTTATTCAACAGGTAACATTGCATTTAGAAGTGAGGGAGAAGCGATATGTCCTATCCTCTGTGAGCACCGAGGAAGGAGTGGATTTCGGATTGATGCAATAGGTTGTGGATGTTTGCAGATACCAACACAGTCAGAGAATGGTCTGTACTTTATTGGTCGGGTACTTGATGTCCACATAATGTACAAGCTAATGTCAGCAAATTATTATACCCAAAATTCTATGAAAACAGTATTGAAATATCACAGAAATTATCACTTCTTTGGCAAATATTCTACGAGAGAAGAAATGTAAACAATGTTCCGTCAAAAAATCCACATACCAAGACCTAACCAAATAGCATGTAAAATGTCAAATTTCCCTGATTCAGGAAAATCATGAAATGTTCTTACAATTTTATAGTTTGCAACTTACACTGCACAAGACGTAGATCGGAACCATCCAAAGAATCCTGGAAAAAAATAGAAAATAGAATTAGCTTCTGTAAACTACTTATTAACCAGAAGAACCTAATGGTATAAATGTTCAAAATCATGTAAGTGGCCTGACGTTTCGACCCATAGCAGAGTCTTTCTCGTTAGAACAAACAAATTTAATTATAAGTTCATCACATCCTCATTTAATAAAAAGCATCAACCACAAGGCAAGCAAGTCATTTGTGTGTATTATGAATCATAATTTCCCTGTATAGTCTGTTAAAGGCACTGGACACTATATTGGTAATTACTCAAAATAATTGTTAGCATAAAAACTTACTTGGTAACGAGCAATGGAGAGCTGTTGATAGTATAAAACATTGTGAGAAACGGCTCCCTCTGAAGTAACGTAGTTTTTGAGAAAGAAGTAATTTCTCAGTAAAATATTTGAATTGATTTTGAGACCTCACGCGTGAGGTCTCGAAATCAAGCATCTGAAAGCACACAACTTTGTGTGACAAGGGTGTTTTTTCTTCCATTATTATCTCGCAACTTCGACGACCAATTGAGTTCAAATTTTCACAGGTTTGTTATTTTGTGCATAATGTTGAGATACACCAAGTGAGAAGACTGGTCCTTTGACAAGTACCAAAGGTGTCCAGTGTCTTTAACAGTGTTAATAATCAATCAAATTCTTTGCTCTCCAAGTCCGGTGATAACTTCATCACCAAATTGTTTGGGGCGTGTCTGGTCCTGGCTATAAAGCATATCCACTTGAGTGATGCAACCTAAAAAATATTGTATTATTTTGAATGATATACCTTATGATGTATTTTTGGAGACGGGGTCGAGTGAAACAGATGATGTGATTGATGATGCCCCAGATCGATATCGGTATCGAGATGACCATCGCAATGAATCCCACCAAAGTAAGCGTCCTCTTAAATTTCTCCTCCTCTTCAGCCTCCATGAAGTCGATGATGACGAATGGTGTTGCAGCTGCAACGAGAAGTCCGTAGATCACGTAGACTACGGGACGGATCCAGCGTCGCCAGCTACAACACGACCGGGGATCGGCGATATTCCCCGGCGGGGCGGTGCTCCTATCACCCCGCTCGGCTCTGTTTGCTCCTCGGTTGGGATCCATGGCATACGATTTATAAATCTGTCTGGAGACTTTGGACTCACGGTGGTACCAAATAATTATATACCCACTTTCTAGTTCAATTCGAGAGGCGTGTGCAATCAACAGAGTTCAACCAGCACTACTATACGACGGCGCTATGCGGTCTTTTATTTCAACAATTTCATGCAAAGAGCTCTAATGACGAGACAGTAGCAGCCTTTACTCGGTCTGATACGGGGGCCCCAAAGGGACATCGAACATATATATTTACGTAAATAATCACGATTTTCGCCCCAAATATTTACGTAAATATTTGCGATCTGGGCACAAGTCGTGAATATTTACGTAAATATTCACGCAAATATTTGTAAAATTTAACGTAAATATATATATATGTTCGATGTCTCTTCAGTGCAACCATAGGTTTTGGTTCTGGACTTTGTGAAATAACTGCATAACCTCCAGATATCGGGATGTACATGCAGGTGACTAAGCAGAATGAAATTACATTAAGTGCCACCCCTCCCACCCCCGTTGATGTGTACCACGTCCATTGCTTGAAGTGTTTCCTTAAAAAATAACTTGACGGCCATCTTGATCTTGTGGTAGCTAGTTTCATTCTGCATAATGATCTTAGGAGCAGGGAGAATTTGCACCAGTCTTTTTTGTGCAGGTAGGCTTAAAAATGGCGGCAGTTGCAGCCTGTTGTCTAGTTCCCAACCCCACCCCCGTATATACTTTGGTCTGGTATGAATCAGTGTCTATATGGCAACGAGTTTGTGGACAGATTTGTAAAGAAGAGTCGGTCATTGGACGGCCCTTCAAAGTTCAAGCTGTTCCCATTCAATTTGAGAAATCAGGTTTCTGACACCATCTTTCTTGTTGTTGATGTTTAAAACAAATCTGGCAAATCTGGCAAATCTTTGCAGACCCCCTCCAACTGAATTTTGTAGTTATTATGATAATGGTGGCCTGTAATTATAGGCTACAGGCCTAAGCCACCGTCATGTTCAGCCTGCTTTCACGGCATTTTACCGTCAACAAGTCGCATTGTTTCCTTTAGAGAACCTTTCGGAATATCACTCCGGTAATCTATGTGACTAAACTTGTAAATATATTCACGGATTTGCCGGAGCGAAACTCCTTTTCCTGAGGCCGCTTTTGTGATTCAGATGTCGGCCTATCAATCCTACTGGGCGAAGTTATGTTTATGAGATAATTGTTCCTCGCAACTTGAGATCCAACATGGAGTTATATAAAGGATACTTTTGGGAATTACTCAAGAAATACATTACCATAAAAAAGTTCCTTGGTAAGGAGCACCTGAGAGCTGCTGATAGTATAAAGCATTGTGAGAAACGACTCTCTCTGAAGCAATGCAGTTTTGAGAAAGAGGTAATTTCTCACTAAAATTTTTGAATCTGAGAAAGGCGTCAGGCATGAAGCCTATCTAAGGCATCCGAAAGCACACTATTCTATGCAACAAGGGTGTTTTTTTTTCTCTTTCATTGTTTTCTTGAACCTTCGATGACCAATTGAGCCAAAGTTTTCAAAGTTTATTCAATTGTATGCATGTTGGGAATACACCAAGTGAGGATACTAGTCTTTGACAATAACCAACAGTTTATCATGTATTAAATGCCAGTAGTGTTTTCGGGATCATTTTGAACTTTTGGTTGGATTTTTGCGGGCAATTCGTTGAAAGAGTCAAAGTCCAAAAAAAGCTTCGGTGGGTTAAAGGAACATTACAGAATTGGTAAGAAAAAAACTTGTAAAATATACTTTTTGATCACAGATTTACATACAACTTACACGGTCTAATGATGTTGATAGTAGAAAACATCCCTTGAAATATTTCTGTCTGAAATGCCATATTTGATGAGAAATGAACAAACTAATTTTCCGATTGGAGTTTATCGCTCAGTGAGCGTTTTATTAATTTGTTGAATCTATATGATTTCATGGCATAAATGTGTAATCGGTTTTTCACTATTTTCTCGTGACCAGATAGCCGATCGATCTCAAACTTCTACAGGTTTGTCAGTTTATGTATATGGTGGATTACATAAAGTGCTTACTGCCAGCAACTGTTTTGTTAGCAAAAACCAATTCTGTAATGTTCCTTTAACTGTTTTGAAGTCACCATCTTGATAAGAATCATGACAATTAGGTCACGGGTCTCATTAAAGATTAACCCGTGGTGTCAGCATTGGTGATTTTTTGAATGAAGGGACTGATACAATTTATTATAGATGTAAATAGTTCGATTTGACCATTTTGACTTCAATTGGTTCGAACCGTCTGGGAGGGCTGGGCTTGAGACTGTGGAGTGCAAAGTACACAAGGCATCCGCTGGAATACATAGACTGAATGCATGCAAAGGTGGTTGAAACAAAATGATGGCGCAATTTTCGAAGAAAGTTTTTTCCCCAGATTTTTTTCTGTGAACAAATTTTTCGAAACGAAAAGCTACACTTTACGAACTTTCATATAGTGAACTGTCTTGGTCCTTGCTCTGTGATTAAACCCGTCCGGTTAAATAAAAAACAACAAACACACAAACATGCTTAAAGAACAATCTCAACATTTTAATTAACGTCTTGTAGTTACAATAATAAAAATAATATATATATATATAACTAAATATTTTTGAAAAGTAAATATATAAATAAATAAATAACTGTAAGACAAGAGGGCGCCTTTTCTCTTCCTGTTATTCAACTCGCCCCGAGCTTGTTTTTGTAAAAGTGGAGGACTTGATTCAGACGCACGGGTCTTTAAAGGAACATTACAGAATTGGTAAGAAAGAAACTTGTAAAATATACTTTTTGATCATAGATTTACTTAAAACCTATACTGTCTAATGATGATGATTGATAGTAGAAAACATCCCTTGAAATATTTATGTCTGAAACGCCATATTTATTGAGAAATGAATAAACTAATTTTCCGATTGGAGTTTATCGCTCAGTGACTGTGAGCGTTTATTCATTTGTTGAATGTGGTTGAATCTTATGATTTCATGCAAATGTGTAACCCGGTTTTTCACTATTTTCTTGTGACCTAGACGGCCGATCGATCTCAAACGTTCCACAAGTTTGTCAGTTTATGTATATGGTGGATTACATAAAGTGCTTACACTGCCAGCAACTGTTTTGTTAGCAAAAACCAATTCTGTAATGTTCCTTTAATCATTACATTATTTTTGTATCAACAAAATTTTCAACGGCTTTTTACAATGGAAGGTTATTTAATTAATGCTCGGGATGGATAATGGTAACTCCCACATCTTTCCATAACGAAAAGTATTAAAGTACTACGAATCAACTCGGTCCGAAGTCAACTCGGTCCCAAGTTATCTTGTCACTCCCCTTCTGTGTTTGAGCATGAGATGACCCCCCCCCCAACCCCCGTATAAACATATTCAACTTCAGCTAAAATCAGCTAAAATCCACATGTTTACAAAAGAGTCACAAAGCCTGGACACGAATAAGATTGCACAGTCTGATTTTTATAAACTTTTGATTTGAAGAAAGACGAACACATCTCAAAACTTGATCAGCTGCCATTTTGAAAACTCTTGAATTTACGTGGAAATTGAGACGCAAAATGTAAAAATGTCCCATATGACCGGTGGCTGTCTTCCATAAAGGCCATGGAATGTACAAGGTCACTTTTTTGCAAACAATTAGGTTTACAAGATCGATACATAAAATGAAAAATGTCTTAACTTGTAAAATGGAAAAATAAGCTAATGATATTTGTCTCTTCTAAATAGCCTGTTATATTGTATATTTCGTGTACCTTTTGTATTATTATTGTATATTTCTAGCTTTAATTTTCCCGTTTGCTTACTTACTCGTTTATATTTACTTTGTGAAGCGCTTAGAAACTTATTTTTAGTATAAAGCGCTTTATAAATGTAATCATTATTATTTTGTATTACTTTTTTCTCCTCAAAATACATATAATTGGTAAGGTAAGCATGTGTACAAATCATATCATGAAGAAATTCTTTAAAGTTTTACTATAAGAAACGCAAATTAATAAGCCAAAGTTTTATGAGGAAAACTAGTTATTCCTTGACTAAAACATCACTCTAATTAAGAAAGTTTGTTTTATACTTGTCTGTCTTCAGCCTCTTTCCCGTACCTCTACATCATAATTACCCTGCGTCTTTCATTTCAGGTGTGCAGAATTAAAAATGGAGTCATTATATAAATTACCTATATAGATACCGTTCTATAACTTTTATTTGAATGAGATGAGTTATTTTGCCTTTTTAGTATTTGATCATCCTTGTGTGTTTTTCTAAGAATACTTAAAAATGACGAGCATTAACCAAAATACTACAATAATGCAGAATCCGCACGATGACGTCCAAATAGAAAATGATGAATCTCCTGCAACTAATTTATTCTCAGCACGAAAATAGCAGTGCAAAATACAAATAACACAGCACAGTCACTTAGGTGAACTTGAGGCAAAAAGTCAGCTCGGGGCTGACTACATACACATCGACCCCTACAAATTACACCAGTGAAGACCAAACCTTCGGATGTCTAGATGAAATGATGCAGATAGTCTGTAGACCTCTTAATGTAATATCTTGAACATTCAGGTGTTTCATCTCCACACCAAGAAAAAAAACCTTTCTAAAAAGTTCAGGATTTTCATTTTTTATTTGCAATCTGACCCCTGACCCTATAGGCATTAACAACATGACTATGGTTTGGTTCATAAGTTGACTTTTACTTTGTAGGTCATCAACATTAATGTTTTAAAGTATATTAAAAAAAGTGGCTCAACATATTATCACCGGATAAAAGTTCTTTTTGGCGATTTCCAACAACCCCTTCCCCTTCCACCCCACCCCCCCGTTTCTAAAACCTCCCCCCCTCTCTTTCCTTCATGTGTTTACATAAAAACATCACAAATTAGTTCTGTTCTCTTCCTCCATGTTCTAATCATTGCCTTGAGTAATTGGATAACGGAGACACCCGTCTCCAACCAAAAAACACCATCCAAGCAGTCAGGGGTGATTTAATACCAGAGACCACACCGACATGTGTCTTCCCTTCACTCCCTCTAGCTGCCAATCTATCTTTACTAGCACCGGATCTAGTTTCAAATTTCCCGCTCCACAGTGCATTTCGTTCAAGTTTATTTTGGCTAGTCTTCTTTCCAGACCCCACCCCCTACCACCATTATGTTCCCCTTCTGGTTTTGCCCTTTCATTAAACCACATCCCCTTCCCTATTAAGAACTGTACACATATCGCCTCATACGTTCTTTAAAGCTTTAGTTTCCATACATAAGAATTTTATAAACACTATAACTAAAGCTTTTTGAACACTTTGAGTGAGCGCTCCGGCACTACTGTTTTTTTGTGCTAGTCCTCTAAAAACACTCTATTATGATGCTTATATACAAAACCATCAAAATGTTTTCTTGTGGACACACTAGTCTCATTTAATGGTCTGTTTACACAAGGCTAAATGTATGATTCACTTTCCCCTACACACAATTATTCAATTTCACCCTTCACTAAAGCTGAATTACACCTTAAAACAATAATGTGAATGATGAACCCTGATGCATTGTGGGAGTAAAAGTAACTATTAAAGCCTGCCCTCTTTGGAAACTTGTGCTTTTAGAAGAGTTATACTGCCCTCTTTTTACTTGATAAGGAATGGGCTGTGTTAAGTCTACAATTACCATTGTAACAGTGTATTGGGCATGGTAACACGCGTTTCATTGGTAACACGCGTTTTTAGTAACACGCGTTACAATTTTTGAAGGCTCATTGTGAAGTGTTGGTTAAGAATGTATCTAAATTTTTACTATTTTTACATGAGCCCCTACTAGTAGGAGGAAAATTAAAGTTGCAGCAATTGAGACATGGTTATTTAGTAATTATATTTTTAAAAAGTGTATTTTGGTAACACGCGTTACACTCTCTGAGAGTACCTCAAACCAAGTATTGATACAAGTGTACATTGAGTTGTATTCAAATTTTACATGTTGTTTCTAAAAGAACACTACCCGTACTTATTTACATTGATATATTTTTAAGAAGATTGATCCTGACCCTTAAAATAGGGCAAATTTGTAAAATCATAAAAAACACTACTTTTTCCCCATCAAAGTGACTATTGGAAAAGTAAATTTTGTTCACAGTTAACAAACACAAACAATTTTTTTTTCCCCCTGACACTTGCAATGTGTTTGGAATGAAAAATAAAATTCAGTTCTGGTAGCAATTTCATTTTTTGTGGAAAATTCCACCTTTTCATTGGAATTGCCCTATATCAAAACAGGCACTTGAAAAGTACTCCATGGGCGTAGAGTGTGTATTCGTTTTGGTGGGACCGGGGAGTCCTAAACCATGACTGGGATTGCAAATCTTTTTCTTGCCTCTGTCGTAGATGCAGATGGTAACGACGGATAAACACCGTTCACTGCCGGAGGCTGGTCCGATCAAACAAGATCAGTAGGCTTGGCCTGTTCGGGAAGAAATTAAGACCCAATTACAAGATGTAATAGGACATCAACTACAAGTTTCAAGACCGTGAAGACTTTTTTTTTAAAGATGCCAATGAAAACTTGACGCGCGATAATAAACAACTAGTTTGTCTTTGAGGCATCAGTAGGTAATCGCTGAAGACAGCGGCGGTCATCAGTGTTCAATGACCATCATCGCGGCCACCAACCATTTCCTCCAATTTATTACTTTCGCAATATGAATCTGACTCAGAGGTAGGGTCATAGATTGATCTGTGTCAATGTAATACTGATTTATAGTCAAAATTGCAAAGGAAAGATACAATAAAAGTCACATGTGAAAGTTCAGCTGAATACAGTGTCTATACTTGCTGAGAAAACAGCAAAAAAACTGTCACGGCAAATCTATGCGTCCACGTTTAGCATGGTGACGGCGGGTACCAACCGCATCTCTGTCCGCAGCATTCGCAAACGGACACCAACACTCAGAAATCTGAGAAACGATTCGTGCATTCCTAAATGTCAGACTCAAATGTTTTGGGGTGAAAAATACAAACCATATCATTTCGAAGGGAATCCTATATAGCCGGATAAACACCGTTCACTGCAACACGAGGCTGGTCTGGTTGGTAACCCTCGTTGGTATTATGATTGCCTGTTGAGACAGAATTTAAACCCTAATTATAAGATGTTAAGAAATCAATTACAACATTCTCAGTCCATGACTCTGTGCTTAAGGTTAGTTTGTCGTTGAGGTCCTCAGTAAGCATTCTCTGACTGAGATCGGTGTCATAAAGGATTTTGTCCCCAGTGCACTGCAGTGTGTGTCCCCCAACCTCTTCCCCAGGGTGTGTCGAGCAGTACCAGGTTGACCGCTCTCTCACCCTGGTATTGGATCATTTGCATATCCACAATTTTTGGATACGTATGCAAATTAGAATAGTCTGGCTGCTTTCGAAATTCACATCTTCGTCATGGTCTCGTGGTCCGGTACCAGATTTAATAGCCAATTTGTACATTGGTTGCAGGCTGGCTGTTTTGACAAAGGTTAACATTTGGTTTTGTCCAATCAGGGTCCAAGTAAGGAGTTTCCCTCCCAGGGTTTACTATTGTAAACATGGTTGGAAATAAAGTAAACCATGGGGACGAGGTTGGTGTCCCCCCCCCCCATACGTTAAATTGATTAAACAATGGGCTGAAGGAAGTTGTTTCAAAAGAGGGCGCTATCAGAAGAAATTTCTTCAAGTTTTTGTTTTGTTTTCACATACAGTTTTCTCGGATATGACTTCATTTCAGAAGGAAATGTTTCACAGGGGAAAAAATGGTTCATCAACTTCATAATCACTCAGCTTTCATAATATAATTTAACAATAATGATGTTTTTGATCCTTATCAATCCTGTCTGCTAAAATGTCCAGTTAAGCTACTGGATATGTTGAATATTCATCAGCAACTTCTTAATTTGCATATACCCACCTCTTGTTCCGAGATTCTCCATGGCGCTGGATTTCACATCGGATGTGGTCAACATTGGTTCATTTGTATTGTAGCGCTGATGGTCAAATGCATAAGTGAAGAGGGCGGCAAAGGCCACCATCTCAAGGCAAATCAGAAAATCCTAAAAGAATAAATCAAATAAATGAAAGTAAAATATTAGTTTCTGTTTTTGCCAAAAACTGATTCAAAAATTATGAAGCCGTGTGAGTGCCACATCTTGCCAAAATAATAAACACATTCGACCAAGGTGTTTGCCAGATCAGAAAACAGTGTGATTATAATTTTATTTTTGTGTCTAGTTTTTGTATTTAAATAGATTGGTAAACACTCCAAAAACTTATGACCATAAAACTTACTTGGTGACAAGCACTGCAGCTATTGATAGTATATACTATTTTTTGAGAAAGGATTTCCTTCGAAGGCAGGCAAACGTAAAGAATATGGCTCTATAATAAGGCTAACTGGGTTGGTGGGAGGTCTTTCCTGGCTGGTATCAAGTGGACATCGCTCTCAAATGGACACAGTGCAGATTCAGCATGGTCTTGTGATGTACAAGAAAACCTTGTTGTGTCATGGACCTCGATGTACCATCAAAGCAGTCCACCCATCGCTACCCAATTAATTAAAACCTGGTTCAATGACAACTGTAGAGCGGCAGTTGAGGACAAGTAGAAAGCTTTCACAAATTGGCAAAAGCGTCGTAAGGACCCACAGTGCCATCGGCCTGCCAGCGTACCCTGCGTCGAGCTCGCCTTCAGTTTTTACATCTTGAACAAGAACTCAAACAATCAGATAAAAAACAGTGGTGGAACTTGTTAAGTCGGTGACTGACATTAGAAAAACCTCTGTCATGCCCCCTCTCAGCTGTGATGATCATGCGATACAACACGGCAGAGGTGTTGACTCGATCGAGTCGACTCCATATACACTTTTAAAATTTGCGCATTGCGCAGACTAATTCGTTCGGCTCGCGGCTTCTACATCCGACTTCGAGTCTGGTCTGCCTTAGGGGGCTTGTGACTTGCCTTGGGTTTGGACCAAATATCTTGTGACTTGACTCGGACTTGCAAAATAATGACTTGTGACGTGCTTGGACTTGCAAAATAATGACTTGCTGCCAACTCTGCAACACCGCTATCGAGAAGGCTTAGCTGCTCAACAACATGTTCCCTGCTGTATGCCAAGCTTGATGATGGTGGAAAAACTCCTCTCTTCTCTCAAATTCCGTCCAAAGATGTTCTCTATATCTTGGGCCGTTCTGGATACATCCTTCCTCATCAAGCACGTATTTACCGTCTACAAGGTAATACATCTGCCCTATTGTGGAATACGATTCTCCAATTTGGAATGGAGCAGGATTTTCATCTTTGAATCTGCTGGATAGGGTTGCAGAGCAAAGCACTTCTCTTTACTCAGATTTGATGAACCTCATTGTTCCAATGGGCCATAAAGGGATAGTTGCGTCACTCTGCGTTTTCTGTCGTCATACTTTCCTGAAACCATCCATTGAGCTGTCCGGTATTTTACATGCATGAATCGTTTCTCAGATTTTCTAAACGGTTGGTGTCCGTTCGCGAATGCTAAGGCCAGAGATGCCCCCCCCCCGCTGTCACCTCGCTAAACGTGGTTGGATTCGACAATATTGTGTGAAAAGTGAAGTTTTTTGCTGTTTTTTTTCAGCGAGTAGACACAGTATTCAGCTGAAACTTTCACATGTGAATTTTATTGTATCTGTCTCTATACTTTTGCTTCAAAACCAACATTGCGTTGACAAAAAACCAACCTATGACCCTACCTTCAAGCAATGGGAAACTTGTACATCAAGTGTAGACTTTCTGAGATTTTTTAAATGAACTCTTCGTATACAAAGTGGCACTAAAATGATTTCTGCTAATGTCTGTACAGAGAAGCTGTTTTAAATTTGACACCTGTTGGAACAGAGCCACTTGATTAAACGGTTCACCTGCATCGTTGTAGCGAACGCAAGACGCCTGTTTTCAAAACCCCATGCTGGGTCTGGATTGAAATTTGTCCTGGCCAGGATGATATAGATGATTGTACCCTGGTAGTTGGTGAGGAATATCACAAGCTGAACTCCTACAAACTGCAAGGTGAACCTGGGCAGCAGTGCGAGCTCCTCGAGGGTTGCTCTACGGAGAAGGTTCATACAAAACATGGCCCACTGAGGGTCAGAAAAAAACACATAGTGTTGGTAAATAAATACATATTGTAAGTATACTTATTCATGACACAAATATATACAATACATTTTTACCTTTGATTTGACAGCAGTGAGCCCAACCCAAGCCCCGCCCTTGAATGGTCAAGGCACGCCTATAAGATCCTATACCTTGGGTATGCCTGCAGTGGCACACCACATCCCAATACCCACCCTTGAATGGTCCTCTTGAACACGCCTATAAGATCCTCCCCTTGGATATGCCTGCAGTGGCACACCACACCCCAATACCCACCCTTGAATGGTCCTCCAAGACACGCCTATAAGATCCTCCCCTTGGGCATGCCCTTCAGTGGCACACCACACCCAATACCCACCCTTGAATGGTCCTCCAAGACACGCCTTCATGATCGACGCCTTTAGATATGCTGTTGACAATCTTACCCTTAAATTGCCACCTGTAATCCCCAGGTACTTACGATTTGTGAAATTGTTACTAAGATGCACACCCATAGATAGGTATTCTTTGTAGAGAAATCTCCTTCTTCGTAACTTCCTGTAAGATATGTGATTCTTTCAAAGAAAGAGAAAAAAAATACAACAAAAAGTAAATTGACTAAAATGGTATTTTTGGAGCCTGCGATCCTGTGCGACAGCACCTCGTAAACCGTTACATTGTGCTAAGTAATAAATAAATCTCGAACATAGGTCCGCATACCATGTGTATGAGCGCTTTGAGAAGTCCTCTGGTGTAATGACGCGCTGTAATAAGAACTGCGTATCATTATTACTATATGGATTCTGACTGGCATCCCGAACAAAGATATTGACAAATAGGAAGACCACCCACATTGAGGCTAGATAGCTCATTAGGAGAGCGCCGGAACGTTAATCTGGAGGTCGCTGGTTCAAATCCTGCTGGAGTCATTATTTCTTTGTTCACACCAAAATTGAATTAAAAATTAATCAGTCAGGTTTTCCTTGTGGTTCATTACTTGAGGGTGTTATTAATGTGATATTATTATTGGTAAGTTTTGACATCAAGTGTAGGAAGAAAATGTTTCTACTTACACTGTAACTATGCTTACAATAATTCGGATGACAGTGTAGTTGAGGACACCTATTTTACACCTGCGGATCATTCTAGTGATATAAATAAGCAAGACAAGAAATTAACAAAATCTTAAAATCTATAGGCAAAGATTCAATACCATTATTACATTTCTGAAATTAATATAATTTTAAGAAAGACGGTAGAAATGATGAGAAGTTTGTTTGTAAAACTTTAAATTAATTACTTGCATCAATAATGCACCATAATAAATTCCACCCCCCCCCCGCCCATTTATTCTCAGAGCATGCAATTCTCATTATTTCAATACCAAATTTGCATATATTCGTAGAAAATTGACATGGTTTTGATATATTTGTACCAAAAGGGTGGTGTTTTACTCCAAAAAATGTTCATTTTTTTGTGGTTTCTGCCCTGACCACATGGTAGGTCGGATCGGGCTAAAAATTGGTGTGCATTCATTGCTCATTAAGACCTACAAGCACAGTCATTTGTATCAAAATCAGAAGACATAAGGTAAAAAAGTGCGTTGGTCTGACATGGAATTCAAATGTGAATTATTAAGATAATAATTATCATAGCACGATACCATGTAGGCCTAAGTATTTTTTGTTATGGGCCATTACATTTTAATGGGCCATTGCATCTTTTCCCGTTTGATACATCGACGATCGTCGCTTTGTTAATGCTGGGTTGCCAAACTTGACAAATCGATGGACTAAACTCGTTCGCGTGAAACGTAGACCGCGCGTGAGTGATTTACAAGGCATATTGACTTAAGGTTGGACCGAATTTGCTCATTGTTTTACCTCTAAGATGGCGGCGTGATGACGTCAATGCCTACAGTCCATTAACCCATTGATCTCCAGTATAATGGAGATCAATGCGTTAACCTCAGTGAGGGGACTGTTTTGGGGTGGGGCTTATCACGTCATAAACAAGGGGTCTAAAGTCACAGGCCATCCATTCGTCCCAATATGTAATTTCAGTGTTATTGTAATGAGCTCTTCGTAAACTTTGATCACAAAAGTCTAAGGATAAATTGTTACCGTTTGTCTGGGGCTTTTTTGATCCACCATAGTGGAAAAGGGTACTGGATCTCGGATTTCGCGGCCAGCCTGCTGTCGAAGTCGGGCACCTCGTCGAAGAATGCCACAATGTAGCAGACAACATTGTACACGGTGTAAGCCTGGTACAGCTCACGTACTGCGTCTAGATAAATCTTGGCTTGCGGAAAACGAAGAGCAAACCACTGTGGAGATGTAAAAGTATGCAAATGTGAGCTTATTATAGTTATTATGAGAAATATCACTAGCACTTAGTAGACGTGATACTTGCGTTTCAATTTTATTATAGCAAACTAGATTGTGACATGGTGTGAGCGAGAAGAAAATCTGTGCCTCATTTGAAGTTCTCACCATCATCGTTTTAATTTAACTCAACAGTTTGAGCTATTTTATTCTCAACCTCGTTTTGTGGATTTGCTTAAATCCGTCACTCCCCTGTGCGGTCTCCTGCAATAATTTGCAGGAGTGACAGATTCTGTGTGGAGTATGTTTCAATGACCTACCAGCGAGCACTTAGGCAAAAATGCGTGCGCCAGACTAATCATCATTATTTGTAGGCCCTCAATTGCTTAGGTTAACTTATGACGTTTTGGGGTCATGCAATTAATATATTCGAACTCTAAAAAGTTGTCACAACCTGATGGGGGTTCTGTGCTTCAACTTTGGAGGAGACTTGATAAATAAAGGCTTTAATGTTAGTCCTATTTGGCTTGGGAAGTGGAGGAGTGCCTCGTGAAAACTGGTAGCAAGTCGATTTGAGTAATTTTCTGGGGTGTTTTTTCTGGGGTAGCAGAAATTATAAACGGCTGACCTGCCAAAAATTGATAGTATAGTGGTCCGAAAATATATTTGATTGGTTTTCAAGAGGCTGAAAGACTTTATAGTAGTTTTTGAGCATTTTTGAATAGTTTTAGCATTTCGCATTGGTTGCTATGGGAGTTTATTAAGTGTGGTGCACCCCAAACGCAAAGGGACCACAAGAAGACACACGCGCGCCATGTTGTCTGAGGACAACAATGAATACGACGTACCCATAAAGTTGTTTCGTGGGGCTTATCTTATTTGTTTCAATAGAGGATGACCAATATTTCGAATACCACTATGTCATGACATATCGTCCAAAGTGAAGGAATACAATTCTAAAACCTTTTTTTTAATTATTATTTCCGGAGTTCTAAAATACTAAACGGTCTTCACCGGCATTCACGAGAACCCTGTTTTAATGATAAACCGTTGCAACACACATTGATGATCCAGACACGAATAACATCATTTGAATATTATCATCTCCAAAATAATAAGTTTAATTTATAATTACTGATCTGGCTCATTGATATATCATGTAAACAAATATTGCAAATTCAAAACAGTGGCAATTAAATAGGACAATTTGTATACACAATGAAATAACAAAATATATAAATAAACAAATTATTTAATTGATAAATAAATCAAGGAAAAATTAATAAATGAATAAACGTGAGGGATCCACAGAGTTGAGATAAATCCCCCCCCCGCTCTAACAAAAACATTACAATATTGGTAAGAATTTGTTCTAAAGACATACTGCATGGGGTTATTATCTGTACCAGGACAGTGAGCATTATAAATGCATGGATACTGATACTAGAAAGCATATTGCACATACAATCATATGGGCCTACCCCCCTCTCCCCCAGCAAAAATTCCCGGATTCGCCCCAGCAACTTAAAACAAAAAAAAGGGGCGGAGACCCCAACAGGAAGTGGTTTTGCCTATATAGTATAATATATACGGACAAAATGGCCGCTGCTGGACTAGTTCTTACATGTAACTCTGTGTGTATAACACTACATCGATATTATGTGTAATTATCGTTTAACACACACTGAGGTCGACATAAATTATCAATGAGGCTGATGGCATCATGAAGGGCTGATAAACATCCAAAGGAGCAATGTTATGATAAAACTTACACACTTTTGGAAGCAGTAACCGAGATGTTTGTCTACTTTAATAATTAAAGAACATTTTATGATCAGAAATTGCCGCTTTTACAGAAAATTTAAGGACAGTTTTTTGTAAGCGCAGTGTTGAATTTTCTAGGATTCAGCTACACGTCTTTGCTAAATGCCACTGACATTTTTTCTCAGAACATACAATTTAAGTTGTATGATAATGATTGTCTTAAAGATTGAATACGATTGGCAAGATTTCTTTTGAAACATGCTGTTTGCATTTTTCTGACGAGCCACTGAGAGTGTTGAGATCTTAGAAATATAATGTTCTTACAATATGTATAGGTTGCAACTTACACTGTTCAAGACGTGGATCGGAACCATCCACAGAATCCTGAGGGAAAAAATTGACAAAAGAATTAGCAGTCCAAAAGGAGCTATAGTAGAAATGTCACAAATCATGTAAGTGGCCTGACGTTTCGACCCTATAGCAGAGTCTTTCTCGTTAGGCCAAACAAAATTAATTATAAGTTCATCACATCCTTATTTAATAAAAAGCATCAACCACATGGCGAGCAAGTCATTTGTGTATATTATGAATCGTAATAATTATTGAGTCCACCTAGTCCAAATAAATCAAATTCTTTGCTCTTTAAAGGAACATTACAGAATTGGTTTTTGCTAACAAAACAGTTGCTGGCAGTGTAAGCACTTTATGTAATCCACCATATACATAAACTGACAAACCTGTAGAAGTTTGAGATCGATCGGCCATCTGGGTCACGAGAAAATAGTGAAAACCGATTACACATTTTGCATGAAATCATATAGATTCAACAAATGAATAAAACGCTTACTGAGCGATTAACTCCAATCGGAAAATTAGTTTATTCATTTCTCATCAAATATGGCATTTCAGACAGAAATATTTCAAGGGATGTTTTCTACTATCATCATCATTATACCGTGTAAGTTTCATGTAAATCTGTGATCAAAAAGTATATTTTACAAGTTTTTTTCTTACCAATTCTGCAATGTTCTTTTAAAGGTAGTGGATACTTTTGGTAATTACTCAAAAACAACATTACCATAAAAACTTACTTGGTAAGGAGCACCGATAGCTGCTGGTAGTACAAAACATTGTGAGAAACGACTCCTTCTGAAGTAATGTAGTTTTTGAGGAGTATTTTCAAATGTAGTTTTTGAATCTGAAAAAGGCTTCAGGTATGAAGCCTTTTTCAGGTATTTGAAAGCACACAATTCTATGCAACAATGGTGTTTTTTTACCCCATTATTTTCTTGCAACTTCAATGACCAATAATGTGAGCCCAAATTTTGACAGGTGTATTATTTTATGCATATGTTGGGATACACCAAGTGAAGATACTATTCTTTGGCAATTACCAACAATATATCCTGCCTTTAAGTCCGGTGATAACTTCGTCACAAAATTGCCCTGCCTATAAATCACTATCCACTTGAGTGATGCAACCTAAAAAATAAAGTATTATTTTGAATTATATTATACCTGATGATGTATTTCTGAAGACGGGGTCGAGTGAAACAGATGATGTGATTGATGATGCCCCAGATCGATATCGGTATCGAGATGACCATCGCAATGAATCCCACCAAAATAAGCGTCCTCTTAAATTTCTCCTCCTCTTCAGCCTCGATGAAGTCGATAATGACGAATGGTGTTGCAGCTGCAACGAGAAGTCCGTAGATCACGTAGACTACGGGACGGATCCAGCGTCGCCAGCTACAACACGACCGGGAATCGGCGATATTCCCCGACGGGGCGGCGCTCGTAGCACCCTGCTCAGCTCCGTTTGCTCCTTGGTTGGGATCCATGGCATACGGTTTTTATATCTTTTTGATTCACGGTGGTACAAAATATCCCCACTTTTTAGTTCGATTCGAGAGACGTGTGCAATCCAACCAAGGTCATAACATATCGCCGCTATAGGCCTATACGACGGCGCTATGCGGTCTTTTGGTCCAACAATTTCAAAATATGTGTAGGCCTATTGTCTGTGTAGTGATGTATTTACATCAACCAGTTCAATGACAGGTCAGCAGAAGTATGCCCAGTTCTTTAAATTCGCTGCCACAGTCGCGGGATTTAACTGTTCTATAGCTACATACAAGTTATAGGTTAATCATCTGAATAGTTGTCCACATTTCTTCTTGAAGTTTTGTTCTCCCCTTAATTTAAAAAACCGAACTATTTTGTTTATCTTAAGTCGGTTAATAGGCCTTTCTATATAAACAAACCGCGCTGGTTGGCACGAACGGCCGAATATTAGCAAAACATTCAATCGTGTGAACAGATGTCGTGACAAAATTCAACATTTCTGCAAACGTTCATTTAAGAAAAAAATACATCCCATGATCGGTTGTTTTGTTTCTAAAAAATTCAAGACTATTTTTTGAATAGTGTAAAAATTGTTAAAAACTGTGGCTATCTGTTTTTGCTTTGCATTTATGGCTTCCCATAGTTTTCCAACGTTGATTGGCGAAAACTAAGGCTGTGACGTTGCAAAGAAATGTCTATTAACCGTTCACCAACGAATTATTCTCTGGTCAAATGATTGTGAATAATGTCTAGTATGATCCCAACATCAACATTAAGCAGGTCGTAGGTCGCAAGTCGTGTGAAACACAGCGTCAAACATGGCGACGTAGTGTCTATACATGTGAAAACGACCGACAGGACTAGACGACCTTCGTTATGTCCGATGAAATGCATAATTTGCATATAACAAGTGCAAAAGCTGAATTCATGTAGCAATGACATTGAAATACACAATGGTCTTGGTCCGCATAAATAATCTTAATCTTTGTTTATGCTATGGAGCATGTATATTGATCTTTAAAGGAACATTACAAAATTGGTTTTTGCTAACAAAACAGTTGCTGGCAGTGTAAGCACTTTATGTAATCCACCATAATCTGACAAACCTGTAGAAGTTTGAGATCGATCGGCCATCTGGGTCGCGAGAAAATAGTGAAAACCCGATTACACATTTGCATGAGATCATATAGATTCAAAAAATGAATAAAACTCTCACTGAGCGATAAACTCCAATCGGAAAATTAGTTTATTCATTTCTCATCAAATATGGCATTTCAGACAGAAATATTTCAAGGGATGTTTTCTACTATCATCATCAATAGACCGTGTAAGTTTTATGTAAATCTGTGATCAAAAAGTAATGATAGTTAAAACATCCCTTAAAATATTTCTGTCTGAAATGCCATATTTGATGAGAAATGAATAAACTAATTTTCCGATTGGAGTTTATCGCTCAGTGAGCGTTTTATTCATTTGTTGAATCTATATGATTTCATGCAAATGTGTAATCGGTTTTTCACTATTTTTTCGTGACCCAGATGGCCGATCGATCTCAAACTTCAACAGGTTTGTCAGTTTATGTATATGGTGGATTACATAAAGTGCTTACACTGCCAGCAACTGTTTTGTTAGCAAAAACCAATTCTGTAATGTTCCCTTAACTTTACATTTTACTTGCCCAGGAATTTTTAGTGGCCCAGATACAACTTGTATCTTTTTGACGTATTAACGGTAGCGATCACAACCAGTTTATGGTCAAATAATGAAGTTACATACACACACTCGGGAAAATAAATTAACACATTTAAAACATGTATAATTCACATTTGAAAAGGGAAGAATATAAGCATTTTAAGCAAGTATGTTGCACAGTTTTTAGGAGCACACAGTGCAAATTGAGAAGTGGTAGCTGTTTTCAAGGTCGGTAGCACAATGCGTGTACGTTGGCAGCATTTTTGTGTTAATAATTAACATGCTGTATTTTTTTCATTTTTTTGTCATGGATGGCCGCTCGTATTATTTTGACATTCAATTGGTTACCGAAGAACCAGTACACTATTAGAGTAGGGTTACATGACAAAGCGGTCATGGCGGACAAAGGACAGCCTGTGACCTAGATTTACCATACAAAAAGAATCGCATAGAGCCAGTTTTATGCTAAGCATTCTCTATACATGTAGTCACAAGCTGTATTTTACGGACCAGCATTAAAGGCACTGGACACTATTGGTAATTACTCAAAATAATTGTTAGCATAAAAACTTACTTGGTAACGAGCAATGTAGAGCTGTCGATAGTATAAAACATTGTGAGAAACGGCTCTCTCTGGAGTAACGTAGTTTTTGAGAAAGAAGTAATTTTTCAGTAAAATATTTGAATTGATTTTGAGACCTCACGCGTGAGGTCTCGAAATCGAAATCAAGCAATTCTGAAAGCACACAACTTCGTGTGACAACATGGACAAGGGTGTTTTTTCTTCCATTATTATCTCGCAACTTCGACGACCAATTGAGTTCAAACTTTCAGAGGTTTGTTATTTTGTGCATATGTTGAGATACACCAAGTGAGAAGACTGGTCTTTGACAATTACCAAAGGTGTCCAGTGTCTTTAACGGGGGAGGGGACTTACGAATATGGGAACTAATCTTGAATGATAAAGTCATCTGCACAATTTGTTTGCTCTCTCCGAGTACGTTTTGCTGGTTAGTGATGTACAGTGGGTAAAATATATGAAGCTGACGATCTTGTCTGAATGCAGAGCTATCATGATAATAACAATATTAATGATTTATTACATTTCTGGGGAGGCCTCTCCATCCGAGGATGTTCGAAGGCACCAGTTACAACCAGTTTATGGTCAAATGAAGTTACATCCACACACTCGAAAATAAAATAACACATTTAAAAAATGTACAATTCACATTTGAAAAGGAAAGAATATAAGCATTTTAAGCGCAGTTTTTAGAAGTACACAATATTATTATTATCACAGTGCCTTCGAGAAAGAGATAACTTGTCACTTAAATATTTGAATCTGAGAAAGGCTTCAGGCATGAAGCCTTTCTCGGACATTTGAAAGCACACAATTCTATGCAACAAGGGTATTTTTTCTTTCATTATTTTCTTTCAACTCAATTCGATGACCAATTATATTAAAAAATTACGTCAAAATACAAACCCAAAAAATGACATGCAATACAGTTTAAAATATACAAAAAACGTACCGACTACATGCATAAAAAAAAATGACACAAAATTTTTTTTTTTAAAGAACACCCTTTCCCTATATAATGGGGTCCCGGAACAAAACACTGTAAGAAATTAATACAGACTATGTGGATACTTTTGGTAATCACTCAAAACGTACATTACATTAAAAACTTACTTGGTAAGGAGCACCTGAGAGCTGCTGATAGTATAAAACATTGTGAGAAACGACTCCCTCTGAAGTAATGTAGTTTTTGAGAAAGAAGTAATTTGTCACTTAAATATTTGAATCTGAAAAAAGGCTTCAGGCATGAAGCCTTTCTCGGGCATATGAAAGCACACTATTCTATGCAACAAGGGTATTTTTTCTTTCATTATTTTCTTGCAACTCAATTCGATGACCAATTTTAGCTAAAATGTTCACAGGTTTGTGGGTACACCAAGTGGGGATAAGTCTTTGACAATAATACCAAAAGTGTATACTGCCTTTAAACAAGTGAGAATTTAGCCTCGAAAGACTAGAAAGAGTTAAAGGTACACGTTGCCCTGAATCGGCCGAGTTGGTCTAAAAAAAGCGTTTTAAAACCGTTTGTTATAAAATTCATATGGTTAGAAAGATGTTTTAAAAGTAGAATACAATGACCCACACAAATATGCCTCGAAATTGCGTGGTTTTTCTTTTACACCGTGAACTAACACAGTCGGCCATTTTAAGGAGTCAAATTTTTGACTCCACAAAATGGCCGACCGTGTTAGTTTGCAAAGTTCAACTCTTTCTAGCAAACTTCACACATTTTCTTGCCAGGCTCTTTTTTGCTATAATCATAGAGCTACATTTTATACACTTCTATATCGCATTGTCTTTCAGTTATACCCTGTGTCGGATTGACTAAGAACAATCTCAACTTATTTTGCCTGATTGCTGGGTATTGAATTTTTGTTTAGAAAGCTAGAACGCCAACACTTAGTTTATTCATTTCTCATCAAATATGGCGTTTCAGACAGAAATATTTCAAGAGATGTTTTCTACTATCATCATCATTAGACCGTGTAAGTTTTATGTAAATCTTTTGTTTTTTTCCTTTTTTTATATTTTATTTCTTTCCAGCATCCGCATTCCGATCGAGAAAAAACAAATTCAAAATCATAACAAAAAAGGGTCATCATAGCAATGTCGTTTGGGGAAAAAAATTCGCGGCCGGGGGACTGCAAACTTCACACATTTTCTTGCCGGGCTCTTTTTTGCTATAATCATAGAGCTTCTACCTCCATGATTTTATACACTTCTATATCGCATTGTCTTTCAGTTATACCCTGTGTCGGATCATGGAGGTAGAATTGTCGGATTGACTAGGAACAATCTCAACTTCTTATGCCTGATTGCCGGGTATTGATTTTTGTTTAGAAAACTAGAACGCCAACACTAACACAAGAGGGCGCCTTTTCTATTCCTGATAGTACGAACGTAACTCAATAATTCGTCGTCCGTGAACGGTATTTGTTGTGAAAAGTGATTTATAAATAAAGGTGACTCAGTCCTTTCTCTATGCTCAGACGTACGTGCCGGTCTCATTATCTGCATTATTTTTGTGTTACCCTTCCTCGATCCTCCATGGTGTCACCAAGTTTCCAATGCGTTATTTATTGAAGGTAAGGTAGATTATATTCTGACAGTTCATAAAAATAATGCTCATGATGAATTATGGTAAATTCTCACAACTTTCCCTTACTCTGTGCTGTCTATCATGTCTATATTATATAGTATCATAAGTTGAGTTGACGTTAGGTTAGCCCTGTGGCATGGTAACATTGTCTGTTGCATGCAACGGGGGAGTCCAACCTGGGTGAAGTTGACGTGTACATGTACGTGTACGGTGGATCCCCTCAAACGACCTCTTTTTCCTTCCTCCATGGTCTTCCTGACGATGGACTAGACGGCATGGGGGATCGGAGGGTGGGGGATGCTCAGTCAGACCAAGATAAGAAAGGGGCGTGGACTTTTACTGGAAGGGCCAGGTTCATGAGGTTTGGGGTAATCATTCTGGATGAGTTCATGACCGAAACTTTTTCTAAGTTGCCAGAAAAAATACAATTTTTCGGTCAAAAATTGTTAAAGTGACTGTCGCATTTGGCCTCCCGCTCCCCAAGATGAGAAATAGAATGCATTTCTGAATTAGTTGTTTAGCGTAAAGTGTTGTAAGAAGTCACTTGTTTCTTTGAGTTGTAATAAAAATACTACCCGTAATAAACCTTTTCATGGTACTATGCGCTACGTCGAACATTTACGACTTGTTTTGATGTCGTTACGATGTCTTTTTGAAATAAACAACACACCGGGGTGCAGATTCAACATGGCGCATATTACTGTGATTGTGAAAGGGTCTATAAAAGTATTATTGGTAGGCTACTCTAGGTTTATTTACAATCATGATGTGAGTTACTCCTAGATCTATGACTATGAGGTACGCTCCGCTGGAGACAATGGAAAGAACCTCATAGTCATAGTTCTAGGACTAAGAGTAGATGTGAGGGTACAGATAATTACATCCAATGAGTACTTTTCATGCATCTTCCAGATGTGTTTGTGAATCGTAAGAGTCGAGTCGTAGACGGCAGTGAGTGTTTGAAATAAACAAATTAGCCCCTTGAACAAGACGTCACATATTAAAAGAAATATTTAAAGTGCTAACTACATTCAATCATGATATATCGATTTTGTTCAAAGAGGTGAAAACATAAACCTCAAAGCTCTGGGAAGAGGGATTTGCTCAAATTTGGACTTCTGGCCGTTTATTATTTGTTTACAACAGACATGTATTTCCTTTTCCAATTCTTGAAAAAGGGTCAAAGTACATTGTGATGAAAACAACAAGAAAGAACGGCGGCCTGTCATAGTCAAGGATGGCAAGCTATCAACCAGAGCAGACTGTCAGAACAGTAACAACAGCGACAGAAAACCAACTGAAACTATTGACAAATTATCACAATAAAGCTCATTCGGCTATTAAGAAAGCTCTCAACCATGACGAGGCTGGCGAGACCAGCGAAGCAATCCAGCTGTACAGTCAGGGGCTCCTTAATCTCGCTAAGGGACTAGAGATACAATGCGGGGGACCAGCCTGCGTCGGTTCCAAGTTTGAATCTGCTAAAAAGATGCAGAGCCAGATGAAGAAAACAGCTCGGCAAATGAAGAAAAGGCTGGAGGAACTGGAGCAGGATGCGTTGTCAAGGCAACAACAGGAGAGCAACGGGCGGGGTACCATCAACGCTACTGTGATGGAGGAACTGGAAGAAAACCTACGTCTTGAAGAGGAGATGATGGACCTTGAGGAGCCGCCTTCTTACGAGCAAACCCAGTCGGATGCATCGGAGGTTTTCTCCATCCCAGAGGGAGTCCAGATATTTTTTATCAACGCACAGGGTCACGTCAGTGCCCCGAGCCATCCTGGACCTCTGCGTATCTATAAGTTTAAAGACGCCGAACTTGTGGATGTTGCCGATCAGCCTCCGGCATTTCTCCAGGTGAGTGACTGGTTGTACCCGTTGATCCCGGGGGAGTCGCCAGCTCTGAGAAGTAGGCAGGGGGCGTTCCTCTTTCCTGACGTCGTGTCCGGAGATCCAGGAGCGTGTGTTGGTGTGATGTTTGCACCGGAAATTGACAGGTAAGTAAGGATTCAAATTTAAAATTTGAAAACTCTTTAGACAGAGTCGGTAGCGTGCAGCCAAAGTGAACACGCTTGATTAGGGAAAAGACACCTAGAACCTTATTGCTGTGGTGTTGAGCTCAGAAATTAACCCACAGGCTTGGTTAGGGAGCACATTCTAGGTGCAATTAAGAACATTCTCCTTGGCACATGCACGCAATCCATTAGACCGCCAGAACGTTCCGCTAGAGCGCATCATTGTGCCGCAGTACAGGAAGCAATCTTACACGAGTGAATACGCACATTATTGTTTTTGAGTAATAAACCACAAGGGAAACTGACTTGTTTCTCTTGTGATTTATCACTTGATATTTGAAATAAAAAGTCGCATCTCGTGGCTGCTGCTTCCCAGGTTGTATCCTAAACTTGGGTGTGATCCCTGGCTATACGGCAGTTACAGGTCAAATGGCTTTTAACTGGCTCCCTCGAACAAAGATTTTGTCAAAATAGAAAGACCGCCAACATTAGGGCTAGATAGTTTAGTTGGTAGAGCGCTAGCATGATAACCCACAGGTCACAGGTTCAAGTCGTATTCTATTCAATTTTTCTTTGTTCAACCCAACATTAGTATTTTCACCGATCCAATAGAACGCTCTGGTGGTCCAACGAAATGGTGTATGTGCACGCGCTGAGATACTTACATGTACCCAATCCAATAAGAACGTTCCTGCCGGTCGAACTTTTAAGATGCTCCCTTAGTAATTGGTTTAGTTCATACATTAACCCTCCTACTGTCAGTGACTCTTGGCAACATTTTTCAGTGAGTTGACCAACCATTTGAAACCATTCGACTGCCAAGGTTGTGTACGGTGGCACAACTGTGCACAGAACTAACTGTGTACTGTGTACATGCATTCCCTCATGGTATGGTATCATATTGCAGGCTGGCATAGTTTATCTATCATTCAAAACCACATGAATGGTATTGAATGGTCAGACAGCAAGAGGGTTAATATCAATATCAAAATACTTTTAAGTAGAGTTACATGTACCATGCTCGAGGATCAAATTGGTATGAAAAGGACCCAAATGCCTCGAGGTAAAATATTCCAGATTCTTCTATTAATGACAAAGATCCTATTTTGGGTAATTGTGATCTGTTATTTTCTAGCAATGTTTTAGCACTTGAATAGTAGTATCAATGTTAACGTAGCAAATGTTGTTTGTACGAAAGACCGCGCAACTCACCACAACAGAACTTGTCCGGCCTAGTGTTCTGATTTAATTGCTGACTCGGGCCCACTCCTAACATTGACTGTCCGGAGATCAGGAGTAATATTTCCTACACTTGTTTTGGTGTGAAATTAATAGTTTACAAAGGACAGACGACTAACAAACAATTACAATCAACAATTAGACTCCAAATAGTCCTCGGAAGCTGATATAAGGGTGTGGTAAATCTGGTGAACGTGTGCATCAAATAATAACTACAACCAGAAGGGAAGAATATAAACATGTGCGAACTAGAACCAGCGAA
The DNA here is from genome assembly GCA_032158295.1 of Pycnopodia helianthoides. Taxonomy (NCBI): domain Eukaryota; kingdom Metazoa; phylum Echinodermata; class Asteroidea; order Forcipulatida; family Asteriidae; genus Pycnopodia; species Pycnopodia helianthoides. The sequence continues at coordinate 3,022,196 of CM063248.1, read as the reverse complement.
AAATCATCGCTAAAAAAACAATGCACACGCAGTGCACCAACCAACGAACAGAAGGCTGGCCCTGATTGGCCACTTCCAAGCGTGTGATGTCAATATTTACAATTTACAAAATCATGGTAGTCACCACACTATAAACAATGGGGTATTTTCTTGTTCATCATCATCATCTTCCTGTACTGTGCATAAACCTCCTCCAGAGTATACTGGCACATTACCTGTCTCTGGCAACAAAAGAAAGAGAACTCTAAGCTCTGTGTCTGCTTTTCATCATCATCATCTGATTTGTTGTTATTATTTTTTTAACAAAGAGCAAAGATTGAAACTTTTGAGCGTACTATCCAAGAGTTGACTGTCTTGAGAGAGCAACGAGAGCCCCCAGCGAGACCGTTACCACCAAGGACCCGCCCTGCTGATGGGAGGGAGCAGACTGAGGAAGATGAAGAAACTGCGGCTAAGGATGGGGAACAGTTGAGCACTAAGATAGCAAAAGGCATCATCATTGGTGAGTCATGAGGGGTTGACGATCTAGATAAGACTCTGTAAAGTCCTCTTGTACGAGGGATAGACATTAAGACTTTCTTACACATCCAACAGCACCAACAAGATGAACAGGAAACGAGAAGAAATGTTCAGTTTTAGATGTGGGATGGAAAACCTTGATGGGAAAACCCATGCAATCATGTAGGGACTGACAAACCCAATTCACATGCGAAGCTCAGGTCGGAGTTGGGATTCGAACAGGGGTCCACAGAGGTGAAAGGCAAGGAGAGAAACCATTGAGCCAACCTGAAATACAACGAAATAATTTCACAGTGAAACAGATGAATATAGTTGACTATCACTTCGTTCTTTATAGCTTCCAAAACCATCCGATCAATCTCTGAATGACTTCTTATTCCAATAAGTAATCAGATTTTCCTCTTGACTTTAGTTTTTTCTTTTAGAACAAAATATCATCTTTTAGATAAATTCTTGCACGCATTTACGCATGCCAGCGCCAAAACTAGGGTAAATATTTGTGGGGGGGACACAAGGGGGTGCACCATATTTTCTGGGGAGGGGGCACTCCTGGCCAATTAAAACTGTAGTTTCCGTTTGCATTTCTCTAATAAAAAAGCCCATTTTCAGCGCTCTTGTTAAGACAGTTTACTATATTTTTATATAAAACAATCAATTGGGGGGTCACCCCCAGCCCCCCCCCCCCCGATACTCAACTTTTTGAAAAGAGTATCGGTTCTTCTCAGAACCACATAGTCAAAGAGAGATTTCACATGGTGTCACTTATTTTTTGTTGACGATCTAGATATATATGCAAATAGTACAATCAAATATTCATGCATCAGAACTGGATTGTGCAAAGATGTGGAATTACATGTTCCCTGATTAAGTATGTCAAGGAAAGCTGACATAGTATATGCAAATGTAATCATGAATTATTCATAACCACTTTATGGTCATGTATGGTTTTTGAGGCATTGCATGGTGAGGTATCAATATGTATTCAGTTTACGGTAACACCATGTGTGTAAATATCTACTTTGCTGTGTAGATTTTGTTCTTTAGAGAACTTGTCTTGCTATTTATTCTACTACCGCGGAGTAGATTTTCGGAGTTCGGGAGACTTCTCAGTTTTGAAAAGAAACTGTCCTGCTTATTAACTACTACCTGGTCATGCCAGTTGCACAGTGAATCAGCTAGGTGAGTGGGGGTTCGTAAGGGGCAGAGGTGTTAAAAAAAGCTTGGCGCACCCCCATGCTTCATTGTGGCACCCGCCACAATTAAGAAGTCACCGCCAAGGTTTGAAATCCGTCTTCCACTTTTTTTTTTCCCCCAGTTTTTTTCAAGTTTGTGCCTTTCAGAGTTCAAATGCAATCTTTACAACCTTCAAATGCTCAAAGAGGTCAGGAGGAAGTGGCCATCAGGAATCACCTCAGAGTGCATCACCATAATCACAGAGCATGTACAATCAAAGGACCCTTAAGGCGGGCCACGGAACCCCACGCTCAAGTACATCTATGCATATTGAATTATTCATATCCATAATGGTGTCATTACAGGTGCAGAGTGGATCACCTTGGGGGTTGGTAAGGGGGCGGTGGCCACAGGTCACCTGATGGCAACATGAATACATGTGGTTCATGAATTATTCATATCCATAATGGTGTCGTTACAGGTGCAGAGTGGATCACCTGGGGGGTCGGTAAGGGGGCGGTGGCCACAGGTCAGCTGATCAACTACGGCAAAGATAAGCTGAAGCAGAATCTGAAGACGGATGAGAAGCCGGCTAAGATTGATGAGAAGTACCACACCGGCGCTGAGTATGCACAGAAGGCATCAGTGGTTGCCGTCAAGGTAAAGACGTCTACACAGACCAATTCTCAGATCTCGTTTAAAAAAAAGTTGTGGGGTGCATGTAAAAGAACCCAGTGCACTTATCGTTAAGAGAAGGGGGTTTGCCCCGGTGTGCCTGGCCTGGCTTGCAGTTTGTACAGCATCACCTTGTAAACGTTTACAAGGTGTCGTGGGTAACATAATTCAAACATAGCTCTGCATACCTGTCTTACAAGAATAGGTGAGTGCGTTGATATGCCCGTCAGGAAGAGATAAGGCCAAGTTAAAAAATAAACGCCACTTGATCATCCCTGCCTTGTCTTTTTCTTCTTGTCTTTTTTTTCCCCCCAAAAAAGAAAACAAATTTTCATGTATTTTCGCTTCATCTTGGCAACATTTTTTCAACACTTGATTCAGTTACTCATATTTTAGGCTTCTAAGTTCTACAAAGCCAGAAAGTTTTTTAGTCTGGCTCTTTCCTCCTTGAAAAAAACAAACTAATAATAAAAAGGCCCTGGACCTCCTCTTTATAAAAAAAAACCCATGACGATCAACTGGTGCATTTTTTTACTTGGCCTGTCGAAGAGCTTTTATTATTATTACTTAATTGTTTGTGAATTTGTCTCTCATTAGGTCAGTAAGGCCGTGGTAGACAGTCTCTGCTTCCTGACCAAGAGGCTGGCCCAAGAGGTCAGTCCCTACATCAAGCAGCAGAGTGACAAATACCTGAAGAGTAAAGACCAACCTGACGGCAAGATGAGTAAAACTATGGATGGGGTCATAGAGGTGGCTTCTAGCAGTCTGCAAGGTACCCCTTTGTACCCATTTGTACCCCCTCTTGACCCCTTTGTACCTCTCTGTATCCCTTTGTACCTTTGCACTCCTTTTTACTAACTTGTACACCTTTGTTTTGTACCCTTATATACAACTTTGTATCCCTTTGTACTCCTTTGTACCCCTTTGTACCCCATTTATACACCTTGTACACCTTATTATCCCTTTGTACTCCTTTGTACACCATTTTTGTACTCTGTTGTACCCCTTTGTACCCCATTTGTATACCTTTGTACCCCTTTGTACCTCTTTAGAGCCTACAAACAGTTTATTGTAAGGGCCATGCCACACAAGGCAATAGACTGCAAGCGAATTCGAGCGTTTTGATTCGTCAAAGTGCATGATTTTGTTTCATTCACACGTGAAAGCATTGTGTGTTGGAATTCCCAAAGTTCTCCAAAATGTTGAAACATGTTGGATACTTGCACAGTGTAATTTACAGGCAACTGGTTCCATTCATTAACCCTCCTACTGTCAGTGACTCTTGGCAACATTTTCCAGTGAGTTGACCAACCATTTGAAACCATTCCACTGCCAAGGCTGTGTATGGTGGCACAACTGTGCACAGAACTAACTGTTTACTGTGTACATGCATTCCCTCATGGTATCAAATTTCAGGCTGGCATAGTTGATCTATCATTCAAAACCACTTGAATGGTATTGAATGGTCAGACAGCAAGAGGGTTAATATGTAAGATTGAAAAAGAGACTAAAATTTCTTTAAGTTTAAAGGTAGAGTATACTTTTGGTAATTACTCTACAATTACTCTACAAACAAATATACTTGGTAAGGAACACTGAAGAGCTGCTGATAGTATACAACATTGTGAGAAACGAATCCCTTTGAAGTAATGTAGTTCTACAGATAGAGGTAATTTTCACCCCCAAAAAATTTATCTGAGAGAGGCTTCAGGCACGAGGCCTTTCTCAGGCATCTGAAAGCACACAATTCTATGCAACAATGGTGTTTTTTTCTTTCATTATTTTCTTGCAACTTCGATGACCAATTGAGCAAAAATGTTCACAGCTGTATTATTTTATGCATGGTTGACAATTTTTTTAAGTGTACCCTGCCTTTAAAGGTATTGTACACTTTTGGTAACAGCTCAAAATCAGTGTCCACATTTTGTGTGATTAAACATGTGCATGAACAAACAAACCTGTGAAAGTTTGAGCTCAATTGGTCATCGAGGTCACGAGAAAATAGTGAAAAGAGATCTTATTTGTTTTCTGTTTTTTCAAATTATCGCACGCGATAATTACTGTTGTTTTACTCGTTTCTCAGAAACGATAGCATTTTAGGCAGAAATATTTTAAGGAACCCTTTCTACCATTACTTACTTTAAATCATGTAAGTTATGTGTGAATCTGTGAACATTGTGTTTTTCAATCTTACCAATAGTGTACAGGGCCTTTAATGGGAACAAAGTTAGTTTTTCAAAAAGCAAAGACACATTATCTTTGTAACTGCCTTAAAAGCTGCAAAATTCTGTAACAATTTTGCCATTTCTATTTTGTTGTCTTGTCGATACTGTCATATTTTTACAGGTTTTGGAACTGTGTACAACGGACTTGAGAAAGCTGCAAAGGCCCTGGCTAAGAACATCTCGAATGCCACGGTGGACGTCGTACAGCATAAGTAAGTATTGTTATTTGGGCTGCCGCTTCCCAGGTTGTAACTTGGGTGTGATCCCCGGCTACACGGCAGTTAACAGTTGTATGGCTTCTGACTGGCACCCCTGAACAAAGATATTGACAAAATAGGGAGACTGCCGCAAGGGGCTAGATAGCTCAGTTGGTAGAGCACCGGCAAGCTAATCCGGAGGTCGTTGGTTCATATCTCTCCCTAGTCAATTTTTCTTTGTTCAACTCCAAACTTAAGTAGTTTTTGATTGATCTCTTGTAAGACCTTTTGCGACCTCTTGAATATATATGATTCCTAAACTTGTAAATTGTAATAATTTTAACATAAAACTGACATTTATAATGCGCCCTCCACTGCGCACTCCAGAGTAAAACACACTGGGAAAAAGGGCAACCAAGATTATTGTGATGACGATGTCTGGTGAATCGGATCAATAGCTGATTTTACTGACATGATCCAACACCGGTTTTGAATCATGTCAGTTATGGTTCTTGCAATTAATGATTAAAAAAACGTCCTGTTAAAAATTTGTCTTAAATGGTTTCACTTGTAACAAATTCAGTTTCCATCTGAGCGAAGAATACTGTTTGAAGCATAGAGACATAACATTATCACAGTTCTGGGTCTTCTTGGAACCAACATTTGTTCCTAGGTTAGTTCCACACGGTTGTACCACGCAATTAATGGCTGTAATATTGTGTCATCTCTGGCCCCTTGTAGATACGGTGACGACGCTGCCCGTCTGACGGACAAATCCCTGGATGCAGCAACCAACATCGGTTTCACGGCCTACAATCTCAATCACATCGGGGTCAAAGCCATCGCTAAACGGGCGGCCAAGGACACCGGCACGGCAGTGTTTGAAGACTACAAGGCTGAATCCCAGCAGAGGAAGGTCAAGAAAGTTGACGACCAAAACCCAAGTCAAAAATAAGGTTTTTTTTGAGTGGAGAGGCTGGTTTGAGACATTGAATGATGGAGTGTATTGTTTTTATCATGAGAGTTGTGAAGACACATCGATCTGCAATGCTTCGATGAAGCCATCTGATGTGTGGAACAGTAATGAAATAGTATAAGTGGCAGCATGGCAGCAGACATACTAAAGAAGTATTTTAACAATAAGTTTTCTCTTCGTATCAACTTGGGGACGGGCCTCAATGCTCAATGAGCCAATGATAAGGAAATTGTGAGAAAATGTCCGTTGCAGTCTTTCATGAAAAATGACCATGCATGTAATGTGTTAGTTAGCTAATGCACTTTATCTCATACCTGATCAATGGTACCTCATCTCATACCTTATCAATGGTACCTCATCTTATACATAATATTAATGGTACCTCATCAATGGTACCTCATCAATGGTTCCTCATTAATGGTTCCTCATCAATAGTTCCTCATCAATGGTTCCTCATCAATGGTACCTCATCAATGGTTCCTCATCAATAGTACCTCATCTCATACCTTATTAAAGGTACCTCATCGGGCACCTCATCAATGGTACCTCATCTCGTAACTCATCTTGTACTAACAGCACCATTACATAAACACAAGCTGAATTTTTCTGAAGAATGGTGCTAAATACTTATCATGCCAAACAGGGTTCTTTTGCTAAAAAGTAATTCTCCTTAAGCGAGGAAGCGTCCAGTGTTCGAAGCGTCCAACGTTCGAAGCGTCCAAACCACACCGGCTCTTTTCAGAGCCAACACTCCTCCCAAAAGAGATTTACACAGGGTTTGTACCAGCAAGGTTACTAGTTTATGGTTACTTCGTAATCTCTTAAGTTTGGGAATCAAGCTGAGCTCGGATTGATGGTCTTAGTGTTAAGACTTAGTGTGATCTTTGGTTCGAATCCCACCCAAGCTTATCGTTGATTTTATTTCGGCCCTTGATAAGCAGCGAGTACAAAGTGCTTTCATTATAAACAAGCCGTGAACTTCGGCACACAACTCAGCTTTGGAAAAAACAAACATTTTTAAAGGCATGATACATGATATTTGACCCCCAGAAAAGAGTAGGACAATTGTATTGAGCACAAGGGCTGACCTACATGTACATATGGTATAGGCTTTAATAGACTCTTCAGGCTATTGAAAAACAATTTCTCCAACTTTTCTGAGGGGAAAAAAAAACAGAATCAGAGTAAAGTACGCAGAATATTATGCCTGTTTTTTATATTTAATATTTTTGTAGATATGTGTTGGATATTAAACTCTATGGTTTGACTTACATTGACACAAATTTGAAGAGTATGCAAGACTTACCCCTTGTATTTTATGTTGATTTTGAAGAATAAACATTTTCAAAATTTGGAGGGTTATTTATACTCCAAATTATGTACTTTTGTAGATTTTGAAGAGAAATTGAGTAATTTAAATGTTTCATTGTGATCATTAATTGTACTAACTATTTATAAGAAATGCAAGCCTAACCTAACCTTTTTTTTTTTGAGAAAAAAAAAATTGAACTGTTATACTTGACACTCTAAATTTGAAAGAAATACAAGGCTTACACCTTGCGCTTTTTGTCAATTTTGCCGAAATACTGCGTGTAAGAGGTACACTTTAAATTTGAAAGAAATGCAAGGCTTACACCTTGCGTTTTTTGTCAAAATTTGCCAAAATACTGCGTGTAAGAGTTACACTTTAAATTTGAAAGAAATGCAAGGCTTACACCTTGTGTTTTTGTCAATTTTGCCTAAATACTGCGTGTAAGAGTTACACTTTAAATTTGAAAGAAATGCAAGGCTTACACCTTGCGTTTTTTGTCAAAATTTGCCAAAATACTGCGTGTAAGAGTTACACTTTAAATTTGAAAGAAATGCAAGGCTTACACCTTGTGTTTTTTGTCAATTTTGCCTAAATACTGCGTGTAAGAGTTACACCCTAATATTGAAAGAAATGCAAGGCTTACACCTTGCGTTTTTTGTCAAAATTTGCCGAAATACTGCATGTAAGAGTTACACTTTAAATTTGAAAGAAATGCAAGGCTTACCTCTTGGGTTTTTTGTCAAATTTGCTGAAATACTGCGTGTAAGAGTTACACCCTAATATTGAAAGAAATGCAAGGCTTACCTCTTGGGTTTTTTGTCAAATTTGCTGAAATACTGCGTGTAAGAGTTACACCCTAATATTGAAAGAAATGCAAGGCTTACACCTTGCGTTTTTTGTCAATTTTGCCGAAATACTGCGTGTAAGAGTTACACTCTAATATTGAAAGAAATGCAAGGCTTACCCCTTGTGTTTTTTGTCAATTTTGCTGAAATACTGTGTGTAAGAGTTACACTCTAAATTTTAAAGAAATGCAAGGCTTACCCCTTGTGTTTTTTGTCAATTTTGCCGAAATACTGAGGGTAAGAGTTACACTTTAAATTTGAAAGAAATGCAAGGCTTACACCTTGTGTTTTTTGTCAATTTTGATGAAAAACTGCGTGTGAGAGTTACACTTAAAATTTGAAAGAAATTCAAGGCTTACACCTTGTGTTTTTTGTAAATTTTGCCGAAATACTGAGTGTAAGAGTTACACTTTAAATTTGAAAGAAATTCAAGGCTTACACCTTGTGTTTTTTGTCAATTTTGCCGAAATACTGTGTGTAAGAGTTACACTCTAAATTTGAAAGAAATGCAAGGCTTACCCCTTGTGTTTTTTGTCAATTTTGCTGAAATACTGAGGGTAAGAGTTACACTTTAAATTTGAAAGAAATGCAAGGCTTACACCTTGTGTTTTTTGTCAATTTTGATGAAATACTGCGTGTAAGAGTAACACCCTAAATTTTAAAGAAATGCAAGGCTTACCCCTTGCGTTTTTTGTCAATTTTGTCGAAATACTGCGTGTAAGAGTTACACTTAAAATTTGAAAAAAATTCAAGGCTTACACCTTGTGTTTTTTGTCAATTTTGCCTAAATACTGCGTGTTAAGAGTTACACCCTAATATTGAAAGAAATTCAAGGCTTACCCCTTGTGTTTTTTGTCAATTTTGCCGAAATAATGAGTGTAAGAGTTACACTTCAAATTTGAAAGAAATGCAAGGCTTACACCTCATGTTTTTTGTCAATTTTGATGAAATACTGCGTGTAAGAGTTACACCCTAAATTTTAAAGAAATGCAAGGCTTACACCTTGTGTTTTTTGTCAATTTTGATGAAAACGTTTCTCACATTTGAAAGAAAAGCAACACATTGTTCACAAGAATTCCCAACTAGTCTAACTGCAGAAGCAATACTGTTACTGTAATTTTATTTCAAATTTTTTTTTACCTTTATAATAATTGCAAAATATATTTTGGATACAACTGATCATCGGAATAAAAATCAGGGCCCATTTTCACAGAGCTATTTAAACAAACAAAAAAAGTTAATCACAAAGCAATTTTGGTTTACCAGGTTATGGTTACCAGCTAAAATGCCTTGTCTTATGTACCGTTTGTAACTGGTTTTCTGCTCATTTTTTGCTCGGCAGAAATTTGTTGAGCGATATCTAGCCTGGAAGGTATGGTACTTTGTGACAGTCTGTGGTACCAGTGCCAGCTGTACAAACAGAAGAAACCCATGCACCCAATGCTAGCCTGGAAGGTATGGTACTTTGTGACAGTCTGTGGTACCAGTGCCAGCTGTACAAACAGAAGAAACCCATGCACCCAATGCTAGCCTGGGAGGTATGGTACTTTGTGGCAGTCTGTGGTACCAGTGCCAGCTGTACAAACAAGAAACCCATGCACCCAATGCTAGCCTGGAAGGTATGGTACTTTGTGGCAGTCTGTGGTACCAGTGTCAGCTGTACAAACAGAAGAAACTCATGCACCCAATGCTAGCCTGGACGGTATGGTACTTTGTGGAAGTCTATGGTACCAGTGTATAGGAGTGTTAAAATATATTCGCATATAGACCGAGGCATTTTAGGTCAACTTTGTTAGTTTGGTATCAGTGCTTTCCATCAATGTCAACGGTCAGAAATGCCTTTGACGACTAAAAACCTAACGCTGGGCATATTCACATCCCAGTAATGTTGGAAAACAACAGTACATGAAATACATAGATTGCTCTGCAAAAGCACAAATAGGTAATCTCCGGTTTCAAATTAAATCCAAAAAAGGAAACGATTTATATAAATCACCATTTTCAAAAGCTACATGTTTCAGAATATATATACTGAACTATTTCTTTGAAGATAGCACAATATCATGGAAATAGTCGATTGAAATATAGCCTGGAAAAAATCCCACATGCCCATTTTGTATGTCATCTCTCCCCTTTCCAGGCTAGGAAAAAAAGGTATAATGTGCTCATGGAAAAAAAATACGTACGACAGAGACACATGAACAACACAGTAAACAAAAAATGGTCACTTCCCCAGAGTTTACATGGGTTAGTAATACAATTGGGAAAAGAAGGTAACCAAGTTGTGCCAGGAAATTCCAGGGTTAACTTTATCTAGTGTGAAGGTTTTTTTCCCGGTAACATAGTGATAAACGTTTTTACGGTTGGCGGAATTCTAAACGGTTGGCTAGGTTACAGGAAATAAAATGATTTGTTCAGGCCGAAATCAGTTTAGTTTGAGGTTGCTATTTGCCTTTAACTTTGGCGAGCAGAGTTGCGTTTTCTTTCTTCATTTCTTTGTTATCAGCAGAGATCTTCTCCAAGTTAGCCGTGGTCTTCTTGTTGGTCTCCGATTCAATCTGAAAGAAACAACAACAAACAGAACATCGTCATGAGTTCTAAAAATAAATAAACCTTATTTAGGTCTTGAATTACATCAAGGCCATGCCCTCTGTTGCACAGGTCTTGGCCTTTGTGCCCCTTTGCAAAAATGACAATGGCCTTGCCCTTTCAAAGATGAAATTCCAGGCCTGATAATTTGCAATTTTTCTTTAGGGGAAAGCAAAGACTGTCAAAAAGTGACTGGCACTAAAAGCACAAAGGCCTGAGGTACTGCCTGCCTTGTTCTGGCCAAGTTGTCTTAGTACACAAAAAACAAATAATATTCTTTATCCCGATGCAAATTTATCAACTATTAAAGAGGTTTAGTCAAACCAAAATTGACCAACATATCAAATATAAAAATTGGAAAACTAAAAACAACAATTCAATCTGAACAAGCTGATCATATCTTCAGCAATTCTTGGATTTCATTCACAGTTTTGATTCTCAGGATTAAAGGAACATTACAGAATTGGTAGAAAAAAACTTGTCAAATATACTTTTTGATCACAGACTTACATAAAACTTACACGGTTTAATGATGATGATAGTAGAAAACATCCCTTTAAATATTTCTTTCTGAAATGCCATATTGGATGAGAAATGAATAAACTAATTTTCCGATTGGAGTTTATCGCTCAGTGAGCGTTTTATTCATTTGTTGAATCTATAGGATTTCATACAAATGTGTAATCGGTTTTTCACTATTTTCTCGTGACCCAGATGGCCGATCAATCTCAAACTTCTACAGGTTTGTCAGTTTATGTATATGGTGGATTACATAAAGTGCTTACACTGCCAGCAACTGTTTTGTTAGCAAAAACCAATTCTGTAATGTTCCTTTAAGGTGTTTTTTTGTTGTTGACAATTTAATGTTAGGCTGATTTACCTGATCCTCCAGGTCTCTGATCTCTCTCACAATGCTGCCAGTCTCTTCAACGGTCTTAATCAGCTGATCAAAGTTCTAAAAGAAAGAAAAGACAAACAAGGAAACCGACTGAGGATTCATTTGATTATTTATTTCAAAACTCTGCTGATGACATTTGCAGCCGCGTCCTTCACATTGCAGCTTCTCAGCTGCGAGTAAGGATGACTAGCCTCCCCAAGTATTATTATAATTGTGATCATAAACAGGTGGGGATTGTACCCGAGCCGTTCTTTGTTTTTCACCAACCCACACTGAGTTTGCGTGGTATAAATACACCAGCTTGAAGTCAACAACACAGCGGGACGGCACTACTTTATTTGGAGTGACATCTTACCTCATGTAGAGCTGCCAGGTATTTATACGCCTTGCGGACGGCCTCATCTTTCTTAGCGTCCTACAACACAAATAAATAAGACATGAATGGATGCAATTAATTATCGACCAATTTCACATCCGTATGAAGGGATAAGACATCATCAGCCTTTTTGAGAAATGGTGGACACTATAGGAGTGCACTGTTTGGTTTGGGTGTATACAGACAAATTTACCCAAACCTAATAGTGTCCTAGTAATGTGTTCGCCATACCTCAAAATGGTTTGGTTTTTTTGGACGAGTAGACTCATTCCCAATTGCTAGTTTACAATAAACAAATGATACAGCCAACATGTGAACATTTCATCAATTTTGGTGACCAAGTTTTATTTGGGACAATCAAAAACTGTTTATGTTTATGTCCGGGACTTGGTGCACATTCAGATCGAGTGTATTCCAATTGCGGAAATTAAAATAAGCAATATTGATATATGGGGCTGTCATTGTAGCTGTATGGCCATCTCCAGCTTTCTCATTGATTGATCTGGTTCGTATTGCCACACAGGAATGTCACATGGTGTTGATGCTCCTGTCAACAGCTGACAAAGAGGGCGTGCTCACCACACACAGCTTCCACCAGACGCAGACCATGCACTTAATCTATACCTGGACAAAAATTAGCAGTTACATTTTAGCATTTGAGAAAGATTCTGCTAGAGTTGAAGCGTGAGGCCATTAACAATTGAGTTTCTAAGATATAAGTGCAAAATTTTATGGTAAGCAGAACCAACATTTTTTTTTGCACAGATGTTATTTCCTTGTGACCGGATTGTTACATTGAAGACGAAAACAGAAAAAACAGTTTACCTTGAAGATGAGCTCATCAGTGACGGTGAACGTCCGGTCCAGTTTACCAGACAAATGGTTGATCTCCTTCTGTAACGTCTTGGTATCCACGAGGACCTTCTGGATCTCGTCTTTTTGTTTGCGGATGTTAGCCACAATCTCCAGGATTCTACGCGTGTAAGCCGACCGGTTGACGTCCTTTGTCATTCTCTCGTACTCGGCTGCCTGTGAGGAAATCCAAAACAATCAAACACCTTCATGGCCTGGACCAAATTTCATACAGCCGTTTACCGCTAAGCAAATTCTTGTGCTAACTATATGGCAGAAAAAAAGTGCGGAAATAAAAAGAGGATATTACAAATGAAAAAAAAAAATTTGACAGTGCCTGAATGCCTTCACAATGTTTGCCGTTGTTGCGTCGCTCATCTGCTTGTGTTTCAGTGACTAAGAAATAGAAACTGTGCAAAAGGCCACTTCGTAAGCAGAAAATTCATGCTTACAGGCTTTATGAAATTGGCCATGTTCTCTTATATTAAATAAGCAAACCATTGACATGCAAACTGGTTTTTGAAGAAAAACAATGAGTACCTTGACAGAAGACAAGATCAAAGACAATGTAATCCATTGTCATAATAGAAGACAACGTAATCCATTGTCAAGGTACAATACAATGTAATCCATTGTCGAGGTAGAAGACAATGTAATTTTCATGATAGAAGACAATGCAGTCTATTGTTAACTTACAAGTTGTTTTTGGAGTTCCTCCTTAGCCCTGGTTTCATCGACTACATCTTTCATCCTGTCTCTGAGCTCCTGTATATCTTCCAGCTTCTTCAGGGACTCACTCTAAGATGACAAAAGGAGGCGATCAACGAAAACATTTCACAGTTTAATTTGTTTTCATTTCTAAGCTGTTTACCGGTGAGCAAGTTTTTATGCTTACTATTAAAGCAGAAAAACATGCCCCGGCAAAAGTGTATTTATGTTTTATATTATTTCATTTCTTGGGCATCTAAAACGTTCCTACCATTCTGACTTTTGAGAAGCTCCCTAAGGATGTGAACTAACCTCCTTGCTGGCATTCTGTTCCTTCAGGGTCCGATACTCGTCAATGAGCGGAGCTCTGTGTTTCTCCCACTGGTTGGCAAGACTAACCAATCGCTGAGCACTCGACTCCACAACTCCCTGATGAAAATAAAAATTAAGACAGAATGATGTCATGATCGGCAGTCAGACCCACTACAGACACCTCATTATGCACACTTGTCTCTTACAATGTATTTGACTAAGGGAGCAAATAGAACAGAGATCACCAGATAAAAAGATGGGCAGTCAGGTTGGGGTAGTGGTATCTTGCCTTGCCTTCCACCTCTGGGGACCTCAGTTCAAATCACAGCGCGGCACTAGATTTATCAATCTGGGACTCCTATATTAAATTTTGGAGGGTCGGAACAGTATACATGGCAAAATAAAGTATGACACATGATGCGTGTTCCACCAATCAAATGACAAGGATCTCTAAGCCGGTATGTAAAAATATATATATAAATAAATAGGTAAATAAAATATGCCTTGATTGAAGACACTCCTACCTGAAGCTTAGCGATGTTATTCTCAGCATCTGGCAATAAATCCATTGTTCTCTTCTTCACTCTGAAGGAATCTTCCTGTTCCTCGTTATTCCTCTCCTCTGTCAACTTCTGCTCTTCCATCTGTGCAAATTATAAAACAGAAATACTCTTTGCTAAAAATTGTAATAGTCTTTCATTTTGAAAAAAGAAAGGACATACAGTATACACATAATATGTGTATACCGTTGCCTTGTTTATGTTACCAGCCTTGGTTTTTTACTATGGGGCCAGTATTTTCTTAGTTTTGTTTTTATCCCCTAGTCAGTGTAGGCCTAAGTGTTTTACATTTTTTAATCATTGTATACAGCTGGTCTGGTATTTATTGTCTCTAGTGTATCTTTGTAATTTTTTATTTTTATTTAATTGTAAAGTGCATCGAGAGATCTGCGATCCATAATGCGCTATATAATTGCTGTTTTATTATTATTATTATTATTACTATTACTGTTTGTCTTTTCCTTTTTTTGCAATGAGGCCAGTGTCCTTATGTGTTTTATAACACACTGATGTGAACATTAAGAAACACCTGTCCAAACACTCCCTCACCTGTTGTATCCCAGCTCCAAATTTCTTCATGTTGAGCTCCAGGGTGTCCATCTGATTGGTCAGCTCGCCGAGTTTGTCTCGCAGATTCTGCTGTTCATCTTCTCTCTTCTGACGCAGCTCCTCTTCGGTGTCAGCCCGGGGGACACCCTCCCCTATTCCCATCTGGGAAATGGCCTTATCATCGTCCTAAAGAAGAAATTCAATCAAATCCATGTTATAAGCCTGTGTCCTGGCCGAGCAATCTACACATACACAAGAATTAAGTTTGGAGCCAAATTTCCCAGAGCTGCTTAAGCCCTAAACAGTAGCTAAGCACAAAACAGTTTTGCTCACTAGAATAAGGTCATCAGCAAAATATCATTCCACCCGTACCATCTGTGACTAGTTTCCTGCTAATTTTTGCTTAGCAGAAAATTGTTAAGCAAAATTTTCTGTTTAGGCTGCTCTTATTTTGGCCCTGGTGGCTAAGTCATCGGGGTGTGGGTTCGAATCACGATCATGATCTTTGAGCAAAACACTTAACTACAAAATGTGGCTTCTCTTCACCCAAGGATAAATGGGTACCTGTGAGGGCAGAGGTGGTTCTTGTGATTGATTTAGCTTGGTGCGCTACATACTAGGCAGCACAGGCTGTGTACTCCCCAGCATGCCCAGGGAGCTTGGATGGATTAGGGATTAATTTAAAGGGATAAAGTTTAATCTAAAAAAAAAAAAATCTACCTTGTTTATATTTTCCTTAGCTTCACATTACCCTTTTCAAATCTTTAAAACGTTCAAAAATATGTTCCATTTAATTTTCAATTTCCTAGTTTCAGGAAAATATATGCAAATATTTTCCAGCTTGTTTGTTTTCTTTTTTTTATTTTAAAACCCATTGCAGTACCTGAGCAAACTGGAGTTTCGAGGTATGGGTGAACCTGGAGCCCTTGCCCTGCTGTTTGCCCGGCGTCTTGTCGCACAGAGTGTTGAGAAACTGCAACAAGTCCGCCGCCCCAGCTGATGACGGCCCGCCAGACTCCGCCCTTTGGATGTCTTGCTGTAACTGAGAGGCGATTTTCTTCTGCAGCCGCTCTTTCTTGCGAGCTTTATACTCCTGTAATTACAGAAACAATGAGGGGTGCAGATGTTCAGAAGCGGAAAAACATTTTCTTCAAATCTCCCGGAACACATTGTTATCCAGAGGGCCTTCAAGATGGCATTGGACAATGAAGATGCTTCCAACTTCCAATTTACACTTAATTACTGAATTTACCAATTTACTTTTAAAAACAATACACCATGAAAAAAACAGATAAAAATGTGCTCAACATTTTAGGAGTCAATATATATACGGTTTGCGGTAACACCATGTGTATAAATATCTACTTTGCTGTGAACTTAGAGAACTTGTCTTGCTATTTATTCTACTACCGCGGAGTAGATTTTCGGAATTCGGGAGACTTCTCAGTTCTGAAAAGAACTGTCCTGCTTATTAACTACTACCTGGGCGGGAGGTTACAAGTCTTCTTAACAAATGTCCACTCTGACTTCATAGTTCCCTTCCTGAAGACGACCAGAGCATACTGATCGAAACGTTGAGTCGTTAACCGCCGGTTCTTTTCAGAACCAACACTACTCAAATCTTTAAAACGTTCAAAAATATGTTCCATTTAATTTTCAATTTCCACGTTTCAGGAAAATATATGCAAATATTTTCCAGCTTGTTTGTTTTCTGAGCTCATCCCACTGAGCACGACTCCCGTACTACTACTGTGCGTATACAGCCTGTCCGATATGGGGGAGAGGGGTCCCCCCCCCCCCACTGTCCCATTCTATAACACACTATTTTCCTCTTGTATAGAACTCCCCCCCCAAAAAAAAAAAAAAAAAATCCTCAAAAGAATTCCTGGGATTCCAAGCAAAATATAACAAAATATTTGTTTAAAAACATACAGACAAAAACATAAGTGCAAAATGATACATGCTAAACCATTCTCTTGATTAGTACAAATGTATATCCTACAAAAATACTGACTGTCCAGCCAAGTTTATTTGTTACCGCAAACCTCTCTTAGAAACTTCCTGTTTGTGTTGTGTGTTGATTTGTTCAGGGAGAGTCTTAAAAGTTGCAACAGTAGGAAAGTTTTAATTGGAACGGATAAGTAATCCTCCAGCATGTGCTCATGGAACGTTCCGCTGGACCCCCGGAATGTTCCATTAGAACCTTCAAAATATTAATAGGTACATTCACTTGTGGGATGTCGTGGCCGAGTGGTCTAGGGCAATGGACTCAAATTCTGCAACTTACAGAATGTGGGTTCGAATCCTGGCCTGTCAGTCGCGACACTCGTGTCCTTGAGCAAGGCACTTTATCATAATTGCTTTCTCTCCACCCAGGAGTAAAAATGGGTACCAGCGAAAGCTGGGGAGTAACCCGTGATGGACTGGCATCCTATCCAGGGGGGGGGATAGAGATATTCTCAGTCGCTTAGTGCCAATGAAACCGGATCTAAACACCGGCCTGATGAGCCATTGAATTAGAAGGCGACAATGAGGTCGGATTTAGTTGGGATTACCTGAGGTGTAAGCCTGGACTGTAACCCTGCACTGTTCCACTCTGCTTCCCACTCCTGTGCTGCCGTGATGTCTACAGCGTTGGTCTCAAGTAGAGACGCTGCCACATCCTCGTGACGAGGTGGTTGCCGTGTAACCAGTAGAAGGTCTTTAGTGTAGTAGTTCTTCACTTCTACGAGGGCAGGAAGGGAATAACAAATACGGGAACTTGCTACAGTAACAGCTAGTCTGTTTGATTTGGGACAATGAGTTTGCCTTTTAAAGGTATTTTACACTTTTTGGTAACAGCTCAAAATCAGTGTCCACATTTTGTGTGATTCAACATTATGCATGAACAAACAAACCTGTGAAAGTTTGAGCTCAATTGGTCATCGAGGTCACGAGAAAATAGTGAAAAGAGACCTTATGTGTTTTCTGTTTTTTCAAACATCAAGTTTTTATCACGCGTGATAAAAACTATTGTTTTACTAATTTCTCAGAAACGATAGCATTTTAGGCAGAAATATTTGAAGGAACCCTTTCTACCATTACTTACTTTAAATTATGTAAGTTATGTGTGAATCTGTGAACATTTGTGTTTTTTGATCTTACCAATAGTGTACAGGGCCTTTAACCCTCTGCAGTTTTTTGCCACTGTCATTTAAAACACGATTATAAAAAAAAATTCAATAACTTCACTCATGAATGTTAAAAAAATTATGAATGGTTTATTACAATGAAAATATATTAAACAAGGAGAAAAGTGACCGAGAACAAAAGGGCGGCAAAGATGTGGAGGAGGTTTCCAAAAAGCACTGATTGTGCAAGCCTCATCTTTTGGAAAAGTCACCAAGCATGAAAATACAATTAACACAAATAAATTGCAGAGCTACCAACATTTGCATTCTGCAACTAGGGAGATTTTGTACAACAATCAGGGGGATATTTAGAGTTACATTAAGGGAAAAAGGTTTTTCACAATCAGGGAGATTTCAAATTTGTTCATCAGAACATGAAAAGATTACTTTATTTTCAGGCAACTTTCTGCAGAATCAGGGAGAGTTGGCAGCTCTGAAACGGTTTGATCTTTGGAGATCGTCCCAACTTACCCTTGGGTATTTTTCTTGACAGGTCATCCAGGCCGTTGGGGATTGTGACAGCAACGCTGTGGTATACATGTGACCCACTAGCACCCTGTTTAAACAAATATGAGGATTGATTTTGATGTCTCAAAAATGTCTTTAAAGGTTCTGCGAAGTGGTATTTTTTTCAAACTACATTTTGGAGGCCTAATAGGAGACTGTCGTCAAGATCATAGCAGGCCTGTGGATGTACATGATGTTGTCAACTCACATCTAGTTACTGCACGCACATGCTGGCCGTACCAGATCTATGAGCAGTGGAGGCTGTATGCATTGGGCTGTGAAGGTGGGAAGCTTGTTGCGTTGGAGGTGAAAAGAACTGGCTACTCACTTAGGTCACCAACTGTTCCTTTCGGAACCACACATACTCAAAAAGAGAGGTTTAACTACATGGTCTCACCGCAAAACTCTTATTTTGTTCTCTTAACACCATGCAATCCTTCAAGTCTTATTTCAAGCACACAAGTTTGCTGAATAGTAAACAGTTTCGTTGCGCTGTTTGCAACCCAAAATGACTCCATAGAATCGCATGCTTTAGAGGGTGCCGTAAGCGTGGAATTTTGTGCTAAGCAGGCCCACTTCATGAAATGAGGCCCTAGAGAGGTCATGGCTCTTAGTGGACCGTGATGAATACTTAGGATAAACCACTTTACATCCTTTTTAATTGATGTTAGATTTGCATTTGGATTCGAACTACCCCTGACTACCAGGCAATCTCGGTGGTCTAACGTAAGACATCTGCTCTAGAATGGCACATGTCGTGGGTTCGAATCCCAATCCCACCACGAGGAATGTGCCTGTAGATTTTTTTTCACAGGAATCAGTATACAGCGCTTTACACACATCTGTGTATGGGTAATTTCAAACCAATAATTGGCTTTTTTACACAATTATTTATGGCAATTTTGTATGGTATCTCAAAGTGCTCCTTGTTATGGCGCTTTACACATATCTGTGTAAGGGTAACTTCAAACCAATAATAGACTCTTAACCCACCTCCCTATTCCACTGCTTTGGTGTCCTCCATCTTATTCCTCGTTTCTTACAGCAAGGAGGGATCCACGGGCTTTGAATCTGGTCTGAGATGCTGTCAGCGATGGAGCGACTCAGTAACGCCGACTTACCTGCAAATTGAAAGCGGTTGGAAAATGTGACCACACCCAAAATTAGTAAGCAAATTTTTACACAATTATTTATGGCAATTTTAGTATGGTGTCTCAAAGTGCTTCTTATTTTACGACAGGTCAACAGAGCCATTTTGAAATTATTTGACCCATAAAACACAGTGACTCGTATTTCATCTTTGAGCGGGCAAGGCCATTTTCATTTCGCAAAGGGCACTTCCATTGGAATATCTATAAGAAACTTTTGAATGGGCACCAAGGCCAAGACCAGGGCAACAGAGGCCATGGCCTCCGTGTAATTCCAGGCCTAGCCCCTTACCAAGAAGAGTGGCTTGTGAAAGGGCAAACTTGCGTAATATTAATATATATCTTTTCAAATCAGATTCAAGTACTGCTGGCCTCGTCCTCGGGCAGCGTGTTGGTTTGTAGCCCGGTCTTGACATTTAAGTCCTTGATCTAGAAATTTAAACATAAATTGCTTCTCTTATCCAAGGTATATAAATGGGAACCTGTGAGGGTCGAGATGGTGTTATGTTGGACTACCGACCCCCTACTAAATGCCACTAATAAGGAGCTTGGGGTTGTTTGTTCCCCAAGAGAGTTGAGAACGTTTGAGGAATGGTCCAAGTATGCCTGCTAAACAGGACCCAATTTCATATAGCTGATTAAGAACAAAAAGTTGCTAAGCACAACAACATTACACTTACCAGAATAAGGTTACCAGCCAAAATACCATGTCACATGTACCATTTGTGACTAGTTTCCTGCTCATTTTTGCTTAGCCTAAAATTGTTAAGCACTATTTTCTGCTTTTAGCTGCTCTATGAAATTGGGCCAAGCTATAATGCTGTGCAAATCACCTTACTCAAGCTACCAGGGTTTATACGCAATAATAAGAACCCAGTCTTGATTCCTTTTGAATGTTCAAGATTTGTTTTAGTATTACACTAAAATATTAAGGCTTTTACCTAGCGGCTCATCTGAAGTGACTGCAGTATCCTTCGGCAACTTCTCCACAAGAAACATCAAAACTCTCCTGATGTCTGACTCGTTGGAATACAGGAAGGTCTGGTACCCCATCTCGCCCTTGTAACCAAGTGCCTAAAATGGGAAATGACAGAATAGATAGTAGTCTTGAACTTTCAAACCCAAAGTTCAACATCATCGGATTTTGAAACAGCAACGAATGCAGCAACCAACCTGTGAAATTTTCATCAAACCAAGGGGACCCGTTCAAAGCCTAAACAATGAAAAGAAAAGGGGGGAAGCTAAACAATGCCTTACAGTTTGCCTAGGAATTTGTGCCGATTCATACATGTAAGTGCTTATTTTGATTGCGCAAACAAAATGGTACTTTTGTTCTTTTCTTCACCTGGAATGATTTCTCTGGAGGATTTTTACCTCTATGAGAGTGCACCCCAGTCTGGTGATTTCTCTGGAGAGAGAAAAGACATTTTACCTAGTCCTACCAAAACAAGGGACAGCTGTGCTCAATTTCACAAAGCAATAAGCTTCATCTTCAGATGAGTTGTTTGATATTGCCTCTGTGATTTCTATTGTGACATCACACTTTGCTTAGTGACTAAGATTGATTGATGCACATCTTGCAGATCAATCTCAACTCTTTGTGAAACCCAGCCCCAGGTATGATATCAATGATGAACAGGACGGGCCAGCGAACGATGTTCTTTTTACATAGATGAGAGAAAGTCCCAGTCCAGTGACATCATGCTTTAAAGGTCATTGGGGAGGGGGGTATAAATAAAAGTAATAATAATAATAATAGTGGCTTCTTATATAGCGCTCATATCCGTCACTCAGTGACGCACATGGTGCTTCAACAGTTATTTTTCTGCAAGGTATATATGTGGAGCTACTTATTTTTTTGAAGTTTGAGACCTATTACATAGCACAATGTAGTGGTTTACAAGGTGCTGTGGCGCAATATGCTGCCAATCAAACCAGGAACACCGGGGCGAACCCCTTCTCTTTTCGATAAATGCACTGGGTTCTTTTACGCGCATTACACGACACACAGGACCTACGGCTTTACGTCCCATCCGAAGGACGCAGCAATAATGGTTTTAAGTGTCTTCCTTAAGGACACAAGTGTCACGACCGGGCTCGAACCTACACTCTGCTGAACAAAAACACCAGAGCTTGAGTCCGGTGCTCTTATCCGCTCGGCCACGACAAGCCACGGGCATAGCTGGGCAGTGATTATCTTAGAGAGTGTAAACTTGTAAAAGTAAAGAGTTTACAGCAACTTTACTCACCACGAGTGCATTGGCCAGGTCCGTTCCCATTCTGAAGCGGGCAGACATCCCAGGGGGTAGGGTCTGGGGCAGGCTTGTGGAATCATCGATGATCTTCAAACATCGTACAGTTGCCCCAATAATCATCTCTGTTGAGAATTGCTTCAGGCTGACAGTGTCCTCATCTATGTCACTATGAGATGCAAATGATTACAACTCATAATTAATTTCCTTTTAGAATAAATCTTGTCTTGTTGAATGTTCTATAGGCCCACAGTACATAGTTGGTTCTTATTCTAGAAACTAGACGTCTCTCAGGACAGCACAGGCACAGGGCACACATGGAATCTGCAACCCACCCTCTGCAGGACAGCAGCAATGCTCGCAGGAGAGTACAACAATACAAGATACAAGATCAAGTTCCTGTACAAATTGATATCCGTGGTCATCAGGCTGACCTAAACCATTCCTCAAACTTTCTGAGCTCATTGGGAAGCTTGCAACCTCAATAGCTGCTTCATAAAATGAGCTTCAATAGGCTACTCCAACACAATACCATCTCAGTCCTCAAAGGTTCCCATTTATACACCTGGTTTAAGAGAAGCAATTTATGGTTAAGTGTCTTCCTCAAGGAAACAAGCAAGAAGCATCATGGATGCCAGACCTGAGGGGGCCGATTTCACAAAGACTAAAGAGTAAACTTAGCTGTGTATCAATTTTAATTGCTAAGCAAAGTGATGTCACTATACAAATCACTATGGACGATATTGACATCTCATCTTAAAGATGGTTTGCTTTGATTCAGGGACCTCGATTTCACAAAGCACTAAGATTCATCTTAAGATGTGTTGTTAATATCATCATGGTGATGTGTAAATGACGCCGCACTGTGCTTAGCAATGGACCTTATGCATTGACGTCATCTTAGACTAGAGATGAAAAGATGACGTAACAATGGAAAACACACATCTAAGTTCGCGCGGCACACAGAATTGGCCAATGAGTAACCTTCTTTTGACCTCTACCCGAGGGCGCCCTACTCAAATGATGTCATGTGCATAGGTTGATTAAAGGAACATTACAGATTTGGTTTTTGCTAACAAAACAGTTGCTGGAAGTGTAAGCACTTCATGTAATCCACCATATACATAAACTGACAAACCTGTAGAAGTTTGAGATCGATCGGCCATCTGGGTCACGAGAAAATAGTGAAAAACCGATTACACATTTGTATGAAATCATATAGATTCAACAAATGAATAAAACGCTCACTGAGTGATAAACTCCAATCGGAAAATTAGTTTATTCATTTTTCATCAAATATGGCGTTTCAGACAGAAATATTTCAAGGGATGTTTTCTATTATCATCATCATTAGACCGTGTAAGTTTTACGTAAATCTGTGATCAAAAAATATTTTACAAGTTTTTTTCCTTAACAATTCTGTAATGTTCCTTTAAGATGGATAAAATTAAATGTAGACTTTTCAGTCTGATAAATACAGTATCTTTCAATTCTGTTAAGTACTTTCCATGAGACAAACAAACAAAAAATTCTTTAATTCTTTAAATAAATGTTGACCTTTGTCTGGTAATTTCTTTCTATTTCAATTTTGGTAATAAATGTAAAAATAATTCTGGTCCAGTAAACATTTTGAGCTACATTTTGAGCTGTGTACACATTGCATGGCTGTAAAACCAACCTGCTGATCGAGTTACTGGACACAACAATTTGTCTCAACTTTTGGACACCGCCCACCACACCATGACCAAGTTCTGTAAATTAAAACTGTAGACTGTAAAACAGCATGTATTTGAACCAATTTCCAAGAATCGTTCACCATGTTAACTCAATTCCCTTTCGTGAATAATTATTAACTTAATTATGAAGTTGGGGTCACCATTGAAATAACTGGAGTCAAACTTACCAACCAATTTGACGAAATGTGTGAATGATGATGTTATCAACTTCCTCCATTTTATTATTTTAGTTCACAGTTCAGTCGTCGAAAATACACATGAACATAGAAATACCAACGATCCAAATGCTGATCCCTTCAAAAGAGGCTTTTTACCCAAAATTGTCCTTTAATCCTTACAGCTTCAGGGAGCTCAGAAGCTTACGTGCATAGTTTTTTTTAAGGGACCTAGGAACTGTGTCCGTGTATCTATGGTTCAATCATACAGTGTTACTTTCCTTTGCAGCTTGCATATGGATGTGACCCTCGCTGTACTGTGTGTATGTGCCAAAAGATGACATTGGGTCGGGTACTAACAACTAAGTCGCCCTTACACAACTCTATGGTCTCCCCAAACAAACTCGCCCTTGTTGAAACAATCTCGCTTCTGACAAAGTCGCTCCATGGCAAGCTTGCCCAGACATTTTTATTTATTCACCTTAACAAGATTAACATGCTCTTTATTATAAGGTAAATTGGTGGATGATGAAGGATCTCTAGTTTGGGGGCGAGATTGTTAATTAAGGGCGAGCTTGTTTAGGGACGACATTGTTGGGCTGTCCATCCTAGCCTTTAGTCAAGGCGCTGCTCACGGCTCCCCGGATATAAAGTATACACGAAAAAAAGGCTAGACGAGTAGCAGAGCCGCACGCGCGCACGCAACACGAAACTAGTCTTGTCCGTGGAGTTGTGGCGCTATTCGTGTTATTTATTATCAGGAAGCCGGGAGTGCCTTGACTAAAGACTACATCCATCCTGTATACACTTTTAGCACAAAATGGTGGAATGGATGAGGGCGCACTAGTAAAAGGATAATTAGGGGCGTTTTTTGTACGGTAGATGTACTTGTACAGGCACAAATTTCATGAAGGAGTATTTACCTGTCACATCATGGTCCTATAATGGGAAAATATGTACTCTCCATGGTTAAATTAATTTACAATTAGGGGAGTGCGTTGTTAGCTCCAGTTATATTTTTGTGTGAAGGACCTTTCAACTGCCTAAACTAATGGGGTAAACTAAACGAAAATTAAGACTAATATAGAGTGAGCTAAAGAAACACAATGCAGGCAAAAAGAGACAACACATTACAAAATCCTAGTAAAGACAACTATTGTAAGTCTCCGTCTTGGTGCAGTCTACAACCACAATCTAAAAATGGCACAATTACTGCTTGAAGCAGCCAATAATAATGGTAGTCCATGTAAAATTGATTAGCCTGCATGCCCTATGTGACAGGAAATTTAAGTTTAGGTCTACTTTTTCTGTTTTGTACTTACATAGAATGTTGTGTCCTGTAATCTTCGGCATATAGGCCACTCGGCGTGTAAGCCGCAGGAATCTTTTTAAGGCCCAAACCAAAGTACGTGTCTAAGCCAAAGATTACGGTATATTCTCATTTTGAACTTACGAGCATGTTATTGGAGAACGGTGAAGCGCATTCAAATAAAGTTCCAACGACAGAATTATTGGAGTGTGGGTTCGAACCCCAGTTGTGACACTCGTGTCCTTGACCAAGACACTTCATAATAAGAATTTCTTCTCATCACCTAGGAGTAAATAGATACCTGTGAGGGTCGAGATCGATTACCAACCTGCGCACTGGCTGCCGGTGCTGCATACTCCCAAGGAGTTGAGATGGTTTCAGGAATGCTTATAGAGCCTGATGAACAGGGATAACAATATTGGCTCGAACAATTAAAGCGCACGATAAATATGATAGATTCCATGGTTACACACCTATGTTCCAACACCTCTTTGTTCCCAAACCCCTGATGTATTTTCCTAATCCTAACCCTAACCCTAACCCTAACGTGTAAATCACGAGGGGTTTTTCAGAACATAGGGTTGTCAGAACATGGGGGGGGGGGTGTCCTCATATCCGCCCTTTGCACAGTCAGCCATTTGTGTGTAGAGCCTCGAATTGGGGACAGCAGTGAATAGAAACATTATTTAACTCTGTATTGTCATGGTAATGTAATGACACTTTCATCCAAACAGACACATAAATACAATACAAGTGAGGCATGAAGTCAAGGCTCTACAGAAACATGGGGGATCTGTGCAAAGAGTACAGCTGATAAAATAGTCCCAGACAGTGTTCATGTTTTGTGTGATTCAACATATGCATGAACAAACGAACCTGTGAAAGTTTGAGCTCAATTGGTCATCCAGGTCACGAGAAAATAGTGAAAATAGACCTTATGAGTTTTCTGTTTTTTTCAAACATTACATTTTTATCACGCGTGATAAAAACTATTGTTTTACTCATTTCTCAGAAACGATAGCATTTTAGGCAGAAACATTTTAAGGAACCCTTTCTACCATTGCTTACTTTAAATCATGTAAGTTATGTGTGAATCTGTGAACATTTGTGTTTTTCGATCTTACCAATAGTGTACAGGGCC
The DNA here is from genome assembly GCA_032158295.1 of Pycnopodia helianthoides. NCBI lineage: Eukaryota > Metazoa > Echinodermata > Asteroidea > Forcipulatida > Asteriidae > Pycnopodia > Pycnopodia helianthoides. The sequence goes on along the minus strand of CM063248.1, from coordinate 2,996,012 downwards.
TTCACTATTGGTAAGATCAAAAAACACAATAACCACAGATTCACACATAACTTACACGATTTAAAGTAAGCAATGGTAGAAAGGGTTCCTTAAAATATTTCTGCCTAAAATGCTTTCGTTTCTGAGAAACGAGTAAAACAATAGTAGTTATCGCGCGCGATAATTTGAAAAAACAGAAAACACATAAGATCTGTTTTCACTATTTTCTCGAGACCAATTGAGCTCAAACTTTCACGGGTTTGTTTGTCCATGCATATGTTTAATCAAACAAAATGTGGACACTGATTTTGAGCTGTTACCAAAAGTGTACAATACCTTTAAACACCTATGTTGATCCCCTCATCAAATTTTCCCTCACCCTTACACCACATGGAGGTCCCGAGGGGCTATCAAACATGGGTGTCAGAACATACGGGTGTCAGAAAATAGAGCAGCCACCGATTCCACTACATGAAATTATACAATACACAAACTTGAGCACGGTTCTGAAATGTTTACACATGGAGCAGCTTTTTCCTTGAAATATGTAAAAAATATTCATGAGCATTTATAGCAACATTGTTGTACATTCTTTTAAAGGGAGATTACATCATTCAGAGCTGCCCACTCTCAGAAAGTTCCCTTAAAAATAAACCAATCTGTCCGTGTTCTCATGAACAAATTTGAAAATCTGCCTGATTATTGAAACTTTTTCCCTAATATATTGAATGTAATTTCAAGATCTCCCCAAACTCCCTGATTGCAAGATAGCGAATGTTAGCAGCTCTGCATCAGTTGCTGACATGAAACAAAGTTCTTCAAGTCACTACAAAATAACTTACTTGACTAAAGTACATAATATGTACTTATAGTAAAGTATTAAAGGCACTTACACGTTTGGTAATGACTCTAAAAATTAATTGCAATAAAAACTTACTTGATTAGTATATGAATTTGAGAAAACTTTCATCTTCAAAGTACTATAGTTATGGGAAAAATATGTCACTTTTTATTCCCAAAATTTGAATCTGCGTTTCTGTTAGAAACGCTCTCAGACTGTGTATTCCTATGGGAATATCTTCCTGCTGGAAGATTCGCTCTAGTTTTCGTGATATACTCAAAAACGACCACCTTTTGAAGTGACATTTTCACAGGTTAGTTTTGTTGTATGTACTACATTTATATAGATTACACAATCAGTAGGTCTAATTACCAAACGTGTACTGTGCCTTTAAGTGAAATAAATTTTGCCAGAGTGGTTCATTTTGCAGAAAATTGCAATTTGGTGCAACTTTAGAGCAATGTCAACCGACCAGCATTTGAACGTGTGTCCGACACTTTAAAATGTTCACCATTTGCTTTGATTTGGACCGATATTTAATTATAAATTCTACCCCTCAAATCCACATTTGAAAAAATACAACAATACCAATGATGTAATTTCCCTTTAATTTTCTTAAGTCATGACCTCACTGGAGAAAAAAAAAGCCAAACACAATAGAACTATTATTTGAAACTACAAGATTGTCAACTTCCACAGTCCATGTTTTATTTTACTGTATCTTATATACATTTAATACAAATAGCTCAATGGAGAGATAAAAACGAGAAAGTGACACGTAAAAATTTTCCCAATCTTGTAAAGTGCACACATTTCTTAAAGGTTACGCATACGATATCATTTAAGTAAGAAATAAGCTTGTGCCTCTTTTCTTTATACAAAGATTTCATTGATGTTTCTTTTCTTCTTTTTTTTTCTTCTCTTTTTTTTTGTCAATAACATTATATTTTCACGTTGGAACCTGCATGATCGTATTTTTTTTTAATTTCTCAGTCGACTATCTAAGCAGGGGGGGAAAAGAAACACATGACACACAAAACAATTCATAGTTTACCGTACTAGCACTGTTTTTTTTTTATCTTTGTTTTTAAAAAATAGGGAGATTCATCTACGTCTACATAATAGCTAAAATCTTACAGCACTTTTAAGACGTAGGAAGGTAGAAGAACAAATGAACAGTTTTTTTTTTTATAGAAACTAGGCTCTCACTCTTTCTCTCTCTCGCTCATCTCAACTACGACACATTCAACATATTTAATAATTAGCCCCTCTGGGAATTTCTGTACAAAAATTGCTTCCTATTTCCTGCACATGACTCAACATCTACAACAGATCTTGAATCCATTGTACTAGGCATATACTTGTATTTTAGAAGTTTTTATATTATTTTTTTATTTAATATTTATTATAAACCTAAGACATATCATCCAAAATTAGGAATGGAGAAGAAAATATAAAATAAAACAAGAATAAAACTTTACAGACTTTTTCAAAAATTCTATTGAATTTTGTTCTCAAAAAATTTACCCAGCCCCAACCACTTTTGCATAGTGGCCGTCTGTCCTTTTGACGAAAAATGTTGAAGTCAAAGTCTTCCGTCGATATATTATACTACAAAGTTTCCACGTATCTTGTCAGTTGGTCCTGGGGATCCAATGGGGTCATGTCTAAATCGTCTTGACTTAACGTAGCAGCATTGGCAGGACTGTTCATTTGTGCCATAGTCCCATGCTGCAGTGGATTTTGTGAGAGCATGGGCTGGTCTGTCTGCATAGGTTCAGGCTTACCAGGATGCGGAGAGTGCATCTGCGGCATAGGCCGCGGCGACTGCTGGGCAGAGTGCATTCTTGGAGATGGGGTGGGCGGCGGTCTTGGAGAGGGGTTAGGATTGGGCGATCGCACCTGGACAAGGGTGTTGGCGGTTTGAGGCGAGCGAACTTGTTGCATGGTTGTCTGATTGGGCAACATGCCTTGCTGCTGCACGCCAGCCTGATTCTGGCTAGCAAGCATCTGCTGCTTCTGCAACTGCTGCTGCTGAAGAAGCTTCTGATATTGGATGTTTACCATGGAGTCACCCGGATTTTGTTGTTGTTGCTGCTGCAACTGCTGCTGTTGCTGTTGCTGCAACTGCTGCTGCTGCAGCTGCTGGAGGTGTTGCTGCTGTTGCAGCTGTTGTTGTTGAAGTTGCTGCATTTGCTGCGGCAGAAGCTGCTGCGTTCCAGCTCCTTGGGCCATGGCATTACGCCTTTGCTGCTGCTGTTGCAAGGCAATGGCCTGATTGAAAGCTGGAAGTGTTCCATGCATCTGTGGCTGCTGGAATGATGGCTGGACCTGCTGCTGCTGCTGCTGCTGCTGTTGTTGTTGTTGCTGCTGGACTTGCTGCTGTTGCTGCTGCTGTTGTTGTTGGAGATGCCTCAACTGTCTCCTTTGCTGTTGCTGTATCCACTGTTGCTGATTGAATAACTGCTGCTGGTTACCAGCTTGTTGGCCAGCTGGCTGTTGTTGCCCAGGCTGTGGCTGCTGCTGCTGCTGCTGTTGTTGTTGCTGCTGTTGCTGCTGCTGCGCCTGAGCTGCTTGTTGTTGTTGTTGCAGCTGTGTGCGCTGCTTAATAAAAGCTGCCATGAGCTGTGGGTTTGACTTTAATATGTGCAAGACCTGCTTCTGTTGTTGATGTGTATGTGGCGACTTCAGTGTTTGCAGCAGCTGCTGGAGTGCCTGAGGTGGGAAACTATTGGCTCGAACCGGACCCTGCTGCCCAAGGGCTCCAGGGCTCACCTGCTGCGGTTGCACAACTCCTACATTGCCAGACATGTTCTGCATGCCCAGTCCCCCTGTTATGTTCTGAATGTTTGGCACATTTTGCATATTGGGAATGTTCTGCATGCCTTGCATACTGCTCACATTCACAGGAACAGCTTGCTGTTGGACTTGGTTACCAAACTGACTCCACTGGTCCATAGGAGGCATCATCTGGCCAGCAGAGGCTCCTGTATTTGGCATGGGCAACGACTTGGTGACATGCAGGTGACTCAACTGCTGCTGCGGCGGTGGCATGGGATTCACCTGACCAAGTTGGTTTGGTAACGACATGGGCTTCACCCCCCTTGCCTGACCCTGAGAGGGCGACACAGTCCTTTGGGGTTGTTGTACGGGCACCATCGGGGGGTTAGTTAGGGCCACTTTGGCCGCAGCTTCCTGCACCTGCTTAGCTGCCTGTATGGCAGCAGGGGGCGGCCCAACGGCATTGTTCTGAGGTTTCATGCCTCCTGGTGGCTGAGTTGGCACTGCTGCAGCTTGCGGAGGCCGTGCAGCATGCTGTATGGGATTGGCACCGGTGGTGGAAGCATGTGGGTTCACCCTCTGCATGGTGGCCATTCGCCTACGCAACAGCTGCGCCTGCTGCAGTCTGTGTGTCAGCTGCTGCTGCTTCAGTTTATGTTTGATGTTCAGACAGAACGGCACCATGCATTTCTGCTCCTGGCAGTGCTTGGCGTGGTAGCAACACAGTGCAATGAGCTGCTTGCATATGGGGCACTCCCCGTTGGTCTTTCGTTTGCATATTTTTGTGTGCTGCACCACTCGCTTCATCTTCTGGCAGCTCGGCAGACGACAGTTGGCGTCGCGACACTGGCAAGCATGGACCAGACTCTGGATGCAGCGCTGGATGGACAGGCGGCGAGCCTCCTGTGGATTACGCGACGCCCCGCTGTTGGGCTCCACGTCCAACTCCAGTCCCCACTTCTCCATCTTGTGCTTGTGGCCAATCTTCCGGTAGCAGTTACTACACAAGTCGTAGTCCTGATGATGAAGAGAGATAAAGAGAGTCAGAATGAATGAAGATTAAGTAACAAAAGCCCATATATGCATGTCCCAATGCACATGGATCAGGGCCCAATTTTCATAGAGTTGCTTAAGCACAGAGTATTGCTGAACAATGCGCTGCTAAGCAAAAAAGAGCAGGATACCAGTCACAGATGGTACATGTGAAATGGTACTTTGGCTGGTATTCTCTTGTCTGGTTAGCATATTTTTGTTGTGCTCATCTACTTTTTGTGCTCAAGCAGCTCTATGAAATTGGTCTTAGAAACGAACAGCACGCAAAGGATTCTGGGTGAGTCCAAACAACATCAGCAACCATCATGGTGCGTGGATTTTGAAGCAACGCAGTACACGACATGTAAAACCTGGCATAAATACACGTACAGCACCGCGTCCATCTTAGCAACTTGGCCTAGCTAAGGGAGGAATGCCAAACAGATACATCTGTAGAACAGATATAACGTCGGCTCAGTGCCCTAAGTGCAGTTTGTATGGATTTCTTAAAATTGGTTGTTCATATTTTGGAGCTCCTGGTAAACGGAGTTTGATCAAGAATGGTCTCGAAAATTAGTTTGGCACTAAGAAACATTCAGTTTTTAAGAACAAAAATTACTTATGGATTTTGATTGATTTTTTTTTCGAACTTTTTCTACATTTTTCATTTGATCATTACAGATTTGAAATTGCAATTAACGACCTTTAGCACTGAGCCGATGATATATGCTTCATTATTATCAAAACAAATGGACATAAGGAATCAAGTAGACAAAAAAGAAGGAGAGAGACTTACATCACACACAGTGCAATGATGTCTGGTCTCCACATGATGCTTGCACTCATTGCAGGTATACACAAAGCGGTCCTGGCCCTGGTTGTGCAGCTCACACAGCATGCACATCGTGGAGTACTTGGCCCGCCGCAGCGACGAGAACTCGTAATGCTTCTCGCGTGCCAGCGTCAGGAAAGCGTCTCGACCGTCCATCAGGTCACAAGAGATCATGGGGTCGGGGTCCTGGATGGGTTCCTGGTTGACGCCGGTGTTCGGCACCAGCCTAATGACAAAGAACACCTGTCCGAGACAAAAGACAACATGTTTGTTGAGAGCAAGATACACCTTCAGATTGGACGGTCCCCTTCAAGATGTTTAAAATTGATGTTCCCTCCACTGAAGCTGTTTAGCGCTAAGCAAAAGTATGTACGTCTCTTAAAGGAACATTACAGAATTGGTAAGAAAAAAACTTGTAAAATATACTTGTTGATCACAGATTTACATAAAACTTACACGGTCTAATGATGATGATAGTAGAAAACATCCCTTGAAATAAATGCCATATTTGATGAGAAATGAATAAACTAATTTTCCGATTGGAGTTTATCGCTCAGTGAGCGTTTTATTCATTTGTTGAATCTATATGATTTCATGCAAATGTGTAATCGGTTTTTCACTATTTTCTCGTGACCCAGATGGCCGATCGATCTCAAACTTCTACAGGTTTGTCATTTTATGTATATGGTGGATTACATAAAGTGCTTACACTGCTAGCAACTGTTTTGTTAGCAAAAACCAATTCTGTAATGTTCCTTTAACAAATCTGTTGATCACCAGTAAATGTTTAAATTCTACTATGATGGATTTAGGATATATGACTCCCTTAAATATTTACATGTTCCCCAAACTATTTATCCTTAGAAACTGTTGGAGAAACATTTGCTACTTTATGCCTGGAATTTCACAAAGGCCATGGCCTTAGTGCCCCTTCAAAAGTTTCCCAATTTTCCCTTTGCAAAATGAAAATGGCCTTGCCCCTTCAAACCTGAATTTGACGCCTGCTACTTTGTTACTAAATTAAAGAGTAAATTATTGTTTTTCAGGAAAATTATAATTCCCAAGGAATGTCTATTTCAGTCAAGATTTTGGGTGTAGTTTCTTGTTTACCTCTCGGTGTTTCTCCATCGTAGAGAAGATCTTTTGCGACAGGTCGCTGCCCTGCTGTGGAAAGTTGGTCTTCTTGTTGTTCTTGCGGTTACTGCTGCTCTTGCTCTTGTTGTTCTTCTTGCACTTCTTCTGGGACTTTTTACTGCCGATGGGGACGGCCTGCTAGAATCAAGAAGTATCCAAACACGAGTTAAGCCATTACAAAAAAACCTCGTTATGAATTAAGTTTAGATCTCAAAGAACCTGTTTGGACGGGAGAAATCGACTACACAATGGTCGACGAGGGGGATGAAACCATCTGAACCTCCAGGGTGGAAAGTTTTTTTGTATTTACCAGCTGCCTAGTACGAGCTTGTGTTTGTTTTCACATTAGGAGGGGAAAGGATATTTGACAAAAAGGGAAAATTCCTGCAAAACACAAATGCCTGTTCTCCTTACCTCTTCTCCTGTACTGGCCGCGGCCGCTTTCTCGGCAGCTTTCTGTCTCTCTTCCTCCTCCTGATCGAGCTCCTTGATACTCTCCTCCAAGACGTTAGGCCAGAAGTCACCCTCGAAGTAGGCAGCTCCGTGGCACACGTTATCCCGTCATCCATGGCAGACTTGAGGATATCCTGACAAATCAGATGAGAAACCCATTTGAATTTGGCCGATATTAAAAGAGTGAGACGATACCATTTTATTCTTCATTTATTGATGTTTAATTGTAAATTCTCACATGGCTTACAAAATTCCATTTGGCAGAGAAATTTGTGATTGAATACTTGCGTCAGTGCAAGGATAAAATTCAGTTTGAACAAGAAAAAGTGTTGCATCTCACACTAGTCTACCCTTATTATAAAGAGCACTGTTATAGAAAGGTTCTGCTTTATAAAGAGTACATTCTGGAGTCCCGGATCTCATTTCTGCTTTGTGTTTCTTTGTTTTGCTGTCCTCTTATAACAACGTTCCTGTTATAAAGAGGTCATTTGGCCAGTCCCAGCGACCTTGTTTTAACGAGAAGAGACCGTCTTGTTAAAGGTATTATACAGGATTGGTAGAGCTGACAAAACAGTCGCAAACAAAGTTCATGTTTTTGTGTGATTAACCATATACATGAAATAACCAACCTGTGAAAATTTGAGCTCAATTGGTCATCGAGGTCACGCGAAAATAGTGAAAACAGACCTTATGTGTTTTATGTTTTTCAAACATCGAGTTCAGTATCGCGCGCGATAAAAGCTATTGTTTTACTCATTTCTCAGAAACGATAGCATTTTAGGCAGAAATATTTTAAGAAACCCTTTCTACCATTACTTACTTTAAATCATGTAAGTTATGTGTGAATCTGTGAACATTTGTGTTTTTCGATTTTACCAATAGTGTACAGGGCCTTTAACAGGAATTCAATTTGGTGAGACACCACCGTAGAAAAAAAAAAAAAAAAAAAAAAAAACATCTTAAGAAATAACAAAACCAAGACATAGCTGCAGTAAATTAAGCACCCACCTTAAAGTCCACCACGACTTTGTCAGTAACGGACTTGTCCAGCATCTTCCGATACCACTCCTGCAGCCTTTTGGGTTTGGGGATCTTCTGCTCGGGCGGATGACAGTGAAAGATGTAGTCATCCCCTTCGCTGGGAGGACACGCCCAGATATGTGCCCATTCGTACCTAGAAAATGTAAACAGTACATGAAATTTAAATATCACCGCCCCAAGGACCCCCCCTTGGCAAAACCGTGGGTGGGTTTGGCCAAGTTCAAGTCGCAGTTCGACTATGATTGTGATGGACCACAGTTTTTATCCCAGAGAGTACACCCACGCAAAGCGGAGTAAACGAGGGTGTGCACAGGGCCAACTTTCAAGGCTTTGTTAACAGCGGAACTCTGCCTTTCAGAGGTAACCACTCTCTGCTTACAGTGCCGAGTTTCTGCACTACCGTAGCTGTGTAAGTGAAGAACACTTAGTATTGTGCTGTACGCACATGCACAAGCAAACAAATCTTTGCTAACCTGTGAAATGTTTACGCTAAGCATGGAATTTTAGGCTTTGGTAAGCACAAATCTTTTGCTTATGGTAAGCAGAGCCATGAAATTGGGCCCTAGTATTGTGATGGGCTTTGTAAATTCAAAAATAATGTAAACAATTTTTTTAATAAACCAGATTTTTCAAACAAATTTTCCTCAACATCACTGCATCTGGGTTAGTTCTCTAGGAGATTCCAACTTAAACTCCACAACAACAAATCGTCTTTAATAATGCTTCAGTACTTTTAGATGCATATTTTCAACCATTAAAGTGAAATTTATTGACAGAGTGCCCCTTTAAAGTAGACTCAAACAATTACCGGACAACATTGAAATTCATAAACAAAGATGTTTTGCTGAAAATCTCTTAAAAATGTTTTACGACGGCTGTTCAACCTGCAAGTCCACTCTAGCAGGTCCTTCTCCAAGACCCTTTTCCAGTACTACTTATAAAAAAGTTGAGTTTCCTTCAACAAATCACAGTGAGATTAACGCCAGTATATCAAAATGTCGAGCATCACGTTGCTACCTACCCTAGTAACTTGCAATAGTCAAGGTAGCCGATAAGGATTTCATGGTATACTGCTGTACGGTAGGCTCGAGGCTGGAAGAAGTGAACGCTGTCTAAATACGATATATACACACGCCTGTACAAGAGAGATGGGTAAAATAAAAAGACAAACTCAATATTGATGTTATGAATCATTCTCGGGTCGAGAACAGGGTGCACCCCAACAGGCATGATTTTTGGACCTGGGGAAAAAATAGGAAACTTTTACCAAGTACTAGGGCTGATCTACAAATGTTTAACGGACTTTTCAAGCTTATTTCACTAACAATTTTAATGGCTTTCCCAAGATTGAAGAAAAAAAATCATTGGATATAAGATTAAGGTGAGAAAGAATACTATGCCTGATCCCACTCATTACTGACCGAATCAATTCGCCAATCGTTGTGAAAATTTGAACACTAAAATGTTGTGTGTAAACGACAGATTTTGAGGGTCATTGGTTTTAGTGCTCGCTGGAATAGCGCCGTTGTTATAGACCATGTAACATTTGTTTCTTAAAAAAGAGTGACCTATGACATTCTAGGGCCTTTCTGGCAGGCAAGATACTTACTACACTGGTCACATGGAAATTTTTTACATTTTGTGTCATCATTTCCACATCTGGGCCCAATTTCATAGAGCTGCTAAGCACAAAAATATGCTTAGCATGAAATTTATCCTTGATAAAACAGGATTACCAACCAAATTTCCATTTTGTTGCATATTGCTTGTTACTGGTATTCAGCTGTTGTTTGCTTATCCTGAAAATCACGTGGAAATTTGGCTGGTAATCCTGTTTTTATCGAGGCAAAAATTTCATGCTAAGCAAATTTTTGTGCTAAGCAGCTCTATGAAATTGGGCCCAGTTCAAGAGTTATAAAAGTAACAGCTGAACAATTTTTGAGATGTGCCCCCTTTCTTCATATCAAAAGTTGACAAAAATCACACAGTGCGATCTCCATAGAACACAAGATTTAATGTTTTTGTCCATTGAGCTGTGTACAAATCGTGCCTGCAGGAAGTCCAGGCTCTGTGGCTCTTTTTAAACATGTGATGTCACAGATTACATGCCTATACTTGATGCTAATCTCTGGGTACTTGGGGTTGGCTAGGCCCCACCAAAATTTCCTGTGTTGATCAAAAGGGTAGGGCCCCCCTTTTTCAAAGATGGTCGCTTTTTTGTTTGGAGCCAAGCACTCTTGTAGGGATGTTTGTATTTTTGAGGGGCACAGCTCGAGGAGCCTTTGGAGCCATAAAGTATAGATGAACAAAGACAAATTGACTAGAGCGGGTCTCGAACCTCAATTTTCGGATTAATGTACCGGCGCTCTACCAACTGAGCTATCTAGCCCTAATGTTGGCAGTCTCCCTTTTTTGGGGTCAGTATCTTTGTTCAAGAGGTTTTCTTGACCCAGTTTCCCTTGCGGTTTATTACTTGAAATTCCATGAAGATTAACAACAAAATGAAGTTTAGGTGTCACTTCACATTTTTGCTTTTTATTTGAAGATTTTTAGTGAGACGATTAAATATTTCGTTGAGAATTTTTCTTTTTTCTCCTCTGCAATTTGAAAAGCAATGAAATAGCGGACTGGTAGCGTACCTCTGATTGGGCCTCAGACACTCTGAGCCGTACTCCTGAACGTGCATGCCGAAAAAAACACACGTCCGTTCCGTCAATCTCCTCAAAGGCAAACAACGCTTTCGCTCGATACGGAAACGTTTCCGGTAAATCGTCTCCAAACCTTGGCAAGTCAAAGAAGAAAAAGAAACATAAAAATTCGGAAAATTACTTCAAACACAAGACAAATGCTACAACCCTCACATTCCAAAAGAGAAATATGAAGTGATTTCATCATATCTAAAGGCGTCGTCTTCGCCAAGTTTCAAAATGGCTTCCTTACCGGTTCCTCATTCCTGACTTGACTTCTACCGTCTTCTCCGAGCTCGACAACACCCTGATAGTCACCTCCCCTGCACCTGTGTTGCGACACTGCAAGAATTTGTTCACTCTGTTTTCCAAGTGGGTACCAAGCTTCGATGTTGGAAGCTCTGCAAGGGGTTGAAGGGGTTGGGGGGGGAGGAGGAGAACAAGAAAATCTATTAACATCCATGCAATTATCTTTCAGTTTCATACTAGTGGAACAATTTATAACTATGGCATTTATAAATATAGCATTTATAACTACTGTACTTATATTATAGGCTGACAATGTGTCCATCTCACAAACCATTTGAATAATATTGACTGGTCAGACAGTAGGAAGGGTTGACTTTTTAAGTGTAGATGCATTTACCACATGTTAATATCACATTGCAGGCTGTCATAGTTTATCATACAAAACCACAGTGGATCAGATTGATTGGTCAGATAGTAGGAGGGTTAGCTGTGGTACCATGCTTCAGGCTGCATAGTTTATCATTCAAAACCACAGTGGTATGAGATTGATTGGTCAGCCAGTAGGAGGGTTAACTGTGGTACCATATTGCAGGCTGCATAGTTTATCATTCAAAACCACAGTGGATGAGATTGATTGGTCACCAGTAGGAGGGTTAACTGTGGTACCATATTGCAGGCTGCATAGTTTATCTCTCATACAAAGCTAAATCCATATAAATTAAAAAGACACTACATAGGGGCACCCTTGATCGAGTGTCTGCCCTAACGAGACTTACTTTTAGCCGTATACTTGTTCTCCTTCTTCTTGATGATTTTGGCTTTCCGACAGCCGTCACAGATGAAGCTACAGTGGAGAAACAAAAAGATCATGTTTGAAAAAAAAACAGCAATGTGGAATATCGCCATCGCTTGAAATAAAAAGTACTTTACTTTCTTTTTACGGAACAGCTGGTGGATCATTCGTGACTGAATAACAGGATCTGTTCCAATTCCGAAGAGAGTCTACAAAGAACACACCCGGAAGGTGTTTTTCACTGAGAGAGGAAAGCAGATTCACATCTCTCTCAGGCAATGCTCGCGACACATCGTTTTGTTTTTTCCCAAAGTTGTTGTCTGTGCACTGGTTCCAACAACGGATTAATACCTTTCTATTGGTGTCTGTGATTCGCTGCATCAATGTGTTATTATTTATTACTGCATGTTAGCAATTTTTTTGAATGCAACAAGGTACCCTTGTCCAAAACAATTTGGTGGAGTATTAGGAAATGTGGGGACTTACCCTTCTGGCCAAATGACATCATTGTTCAGAACACAGATGACATGGAGCTTCCTCCCACACTCTAAGCAGTCCACAAACCTGCAAAAGAATAATACATGCTCATATGACACTGCTCCTCTGTAACTTGCTTATCAATACAGTATTCGTTGTGCTAAGCAGGGTTCAATGTCATTGAAAAAAATTGCTTAACAAATGAATCTGCTAAGCCGAAAAAAAAAAAAGTGGGGGTACCAATCAAAAGAAAATACATCGCATGACATTTCGGCTTGTGACCTGATTTTGCTCAGCAATATTTGTTTGTGCTAAGCAGATTTGTGAGCTTAGCTGCTATCAGAATTTGGGCCCATCCCTCTGAAGTTAAGGCCAAGGTGTACCTCTCATCAGTGGGAAAGACGGTAGGGATTAAGAAAGTGAAACTTACGGCTCGGGGTCAAGGTTGTCGTTCTTCATCTTCACAAAGTTCTCCTTCTTGATAGTACTGCATTGGAGGGGAAAACGGTGATAGAAAAAAAACTGATAAATCAAGTAAGGAGGTTCGACCAACCCACACTTTACAAGTATTTTATTGACAATAAAGTGCATCACAATTGCAGATGTGCAAGTTTGTAATTGCAACAACAAAAAACACAAGGACAATGGATAAGCTCACTAAACTTATATTATTGTACTATACTCGGTACTTTCCCCGAACCTGTGAGAAAAATTCACAGGCATGTTACTCAATGGGATTCGAACCTATGAACCCCATCACTCTAGAGCAGATGCCAGACTTAGAAATTCTACATGGCAATTGATAGATTAAGTTAAGTTGGCAAGGACATTTTTTTAACTTGTTTTTTTCTTTTTTTTTCATCTGTGTTTGCTTGGGCCAATAACCTCAGCCCCCCCCCCAGGTGGTAGCAAAGGAACCTAACAGCAGGTAGATTCTAAGCGGCGGGACAAAGGCAATATTAACCCTTCAAGTTGCTTATTTAGCAGAGGGGAGGCGAGTCTCTGGTAAGTTCCCATCCACCAGAACCTAAATGGGAGGGGGGGGGGGGTAATGGAAAATATTAGCTTTTTTCGTAAAGGCACTTACGATACGGTTGAGGTGGTATTGTAAGTGAGGTGCGGGACAGGGATAGGGTGGGGCTGGGGGTATTTACTTACCTTTTTAGTTGCTTAGAAGAAGAGTTGTACCTCTGGTAATCGTTGGCCATCCACCAGAACCTGTTGATGGTTGTAAAACATTTATAAGTTGGTCAGGCATTTACAAAAAGGAGGAAGGAGTGAAGAGTGGTCGATCTTTTTTTTCTGATTTTCACTGTTTGCCAGTGTTTTTTCATTCATCTAAAATACAAGATTATTTATTCTGCTGTTTTCTTGCCTCACTTGAAAATGGACAGACTTTGAAATTCTGTTGATCAAAATCACTTATACAGTTGCCTGACTCTCTTTCTAGACAGATCTTTGAGTTGTTCAAGATCAAGTTTAGTTTTGGTGATACACTCTTTATCTAATAGATAGAGTCATTATGAAAGTGAGAAACAAAATGTACATGTCTCTAACCTCAAAAATGGAGCACAATTTGACTAACAGTAAACGATACTCTTTCAGATTGAAATTTGAAACATGACGGAATCGGATGTCAACAACAAATGGGTCAGTCCGTTCCAAAGAGGAAATTTATGCGTCAGTCAAAAGGTCAAGTTCAATTCATTTTCGTTTTTTGAATATTCAGGAATGAACTGAAACTCTTCCTAGACAAAAATGTACAAAACCATATATTGGAAATGTCACATTTTTTTGATGTAGACAAATTTTGCACTTGAACGTATCAAACACAAGGGCATCTTACAATGCCTACTAGAGGTCTGAGACTTCCAAATTGGTTTTTCCACTTTCATACGGACCCTATCTAATGGAAAAAAGAGTGGATCACAAAATTGAATTTGACCTTGGAGCCCCTCTCCAACTGGAAATGGTTTAATTTCAAACAGATTTGTCCTTCACCATAAAAGTAATTAGTTTTCCTCTTTGGCCCAACTCTGAACAGAGTGGTTAAGAAAGATTAACAGGCCGAGGAGAGAGCCCAAAACACCTTCTGCTTTTCCTTTTCGGTCAAGGTAGTTTAACCCTCCTACTGTCAGTGACTCTTGGCAACATTTCCCAGAGAGTTGACCAACCATTTGAAACCATTCGACTGCCAAGGTTGTGTACAGTGGCACAACTGTGCACAGAACTAACTGTGTACTGTGTACATGCATTCCCTCATGGTTTCATATTTCAGGCTGGCATAGTTTATCTATCATTTCAAAACCACTTGAATGGTAATGAAGAGGGTTAATAATGCACACAAACCCAGGGACTACAATGTATATATACAAATATTAGAATAGAGATGACAGTAGCACTCCGCACTAGTGATGTCACATTAGCTCAAAATACTAGGATGTCAGACAAGCATTCCACCACTCACGCTATTACCGCATCGGTGCGCCAGACACAGCAGTCGTACAGTCAGTACATGCTCTAGTAAACTTAAAGCTTGGACAAGTACGCGCGCGTACGTTTGAGTGAAATTTGGCCAATGTCTGAGATTTCAGGTTCTGAGCTTCTATTTATAGCGTGCATGCAGAGTGCTATGGTTATGGGGCCTGCTACATAAGTAAAGGATATATAAGAAACAATGTAATGAACAGAAATAAATTATATTGTATTTTTTCAAAAAGGCCCATTTTCTATGATGAATTTCTCACAACATCTCTTTATAATATTATTCTCATTAATGTAGTACATTAGTTTTGTGTCGTAGAACTATAACCATTTTCAAATAACCTGTCAGTAAGTTGACAAAGTAAACATGCTAGTTCATCCACAACTGGTGAAAAAAAACCTGTAAGCTGAACAGATTTCCTGGTTGTCGTCAGACATAACAAGAATTTTCATAATAGTGGTCTTTCATAAGTAAAATATATAATAGTATAAGTCAATGAAAAAGTAAAATATGATCAATACAAACCTATGAGAATAGATGAATAAATGAACGATATTTCAGGATGAATTCGAAAATTAACTTACGTCTGTGACTGCGTCGGATCGTCTCCCAGCGTCACCGAGTCGCCCTCTATTTCGTTGAAGCACTTTTCACAGAAGTGATACCTACAGAATGAAGAGGTCGATCGATGCAAGGTTAGAACTAGTCAAAAAATGACAGTCACTTTCATCAGGCTGTGCATATAATGTATGATCTGCTACACAAATCCCATTTTTCAAAAACACATTGAAGATGATTCTCTCGAAGTGGTCCTTCTGGCTTTTTATTTAGTGCATACAACACCTTTCTGCACAGATTCCGGTTGCCCTATTCATGGCAATGTTACATGGAATCCTGGCTATATGAACGATAGACAGTTCCCACTTGACGTCACAGAGTAAAATTGGCCATCTTTACTAGCAAATCAATCAGTTATGGAATGCACAATTGTGGGTTATGCGTAAATACCGCTTTTGGCACGCCGCAGTTTTATAAAATTCCTTGCATGATTGGTCAGTGAATCACTTGGCTGTGTAGACAAATTAGAACGCTTGACACAGCAAACCTAATTTGCCCTTAAAGATGGTGTCTTTCGGGAACTATCTAAGTATAAAAATTCTTGCAGAGTGATTAAAGGGCAGCAGACTGGTTGAAAGGCAAGTTGACTAGTTAAAGGATAAACAGATTGGTTAAAGGGTAAATGGACTAGTTAAAGGGCAAGCGGACTAGTTAAAGGATAAACGAAATCTGGTTAAAGGGTTAAAGGACATGGTTAAAGGGCAAGCGGACTAGTTAAAGGATAAACGAACTGGTTAAAGGGTTAATGGACTGGTTAAAGGGCAAGCGGACTAGTTAAAGGATAAACGAACTGGTTAAAGGGTTAATGGACTGGTTAAAGGGCAAGCTGACTAGTTAAAGGATAAGTGAATTGGTTAAAGGATAAACGGACTAGTTAAAGGGCAATGTAACTGGTTAAAGAGCAATAGACTGGTTAAAAGGTAAGCGGACCAGTTAAAGGATTGGCGGATTAGTTAAAGGGCAAGCGGAGTGGTTAAAGGGTAGCAGACCAGTTAAAGGAGGGGTTAGTTAAAGGTAAGCGAACTGGTCTGACTGGCCATTGACCTTTATAAGATACGGACAAACCCTGTAGACCCTGTCGGCATAACGAGGTATATATACAAGTAAATCTAATTGGTCTTACCTGTTCTGGTAACTCCAGTACACATTGTCCCGTGGGATCGTACAAAGCTGTTTGCCGTAACAGCAAAGCACTTGGGGATGGAATACAAACTGTGAAGCAAAAAAGAAAAGAAAATAAGAGACGAAAAACATTAATCATAAGAATACTTTACCTATCAGGGTTCTCCCCAGGATTTTTCAAAATTCTTGACCCTTCTTGACCCAAATTGTTTGGCCGAAGGACTCTGAATTGAAAGGAGGTCCTGAGAACGATTTTTACTTGGTGTTTATGTTTGTTTTTAAAAGCCCTACCACGCACATTTGAGCATTTTAAATGGATTTGTTTACTGACTACTGTGAATTTTACCTCAAATAAAAATGTTCAAACTGTTGTTGTTTTTAGACTTATTAGTATAACGCCTTCAATTTGCATGTAACACCTCACAATTCGCACGTACTACCCCACATTCACACCGATCACCCCACAATTGGCACATATCACTGCAAAATTGGCTATCCCACAATGCACTATCACCCCACAATTCGCACCTTCACCCCACAATTGGCACCTATCACCCCACATTGGCACCTATCACCCCATTGGCACCTTTCACCCCACAATTGCACCTATCACCCCACAATTGGCACCTTTCACCCCACAGTTGGCACCTTCACCCCACATTCACCTATCACCCCACAGTTGGCACCTGTTCACCTCACCCCCAGTTGGCACCTTGTCACACCACGTGCACCTACCCAGTTGGCACCTTTCACCCCACATTGGCACCTTTCACCCACATTGGCACCTTCACCCCACAATTGGCACCTTTCACCCCACAATTGGCACCTTTCACCCCACAATCGCACCTATCACCCCACAATTGAATAGCTCAAGTATGGGAAGAACCCTACTCATACTCAAGATAAATATCAGGGGCATTTTGTCTGTGAACGTGGTGCATGTGAATTAGTCTTAAAATTTTAAAATACATGATGACATATTTTGCAACGAACTTGGCAGGCGCCCCCTGAAATGAACAATAGAAAATGGGGGGGTGGGAATGAGGGGGGGAAGGGGGTTCAGGCATACCTTGTGACCGCAGCAATATCCCAGCATCTGCATGACGGGGTCGATCTCGCCCTCAAATACCTCTGCCAGCTTGGAGCAGTATTTGTACACCCTGGACGTCTTGCGGTTGTACAGCCAGGCGTTCTCCAGCATCAGCCACACGTCGTCCACGTACTGCCAGGGGTTCTGGTAGACGCCCGTGTCCAATTTGTGCTTGATGGTGGAGAGGTCCATGGGCTGCCGCACGATGTCGAAGTAGTCCTGGAAATCGACAACAAAGCAAACAACACATCCATATTTGCTGTGATGCAGTCCGGCTGGAAGGCAGTGTATGCGATGCTTTTCAACTGAGTGGCACCAAATTTTGTGTCTTTTTTTCCTTCTTTTTTTAAAGAAAAGTGTTATACCGCGAAAATCCCTTTTGAGGAGTGGTGCAAACTGCAATGTCGAAAGCCGATACACTGCCCTCCAGTACTTAAAGCCGCTTTGAGGGAGGTTAACTGAAACAGACAAACAGATCATCTACACATGCAAAACAATCATATCTCGACAACGACTATGGACAACAAATGAACTGTCTTGGGCAAGGAACTCGAGAGAGATTGGCTCACGAGGACGGTGAAAAAAATACATCATCCACCTCTTGATCCCAGTCCAGCCGGACGTGTAACGGAAGGTGGAAAAGACATACCTCCAAGGGTTTGGGGTTGGGTTTCTTGACTCGAGTTCCGTTGACTGGGGAGTTCTTAGGCTGAGTGTAGTTGACAAAAACAAAGACAATAGCTGGCTAATTACCACAGGGTACTAGTGTTGGCTTGCCAACAACAACAACAAAAAAAAGATTTCAAGTTTTTCGGGGGGTTTCCTTTAAGACAGTTTTGGTATCAACCGTTTACAGATCACTGACTTAGTTAGACAAATCATTCCACCATGCTTAAAACTATCGACACTGAGAATGAGCAACAGCAAGGGAGTTAAATGATGCAGGTACAGTTATCAAATGCCTTCAGTCACAAAGAAAGTTACGCTTTATTTTAGAACAGATCTCTTTTATTTGAATATTGGCTCAAAAAGGGAAAAAAGAAGAAGCATATTTCAACGATTTTAGTCACTTCAGGTCTTTAGGGTGGCATATGAGAACCGCTACAATCATTTCAAGGAAAAGCAGGCCTGGAATTCCACAGAGGCCACAAAGGGCATGTTGCCCTGGTCTTGGCCTTGTTGCCCCTTCAAAAGTTTTCCATAGACTTTCAATTTTTCCATGGAAGTGCCCTTTGCAAAGCAAAAATGGCCTTGCCCTCTCCAAAGATGAAATTCCAGGCCTGGAAAAGTGAAGATATTAAAAGCTGAGAAGTTCAAATGTCTATGAGTTTACACGACGACTCATTAATTTGTGTACGGTCAAAACCTTTTCATTCTAACGTAAACTTTTGTCTTTAATTCGTGCCAACTTCATTTTGCTCCGCATAACTTATTAAGCGCATTCAATTCCTCAAGAATGCATCAACAGACTCGAAGGCAGAGTCAGATAATTACAAAAAAAGGATTTTTACTCAACAGGAGTTTTTTCAAAAACGCTTTTTTATTTTTTGGGTCTTGTTTTTCGAGTCGTTGTGTTTTTAGTTGAACTTTCCCAGCTGAAGAGTAAAGAGAGCTATCACAAACCGGTATTTGTAACGTTTTGGGGTCAACAGGCTGCTGGAACGGCAAGGACTCGGGGTTCTGACGGTACAACTTCTCCAGCGTGGGCATCAAGGCTTGCCGGAGTTCGTCCGGCTTGAAAACTGCACAGGTAAAGACACGAGCGGGAGACATTTCAAGTCAAGTTAGGAGTGACTTAAAAACTGCCATGAAACGGCCAAAATTATCCAACAGATAAAAAGATGAAAGCAACAAATAAAAACCTATTCTAGTCACATCTTAAATTAACCCCCTTATTAACTACGAGTATATTCGTAGTAACAGGTTAGACGAATTCATACGCAACACATACGCTTCCTGGCAGTGGTGAGGACATCGACCTTAGAATGTGCATGTTAAATTTTTGTGTGTGTGTCTAGTACCTATTTGGTATGCGCGCATGCGCATCGCACTTATGCGCGCATGGGCACCGCACTTGGCAAATGGGAACGAACTACGAATATAATGACCGGCCGTCAACGTGTTAACCCCCTTGCACAACAGGGAATGCATCCACCATTTTGGGAGTCAATTCATTTGTGTACATTTAGACTCTCACAATGGCGGACAGGAAAGGCATGTGTAAGTGCGCTGCGCATCGTGAAATGAGACAGTAAGAGGCTTGTACCAAAATGCGCCAAGAGGCTGCAAAAAGCAGAAAGATCTGACCTACTTCCACTCAACCCCAAAAAGGTCAAAGTAAAGGTCGTGACCTGAATTGACATTTTCCCAATGTTTCCCATAGTAGGATATTATTAACAATTCTTAAAACCACCAAAAACCTTTTGTTTCATGCTATTTTTTTCAAAAAAAATAAAAAATAAAATTGAGTAAAACAAGTCAACCAAAAGTAGCCACGTCTGGGCATTATGGTTCTTGTATCTCATGCTATATTTGTGTGAGCATAGGGGAATGTTATATAGACCATGTGACCTGTGACATCACGTTTACAAAAGAGCCACAGAGCCTGGACTTTCTGCAGGCACGATGTGTACACAGCTCAATGGAAGGAAACATTCAATCTTATACTTTATGGAGACTGCACTGATTTTGAAAATCTATTGAAAATTTGATGTGGAAATTATGACACAAAATGTAAAACTTCCCGTCTGACCAGTGCAATAACTTGCCTGCCAGAACGGCTCTGGAATGGACAAGGTCACTCTTGTTTTAACAAAACATGGTCTATGAAGATATATAACCTTAAGCCGTTTCTTTTCGAAAAATCTTGTTGCTGTGAGAAAAAAATTTGCTGTCTGTAGTCAAAAATTTAAAACCCTTGCAACATGTCTATAGAGAAGGCAATAATATCATCACTCCAAACTTACTCTTCTTTGACCTCGGAGCCTTGGTCGGTTCCGTCTTGACAGCTTGCTTCTGAGTGACATCATTGCTGGACTGACCCGCCTCCGTTTCCAGCTTCACGTCGGGCTCCTTCTTGATGATCACCGTCCCCGTCCCGCCTCCCTTGCCCTCGCTGATGCTGTCGGGCTTGGAGCTGTACCCGCAGTTGTACGGGTTTCCGTCTGCAGCCTCTTGCTTGATGACCGGCTCTATGCTGCCAGGCGCTGGCGTCTTCTTCCCACCTTTGGGGGTGGGAGCCGTTTCTTGCTTGGGCTGGGGTGTGGCAGCGGGCGTGATGGATTCAGACGGCGGCTGGGTTACCTGCTCTGCAGATGGGGGCTGCTTTCCCAGACTTACAGGCTGCTGCAGGAATAAAATATTAGTTTAAAAACGGTTAATCTCTCACAGATCATCATTTCATTTTCATAACTATGAATTAAAACACCATGGTTACCTAATACTGCATGAAGGTTGATACAAGATAATTGCCAGAGTTTCATCAAATGTTTTACCTGAGACTTGCCCTCCGTCAATGAAGCCTCTGTTGTGCCACTGTTGGACGCGGGCGTCAGCTGGGGTACAGCTGGGGTTTGAGGCGTGGCGACGGGGTTGGTCCAATACTCCCCTGAAACGAGTCAAGATTATAATAAATACTTCTTGTACATCACATTGTGTCTACTAGTGAACAGGCTGTTTAAGGTTTCGATTTTAATCTTGTTTCAGGAAAATCTTTGAAGTGGTTGTTTGAAATGGTTAGAGATACTTTTCCCTTAATTTCTAAAGACAAGATGATAGTGGTTTGTTGAGAGACTTTGGTACTGAGTAAAGAGGAGCCAATGACCTGAAGTGGTCTTCGTAACAGAGAAAGGAAGCTTAGCTTACTTGTGGTAATGGATTACCGTTGTTCTGCAGCTTCCCTGCCTGGTTCCCGCCCGTGGCCTGAGGCTGCTGCACCTGTGTTGCTGCTGCTGTGACTGGGGTTGTTGCTGCTGCTGCTGCTGCTGCTGAAGTTGCTGCTGTTGCTGCTGCTGTTGTTGTGGCTTTGACGTCAGCGCCTGCATGCCCTTGTTGGCAGCCGGCTGCTTGGCGGCGCTGCTGATTGCATTGGGCAGT
The DNA here is from genome assembly GCA_032158295.1 of Pycnopodia helianthoides. Classification (NCBI taxonomy): domain Eukaryota; kingdom Metazoa; phylum Echinodermata; class Asteroidea; order Forcipulatida; family Asteriidae; genus Pycnopodia; species Pycnopodia helianthoides. The sequence continues at coordinate 2,974,303 of CM063248.1, read as the reverse complement.
GGGGGGAAGTTCAGGAAGGGGTTCTGGTTGGCCTGAGCTGGGATCTGACTGGGGGCCGCCACGCTTGGTGGGGGTGTTGGCAATGAGGGCACCGAAGGAGGGCCGACGGATGGCGGTGCAGGGGTGGCTGGGGCAACACTTAAAGGGCCATCTATGAAAGGTAACACAAAAAAAACATCCATATTTATTTGTGATTTATGAGAATCAATAATATTGCTTGTGTTCTACCTTCATGCAAACCAAAAAAGTTGGAACTGTACTTTCTAAAACTGCAGATTGCATTGTAACTCAACAAACTTATAGCTTATTTGTGCGATTCAAAGTCAAGATTAACACTTCTTGCATTGCATATATTTTTTATTTCAAAGCTAAAAACTTTCAACTGATTGGAGGATTAATTCTGTAGTCAAATTTTAAATCCAATACAAGAAACAAGAAAACTTTAATTGTGCTTAATTTCACCAAAAGATCAAGTTGATCGACTTGTACTACTCTGAGTAGGAAGCCTTGGCGGCTGCTGCTGCTGCTGTTGCTGCTGTTGCAGTTGGGCCAGGGCGCCCGCATGCGGTCGTTGGCACACCGCCCGCCGTGGCACTGCCTCCCGTCTCCTGCATCCTCTTCTGCCTCTTCTCCTCGAGCTCCTTCTGGATCTTGTAGATCTTCTCGGCCAGGAGGTGATAATACTCCTCCTGTGTTGAAAACAGATCAAGACTATTGGTCAAAGATCATGCCAAATTACAGCCCTCAATATTACTGCTGTAGGGTAGATCAGTTATCAAGTAATCATCGCGCACTAAAGCTATCATTCCTAAGCCATCTACGTCTGGGCCCAATTTCATAGAGCTGCTAAGCACAAAAATTTGCTTAGCATGAAATTTCTTCCTTGATAAAAACAGGGTTACCAACCAAATTTCCATGTGTTGCATATTGCCTGTTACTGGTATTCAGCTGTTGTTTGCTTATCCTGAAAATCACGTGGAAATTTGGTTGGTAATCCTGTTTTTATCAATGAAGAAATTTCATGCTAAGCAAATTTTTGTGCTTAGCAGCTCTATGAAATTGGGCCCTGGTCCCCCCTGTAACATCATGATACTGATAAGTTCTGATTTACATTTCTTATAAAAGGGACCAGACTTCTCCATTGCCAGGCATCGTCATAGTTACATAGAGTATTATGTAGAAAACCAAGATGCAATAATTAGCAATCCCAAGGGAAGATGAACGGCACATCATCATCGTTCTCTTATATCCCTGATCCCCCAAATTTAACACTAATTAAATCGTTGCAGTACCCGCTGCTAAAATATAGGATTTGAACTGCCTCTACCCCACACTTTAATGAGTGCCAACATTTAAACACGCACAGACTTCACAGTCTATTTATAGAAATAGCTCTGATAACTCTGGGTTTGAGAGTTTTACATGATGCGGAGAAAACGTTGTCTAAACGAGACAGCTCAGTTTAATTTTCTTCTAAACGTTCATCACGTAAGTGTCTTAAACGTTTCTGACAAACAAAATTTTCAGCAACGGTGTTTTTTGTTGTTGCAGGTTGACATCGGACTTACCCTGCTGCTTGCTTGCTCGTACATGTCCTTCTCCACTTTGCGAGCGTACGCAACTAGATTTCCCATTCGCTTGTCTTTCATGGCCTGGGGGTCCGGTGATGGAAATATTGCTTGAACTCTGTAAATACAGCCAAAAAGTGAAAGAAGGAGTTAGACAAGTCATCACATGGAACAAGAACTTGTACAATGCGCTGTCATAGATCTGTTGACATGACCTAGTTGTGAGGTGCAAATAATAATAATAATAATAATAGCAATAACAAAATATATTTAGCGCCTTTTCCAAAAGTTTCAAACAGTGTTTTGTCAAAATAGTTTTATTTTTGTAAACAAAATTATGCATAGAAAATGTTTGACATTTGAATGTGAATGAGTCTACAATTCGATGGATTTGGATGGATTAACCCCCAACTCCTTCGAGTGATTCACAAGGATCCTTACTCACTCTAACAAAATCCAACACCATTATAAAAACTCAACACACTAACTGCTGGAATATGATTAGGGTGGTATGCCTGATCCTGTGTAAAGCACAATCAGTTTACTAGTGCAGTCCCCAGTCCAACACCATACAGTAACTCAACACCCAAACTGTTGGACTCTGATAAGGGTGGTATGCCTGATCCCATGTAAAGCATAATCAGTTTACTAGTGCAGTCCCCAGTCCAACACCATACAGTAACTCAACACCCAAACTGTTGGACTCTGATTAGGGTGGTATGCCTGATCCTGTGTAAAGCACAATCAGTTTACTAGTGCAGTCCCCAGTCCAACACCATACAGTAACTCAACACCCAAACTGTTGGACTCTGATTAGGGTGGTATGCCTGATCCCATGTAAAGCATGATCAGTTTACAAGTGCAGTCCCCAGTCCAACACCATACAGTAACTCAACACCCAAACTGTTGGACTCTGATTAGGGTGGTATGCCTGATCCTGTGTAAAGCACAATCAGTTTACAAGTGCAGTCCCCAGTCCAACACCATACAGTAACTAAACACTAAAACTGTTGGACTCTGATTTTGGTGGTATGCCTGACCCCATGTAAAGCATAATCAGTTTACTAGTGCAGTCCTCAGTCCAACAGAATCAAACAAAACATGCAGTTGGATTTTGAAGGGTTGGGTTAGTAATGCAAATTGAGTATTGCTATAATTTTTTTAAATAATAATGATTTAAAGTTGAGGTTTCAGCATTGAGTTTATTCTTACTTCCTGTTTGGATCAACGTGTATGCTGGAGTGAAAATTAAGACGGGGTCATTAAGTTTAGTTGGTACTCACAGCTTAAAGACAAGATGATTCCTCAGATCCTGGGTAACAAACTGCTGCCACGGCTGTGTGTTACCGGTTATCGGCATGGCGATGCCGATGTTGTGGCTGCTGTTGCCGCTGGCGTTGACTCCCGGTGTGAAGTTGGTGTTGGCCAGCGCCTGCGCCATGGCGTCGGTCTGCTGGGCACTGCTGGTGTTCAGTGGCCCAGTGAAAGTACCTGGCACATTACCAGAGGTTTCTGTTCCCGACAAAGACAAAAATGGATGGGAAAATGAGTTCACATGTACGTTAGTTCCCTTCACAGGGCTCACCTTTTTTTACATGTAAAAACAATGTACGCAGAAACCCAAGGTCCCCGGAAATGCTCAAATACATGTTAGACTTGTGCAGTCTATTACCAAGTACCAATTAAGCACACACGCAACTTCTGGGGGGGTTCAAAAAAAGAGACAAACTGTACAGTCTTTCAGTTTTATGTAGTGCTAAAACAAGAATAACGAGAAAATCAGGTGATCAGTTGAAAGGTTGCATATCTTATTAAGTTATTAAATAATGACGTAAAAGGTTTTTTTCATGAAGAGAGATTTCACACATGGAGAAATCTAAAACTTGTTATAGCATCCAGTACTCTGACACAAAGTTGTTTAAGGCCGCAGTTCCAAATCAATCGCCTTCCGCGAAATTATAACTGTATTCCACAAACTTATACCTGAAACAAAGACAAGACTAGACTCGACTGAGGCCACTTACTTAAATTATGAGGCATCCCCGGTGGCCTGGTCTGATTCTTGGTGTTGTAAGGGATGCCCAGGGCCTGGTATGCCCTCTGCATTGAGTTCTGATCGATGGTGGTCGACAGCGCGGTGGACCCGGGCAGAGGACCAGCCATGGCACTGTGCAATAATTTCTCTGTAGAGTGGGAAGACAAGTGGAAAGGGTTATCATTAACCGATGTGTTACTCAAAGGCGTTAACTCAAGAGTTTGTCATTAACGGATGTGTTACTCAAAGGCGTTAACTCAAGAGTTTGCCAATCTACTCCTTTGAAGAAGGCAAAAAGGAGAAAAAAGTTTTTACGCACAAATCGTCGTAGGTGTCATTTCGAGTAGTGAGGAGTCTACGCGTACAACCAATACTCGAGCGCGCAAGGTGCAATGACTTTTGAGCTTACTCGATGAGGTAACCAGACTAATTTTTTTCTGTTCGCAGGGGGAAACCTCACCTTCAAAATATCGATTGTTGAACAAAACTGAAAAAGCTACATCTAGTTCTTTATTTTTGCCGTCAGGAATGAAACAGTAATTGTTAACTACAGACTTTCGGTAGTTTCATCTGATGCATGCGGTGTGCAAGCTGCAACGAGAGCTATTATTTTGACAGCCACAATCAACCGTGTATTAGGCGATTTGGCAACCCAACAGACGTTACTACCAAATACTCTATACTTGAATAGTAGGTTGGCAACATTGGGAAACCAACTATTAACTAAGAGACATTCAATTTTCTTTCTGTGGAAACACACTTCCTTGATTCTGCCCCAAACATCCAATAGTTTAGAATATCGTTCACACAGTAGTTTTGGAGTAGAGTAAGAACATGGCCACTTACAACAAAATCAACAAAGACTGTTAAATATTTCATAAACCATCAGATGAAGCTTAAAATAACCCATATTCAAGGAGCAAACCAAAAATGGCAGATTGGGTAATGGTCTCATTTTGATTTTGAAAGCACTGCACAATCCAATACCCCAACCCTTCCCCGCACCCAAATAACTCATTACCTTCCCCACACCCCAAGAACCCCCCCCCCCCCCCGCTGGAATTTTTCTCTGTTAATGGTAAGTTTTTGCCACTCAAGAAAAAAGGCTCCATGTCTGAAAAAGGACAAACTCCTGAGAATCACAGGCCTGTTCATCAAGGAAAAGGGGGGGGGGCCTGGTAAGGGAAATATTTACCGTGTCGCCGGTCAGATGCGTGCTTGAGCGGTAGGCAGACTGGGCAATCGTTCCTTGTGCAGTTCTTCCAGTGAGTGATTATTTGCCTTGACGAGGCACAGTGGGCAACTGTAGAAGCAAATTGCAGTTCAAAAATTATACCATCAATTTACAGATACAAAATTATTGTACCAAACAAAAATGTAATTTTCCCAACAGTCAAGCTATAAGCTGCTTAAAATTCAACTGGAACCAGATTTGAAAGAGAGAAAAAAAAACCACTAACATTCCTCCACATAAAGAATCATGTGGCTTTCTGCAGACAGATAAACATAACTATATATATTGACCAGTTTTGTTAAAGGAGTTTGAAATGCTAAAGTTTAGATTGACTGTATTGATTGTTCTTGCAAAAAAAATTGTTTGTTGACCTGTAGACCATCTTGCTTGTTAAATAAAATAAAAAAGATGCTAAGCTAAATATTTATGATCTGGCCCCAATTTCAAAAAGCTGTTTAGCAGAAAATACTGCTTAGCAAATTTCTTTGCTAAGCAAAACATGAGTGCGGCACCAGTGGCAACAGTGTCAACTAAATAGAATCTGGGCTGGTAACAGGTTTTCTGTTAAGCAAGATTTGTCAGTGCTTAGCAAGTTGTAGTGCTTTTAGGCTTATTGAAATTGGGCCCAAAACATCAAAGTGACCTTCAAGGACATGAAAAAATGATTTCAGTTACAACCGTCTACTGACCTTGGCAAGACTTTCCTTCTTGGCAATTTGTCATGTGGTTCAGAACGTTCTTCATCGTGCGGCAATGGGGCAGGGAGCACTGCTTGTTCTCCCCGTTGGCCTGGTTCTCCCGCCGCTGGCACTTGTGGGCGTGCAGCAGGAGCACCAACTGCTGCTGGATCAGCTTCCGCTTGCCGAGGTCGCCCGGGGAGGTTTGGGTCCCACCTGCAGCCGTGGGCTGGGCACCAGCTATTGCCTGTTGAGGACTTTGAGCACCCTGTTAAATAGATGAAACATTGAGACACAGGACTTGAATTTTGAGCTAAATCTCCACACACAAAAATAACCTACATATAGTAGAAGTAGAAGAATATAACTATGACTTGAACACTCTATAATGCAGGCATGCAACTGTAACTTCACCAAAAAAGAGGAAATTACAAAATTTCAATGATTTTGTACATTATTTTTAAATTTTGAATGGTAAAACTGAGAATAAAAAAAGAGGAAATCAGATGATCTGAGGAAAAGTTGCATGCCTGATAATGCTTACACATTGTTTAAACAACAATAAATACATTTTTTATTTGGACTGTTAAGTCTAATTTGTCTCAAAAAATGAGTTGTTATTTTTTCCCTCATTTTTTCAGGTTAAGACCATGTCACACAGGGCATATTTTTCAGGTAACTTTGATGCAACCAACTGCACTGCATGCTCAAAGAACACTTCGGCAGCACAAGAGACATTCTTCCAGCTGTACTGTATTTCCTACCCCCAGGAAAATAATCAGAAAACTGAAATTTTTAATGATTTTTCTTACAGGAGATTGCTTGGAACTGGTTGCCTGTAAATCCAGGCCTGGAATTACACGGAGACCACGGAGGCCATTGCCTCCGTTGCCCTGCTCTTGGCCTTGGTGCCCCTTCAAAAGTGTTCCATAGACTTTAAGATTTTCCAATGGAAGTGCCCTTTGCACAGTTAAAATGGCCTTGCCCTCTCAAAGATGAAATTCCAGGCCTGAAATTGCCCCGTGTGACATGGCCTCTCACACACAATGGCCTGACCATTTTCAGCAAAGTACAAACTAATTATGCTACTGCTTTGCGAACCAGCACCGTGAAGGACTTACCATTGCCATGCCACCTGAAATATTCATATTGAGGTTGCCTGCCATGTTACCAGACGCGTTGCTGGTGATGTTGGAAGGCAAACTCGTGGGGAGATTACCGGGGAGATTACCGGCAATGTTTCCTGGCAAGTTCCCTGATGCATTCATCGCCGCTGCAGCGGCGGCGGCATCCCTGTTGAAGCCGCCCACCATATTGCCGTGCATGCTGCCGGACATGTTCTGCACGCTTCCCGGCAGGTTCCCCGGCAGGTTCCCCGGCAGGTTCCCCGGCAGGTTCCCCGGCAGGTTCCCCGGCAGGTTTCCCGGCAGGTTTCCCGGCAGGTTCCCGGCAGGTTCCCCGGCAGGTTTCCCGGCAGGTTCCCTGTCAGGTTCCCAGGCAAGCTGGCTGACAGGTTGTTGGAGAGGTTCGGTGTCATGTTAACATTCGGCATGTTGAGGTTGTTATCCAACATGCCCCCTGAAAAAGTTGTTGTTGCAGAGGTGGGTATGTACGTAGACATGACGTTCAGGTTCAGTGAAGGGGTTGAGATGGTGGACACTTGGAAGGGGTTGTTTAGGCTCGGCTGGCCAACAGGCGGAGTGCTTGACGGCCTCACAATCTAAAAAGAACAAAAATTAGGGTCAGGTGGAGAAAACAATCATTCGAGAGATCTGCAAACACAAACCCTGTATTGATCACAAAATAAAACCAAAACAGATGATAAATATTTAGGTCAATTCTTACCTTCTGCAGGGTGTTTTGTTGATTGATTGATGTCAAGTTGCCAAGCATCGGTGCCTGCGAGGACTGGGGCATTGTCTGAGAGGCGAGGAGGTTTTGAGAACTGATCAAAGCGGAGGTGTTGGTCACAGTGTTCCGAACGCCCATTGAATTATTTGCACTATTTATAGAAAAGGGTCCGTTCATCACTTGGTGTGCACTGGAGATAATGTTGCCCGGCGAGTTTGCGCTCGTATTCAGCTGGGTGGACGAGGCGAAAGAGGCCGTTGAGAAAGTGACCAAGGTGTTGGCCATACTGGAGCTGGTAACATTAGCCATTGTTCTACCACCTAAAGTTTGAGCATGGCTCAGCATGGATCCCATGGACATGCTCGGGGAGCTGGTCGCCATCAGATTATTCGGCAACGAGGTGCTGACTCCGCCAAGTACGGGACTTCCACTGACCTGGTTGGGCTTGGGGCTATTGCCGCTAGCCGTGCTGGTGGCCGTGGGAGGGCTTCCGACAGTTCTCGTTGGGAACTGAAGAAGCTTGGACAGCTGCTTGTTCTTCTGCATCATATCAGAGTGGGCGTCTGCATTGACTGTGGATGACGTTGAGTTGGTTCCATTGGTTGGATTGCCAGACCCCATCGATACTCCAACTGAGAGTGAACTAGCATTGTTGGAGCTTGGCCCGATCAGATCATCGGGCAACTGGCCTTCCAGATCCAGTAACTGCAATAGCTCTGATAAAGGAAAAACAGAACAGAAAAAAATGTAGTTTCAAAACCTTTTTTTTCTCATCTAAAAACCATGCATACATGGTCTCGTCAACATTTCTTAATTTACTACCAATGAAACAATATTACAAGTTACTTTCAATGAAACCAAATGGTTATTTACTTTCCATGACAATACATGGCCGCGTATAACATTTAAACTTATATTCTACCCATCAATTCAGTAACTTATATAATCATTTATCAAATGATTATAGCTAAACTACATTCCACTGAAATTACATTCACATGCTAAAAAAAAGCACACGTATGGAGTAGGTGTTGTCGGAGTAGCCCAGAGGTTTTATAATTTTCTAAGTAGCAGGCAGTAGTCGAGGATCAGCAGTAAGGTCTCTGGGGTCCAGGGGCAAGCCCAAGGCCTCAGATGCAAGGTTTTAGCCAGAGAGATTTAACAAGTGTCCAGTGGTTGCCCTTTTTTTCATAAACAAAAGGTGTGTAAATAAATTTTTAAAAATTGTAAAGGTAGACTTCCTCATCCAATTTGTCAAATTAAGACATATCTGGACACACTGTATTTCTTTATTCTGGCTAAATCCACGTTCAGAAGCTAAAGGATTCAAAATGCCCTTCAGTATAAACCAAACATTTCCTGGCAACCGTTGCTTTGTTTTTCCGCAGGGAAAATACAGGGTATATCTCCCTTCTTAAGTTGATTACTTTAGGGAAAGTACCCGACACCCTGGTTGAATCTTTGAAACATGCTAGCGGACAACACACCAAGAAAAACACCATACGAAGCGTTAAAAACTAAGTATTTAGGACAGAAATCCGAGTACCAATCATCATGTTTTTTCAATTTGTTAATACCAGTCAACCAACTTCTTGCAAATAAGGAATAAGTACGCTGTGCATCATTGTAATTATTCATTATTCATTTAAGAAAATGCACCCAGTCAAATTTAACTTTATTTTTTTACGGTCATTAAGCACATATTCCATGTTTGGGACATCGTCAATGACATGTACACTGCAAACAAGGAAACATGAAAAATATTACAAATTAGCATCTCACTATTTTTGTAAGGACCCAGCAATTCCAGATTCACCAACTAATGTACAACCATTACATCCATAAGACGGTTACAAATCAATTCAAGAACACAGAAAGGAAATTCATGGAAGTAGTAAATCCAACAAATTAATGTCTTCTCCGGTTTGGACTTTACAAAAAAATCTCCATGAAAAAAAAAAAAGATCCATTGATGTTACTCTCAGGTTCGCCAACCCTCCCTCCTTACCACAGGCCTGGCACTCCATTATTGTAAGAACAATACAGTTTTTCCCAATGCAGGGCACCTCTATGGTGGAAATTTAAAAACAAATTTGTACTTGGAGCATTTCAAAGAAGCAGTGCCCAGGGGCATGAAGGCAATTGGTCATCCATTGCCTCCATGAAGCATCAGCCATGTCACTGTCTCTGGCATACTGTTTACAACAACTCTACAACATTGTCTCTTAGGCTAAATTTATTTATTTTATACTCTGTATGTTTTAGTTTTTAAGGTCATCATTGAAATAAATGTGTTGACATACAGTTCCTACATATACATAATTGTAGTTTTATGTGCATGTAACTGTACAGAGATAATTAAGCACCGTAGAAACACACAAGAAAATGTTGTAGGCTTTAATTAGAGGGCCCTGCCCCTTGATGCATCAAGCAACAGAGACTGCTGCATCCCTGTACCAGTTGATTCGCCTACCAACCGTCACTTATAAAGTAAAGGCTGTCAAGCAGCACTGCCTCCCTTATCAAACGATCGTGCTACTACTGTAAATCATGTATCATGACAGAGCATGCACTCTTAGTATCCACGCCTTGCACTAGCGTCACATTACGCTAATGTCTGCCGCGCATCGCCATTTTGGGAGTCAATGGTAAGCGCCGCGTAGCCTAAATAGCGCACTACACTGTATTTTGTATAGCACACGGGGACATTTGACTCCCCAAAATGGCGCCATGGGACGATGACAACAGGTGAATTGGGTCAGTAAGTGAGATGGACAGGTTATTTAGAGCGGTACCATGAGCCTCCTCTACGTAATGCGGTGATGCTTAACAGCATTACTTATAAGTGACGGTGGCTTGTCAGATTGGGTACCTTTACCATGCAGATGCATGGTCTGCTCCCATTAAAGAACAAAAATTACAAGCGCTGTTTACCCAATTAACGCATACCACACGTGTAGTTCATACTATGATCTGAATCTTAAGATGGCGAGTGGGATAGCTGCATGACATGTATGCAATAGACAGGGGGGAGGGGGGACTAAATCGTATAACCCGCCCCCTAAAAAAAACCTCTAACATTTTGAATGATACCTAATGATACAACAGGGTGATGGTAGTGTCGTTAGAAATCCAAACGCAGATATGCAGCATAGTGCTAGCCTACACAGCACCAATGCAATTACAATTCCTGCTGGCTGTAAGTTCCTTCATGTATCTGCTACGATCCCAGGAGGAGCAATTCCATTGACACCTCGGAGAGGAGTTTCTAGGTTCAGATCTTTTCTTGCAGAACAAAGTGTCATGGGTAATACTAAACTGTCGTCAACCCTACACATCTTGTCGTGTCTGTGCAAAAATACTGTATCTCTGAAAATGGCATTTACATGACACTCGAGTCGGAAAGTGTGCAAACATTGAACACGAATCTTGCTCAAACTATCCCAGATGGACACACAAAAACTTAGGCGCTGAAATTTGACGTTTTTGCATGGAGCCACTGCCGTGCAAAATACAACATTATTATGAAATTGAGATAAAACATTTACTCACTGACAAGACGGTGTGTTCTATTCTCTACACTGGACGGTACATGTGAGAAGCACAAATCAGTGCAACAAAAATGTACAGGAAATGTTAGCCTTTCAGCCAGTAAACTCAGGACCAGACCGGTGGTCTTCTGTTTATCAACTGACTAATACTACTGCGTAATACAAATCTTTAATACAACAATCTCAAAATGATGTTCAAATGTTGACTTTGAGTCTGAAAAACATCTTTAAATTGTGTTGAGTATTAAGCATATTTAATACCATAAGACAAGTGAGATTAATGTTCTCTTGGTGCTCGTTCACATAAAAAACATTAACTGTGTAGTAAGATCTGCCTCATTAGATTCTGGTGTTGTAAAATAAATTCTGGTCCAGAAAGAGCTTTACAACCTTGCGGACATGTGGATTTTCCCCCTAAATATGAGCCCTGCTGTGTGTTATGGTCTGGTGGCAGGTTGCTTTGTTTTTATCGCAAGTCGAACAACAACTTAACCAAAGAAATCTCACAATGAGGTTTAAATAAAAATGATGTGTGAATTACTACACACCTGAAGTGTTTTTGCCAAGACAAAGTTTTAAGTTCTGTAGGTATATTTTGTTCCATGTTGCCCTGAGTGACCTAAGTTACATGGGAAATTTGATGGAGATTTGGGAGATGATAAGGTTATGTGATAACTATATACAATAACACTGTTTACATTTGACTCCCAACTGTACATGTGCACTTCATTGATTCAAAAAAGAAGACATAACTGAGGGGCAACAAAAAAAAGGAAAGCCATGCAAAACTTTGTTGACAATTTAAGAGAACTGAAAATTTTCGAAGTTTTGTTTCATGACAACATGACCATTGTGAATAGTTTGAATGCATGCCTCCTTTTTTTCCGGATAACACACAACAGCTAAATGAAACGTGAACCCTTTAAGGTTTGTAATTGCCAGAGCTCACAAAAATTACATTTCTTTTCAAACTTAGTTTTTATTTCAATGGATGCCTCTTTTTATCACGTTTTGTCACAGATAAACACCATTTAGGAGGTGTTTTGGGTGAATTCCACAGCAGCCCCCTTGTTATCTCTGGATGAATGTAGTACATCTAGGCAAGCAAAATGTGAAAACACAGACCTGCCAATATAAAAAAATTAAGATGTTTGCTTTCTCAACTTATTGTCGAGGCATCAAGAAGGCGGCTATGATTTGAAAGTCTTAAGTATTTTATACCCCAAATCAACATTAACAGTCACAGGAAAAGATTCTAAACCTGACGACCACTTTGTCACTTGTTTGTACCAAAAACATATGAAATTATGGTCATAGTGTCTGATAAAGTGATGGTCGTTAGGGATTTTTAAGAACTATAAAGAAATGCAACCACATATATCCAACTGGGCTATTTCATAACCAATGGAAATTATACTAAATAGTGTAACCCTTTACCCCCTTTACAAATGTCCAGTTACTTTTTACAGCTTGATACTGATAGAGTAGACTGTATTGTTTATAGATGATTGAATAGGAATACATACCTACAAAAGGGGCATCAACATTTTATTAAATAGTTGCGTTACTTATAGTAAAATAGTACTCTGCATTTTGGTGCACTCAAAATGCAAACTGCAAATAATCACCCAACACAAAAAACAGGCTCCGTTTAAAACCGTTCATCAAGTCTTCCGTGAACAGAAATGTTTAAATTAAAGCATTCTTCAGAACAGACGCCTTCACATTATTGTTACACTCTGATTTTGTTACGTTCAAAGGAATTACAGACCTCGTTTTACCACCGAACTTCTGAAGAACATATTTTTAAAACCTCACCTTCCTCTTTTTCAGTCAATTCAAGAACTACGTATTTTGAACAGAATTCAGTTAAACATGTATGTAAGCCATGTAAACTTTTCTCAATTCCTGTTTCTTACCAATGCCTAGTTTCAATTTACTCTTTCATATTTGACTTTAAACCTTCAGTGAATTAAAACAGTAATTTATCAATACAAAAAGCCCAAAGATATAGCTCCCAAAAGAGCTTGTATTTACCTGTACTATCACTGCTGGGCGTTGAAATCGGCACCGACAGCTTCGCTCTCTTGTTCGGCGGACCTTCGAGGTCGGCCATGTTGAATAAACCGGACCGCTCCGTGTTCGTAGTTGATACGAAGAAGTCACAATTTCAGTCTTATTTAATACCTGAATCTCCAAGTTTTACCTTGTGAAGATCCATCGGTTACCTGTGAGGTGAAGACTCCAGATAAACACAAATGGTAACACCATCGCTCGCCGTGGAGTGGTTTAAAATCAACGTATCCTGTAGCTGTGAAGACTGACCCTAATTTCCCGTGTACAAAGCAGAGTGTGAAAATGATCGTCGATTTCAAATCCTTTTTGTTACATGTTGAAACGCCTTTGAAGCCCCCATCCAGCCATAGGGGATGAGTCGATTAACCATGAAACAACCAAGATGGGTTCCGGATCAAATGATCTCCAAAATGATGAGAAATTTCCGTTGAAAATGCCAGTTTTCCCCGATCGAAATTGCTTAAAATGGCGGCTGTTGATGAAAACTTTTTACGCTTGTACTGTCAGAGGACTAACAAGGAAAGCTTCCGGAAAATTCCGAAACGCCGAACAATAATTTATTCAAGATTTCCTCATTAGCATAGGTTATAAGGCACGCGAGTCGCATTTCTATTGGTGCGTTGCAGGCGAAGCGTGGAAAGATTGGCAGGTGATTAATACTCGGGAAGCACCGTTGGGTTCGTAAATGTTCGGAATTATCCGAAATGGCATGCTGGGACGTTTTTAAATACCCAGCGGCCCTAGCGCTGAGAATTTATTTAATTTTTTTTATTTATAAAAAAAAAATAATAATAAGAGAAAATTAAAAGGAGCACAATTTTGTGTTAAGTTATAAGGGAAGAATATTGCTTGTTGTGTTTTTACACAGTATCTTGGCTGAATATATTTAGATTTAGTAGAGTGAAGACAAAACCATTGATGTTTTTGAAATAGTGAATCACAATTGAAAAACTGCATATCATATTTCTCAAAATTTTAATTCTGTAATTGGGTTAATTATTACACAAGATCATTGAACCCAACAACTGCAAATAATACATTTATTAAATATATTAAATAACAATAATGGGAAAAACAAAAACTTGTATTCAAATAAAATCTAATAAATTTGATCAACTTTGAAAAGGTTTGTTCCATCTAAACTTAGTTTTTTTTTCAGATAGAGGTTTGATCAAAAGGGTCCATGTAATTTCTCTTGCAAAAAATCAAAAATTAATCAATTAAAATAACATTTAATTCAGAATATTGGTCTTCCAATCGAACTTGTTTGTATCAAATTTCTCAAAGCAGTGTTTTGGGGTCGTTTGTATATAAATTTGAACATTGGGTTTTTATTCTCCTTACCTTCAGAAAAATTAAAACTGTTCGTTAAATTCTAGGCTGATCATATGTTGTTTATTGTGTATTTGTTTCAAGGTGAAAATAAATAGGCCACTATCGAAGACTCCGTACTTACAATAAATCACATGACACAATCTCTAGTGATTAAAATTTCAATCATTTTTAATGACATTCAGTGCGATAACAATTCACCCATTGTAGTAACCTAGCTTTTCATTTACATATTTTGTCTCTAACAACTAGTTTTCAGTTCTCTTTTTTTTATTTACTTGCAACAAGACACTGTTTTATGACTACAGTAAAACTTTGAAGGAATTACCATGAATAATTAAAACAAACCCCTCTGGCTAAAAAAAAAGACGGAACAAAAAAATATAATCATAAAGAATTTAAAAAAAATTAAAAACCAAAGACAAAACAACAAAGTAAATAAATCATAGCCAAAAAACAAAGAGACCAAATCCCACTGGATTTGCTGTGGGCCCCATTGCACACATTACTAACCATACCAATAACACTAATGTTGCTTTTTAACTCAAACTGTAATTGAAGTTTCACTATATACCTCAAAAATGTGCGAGCTAGCAGACATAAACAAACAAAAACAAATACAACAACCAGATTTAAAACTTATTTTAAATAAATCAAAATTTGGCTTCCACTGGCCTACATTCCCCAAATGACACACCCATAGACCAGTTCTGGTTTTTATTCTAAATTATGAAATATCCTAATTAGTTTCAAATAACAGAGTTCTTGCAAATGTTTCTGACCAATGCTTGGTCTAAGTTGAACCGTTTCACAAATGGTAGGTTAACAAGTCCATATTATGGTAATTCATGTAAATTTGTGAATATTTATCTCTACTTCAGCCAATTAGAGTACATCTATTGCTGTTCCTAACTTGAGTACAAAATGTTACCCTTATATGCAAACAAAACAAAATAAACTTTATTTAAGAAACAACTGAAAGTGTTGTACAAACAAACATTTTTTTCAAAACCCCTTCGAAATAACACTGATTTTTCTTTCAAACTTTTTCAGTTAGCTAATTAAAAGCGTGGCTAAAAACTCAAAATATCAAGCAACCGGGATTGTACAACATTGGCGATGACTTAACTGCAAAAATAATAAAATCAAATTTTTCAAATGCATGATTTACAAAAAATGTAATGTACATAGATGAAATCTTGGAATGCCCTCGCCGAAGAGAAAACAGTAACAACCACACATATTCTGGTAAATCACTCTTTCCTTCATTCCAGTTGGGTTTTTTTTGGCATTTAAAACAGGACATGATTCTCTTGAGGGCATACTGGGCTGTGAGAAACTCAGTTGGTCACCTGATTTAAATCTTGAAAAAATAAAGAATATTATTTGTGCAGTTATGCTAAAATCACCAGTGCCAGCCACACCAGGGGCGGGTCACTGATCCAGAGTGCCACCATGAGTTGGACTATTTACACCCACAGGCCACATCCCCCCCCCACCGCTCCTTCCCCCACCACCCTTCACACACCCCTAGATCGACAACTCTGTACCCCCATCCCAATTTTTATTAGTCAAGATTCCAAACTCAAATTAGCTAGCATTGAAAACACAAACCATTTACAAATCAGTAATACCTCCATGCTTTTTTTTTTAAACGAAACCTTTCTAATAGTACTCATTATTCTGTTGAATTATTGTATCAATCTCAAAAACATGGAGCATTAAACTTTCTTTTAAAATTTACTATAAACAATCAGAAACCTCTCATGATTCTGTATACCTCTAATTGGCTATTTTCACCACATATACATATAGTTCAGTTCTAACTTATAAAAAAAGTTTTTTTGACAGGAGTAAACATTAAATTTTCAAAATATTTTTTATTTACTTCAGTAGGGTAGCACTTCTCTGAAGAATAACTGACAGACGAATACACATTTGCACATTGGAGAGTGAATTCTTTACCAAATTAGTTGTCAACGACTCAAACGGTATTAATTTACATATTGATATAAAGATAGTTCATTTGATTTCATTCAACAAATTCATTGAAGTGTTAATCTGTCTGACTTCATGGCCCCCCAGTATGCATAACTTACCCATTTTGATAAGGCATTTACGATTATATAATTTTCTAAAAGGTAAGCACTTGAAATAGTTTACCAAGCAAAATTTCATGAGGACACTGGAAATTCCTTCCTGCGAAAATAAACATTTTTAAAAATCAAAAGCAATTTACCTTTTTTTTTAACCACATGAGGGCGCTTTCAACAGCCATCATTGCATCACAATTAAAGTTGTATCTTATCTTGACTGCTTGTATGTTGTTTTCTTGTATTTCACTGGCCAAATAAATAATAGGAATAACAGTAACAACAATGAAAAAAAAAGTAGTTCGTTTTATTTGTTTCGCATCAGGTAAATTTGCTTCATACACGCCCCCATGCAGTCCACAATTCCGTAAATTGCCCTGCCTCTTCAAAAACATTATGCCATCCAAATAAAATTTTAATTTTTCGTCACATAATGGGAATATTCACAGTCCACTGTCACAAGTCAAGTCAGTTTCAAAACAGTAGATTCGTGTAGTTAATTTCAGAAGTTGTGCATTTGTAAATCACTTACATATTTTTTATCGTTTATAAAATGTGTGCCTTCAAATCAACAAGAGGTATAAAAACTTCCCTATCTGGTTTGGTAACCAATTCATATATCACATAAATTATTTATTTATTTATACAATTTATATTAAAACAAGTACATAGCGGTACTTCAAACCAATAGTAATATGTAAAATACTAACAGCAAATGAGAAACTATAATGGATAAGACCAAAGTTCTTGTAAGGTTTGCGTTAACGCAAAGATGGGTGTCGTGGCCGAGCGGTCTAGCGCACTGGACTAAAGTTCTAATGGCTGAGTCCTCCCTAACATGACACTTGAGTCCTTGAGGAAGTCACTTTACCATAAATTGCTTCTCTTGACCCAGGTGTAGAAGTAGGGAACCTATGACGGCTAAACAATAATAATAATAATGATATAGTGTCTCATATAGCACACGTATCTACCAATAAGGTACTCAAGGCGCTTGAACAAACAGAAACGGCTAAGACAGTACTGTGTTGGATTAATCCCTTTGCGCTAATATTTAAGCAGCTTGAGGTTGTATGCTCCCGGGGACTTCAGAAAGCTTGTGGACTGGTTGATGCCTCATGAACATTTTCATGTCGAAAAACCTTGATCTAGTTACTAGGACGTTCAAGAACACAGTGCTATCATTACTACTCATGAAATCTCTCTCTAAGTTGTGGTGCTTCTTTTCAGAATCACCATAACCCAAAGAGAGATTTCATGTACACGGTGTTACTTGTAGTCCGGTACCGCAAACCTTACTAGATTGTATCTCCTCCATGCAAAGTTTCAAATCCTACTTGTACGGTGATTTTGGGGACTTGTGCCGCGTGACTTGCAAATCATGATGCTAACATCTTCATCATGTTCCCAGTGTGAATATGCAGTAATGGATACTGGTTCTCATCATACCGAAAGGGAGCCAGACTATTTTCCCTTCCAGCCTCAGTTTGGCTACACTGATTTGAATGGGGGAAAAAAACAAGATGGCGGCACCATAATAAAGGTCTATAGACTCCTTGCATATGTCACAAGCTAAAATAGCACCCTCACTGAGGTCAAAGAATGACCAATCAATGCTGAGAGCCTGCGTGGCATGTACACACATGCATGAATTACAGTTGCCTTTGCTATTGATACTAGCATATGAGGGCCATACTGCTGCTTTAGCAAAATGGCAAAACAGCTTCCCGCTAAGCACAAAATAAATAAAGCAGGAAACCAGTCACAGACTGTACATGTAACATGATATTAAGGCTGGTTACCTTATTCTGGGAAACAGGGTGAGCAACATTATTTTACCCTCAGCTACTTTTTGTGCTTATGAAATTAAGATCTGGGCACAATTTCATAGAGCTGCTTCAGCAGAGAATTATGCTTAGCAACTTTCTGCTAAGCACGAATAAGCAGGATACCAGTCACAGATTGTACATATGACATGGTACTTTGGTTGGTAACCTTCTTCTGGTAAGCAAAATTTTGTTTTGCTTAGCTACTCTTTGTGCTTAAGCAGCAATATGAAATTGGCCCAATGTCATGGGTTGTGAAATTCTGCGCTTACAGCGACCTGTAAAGCATGTAATTCCATGGTTTGTTAGCGCAGAAATCCACGGTAAGCTGAGCCATAAAATTGGACCCAGGTGCCAAGTGACTTGACAAGTTCAAAGCAAAATGTTGACCGACAATGGCACATTCTCATACAAACCTTTAGGCCGGAAATTCATGTGTTCTTCATGCGTTGCTCGTAATGCGCATAAAACGATAAAAAAACAAAAACACGGCAAGCAATGCACATAGTTTGTAGGGTAACTCAGTTTGAATACATGGAGTTCTGTGCGTTGCTTGGCATGTACTTTCATCTGTACGCATTGCACACTACACACAACGCATGACGGACACATGGATTTCAGGCCTTAAACCTACACATAGTTAAGATAATACACAGTAGTCCATGAAAATGGGTGCTCCAAGATAAATAATAACCTCATAAAATAACTTACTTTGTTATTTCATAGGGTATGCTGTTGTTTGTATCAATCAAAATGTATCAACCCAACAGACTGTTTAAATCATTTGCATACACACAGTTACAAATTTTCCTCTGTTACTTGTTAACATGGGCTGTTTAGGACCATAACAGGATCTTATTGTACAATAATTAGTTAGTTTTATTTCATTTTTTACAACTTTTCTGTGAAAAAACTGGGTCGCTAAAACAAATTAAATATTAACAGAATGGAAGCACGCACAGAATTCATATTGAATTAATAACAATTCATATAACAAAATTAATATTGTAATATTGCCCTATAGAACAAAACAAAAAGCCACACCATTGAAAAGATCAATGCACACATCTTTTTATGTACAACTTTACAATCAGAATTCTTTACAACTTTGGCCAAATTTGTTTAGCTCCTAAAAGTTTACTTTTAAACCCATTTAAAAAATAAGAATAATCTCCCTACACAAAACAAAATCCTTTCGTCGTCGGCGTAGATTAAGCCGATTTCCAACAGACTTGTACGACTGGTTTCTGAGATAATTATCAAAGCTTGTAATTAGAGGCCATTTATAGAAAGTTAAGTTTACTTTAGGTTGAAACTACTTTGAATGCAATCATGCCAATACATAAAATTATGTAACCCGATTAAAAACTTGAAAATAGCGTCATCATCTCTTCGACACTGAGATTTCGGACTAAGCAGGAAAAACAGCTTTCCAATGCTATCCACCACTCTGGGAACATAAACATCTCTAAAATACGTTTGCTGTTACCACATTAATAAGTTAATGTCGATGGTACTTCGTTACACCAAGTGAAAGGTAACGAAGTTGAAGTGGTCAGAAGATTTGCAGAGACCAGCAGTCTATTAAAGTTAACGGAGGGACAATGCACACTCCTCTGTGAGTTGTAGTGGTTTTGACAACTCAACATTTCAATCAGTACGCTTTGATTGTCTTCATGAGAATGCTGGACTCTGTTGCTGTACGCTGCTTAAAGCACTGCCGATGACGTTATACCCAACAAGTGGGCTTCGCTCAACCGGCAAACACTATACTCAACTACTCGTGGTCTAGAGCATATAAAGAGGCACTTAAAAATAATTGAAGTTATCTGAGAGTACTTTATTACTATTGTCATTTTGTCATACTCTTCACGGCTACTTACAATTTTTCGTAGACATCTGAGACCAACTGTAGTACATTGCATAACACCAAACCGTTACATCTACAACTTCTTTTTTACATTATATACAAGCAATTTGGACAAAACATTTTTCGTGGCAGACGTCATCTCACAACTTACAGTAAAAACTGGCCGAACATGATGCATGTTTGACCAAAATATGCCACTGAGTTTTTCGGTCATTTGGACTAATTTCATGACACATTGTAAATCGAAATACCTTGATTATTATAAGTATTAATATTATCTGCAGTTACTGGAAGGCCGTGTCCAAAATAATGGCTGCGGAAGTGGCTATGGCTAGACCACTGGAAACACCTTTTCTACATTGTTTGTTGCTGCTGCCAATGCCCAAGCCATAGCCATAACGAAAGTGGCTTGATTCAGACATCGCCTAACAGTAACACTTCTATCGATGACAACTTTTAGATTTTTTGGGGGGGGGATTTCTTGCTTGCCTGGTGTATCTTGCAATCAGAGAGATTTTGTACAACACTCGGGGAGATAGAATTACATTCAACATAATAATGGAAACAGTTTCCATAATCAGAGAGATTTTCAAATTTGTTCATCAAAACATGGAAAGAGTGGTTTTATTTTCAGGGAACTTTCTGCAGAATCAGGGGAGAGTTGGCAGCTCTGGTAACCGTAGCTCATTAATGGTTGGTGTCAAATGCTGTAGTGCAGCTGTCAGGAAACTTTCTAACACAATCTTGATTTCTCTTTATTGGAACTCCACATGACCAAATCAAGGTTTGAGGAAATAGGCTGGTTTCCCTTTTTAATGTATTTACAATTAGTGCCAAGATCAAAGCGGTGTGTGTAGGGAACCAGACAAAGATAGTCTTAATATTTTTTACAGATTTTGATAAAACATACGTTTATCTCAACCTTAAACCCAGCTTCAAAAAGCTGCTAAACAGAACTTAGCAGGGAACCAGTCAAAAGAGCACATTACTTTACATTACCTTCTGGCTGGTATCCCATTTCTGCTGAGCAAGATTCATCTATGCTAAGCTAAATCAAGAGCTTAGCAGCTTTGTGAGATTTGTGAAAGTTTAAAAATCATGAAATGTTTTCAATATTGCAACAGTCTATGTTCTCCAATAGTAACCCCCCCCCCAAAAAAAAAAATAAATAATAATCCTGCTGGTTCTTTAACTTTCATGTCAGAGGTTCAAATCCTACCCAAGTAGTTTAAATTATTATCTACCATTTTTTTGCATACATCAAGATCCAACTTAAGCAGATCGCTCGAAAGCTTTATCCAAAGCAGTACACCATACCAACAATGTATTCTTGTGGCTGACCATAAAGTTCATCAAGTTTCTAGGCAGAATGTATTGCTTGATACATTTATATTCTAAGCGAAAACTGACAGTGGCACCGGGCAAAATAATGTAAATAATATGACCTTTTAGCTGGTAACCTTTTTCCTGTGCTTAACCAATTACCAGCATTGAAAAAATGGAGAACTGAGTGTCGGAGGTCAATCTGAAATTCGGCCAATAGAGCATGAGAAACAAACCGTCTGCATCACCACCGAGGCCCAACAGAGCATGAGAAACAAAACCGTCTGCATCACCACCGAGGCTGGTCAACCCTTCACTGACGCGAAACCCACTGCAATGAAGTCACAATACAGATCTTTAAACCCTACCTTAACGATAAACTTAAGCCGTGTCCAAATGGGTTGTTTTGGCTGCGGCTAAAGCTCGATAACTACAAAGGCTTGCTCTTCAATGTTGCATCTGTAGCTGATGACCATAGCCACAGCCTAAGTTTGGCTCCATTCAGATATGGCTTCATTGTCTGCTTTACATCATTGACCGTTTTTTCAAAACCAAAACCTTTGACTCCGGCTTCAGCTCCGTCCACCAGCTTTGAAATTCCCATACCCAAAATGTACAGTTTCAAAATTACTGACGGATCCAAAGTCAAAGCTATAGTTTTTGAAAAGGGCCATAGAGTCGTGCTCTACGGCTACATGACTATCGCCACAATGCATGGATACCAGTTTGATGATTGAGTTGTAGAGCCAGTGGATGGGTTACCAGCCTTGATGTTGAAACACTCTGGATGAACACTTGGGAACTTTGTGGTGATCTGTCTGAACAAAATACACAAAATCTGTGAGACATTGATTTACAAAAACTTAAAGGAACATTACAGAATTGGTAAGAAAAAAACTTGTAAAATATACCTTTTGATCACAGATTTACATAAAACTTACACAGTCTAATGATGATGATAGTAGAAAACATCCCTTGAAATATTTCTGTCTGAAATGCCATATTTGATGAGAAATGAATAAACTAATTTTCCGATTGAAGTTTATCACTCAGTGAGCGTTTTATTCATTTGTTGAATCTATATGATTTCATGCAAATGTGTAATCGGTTTTTCATTATTTTCTCATAACCTAGATGGCCGATCGATCTCAAACTTCTACAGGTTTGTCAGTTTATGTATAAGGTGGATTACTTAAAGTGTTTACACTGCCAGCAACTGTTTTGTTAGCAAAAACCAATTCTGTAATTGTCCATTCATGATTTAATTAACCATTCATGATTAAAATAGTACGACAACAAAATTTGTTGAGTGTTTCTTGCTTTCTCGACTGTCTACAACACGACAACTGCACAAAAATACAGTGACATACAACCTAGAGTTTGCATTTTCCCTATAGTATAAAAACACACGACTATTCATTCTCTATATTTGTATCAACAGCACTTAAAAATCCTTCTCTAATTTTGAGGTAAATCTGATAAAGTAAAATCAATCTCCTGAAAGTTGCATGGCCCGATTTTCACCGAAAGAATTTTTGTTTAACTTCAATTTTGACTCATGATGTTGCTTCAAAACAAAAAAACATCAAAAAACGTTGGCATGTGCCATGAACAATGCACAAAAATATGTAACATGCAGAACTGTTTGTACATGGCTGATGGGTGTGTGATAATGTTATGATCCTGACAATAATTCACTGCTAGAATTTAATTATCAAACACTTATCATTAGCAGATTTTTCATGCAGAGTCTTAACTTTTCATTTTTTTTTTAAATCTACAAAAAATAAATTTAAATCCAAATTTTGGGGTCAAATCAGCCAGAAAATCGGACCTAGCATCTTTAAAAGAAATTGTCACCGTAGGAATACTTAAATTTGAATTAGTGAGGAAAATGTGTATAATTCTGTCAATTATTGAAATGAATACCGTCCTTTATATAACACCCAAGTAGATTCCTGCAGGTCACACGGCACTCATTAGTCAAACCTTTACGTGGCCTACGTCAAAAAACTGTGTTATTCACTGCAAATTTGCATCCCACCCTTTTTCTGCGATGGCACGCTAGACCACACCGAGAGTAATACACAGCGGTACAAAGCGCCCTCATAGTGGATGCCAGAAAACAATCTTGTACATTTTTTGTTATTCTTGTAGTTTTATCATCCAATCAGATGAGAGAAATGTACTCAATGAATGTTTTTGAGAGATTATTTTTCTTCTTCACATTTTTTTTTTTCTTCAATAACTTGTGACCTGGGCCCAATTCCTTGGTACTCCGCTGATTTCATAGACAGATTTGTACCACCATTAGTCGTAGTTATGATGTGTACTACTTGTGACTGGTTCCCCTTGCTAATGTATTCTAATAGCCAACCAGGTTGCTAACATTATTAGCTGGGAACCAGTTAAAAGTATTAGGGTCATGTCACACGATGCAATCTTTACTAGCAACTCTAAGGCCATATCCGAATTGGCGGCTACAGCTACGGCTACGACTGTTGCTAAGGATGTCCTACACTTCAACGCATGACGGCAAAAATGTACGCAGCCATATTGAAAGAGTGACATGATTGCGCTTGAGTATCTACGTAACAGATTCATCGTCGCTGATCGATGGTGGGTGACATGCGTATTGTTTTGTCAGATGATGCTTGGTCCATGTCATTCACACAATTTCTCAGTATAAGTGGCCTGAGCATCAATTTTCTGCTTGATGCCGTTGGTTCAGTTCCAGCGCAAGCAAAATCGCAGGTCAAATCTGACAGCAGCTTTAGCAACAAACACAGCTAACAGTTTGACACAGTTTGACTAACTCAAACAAACAAACAAACAAACAAACAAACAAAAAAACAAAACAAACAAAAAGTGAAAATTGAGAGTGAATGTTCTACTTTTTTCTTTGTTGATATTGCCTAGAACTAGTTGCCTGTTAATTGCCTCGTGTGACATGACCTTACACATATCACTGCGCTAGGAGTCAATGAAAAGCTGGTTTCTTACTGCACTTGGACATTCTACAATCTCTGTTTCAAAAACACTTACAGATTCGGTGAAATTTTCAAGACCCCCCCCCCAAAAAAAATCTCTTTGCTTCAAGTAGCTTGGAAACACTGGTCCCAAAACAAAAGAGAGACAAAACAAATTTGGCAATGTGTCGACTGATATGTGGCCATGTGGAGGTTCTACAGTCTTAACTGAAGTTCGAAAACTTCAAAGCTTTTAACCCTTGTTTGGAAGCCTGTTAATACACACAATTTGAAAACATAGCAAAATAAAATTGTAAATGGTTGACTTTAAAAATGTGAAGATTAGTTTTGGCAAAAGAATGTGGAAGAACGAATCTTTAAAATAAAACGGTGCGAGGAATATATACGAGTGAAGACAACGGATTTCAAAGTCCTTTTTTTCTCCAGCAATTTCATTGATGTCTGGTTTCATATTTTTCCATGTTGTTCTGAACATAATTTTTGTTTACGACATAAAAAAGATGTCAAGTATTTTGATTCCAATTTCAAAGGTAAAATTTTCTTAAAACTTTCTTACCCCTTGAAAATTCCTCAAATCAATATTGCTCAAAGCTAAAATGATTTTTATGGTGCTGTTTTAGATAAATACTTTTTTGTTGGATATTTTGGTTTCTTTAAACATTTCTAGAGTTAATTTCAAGTACTCTATCTATTCCTCTGACGACCACTAACCTTAGACTGATTAGGTTACCAGCCAAAGTTTCATGTAATGATTACCAATTGTGATCGGTTCCCTGATGATTTTTGTGCGCAATTTTACAGAGAGCTTTATACGCAGAAGATTATCCTAAAGAAATTTATCAGCTGAGCAATTACATGCTGTGAACCAGTCATACACAATGTACATGACACCGTATATTGGCTGGTAACCTGTTTTTGCTAAGCAAAAATCATTTGCGCTCAGTGAAATTTTGTGCTTAACAGCCCTATCAAATTGGCCCGCGATGAATTTGCTACAGTGTTTCCCCTGTCATGCCTCGGTATGAAATTGAATCATTTACAAGTTTACAAACTGTATTTGGCTCGTTGTCTCTTTGTCTTCTTCCGCTCTTCCCGGCTTGGTGTGGGAGCGGGTCGATTCACCTTTGGCAAACTGATGTCGAAATAATTTGAACAAAGCTGCGGTGTCAATCTACTTAGCAAAACAGAATTCAGAAAATAGTGTTTAATAAACATAATTCTACATTTTTTTACACTATAAAACTTTTTTTTCTCCTTTCCCTTTTCTCTTTTTTTTTTTTCTTTCTACAAAATGAGACGAGAGAAGGTGCTGAGGTTTGGAGAGAAGGAAAGCTGAAAAGTGGGGTTATTTCGCTGTTGAATTTGTGTACACAATTTACTGAAGATGAACCGTGCTACGATATCTTCAACTGATTTGAAAGATTGGCCAGAGTATTTCTCCTTTCAGAAATCTCCTAGCTCTGAATATCTTTTGAGAGTACCAAGTTGATATTGTTTTCGATAACAAATTTCAAAATGTCCAGTCCCAACATTCTTCTGGAAAACAAGATTGGTTCTTGGAATGGCCAAGCCAATTTCGAGTTTGGATGATGAGAAAATCTGAAGGAGAGATAAAATAGATCAGAAGCGGTTGACGCTCAACCTAGAAAACGCATCTGCAGCAGATTTCACAAAACTTTACGCAACTGCGTAAGTCCACTTGCGCATGATTTCTTGTGTTAGTGGTGCACAACCTATGCACTAAATGTTGCGCAAGTCAGTTGCGTAAAGTTTGGTGAAATCGGTGGCCGGAGTGAGAATAGTCACGTCCTAATTGTGCACCAATTAACAAATAACCCCTCTACAGTAGGTCACATCTTTTTCAAAGACTTCTACAAAAAAGTTCACAAAACATCTCTTTAAAAATTATTGTTTGGGGGCTATAAAGCTACTAGCTACAATTTGTTGAGTGCTATGCTTCAGAAACGGGACTAGGACCGTTTGGGCTGGCTGGATGCGTATTGCATTCTTCTATTAACAATGGAGTATCTCTCTTTCCCTTGCACAGATAGGTGACCATCTCCCCCTTGCCTCGAACTTTGACGGGTCCGCGATATTCAAACATATAGTGGGGCTCTAGCGCTTTCTTTGAGTGTTCTGCAACTTGGACACTGCCAGCTAGGCCCGTCGAGTCCATACGGCTGGCGACGTTGACAGTGTCGCCCCAAATGTCATATAAGAGTTTGGTGGTGCCTATGACGCCCGAGGTCAACCGACCGTGGTTGTAACCGATGCGGGGGATGAACTCAAAGGCCCCGCTCGTGATGTTTAAGATCTCGCTATTGAAAACCTGAACCTGCGATATCATCTCCATGGCAAAGTCCATCATGATGACGAGGCTCCGGTTGGGGTAATCGTCCGGCTTCGGAGGGTGCAGGCCACACGCTGCCATGTACGTCGAACCGATGGTCTTGATCTTCTCGACCGATTCAAACTGCTCCAAGCTCAGTAAATTGTCAAAGTCACTGATGAGTTCGTGCAGAACCCGGATGCACTCTTTGCCACCTTGGTAGGCCTCCTCGTAAAAATCAATGAAATTGACAACGCTACAGAAGATGACAGCCACATTTTCATGGTTTTGGGAGAACTTGGAGGTGCTGCGCATCTGCTCGGTGACGAAAACCGGGATGATTTGGTGAAGCAGGTCCTCTGCCTCTTCCTTTTCGATTTGCATCTGCTCCTTGTCCTGCCCTGCCTCAACTCCACCGTAGAAGTTGAGTCGGTAACTGATCTCAAATTCTCGGTTGAGAAACAGAACCAGGACAAGAAGCAAAAATATATCGATAATTGCCTCCATGGCAAATTCATAATTCTGGTTAAGGGAGGGACAATCTGGGGCATAAGTCGGGAACTCATCTGAAACATTTGCAGCCACTTGTGCCTCCATCTTAGATTTAGAACAGGGGTTGTAGATGAACAACACCAGCATGATGATGGCGCACAGGCAGGCCAAGATGGTCTTCATCCACGAGCTCAGCTGGACAAAATTACAGAAGTGGAGAATGGCCACGACGATCAGGAAACAGAAGAAGGAACTCGTCAGCTGGTAGCTGTCGCCTTTCGTTTGGCAGAGGAAGTTTGCGAACACGGCGAGGACAGGTAGGCTGATCAGAATGGCTCCCAGACTGTGTCTCGGCCCCCAATGATGGAAGAAACTCGACAAGACCATCATGAACCCGGACCGCTGTTTGCTAAACGCCTGCAATAGAACGGCTAGAAGTATACCCAACTGTAGAAGAGCTGCTATTGGAAATATCACCGCCCAGTGAACCTGGACTTCGAAGACTAAGAAACACCCTATTGAGATCAACAGGTAGACCACGAAAGATACCGCTACATCGAAGACAGTGTTGTACTTGGCCGTGGAGATTGTCTCCGAGGAGTGCCGGCGATTCTTGCGTCCCGCCTCGAGATTCCTCGGCTCCTTGGACGTGTCTTGCCTGAACTGCGACCGGTACAGTTTCTCGATGTCCCTGTTGTGGAAGGTGAGGGTGAGGTTGTTGATGGGCGGCTGGTGGAAGTAGTCCGTCGTGCCTTCCTGCTTGATGCAGTCCACAAAGTCCTGGTCGCTGTTTTGCTGCGGGTTGTTGTGGAGGGAGATGTTGAGCGGTAAGGGGCTTCCGTCGGCCGAGTGTTCAGCGATGAGATCTCGGACAGAGGGCGTACGGCTTGGACCCAGACCGCCATTCTCTCCTTTGATGCCCGGTACCTAAACCAAAAGAACAAGGATTCAAATCAGTAAAAAAGTATAAACGAGAACAACCTTAACACTGAGCTGCATTCACTATCGGTATTAAAAGAAAAAAAAAGAAGAAAAAAAAATCTTTGTAAGAAATGGATAGACTCCGTGCATATGACTTCACAAGCTCAAACAGCGCCCTCACGGAGGTCAAAGGAAGACCTGTCATTGGCTGAGAGTTGAGCATGGCGCTTGGGTCTATCGTCAGTGTATCGGTCTAATGCTTGCGCTTGTAACTGTGGGCATTTTTAAAAGGGAATACAAAAAATGACAATTGTGGACCCTTGATAGTGCACGTCATTCCTTTTCATTGTCAAATGTTTTTTTTTTTTAAATGTAACCAGAAAATAATTTGATTGCTTGTTGTTTTCCTCATGGGTTTACAATATGGTGAAAAGTTCATCCTTGTACAGATGCTGAAAAACATATTATTCTTTAAGAATACTATAAAAACGAGAATGTTTGAAAATCTAACCTCTCCCTAACTACACCCATACAAATCTCAAAAATAGGGTTTTTTTTCAGACAGGAACCTCTTAGAGTGGAGTGTGGAGCGAATTTAATAGGCAGACAGGATTTTAATTATTGCAAATATTGCCTCCATGTGGTGCCCCTTGAAATGTTCCAGTAGATATTTACATTTTCCTCATAGAGGTACCCTTTCGCAATGACAAACTGCCCTCGCCTTACAAGAACGGATACCAAGCAAGGGAGACTACCCTGCTGCAGGGGGTATTCTCTCAGTAGAATAGACCTTTCCCGTGGAATATGTCAATTGCACATCAAAAGTGTGCACTAACACTGTGATTTTGAAACCCATCCGAGTAATATGCGTGTGGATTTTGTACACAGGACTCGGGAAAGTGTTGAGTATACATTACTTTACACACATTGGTGTATGGGTAAAACCAAATGATATACTACTGGAGGGCAAAATGAGGGAACATTCGCCCTTTGAACGGTCAGCCATTTTGCGTGTAGAGCCTCGAATTGGGGACAGCAGTGAATAGAAGCATTATGAAACTCTGCATTGAAGATATAATGGAGTTTGGCACTTAGTCAAAGTATGTCATGAGAACTATATTTGGCTTTTCGCCCTTTACATGGTCAGCCATTTGCTTGTAGAGCCTTGAATAGATGGATTGCAATAGAAGTCATCGGCCTCCATCTTTGATGAATTGTGCAAGCGTGAAGAGCTATCTTTGGCTGAGAGTTGTGCGTAGCACGTACACGCGTGAACTTTTCCATTGTTTTACATCAAAGACAGCGGTCAATGACGCGTATTGCAATCCATCTATTGGGGACAGTAGTGAATAGAAGCATCATATAGCTCTGTATTGTCACGGTAATGTAATGATTCTCTTATCCAATCAGATACATAAATATAATACAAATGAAGCATGAAGTCGAGGCTCTACACGCACATGGTGGATCCGTGCAAGTAGCGAATTGCGCCTTTTTTTTATGGGGCTGATGGTAGCCTGACCCATACACATCTGTGCGTCTGCCTATTGCACAACGCCATGGCGTGTGCCAACCAATAGTGTCTGTACACATGCGATGATGTATAATTAGCATATTTCATGGGAAGGGCTAATTGTGTACATGTGCATATAAGCATTGGTTATGTGCCTAAGAAAACAAAAGCAATTTTTCAAAACAAGAATCTGTGACAAACAACAGTCAACAGGGTTTGCCATGAATTGTTTCATATAAAACACATGAGGGCGCTACACCAGTGACGTTTAACCGGATGTGACAAAATACATGACCTAGCTTTAAACAATGGTTGAAGAGAATCACAGCAAGTAAAAGTAAAAAAAAAACAATGCAAGCAAAGGGATGCAATTTCTGAGTTCTGCATACCCCCGCGACAACAACATGCGTGTGAACATCACCAGTACGTGCATGTCCGAGCTCACTTCCGTGGCTGTGCAGCGAAACTGGATGTGGTATTTCACCAGTCGGTTATACCGGGATGATGCGTCAGCACTGGACTTTTTGGCTTGGTTAGTTTGACCAGGTTAGTTTACCTGGGCAGAAGGTGGCCGGATAAACTACCCATCAGACTCGGTTTTAAGTTACCTGGGTGAAATTTCTCCTGGGCCATTCATAATGGCCTTTTTAAAAAAATGGTCAAATTACCCATTTGCTCAGTTAGTTTACCCCCCCCCCAAAAAAAGTCCAATGCGAACACGGCTGTAGGGAGAACACTGCTCAACTTACATGCAACAAGGCTTCAGGTGTGGTGGCACCAGGGGAGTTCTTCCTCCATACCGGACTGTTTTGCTTGGAGTCTGACCCCGTCTCTCCGAGCAGGGGTTTACTGCTCTGGTTGCCATTTTGCGGAGAGCTGCGAGACCCTTCGGCGTCCCCCTTGTCACTCTGCACGGAATCCTCCTCGCGGCTCTCTTCTTGGTTGTCCGCTGAGTTCTCGGTATCGGACTGTTGTGATTTGGACGAAAGATCTTCTTTTCGCCCCACAATGAAAAACGTCTTGCCCCCTGTAGTTAAAAGAACCAATTAAGAATGAAATATATTTAATTTGAATTGAGTTTCTAGACGCGTTGATTAACTTCATAGAGTGGAGCACCTGTAAGCAGATACACATTTAACAATCGAATGCTGTAACTAAAACAATGATTTCGATCACAAGTTGTACAAATCATTCGGCCATGGACAAAAAAAGTGCAAAACAATATTCGAACTGACTTCAGACAAGTTGATCGTACAGTTTCTTCATAGAGTGATTTGCCTGATGTAGTCGACCTTCATCATGTAGGCAGATATACATTTGAAAAAATCAATGCTTTTAATAATTTAGATCATAAATTGTACATGTACAAATCATTAGGCTATGGGGGAAAAAGCGTATGTTGGAAATCCATAAATCGTTGTGTCGATGCAACAAGGTCACAACTTGATTCTGCACCAACGCCATATCTCAGCGTTCATTGACTTTGTGTGTGTATCAAGGTTATTTGAAGCGAGATACAATATTTGACATTCTAAAAATTGCGTTTCTAAGTAAACACTAATCAGAGATCTGACCTTGTTGCACCGCTATGACGATATGATGAGGGAATTTTTTTGTAGGTGACCTGCACCACTGGTTTCCAACCACAAGCATGCTAACACACTGGGTTTAGAATTTAGCACCAGTTATTTAATATCTTGCACATTCCCCCAATGGGAGGAAAAATGAATAACACTAACATGATTTCAAGATCAATAATTTGGAATTACGACCATTAGTCAACAGCCAACAGACAATAGAAAACTGACTTGTATAAGCCAAAAGCCAACTCAAGCCATAAGCCAACAGCCAACGCTCAACAGAAAAACAGAAAACAAAATAAGCCAATAGCCAACAGCTTGACACAACGTCATATCTCTGGCGTGTCATAGCCAAGCGGTCTAGTTCACTAGACCCAAGCTCAGCAGCAAAGTGTGGGTTCCAATCCCGGTCAAGACACTTGTGCCCTTGAGCAAGGCACTTAACCATAATTGCTTCGTAAAAAATGGGAAGGTAGTGCATTCTGCTCTACCAGGCCAGGCTCCTTGTGTTGTGGATGATACCCATGCCTACATCCTAATGGACTGTGAAGGAGGTAACCCTGTTTCAGCAACAGGAGTAAGTGGCAACGTACCCCTGGTGACAGGTGATTTTGGTGGACAGCCCAAATCAGTAAGTGTAGCCCTCACCTTGAAGCTTATGGCCGTCCGAGTTAGGCAATATCTCATAAAATAAAATAAAAAACAGCCAGCAGCCAACAGCCATCATGACTTAGGACGTGTCTTAATTAGTGGCTACGGATATGGCTACTGCTGGATTGCCACAAATCATGCACTGAAGTATAGGACGTCATTAACAATACCCTCAGCAACAGTTGTAGCCATAGCCGTAGCCGGCATATAGGTAAGGCCTTAATTGCCACTACAGCTAAACAATGGCCACCAGTAAAATCTATTGTCATTTTTATAATAATGCTTATCCACAAGGTGTTATTTGCAATTTTTTTTTTAAATCTCTGGAAAACTTTGTTTATCACATTTTACTATTTTATTGTCTGTTATTTCCTTTATTGTCAGCTTTGAAAAAGTCTTGTACATTTATCAGTTGCTCTAAAACTTTGTTTAAACTTTTTCCCCCATGTTGTAAATGTTGCTACATGTTGCACTGTTGCCCTTTTGCAGTACAACATTGTGGGTATAGAAGGCCCTGTGCATGTTCCAGGCAAAGAGGAGTATGCTGCCCTCGCGTGTTCATTCACTGCCAGTCATCAGGATATTGGGACAACCACCCTAATGCAATGCAAGCGCCGGTGCTTGCTTCGCCATTTATTTGATGGTGCCATACATTATCAAATTACTGATGTATTTACATTAAGCAACAGAGTTGAGATACATATTCCGAATCTTTTATATACAGGCAGCCTGTGTCCAGATTATTCAACGAAAGGGATTTTGCAATGACAGTAATAGCGAATGATATCAGTTTAAAATGATTTGTGTACCAAGAGTGTACATAATAATTAGTCAGACAAAAACATACTTTACAGTGATTTACATTTTTGACGGACTTTTAGTTAATGTCACGTTTTCACACGACTGGGCACGCCTTCTTTTATCATTTTATTGTACGCGTAGTTCATGTAAAATCCTTAAGAGCAGAATAATTTCAAACTGTGAACAAACTGCCTTATTGATACCTTGTATTATATCAATAACTACAATATGCTTCTGAAATCTATTCATTTTGCTCAATCCCAAATTATTAGAAATTCACTCTGTCAGTTTTCCTTGTGGTCTATTACATGATTAACAAAAACAGAGATAAATTTGTAAAGTCACTTAAAGAGACAAATTCTTAAAGTGTTCAAAGCGTGATGGCAGGAAATCAAAGTGATAGAGAAAATGCCATGGTACATGAACAGAGTAATGCACTGAGTAATGTACTGTACATTTACATCACAATGTCCTTTTTAAATAGAAATTACAAATTTTTGTTTTATATCCAAAGTCTCTAGAGATTTTCTTTCCCCTAAAATCATAATTGACTAACGCTCTCTCTCTCCTTTTTGGATTCTTCAGCAACTTAGCTCAATACAAATCCTAGAAACCTAGGATTCAAACTGCCTCTAGCTACCGGGCAATCTCGGTTGTGGGTTCGAATCCCACCTGAATAGTATACCTGGGTTTTTTCCCACAGGACTCAGGGAAAGTACTGAGTTTACAGTGCGTAACACACATCGGTGTACGGGTAAAACCAAATAATATTCTTTATCCCCGATGCAAATTTAACATCTAATTTAAATCCTGCTATTATTATTGCTATTGTTATTATTATTGTTAATATTATTACTATTAATTTGTTTAATTAATATTATTACAACAGGTTTCACACCTGCATTTTAATCACTACTATGAGTTTCATAACCTACTATTATGTACTCTATGACAGTGGTTTAAGTACAACTGTGTTTGAATTTCAACGATGGGTACACAGGCTGTTCAGATGAGACGATAAAGACTTGATAAGGGTACAGAACGGGAGAAAAGGTCACGGGGAAGACGGTCGAGTGGGAGGAGGATTAAGGGTTAGGGGTTGTGATGACATCATCAGCATCTTTGCGTGCTGGAGATGAGAGGCGTTTGAACATATGGTTTTGGTTATAAGCGCATTGTTGAGACTTGAAAGGCCTAGCTCAGTTTCATTGTACAATTCTTTTGGTGTAAAAACCATGATTTAATTTCTTCTGGAGCGAAGTGTTGGCTCTGAAAAGATTGATTTGTTCCCATTGTTTTGGCCAATGTGTTCATGTCATCATCGGAAGATTTGATTTGATTTCACAAAGCACTAAGATTCACTCTTAGGATAAGCTGTGACTGTCTCCATAGCGATTTGTAATTTTTTTATTTTTTTTTCAAAGTGTTAATTTAACGCTCAAACCAAGAGACCAAAATCGGATTTTACCAAACGAATTTGCTCTGAATGTCTTGAGATTTTGACCAGTGCTGGAGGACTGGAGGCAGGTCTCAGACTCAGGACCGGTCCAGAGTCCATTGTTTTGTGGACTCGGACTCAGTCTTGGATTTATGTTAAAGGTGCATTGGTATCGTTTCGCTCAGGAGAAAAAAAGAAAAAAGAGGGAAAAAATCTAGCAAAGCATTCATTTTTCCCAGTTTCCCCGATTTATAAAATCAGGCCCTGATCGGGAAAACCACCCCAGCAGTTCCAAATCTAAAAGCTTCTATTTAGTAGATTTGATACCATGCCAACAATTGGTCTAAAATATTTTTGTTATAATTCCAGCTGAATATTGATGCGCTTTACAGTACGCCTCAAAGACAAAAACCCAGATGGTTTGACTAAAATGTGCTTTTCCCAAAACCAAACATCATACCATTCCTTTAACTGATACTCAATTGACCGGAATGGCAGTCATCTCTAACGATGATGGCGACATAGGGTTATCTGGGACCATAAACGCATCATATTCCCTCCAGATGCCTCGCCTTCTTTCCGTCCTGTCGAATCACGATTATAGACCTGAACTGACCTTCCTACAATATATTTCTCCACAAAAGAGATTTTTACATCGGACATAAAAAGTTCCTGAACTGTGTAGGACTGAGGAGGAGATTAAATTAAAACAGAATGGGTTCGTAATGTGAAATGAAATTTTCTGCATGTTGTACGGCCAATTGAAGACCCCTGGGGCCAACGCCAATAAGGGGGGGGGGGAGGGGAGGGGAGGTGGACGCAGCCGAGAAAGTCAATTCAATTTGAGGGACAGCTCTGTGAAAAAGAGAAAATAGTATGCTGAGTTTTCTGTAAAAATGGCAGGAAAAAATTATCTTGCAAGTCTCAAAGCAGAGTGATTGAGACTTGGGTTAGCTGTACAGTTCATCGATGTCAAACGCACGGTCTTCCCTGTTCAATTTGAAAAAGCAGTTTGTCGACCGTGAGTGCAATTCGTCCTGCACTGTTTTCGCTTCAAGCCACTTCGGCTTCGGCTACGGCCGTTGTCAGCAGCGACGACGTTCAAGAATAGGCCTTTTGAGCAATCCAGCCATAGCCACTACCGAAGCCATCCATTCGGACACAGCCATATTTAGGAGCATGTTCCCTGACTACACGCGGTTGTGCACACCTACATACTCATCACAGTAACCCGCCTATTTTTGTCTGTTTCCAGGGGCAACAATCACCATTTTGAAATGACATTGAACTTTAGGAATGTATGCCAGGAATAACCCCACTTAATTGAGCTGCAACACAAGACTATTGGTTCCACTTTGTTGCTGGTACATGTACTTTTAAGTCTTTCTATAAAAATTAATTCCAGCCTAAATCAAATAAAAAAAAATAGAGGCTGGTATCTTCTGATACCGCAATTTTTTTAACAAGGCCCATCAAAGTCTGCCATAACCCTCTGTAATCCAGATAGTTAAAGAGGCTTATGTGTATAAAGCATGATTTTCACTCTGTTTTATGGGCTGGAAAGGCCTGGAATCAGACATTTTCTGCCTACTTGCCAGCAGTTCAAGTGAGCAGATCAGTGACACATCAATACAATCCACTGTGAATGCGCACACAGGATATCAATTCTTCATCATTTATGAAATACTTTTTTGCTTATTTTTACATGTTTTTCTGCAATAGTTAGCAATAAAATGTGCTAACAGGTAAGCAGCGTCCATGAAATAAAGACAAGATGTACTTTCCCTACTTTTATGCTTGCTTTTGGTTTGTTTGTTTGCTTGTTTGTTGGGGTAATTGTTTGTTTGTTTGTTTGTTTGTTTGTTTGCTTGTTTGTTGGGGTAACTGTTTGTTTGTTTTTTTTGTTTGTTTGTATATTGGGGTGTTTGCTCAAAGTAACTGAAATTGTCTTGTGTTTATTTCTAGGTGTCGTTTTAACAAATATTGATAAAGTATAAAAGAGAGATTTTTGTTATTGAAAATGTAGAAGGCCATTGGAGATTGAAGTGCTTTGTATCCCGTAACGTATTGTTTCTTGTGTACAAGTATGTAACATTGTTGTGTGTGTATTGGGGTATTGGGGTGTTTGTTTGTTTGTTCTTTCACTTGTCCCAAATAATTTAGAATAAGGTCAGCATTCAAACACAATTCTTTCAAAGATAACAATATTTGAGATAACCATATTTCAAAGATTACCGAAACCAAACATTAAATACACGATAAGCTGTGAGAAAGTCTTCCTCGCGTCTTTAAAGCTTCATCCACGTCTTCTTTCTTCCATTCATCTCCAGATAAACCATCCCACTCATCTTCCACAAGTCAGCGAGTCTCAGATGGGCAAAGAATTACTGGCTGGCCGAGGAACCCAGGTGCCTGGCTAATCCAATCAAGACTAACCGGTTTATAATAGGCAGATGGCCTACCCCCGACGACAAATCACTAGCACCACCTCGGAGGCAACGAGGATTTCATCTTCGGCCGGTGAAGAGAAATCGTGAATCAACAACCTCTGATAGTTTGGTTATTTTTTTGTTTTCTTTTTTGATGCCCGTAGAATCTTCCCGGAAAGGGAGATCATAGATTTTACTGTCGTTCATTTTCATTGACTTAATTCATTGTAGGTTACTCTTGTATGCACATTTCTCTAATCTCCAATAGAGATAAAGATAAATTAATATTTTCAATGTACTTTGAGAGTACTTATAAAATTAGTCTGCTGACAGAAAAGTGACTGGTCAGATTAGAGCCCACTCTCATGGCTGTGCTTTGTCGGTTAATTTGTAACCCGCGACCGTCCCGACGGGTCGTAGACTGGAGGTTAAAACAAACCATAGACTACACTTTTTTCGAAATTTTTGTGACCTTACCCAATTGGTACAAATGCTGGGGGGGAACATCAACAAGATGTTAACGCATAGTCCGTTGCGCATGTTGCTCTAATGTGACCCAGAGCTACGATTACAACAGCTAGACTCTGCTTACCGCATAAATTCTGCATTTTACAGTCACCGTTTTCCGCTCACAGGGTTTGCGCAAATTTTTTCCACTAGCCGTGAAAGGAAAGAATGCTTTTATTAACAAGAAGTACTTCTGCACACAAGCAAACAAAAGCCCTTGCTAACCTGTGAAATACGCTTACCTCAAGCACAGAATCCTCTGATCATGGCCCAATTTTATAAGGCTGTTAAGCAGAAGGTACTGCTTAGAAAATTTCTTTGCTACATGTAAGCGAAAAATCTGTGGGATATCAGTGGTAACAATGTAAACTTCATGGATTTTGGCTGGTTACTTGCTTCTTCCAAGCAAGATTTTTCTGTGCTTAGCATGTTTTTTCTGTGCTTAGCAAGTTTTTGTGCTTACAGGCTTTAAAATTGGGCCCTGGGCCCAATTTCATAGAGCTGCTTAGCACAAAAATTTTGCTTAGCATGAAATTTTTGCCTTGATAAAGACAGGGTTACCAGCCAAATTTCCACGTGATTTTCAGGATAAGCAAACAACAGCTGAATACCATTAACAAGCAATATGCAACAAATGGAAATTTGGTTGGTAATCCTGTTTTTATCAAGGTAGAAATTTCATGCTTAGCACATTTTCGTGCTTAGCAGCTCTATGAAATTGGGCCCAGGTAAGAGACAATTTTTCGCTTATGATAAGCAGAGACATGAAAATGGGATCAAGATGTTTGGTCAATATTGTTGTGCACATCCAAAGGTTACTCTCATAATTTCTCAGTAATCTAGCCCCAACAATAATCCAAACTACAACAACAACAATGGCGAAAACAACAAGTGACATCATAAGACTCCTATCTGATCGAATTCTGTAACAATACTAGGGAACAACAAGTGAACTGTCGATGTGACGATCGAGGGGCGAACAGAGTACAGGCTGGTTGTTTCTCCGATAACATCATTTTACTTGGTCAATAGACTGACTGACAACAACACGATGGCACTCAGATTTGGACTGACCACTGGAGATAAGCTCATTGACGTCAACCGAACGGCATACCTGGATTCCAAATTACAGAGGATGGGTTGATAGAATGTAAAAAACCATGGGCCGCAAAGAGGAGAGGAGAAACTGTGATTTCATGTCATTTGGAAATTTCTTTTAAATACATGGACTACATTGTACAATGAGAAGGAACGAATATGTTATTTGATGTAATTGGTTTGTAAAATCCATGGGCTGCGAGGAGGAGAGGAAAAAAAATGTAATTTCATGTCATTTGGATAATTTTTTTAAATACATGGACTACATCGTACAATGAGAAGGAAAAACTATGTTATTTGATGTCATTGGTTTGTAAAATCCATGGGCTGCGAGGAGAGGAACAAATTGTTCATCGTGGGCCAATTTCATAGACCTGCCCAAATGTCTGGTGAGCAAAAATAAACAGGGAACCAGTCACTTATTATGTATTATAATATGGTATTTTGGCTGATAACCTCTTTCAGCTAAGTAAAATTGTTTTGTGCTTAGCTGAGTTTTGTGCTTAGCTGAGTTTTGTGCTTAAGCAGCTCAATGAAAATGGGCCCACGTCACTGGTTTGTAAAATCCATGAGCTAAAACAGGAGAGGACAAACTACGTCCTTAAATGTCATTGGTTTTAAAAATTCATGGACTAACAGCAGTCTGCATTAAGTCTTTAATTCATGGGAGCCATTACAAGTATTTGTTTCTTGGAACAATTCAAACCACAAACCTAGTCTGGTGCCATGACACCATTAAAATAAAACTCCTTCTTTACACAGAACCAGACCGAAATTCCCACTTCGTGATAAATGTCTATTACAGACCTTTTCTACAGTGACAGTAGAATATTTTTGAATCAGCTGAATTTTTAAATTTCAACGTGCTATATTTTCTGCATTAATGAAGGACACAGGAACCATAACCACAGGCTGAATAATTTCCCGATAAATAACCTGGTAGTGATGCATGCATATTGTCTTTCAAACCAGTAGTAGTAATTACTATTCTACGTAAAAACCATCAACATAAATTCGGATGATTACATGTACAACGTTCCCATCCTTTATGTCAATGTCGATATCTCATTAGATATTTACACTGCAAGTTTAATTGAATACCAAATCTCACAGATTAGTATAATCAATGAATGGGTTCTCACTTGGGGTCAAAGGTTGCCAAACAGCTGTCAATTACTTTGATCTCACCGGGACTCCGTAAAGCAAAAACAACATCTCGCGGAGCAGTTTTTATAAAGCTGTTTAGCCGGAAATCTGCTTATCAAATTAAACAGTTAACACAAAACCTGAGAAATAATTAGTTCATGTGCACGGCACTTTAGAGGGAAACCTGTTTCCTGCTAAGCAAAATTTATCCTGCTTAGCAATTTGTGTGTTTAGTAGCTTGTAAACCATGTAAGACCAGTGATCAACATCTGAGTCAAATTTCACAGAGCTGCTTTAAGCTTAAAACAATTTCTGCTAAGAAAAATAAGCAGGAAACCAGTCACAAAACAGTGCATGTGATATAGTATTTTGGCTAGTAACCTTATTCTGGTAAGAAAGCATAGTTGTTTTGTGCTAAAGCAAACCTTTTTTTGTGCGCCTGCAGATATGAAATTGGGCCCTGGTTTGAAATAATGTTCAGCAACACAGAGGTGTTTATGCTTAACAAAATCCTGACAATTTCCAATGCTTACTAAAAATATTGATTTGATTCTATCAGTTTTTAAAGATATGTCAAATATATAGCTCAAAGGGAGGGTATACCTTTGGTAGTTACTCCAAAAATTACAGACCGAAAAACCTACTTGGTAAGAAGCACTGTAGCTGTTCATAATGTATAACATTTTGAGAAACAATTCCCTTCTAAGGAATGTGATATTAGAGGAAGGGATTCAAAAAAATGTCATGCATGAAACGTTTCATGCATGAAAAGTTTCTCCGATTGTGTATTCCAACTACGGATTATTCTTCCTGCGTGGACAAAACCACCGCAGATTTTTGGCAATATTTCAAAACCGCTACCACTTTAGAAATACAATTTTCAATGGTTAGTTTTTTTGTATATATCTACATTTATAAAGGACTATTAAAAAAAAATTACAGTTCCAAAACCAAAACCTCATTCTCAACATATTACACCTATCTTTATACAAGAACTCCACTGGCTCCCGATCAAATTGCGTATTGCGTATAAATTAAATCTCATCACTTTCAAAGTTCTTCATGGCCTATCTCCTGTCTTTATATCTGATCTTCTGCATAAATATATTCCTGTTCGTTCTCTTCGTTCTGCTGGCCAATCCCTACTGACTCCAACTACTTTTTCCACTCAATTCTATGGTCAAAGAGCCTTCCACTTCATTGCACCTTCGTTATGGAATGACTTACCTCTTCATACTCGCCAAACTGACTCTCTTCAGATTTTCAAGGGACTTTGAAAGACTCATTTGTATGAATCTTTATTTTTTTAAACAATTGCTTTATATATTTTATTTTACTGTTTTAAATTTGTGTTAAGCATAGAGGCTCCTGCATTATGCGCTATATAAATGTCTCGTATTATTATTATTATTATTATTATTATTATTAGTAAATAATAATCATAATTTCTCCAGCCTCCTGTGTAAGCGACAACAGGAAAGTCCAACCTCAGCAGAAAAAAAAATCCATCCCAACGGCAAACCTTTTAAGCATATATTAAGCATTAAGCGACAGTCCCCCTCAGCTGTTGCATTCTGAAGACAGCATGTCTAATAGAAAGTCTCCCCTACTACACACTTTCCCTTTTTATGCAATTTGATG
The DNA here is from genome assembly GCA_032158295.1 of Pycnopodia helianthoides. NCBI lineage: Eukaryota > Metazoa > Echinodermata > Asteroidea > Forcipulatida > Asteriidae > Pycnopodia > Pycnopodia helianthoides. The sequence continues at coordinate 2,933,331 of CM063248.1, read as the reverse complement.
GATTTAGAGAGTGGGGGGGGGGTACCCAGAATAGATGTAAAGCCACCAAGTGTCAAATTACAATTGGGAATCTGTCTGCTTGAGTATGAATAAAACTGGGCCGCTGAATAATGGGGTTAAAGTAAAGACTGGGGTGTAAAGGCTTCAAGATGAAAAAAATGCAGGATTGATAATGCCATCTTTGTCGGCTTCCCTGTGTACACAATGACACGGACAGTTATAATTCTCTATTTATAAAAAAGGGGATCAGACTATTTTTCCCTTTCAGCCTCAGTTTGGTTACAGTGGTTTGAATGGAAGAAAAACAAGACAGAAGACTATCGCAGCGGAGAAAAATAAATAAAAAAGGTTTCTATTTATTGAGTTGCTTCCTTTCGAAATAATCTTGATATGAACAAGATGCAACAATTCCTGAGTGAATTCAAAAGTGTGTTTTTATTGGTTTCACTAAATCGTAATCATCAAATTTCATGAAATCTCCACAGGTTGATTTTGCGGTATGTGCATCCAAGCTAGATGATGTGACTGAAATTTACTCCTAAAAAAACCAGTGCAAAAGTTTAAATACTATGAGAAATCATGGGACAAAAAGAGAATGCAATTTTGTTTTTTATCTGGGTTCCCCCCCCCCGCCCCAAGAAGTCTCTCCTTTGTTTCCCATTGTACATGGCTATCATTAAAAGGCCGTATCCGAATTGGCGGCTACAGCTACGGCTACGACTGTTGCTAAGGGTGTTGCTAAGGACGTATTATACTTCAACACATGATGACGCGGAAATCTAGATGGACATTCGGACACGGCCTAAGATGGGTATTAATTATGATGATGAACACCCCCCAAGAAAACAAACAAACAAACAAACAAACATTCCAACAAACAAAACACATGTACATATTTTACTTTATCAATATTGTCCTTTTGATAAAAATGTGGCTGGCTATTATATTTAGCTTGACGCAACACTTTGTTATAAACATTGGACAAATTGATCCTTTAGTTTCTCAAAGACATCAATAACCGTAATTTCCCCCCCCAAAATGTCTGAAAGAAATGGCGTGCCGTCTTCAAAAGCAGAGAATATCCGCGCAAAAAAACCCACTCCACGACCCTACCAAAAACATGCTTAGCAAAAAACAGATTCTTACTGGTCGCAATTTCAAAGCACTGCTTGCCTCGGTATCCTGTGCTTATACACCCATAGATTCAGTGCTTTAAAGTGTTTGCAACGTTCATAAAAGTGGGCACTGGACCAAATTTTGCTAAGCATAGAAAAATAATGCTTAGCAAAAATGGGTTACTAGGCAAAACCACTGTGTTGACTGGTTTCCTTGCACAAGATTTTGCTTAAAAGTTAATAGCAAATAAACAGGTTAAGCTTGTTTTTTTCATTATCAATCTGAAAACCATGGCCCAATTTCATGGCTCTGCTTACTGCACTACAGGCACCAATTCTCCGCTTTCAAGCTTTTTGAAAAAATGCTGTGATAGTTGTTTTAACCAAGAACGCTTAGTAATGTGCATTTATACATACACGTGAACAAGTAAAAAATATGCTTACATTAGGTGTGAATTTTATTTTAAAAATCGGTAAACAGAGCCAAAGTTTGACTGGTAACCATTGAAATCTGCACAGTTATAATGTAGCACGGTTTTACTGGTAACCAATGAAATCTGCAAAGCTACAAAAAAGCACTTTCTTTTTCGCTGATAATAAAAATGAAATAACATCCAGGGGCCCATTTTTCAATAAAGCTGTCAGGCAAGAAAACGCTAATCAACAAATCTATCCGCTAACTAAAAATGACCAGGGAAACCAGCCACAAACAATGCAAATTAAATTACGCTTTGGCTGGTAACCCGATTCAGGTGAGCACAATTTACATATTATGCTAAGCAGCTCCGTGGAATTGGGTCAAGCAAGAACGCCAATAGACAGTAGACAAATCTGGCGATAACATTCATGGGGGAGATCTAATCAAACAGGTGAGATTTTTTATTAAAGAGGGATGTTTTTGACGATATATCAAGTTAAAAGGAGTTCCTTTGCGAAGAGTGGCTGACTCAGTAGCCCGGAAAAATACACAAAATACAAGAAAACAAGCGTGTGCGTTAGAAACACCGTGGCCCAATTTCATGGCTCTGCTTACCGCGGACTTCTACGCTTCTGGCGCCATGTAAAGCATGTGATTCTATATGGTCAGTAAGCGCAGAACTCCGCGGTAAGCAGAGCCATGGAATTTGACCCTGATCAAGCCAGTTTTTTTTTTTTGTGCTGGGCGCGTACATAGGTCCTCTCCGTGAAATCGGACCATGTTTGTACTGCCAGACTACAGTCTAACAATCGAGTGATTGGAAAAGGTTGGATGACGTCAACGGTGAAGTGAGTGATACTGATGAACAGCAACTGTTTATTATCGTTCGTTTTTTCCGCAACGCGCCTTTCGTGATTCGCTCGGGCAATTTCCACTCAGGCAGTTTTTTTACGAGCGTAGCCCCGGCTAGATGTAGCCGAATGCCATTTGCATTCGGCAGTTTACCAACAGAACAAATTTGGGAACAAATACATAGGGGGGCGATTTATGAATTAGTTTCCAAATGGAATGCTACTCCCAGAGTACATCTTCAATATAATGGACAATTTGTACACAAACTGATTTAAACAACATGGCGAATGTTTTGTTACTAAATCAAAGACTGGGATTCTTCAAAACTTGTAATTTCATTAAGATCCTGAGCTGGCACATTTACCGAGATGATCCTAGGCTCAGGCCTATCTGTCAATAACTCGACTGTTTTCACAATGAGGAATAACGGGACATCCAAAAAGACAAACCGCGTCCACATGCGTCAACTGGAGTTAAATGAACACATTAGCAACACACACTGTGCGCTTTCTTTCGTCGAACGAGCAGCACATGTTAGCAATTCTCTCTCACAGTGTACAGTTGTCCGGATAATTTTGTTTTGACCTGTCAGGCATTTCAACTCTATACTTCTGTTGGTGACTTCTGTTATGAACTGATCACACCCGGCTTAAAGGAGCTGCACGTACAAGTGAACTTTAGCTGTTGGATGAATTCATTTTTTAAAACCCCAAATTAGGGGGTTGTCGTAGAGTGTCATGGCCAAGAAGTCGAGTGCATCGGACTTGAGCTCAGGGCCCAATTTCATGGCTCTGCTTACCGTAAGCAAAGAATCGGCGCTTACAGAAGCAGGGAATTCTCACGCTTATGTCGAGCGTTGATTTCAAGGGCTTGCAGGGAATTTTTGCTTGTGCACGTGCATAAACCATGTTACTAGGCATTCTTTGCTTACACAGCTAGCGCAGAAATTCAGCGCTTTCAGCGCTTGCACAGTAAGCGGAGAATAGCGATCGTAAGCACAGAATTCGGCGGTAAGCAGAGCCATAAAATTGGGCCCTGGTGATGTCCGAGTGTGGGTTCAGGTCCCGGTCATGGCATCCAAGTCATTACGCAAGACACATAACCGTAATTGCTTAGCCCATCATACTGTACATTGTTTGCTGTGTAAAGCACAGGAACCGAGGTACACCTACAAGAAAAGGGGCTCCCTCATGTGTTTCTGGCATGGTCGGCTGCAGATTGCACCATAGCACCATATTAACACCAGGCACTATATACATGGGTCTCATACCTCAAAATACATTGTACCTATCTTAAAAATAATCAGCACTTTACGCTACCAAAGTATGACCTTACCTCTAAAGCACTTTGTTTTCATTATCAATGTTTCTGAATTAATCATATTGAGCTGACAATAACAGTTACGGTAAAATACAATGTTTTTGATGATACCTGTATATCGAGTTGCAGCAACCTCTGTTGCCAATGGAAGGATCAAAAGTGGTTCGATCAATTTTAGAGTTATCTCTAACCCCCCAAAAAGCTAGACGACCGACCTGAACTTATATTCGTGACCCGCGTTTGGGTTGCGACCCATTGTTTGCAATACCTTGTTGTACATGATCATGAGCCAATCTCCATGACAGATGTTCAATGATAAATAACATAATCTGGGACATTTTAACGGTGTTTGAATTTATGTTCAAACAGGTGGGTGAGGGCTGTTAGTGTTATTTTTTCTTGTATTTGCTTTCATTACTTTTTTGAACATACATCCCTTACTACAATTACTGGTGCCAACATGTACAGTGTTGTTTGTTTGTTTGTTTGTTTGTTTGTTTGTTTGCTTGTTTGTTTTTTCAACCTTTTATTATGTTTGGTGAAAGTTTTACTATGAACATTTATCATGAGAGTGTAAACAGACTATCCAAGTCTGGTGCATACAGGGTGTCATGGAGGAGCGGTCAAGCACTGGACTCAAGCTCTGGTGTTTCTGATCAGCAGAGTGTGGGTTCGAGTCCTGGTCTTGACACCCGTGTCTTTATGCAAGGCAATGCGAACACAATTGCTTCGTATGGGACGTAAAGCCGTAGGTTTGGTGTGTTGCGTAATGCACAGAAGAAGAACCCAGTCCATTTATTGCTAAGAGAAGGGGTTTGCCCCAGTGTTTTCTGGTATGGTTTGCTGCAGAACATGCCACAGCACCTTGTAAACCATTACTATATAAATAAATGGGTCTTATACTTCGAACACTGCTCTGCATGCCGTGTAACAACAAAAAATGAGCGCTTTGAGACGCCCTCGGGTGTGATTAAAGCGCAACTTCAAAAATTGTGTATCATATTTGAACATTAAAATGCATGACTTTGTTTTCTTCACAAGTTAATGCAATCTATGCGGGAGCCAAGGATCCCAAAACATTCAAATACTCAATGCTCACATAAGACTTGCACGTAGTACGGCAGGTAGGTGATGGGATTGTGCCTTTGATGATACAAGAATGAAGTTTGGCTCACAGTCAGAGCATAGAGCAAGATGGACAGAGTATGTCATGAAAAAGATATTTGGCGATAGAGCCATCGCAGATTTGTCCTTTGAAAAAATATAGGTGGAATAATTACAAGCAATGGCATCTGCGATGATCCTATAAGCCAAATATCTTTCTCATGACATACCCTGACTGTGTGCCAAATACCGTGCTGGTATCATCATAGTTTTATGGCGTGTCGTGGCCGAGCGGATAAGAGCACCGGACTCAAGCTCTGGTGTTTCTGTTCAGCAGAGTGTGGGTTTGAGCCCGGTCGTGACACTTGTGTCCTTAAGCAAGACACCATTATTGCTGTGTCCTTCGGATGGGACGTACAGCCGTAGGTCCCGTGCGTTGTGTAATGCACGTAAAAGAACCCAGTTACACTTATCGAAAAGAGAAGGGGTTCGCCCCGGTGTTCCTTGTTTGATTGGCAGCATATTGCGCCACAGCACCTTGTAAACCATTACATGGTGCAAAGTAAAGGAATAGGTCTCATACTTCAAAAACATAGCTCCACATATATACCTTGCAGGAAAATACTTCACTTTGCTAAGTGCCTCGGAATAGGCAACTAGAATGATGGTGATCTAAAAATGCCTGATGATTATTATTATACTTATCATAGAGCAACTTACCCCTAAATATTTCCCCATATCTGCCCCACTACACCGATCCGGCACGATTGTATTTGAACTGTGAAACACTATTCTTCATCTGAGCGTTCCATCATGACTGATGAGTCATTCTAGATGGATTCACATAAATCCTCTATTATCTCAAGCAAGGCGACCACTCAGGTCCATATGCTCATGAAAAAAAGATGAAGAAAGAGGAGAACAAACAATGCGCTGTCTTCATATGAACAGGGCCACAATTTCGTAGAGCTGCTTAAGCACAAAGAGTAGCTAAGCACGACAAAATTATGCTTACCGGAATAAGGTTACCAGCCAAACTGCCATGTCACATGTACAACTTGTGACTGGTATCCTGCTCATTTCCGCTTAAGCAGCTCTATGACATTGGGCCCGGAGTCGACATTAGTCTTAGCGTGACGGTCATCCCTCCCATCACATTCCGCTCCACTGAATTGAGACCCGCTACTATCAGATCAAGATCTTTTTCAATTAAAAGATTTGCATTTTTTTTTTTTCATTTAAAGGAACATTACAGAATTGGTAAGAAAAAAACTTGTAAAATATACTTTTTGATCACAGATTTACATAAAACTTACACGGTCTAATGATGATGATAGTAGCAAACATCCCTCAAAATATTTCTGTCATATTTGATGAGAAATGAATAAACTAATTTTCCGATTGGAGTTTATCGCTCAGTGAGCCTTTTATTCATTTGTTATATCTATATGATTTCATGCAAATGTGTAATCGGTTTTTTACTATTTTCTCGTGACCCAGATGGCCAATCGATCTCAAACTTCTACAGGTTTGTCACTTTATGTATATGGTGGATTACATAAAGGGCTTACACTGCCAGCAACTGTTTTGTTAGCAAAAACCAATTCTGTAATGTTCCTTTAAGTCAAATAGGCTCCATCAATTACCCATTTCAAAGCAGTAACAACAACAAAAATTAAAAACCAACAACCACGGTACAATCAATTTTGTTTGTTGATTTAGTGTCTCATTAGTTGCATGGCATGATGACTTAATCAAATAAAAACTTTCTGCGGCACAGAAAATCAAGATGCGATTAAGATATTGGCTGGTTGTTTTGTTGTCGTTTTTTTTTTTTTTTTTTTTTTTTTTGGAGGGGGGGGGGTTTCTTTCTCTCTGTCTCTCTCCCTCTCTCTCTTTTTATTTGAAAATTCAACCTCTGTCTAACAGAGATCCGGTCAGGTTGTTTTCCTCTTCAGTTGCTCTGAAATTACCATCTTGATCAGAGCTTTACAGAGGTGACGACGAGACAAAAGCCACCATGGGGGAAAATCAACCTAGCGTCGTTCCCCCTCCCCTATCCACATGCAAATCAGTTTCTCTGTCTATGTGCTATCCCATTAGGGATGTGTTGTCTGTGAAGATATTTCCTCATTGCCAAGACTCGGCAGAAATTATGCAGAAGGGTCCTCACCGTCTCGGAGTACGTAAGTCCCCGTTTCAAGACGATCATTCCACTTCAGACATCGTCGTAAATCTTACGATAGTTGTTTCTCCTTTTTCTTTTATTTTGTAAGAAGGGGAAGGACACTACTTTCAAGTCAATTGATTTATACAAATAATTGGCAGGAACATGTAGATGGGAATTCAAAGAGGAACTGCGCATTGGTTTTTGAGGGGTGATTTAACGAGCGCAAAATATTCTGAAAGATTAGGTACCTGGTCTTGGTCCTTACCCAGGGAGGGGCGGGGGGAGGGGGGGTGGTGGCGGAGGGAGTTGAACCTCCTGGGTGTTTTTATTCGGGCGGATATCAATTCATTCCACATCGACATGATTAAAACACATGCTGTCCCACCATGGGTTCGAATCCCACTGGGTAAGTTACATACAGATGTTCACTTAACAAAATTTTGGCTGTGTGTACTGGTGCGTGACCTGTTTTATATCTCAATGGCCGATAATGCTTCTTGTCTGGCCGTGTCACATGGTTTCGGTACTCCCTCTAGTTCTATTACATTTAAGTTCTCTGTTTAAAACACACGAGCTACAATTAGTCAGGTATGAAACGAACACAAAGGTAGAAGGTATAGAAAGCATAGTTAACTTGTTGACTGCCGTCTAGGAGTATATTCGTACTAACAGGTTAGACAGATTCTGCCTCTACAAGTTTACTCGTAGAGAATGAAAGGGCTTTGTATTGTTATTTAAATACACTGGCATCACTGAGCACGCAACAAATACACTTCTGGCAGTGGTGAGGACATGGCATCCTTAGAATGTGTATGTTCGTGTCTTTTTTGTATAGTACCTATTTGGTATGCGCGCATGCGCACCGCACTTGGCAAATTATTTTTATTATTTTATTATTTTATTTGGCATTAAAATCAAGCATGCAGAGAATATACACAACATTAATACTGATTAAAAGCCAAGGAATTGCCCTAAAAGCTGATTAAAATCGGCTTACTTCCATCGGGGTCCTTAAAAAAAACACAATACAAACAATTAAATACAAAACTAAAAAATTGCACAGGAAAAAGTGAACAATGGCAATCAAAAATGTGCAAAACTTTTCAAAAATGTGATTGAGAGGAGAGATTTTGTTACACTGCTCTTTAAAATTGATAACAATTATTAGAATTTTTTTATGTTATTAGGAAGTAGGTTGCATTCATGAATACCAGTATTAAAAAAATGTATTGCACTCTGTCCCTTTTATTCTAGGAACAATAAAATTGGTGGAACTACCCCTTGTTGGATATTTATGCATATCTGAGACCTTCATAAATTTTTTATAGAGGTAGTCTGGTGCCATGTCATGAAAATTTTTATAAACATGATTTAGTTTGAATTGTGTAACCCGGTCATTAACGCTTAACATTCTCAGTTTGTTCAATTCTGTTTGACCAATATGCGATCTAGTATCCATACTTCAAATAAATCGGACTAATTTGTTTTGTGTAACTTGCAGCCTTTTTTTTTTTCAATTTAACCGACAATGCAGAGAACCAGGATGAACAGCAATAATCAAAATGACATTGAATGACAGCCGAACAGAGTGTTTTGCGAGATCTCTCATTCAAACAGTTGGCATGTCTGTAAAGAAAACGTAATCTAGCACCGGGCTTTTTAATCACAGAATTTACAATGTTCTCACCAGTAAGACTCTGATCAAGTGTAATGCCCAAATATTTAACTGAGTTTGAAGTCAGTAACAATCTTCCCAGAACAAGAAACTTCAAATTGATCCACATAGCTTAACTTCTTTTTGGATCCAAAAAGAATAGACTCAGTTTGGCCGAGGTGCAAAGACAGTGGTCAAAGACAGTTTGTTATCAATTAGCCGCTGTCTACATGATTCTAACTCCGTACTCAAACTCCCCACGAATATATATTATTATTATTCTTATTATTATTATTTATTCGGCCAGTGTCAAAAACAAATACATACAAGTAGAACAAAGGATAATAAGACTTTGAAAAAAAAGGTAACTTAAATACAGGGTAACTAGAGGAGCGGGATTAGACAAAAGGGTACAGGATCGACAGGTACGGGATGTGGAGGAAGGAAGAGGAAGGGACAACAATCCATTCTAAGACGGCCAGGATAAACAAAAGCGTACTACTACACTATGACTCAAAAGCCTGCTTATCCAACGTGTTTAAGGTCCAGGGACCAGACAACAACAAAGCATGAAGTGATTTAGAACATGCAGAGCAGACAATTTTGCAAAGAAACTGAAGGACATGCTGAGTCAGGACATGCGGAGGTCGAGGAGTTTTCCAGTCTGAGTTCATAACACCACATTGAAAAACCTGAGCAATCTCTCGGTGTTAAAGACACTGGACACCTTTGGTAATTGTCAAAGACCAGTCTTCTCACTTGGTGTATCTCAACATATGCACAAAATAACAAACCTCTGAAAATTTGAACTCAATTGGTCGTCGAAGTTGCGAGATAATAATGGAAGAAAAAAAACCCTTGTCACACAAAGTTTTGTGCTTTCAGATGCTTGATTTCAAGACCTTACGCGTGAGGTCTCAAAATCGATTCAAATATTTTACTGAGAAATTACTTCTTTCTCAAAAACTACGTTACTTCAGAGGGAGCCGTTTCTCACAATGTTTTACACTATCAACAGCTCTCCATTGCTCGTTACCAAGTAAGTTTTTATGCTAACAATTATTTTGAGTAATTACCAATAGTGTCCAGTGCCTTTAAGTTGATACAACATTGAAACAAGATATTTATAAACAAAATTAAGAATTGCCTCATATTTTGACCCTCGCAGAGTCTTTTTCAAAAGCTTCAAGAAAAAGAAAAAAAGGTAATTTAATCATTTTAGTTTAATTCCTGCTCAGTGGAGACAGCAAACTAATTAGCAAAAAACACTGAAGGAAAAAAAACAAAAACAAAGAAATGGCAGCCAGACCTGTAAAGTGTAAGGTGAATGGCATCAAATCTGCCTCCGTTTAATTCAATATCCACCTCAAAACCACCGCGAGGCAAAGAGTGAAAGAAGACGAAAAAGAAACACATTTAGAGGCCTAAGATATTCATGAATCATACCCAAGGCAGTGAATTATCCCAGTACTGTGCTCAAGTATCTTAAAGCTCTTATAATAATAAAATTTAAGAAACTGCAAAAAAAAAAAAAAAAAAAAAGCAAAAAAAAAAAAAAAAAGTGCATGTCATGAGGAAGAGAGAACCCTTGCCTCTTGACATTTGGTTGTGAACAATTATTGCGTCTCCAATTTGATTATTTGTTCACTGTACTGTAGCTTCAGAAAATAACCTCCTGAAAACTTGTCCTACTTTCATCATGCAGTCCATGCCTTTCGCACAATCGGCGAGTTTAACAAAAAATATAATCAATTTCAACAAAGTACGTGACAGAATCATGCAGATTTTATAACTATCACTTATTTGGTGTAAGTGGATCAAAGCAGCGACGCAGCCAGTCAAGACTGATATTTCATTTTGTCGATGACGTCCATTTTTTCCCCCCCATCCCCCCCCCCCCCCTCAAGTCAGCCAGGAGGAGAGAACCTATGGCCGGCTGGGACCCCCGATTGCAATGGCGTAATGAGTTTTTGTGGAAGTCAGTGGGCAAAATTAGAGTGGATTTCATTAGTTTTGACGTGACATTCTGTTTCTGACTTGACATTTGCATGAATACGATCGCGGTTTGTTGTACATGTATAATATGTGTGATATGAAGAGCACACTGCATAACTCTCCTTACTTTAATTTAGGAACACATGTTACATATTTAGTAATTATATAAAATGACACACGATCTCTTCCATAACTTTGCACATAATGTGTACATATCCATTAAAGGTATGATCCATCATTACTTTTCCATTTTCCACCCTCTAGTTTTAAAGGAAGGGTGTATACCACGTTACATTTGTTTACAGAGTGGTGACCTCGTACATTATAATGCTATTCCTGACGGGCAAAATGCTACACAGGCTCAATGGGAAAATTTATATTTTGTGTCATAATTTTCACATAAATTCAAAATTTACAAAAGCAACAGCTGTACAGCTTTTGAGATGTTCCCCCCTTTATTCATATCAAAAGTTGAGGGAAATCAGACAGTGCGATCTCCATTAAACATAAGATTTGTTGTATTCTTCCATTGAGCTGTGTACAAATGTGCCTGCCGGAAGTGTGCCTGCCGGAAGTGTGCCCGCCGGAAGTGTGCCCGCCGGAAGTGTGCCCGCCGGAAGTGTGCCCGCCGAAGTGTCGCCGAAGTGTGCCCGCCGAGTGCCCCTGCTTTTGAGGGGATTGGGGCGTCCCACGGGCATCCAACTCATCGGTCCTTTTCTATTGTTCTCATCTGAGAACAATGGAATCTGAGAACAATGCAAAAGGAACGGTGAGTAGGTCGCCCGTTATCGTCACAAAAGTCTCCCCATTCCGTGGAGCTGCTCCTTCAGCACAAAAAGACGCTAAGCACAAAGCATTTTTGCTTACCAGAATACCTGTGCATAAACTGTACATTTATATTCAGGACTATTCAAGGCTACCAATGATATCAAAGTAACATCCTTACGTCTTCCTTCCTTGTATAACATCTTTTCATGATCCACTCCAGCAACGTTTGAGGACCTCCAACCAACAATCATATTACTTGCTTAAAGGAACATTACAGAATTGGTAAGAAAAAAACTTGTAAAATATACTTTTTGATCACAGATTTACATAAAACTTACACAGTCTAATGATGATGATAATAGAAAACATCCCTTGAAATATTTCTGTCTGAAACGCCATATTTGATGAAAAATGAATAAACTAATTTTCCGATTGGAGTTTATCGCTAAGTGAGCGTTTTATTCATTTGTTGAATCTATATGATTTCATGCAAATGTGTAATCGGTTTTTTCACTATTTTCTCGTGACCCAGCTGGCCGATCCATCTCAAACTTCTACAGGTTTGTCAGTTTATGTATATGGTGGATTACATAAAATGCTTACACTGCCAGCAACTGTTTTGTTAGCAAAAACCAATTCTGTAATGTTCCTTTAAAACCCCTCCCATCACCCCTTGCCATTCACTCGATAATGGGCATTCATTTTATTTACCCTTAAATTAATTAAGGAGCCCCCCAAATGAGGTATTAAGATGCGCCATTATCTCCGAAGACGTTGACTGAAAATCCTTGAGTTTCAAAGTGCAACGGAGCACGCCATTATGGCAGGTCTTTCCTTCCGAATGCAAAATTCTACTCAACAAATAAAAATGTAAATGATTTATCCCGCCGTTTGCCTCAGCAGGGAATGCTCCCCCGGGGGCTGGGGGCTAGGGGATGGGGGGGGGGGTTGGGGTGACTGGCTAGTTTGGCTGCATTGAAGACGAGCATAACAGACGTGATGGGGGATTTTGCGGTTTAATCATGCCCCGCAATGCAATTGAGGCAAATGCTAACAAGAAATAAACGCCATCCTTAGCGCTAGCTGCAAGGCATTCTTGATAAGTGAATTTGCATTTATGAATCTGCACTAACAAATTCGGCGGACAAAAAAAAAAAATTCGAACGACAAGAGCAAGACCCGCTGTGCAGATCACTTGCACGCAGTGTAAATGTCACCCAACTGCCCTTCCCTAAATTATTGCGGTTGCAACCACTAGTTGCATGGCATGAGGGCGAAGGATTATTTCTACAGATTGCGCACCAATTACAGGCAACACCTTCCTGATGAAAATTTCCCCTCAAACAAGAAGCAAATCTATGACTTAACAGTTCACTCAAATTTATTAGTTTCCCAACTGGATTCAAGCAAATAAAGACTTGTGAGGGGGGGATCTTGGTTTTTACTTGATTTTTTTTGTCACCATATGGGTTAAGTGGTTTGTTGTCGCTCATTTGTCAATCAGCAACAGTTTGTGAAAAAAATATGATCCAATCTTTGGGCACGTAAGGATGTTTTTTTTTTTTTTTTTTTTTTTCCTAAATCCGATGATAAAAGGATATCTGATCAAGGGACGAGTTGTCTCTGAACAAGACATTTCAGGAAAATATTTTATTCTGATCGCCTTATATTTAAACATTTGTTTATTAATTAGATATAGGAAATTTGTTTCAGAAAAATACACCCTGTGTAATGTTCCGATTTACTTTTTACGAAAGGGTCGTGTTAAAAGCCTCGAGACTCGTACTCAAATCACATGAGTCGGACTCGAGACTCAATGACTCAAACTCATCCATCTGGACTTGGACTTGGACTCCATGCTGGTGACTCAAGACTCAAGACTGGGGCGTGTCGTGGCCGAGCGGATAAGAGCACCAGACTCAAGCTCTGGTGGTTCTGTTCAGCAGAGTGTGGGTTCGAGTCCCGGTCGTGACACTTGAAGCAAGACACTTAATCATTATTGCTGCGTCCTTCGGATGGGACGTAAAGCCGCAGGTCCCGTGTGTTTGTGTAATGCACGTAAAAGAACCCAGTGCACTTATCAAAAGAGAAGGGGTTCGCCCGGTGTTCCTGGTTTGATTGGCAGCATATTGCACCACAGCACCTTGTAAACCATTACATGGTGCTATGTAAAGGAATAGGTCTAATACTTCAAAACGTAGCTCCACAATACCTTGCAGGAAAATACTGAATGTTAAAGCGCCTTGAGCGTCACTGAGTGGCGGATATGAGCGCTAGATAAGAAGCCACTATTATTATTATTATTATTATTATTATTGTTATTAAGACTCAACAGCAAAATGGTGTTTATTTTAGTGTATTCTTTTCTTGCATAACGTGAAAATAGTGAAGAGTGAAAATTGTCTTTTAAACGGCTTCTATTGGTCAAAGAGTCGTGAGCTTCAGGGCTTCATTAACGGCCTCCAACTAGTCTGCATTTAGAAAACTTAATTAAAAAACAGGTTGAATTGCTTCTGACTGACACCCTAGAAACAAAGATATTGACAAAATAGGGAGACTGCCAACATTTTGTTGGGTATACCTGTTTCTGCTAAGCAAGTTTTTTGTGCTTAGCACTTTTTGTGCTTAGAGGCCGTATGAAATTGGGCCCTCCAAATGTGTGCGTGGAGCCAATAAGTTTTGAAAAATATCACATTGAAACGCACTTTCTCTTTTATAGAACTAATCATCTTTGAAAATAGATAAATTTGTACCGTTTTCTCCGCTGACAGTGTTACACGATTTTAATAAATAACCTGGGTGGCCCTTTACATTTAAATGATCAGCCATTATTTTGTTGAACGTGTCTAGCTCCATACACAGTCAATACAAAAAACAGTGCTAAACGATCCACCCACGATGAGAGCCAGCCTGATTTCCCTCCACCGACCCTCTCTTTGGTCGCATGCCTTTGTATGGAATGATAACCATAATGGCAGCAGCTGTTGGGTGCCACAGCCCCCCCCCCCCCATCGACTGTACAGACATTGATTCTATCTGGCCTGACTGCGTCGATCAACCCACTGAATACCTAATGACATTCACAGCTTCAACCTCTGTTCATGTACGGACAACAACCGGCAGATCTTCCGGGCGATCTGCGTACGACCTGTACGCTGCGATGTGCCATAATGTAGTGTCTCATTTCACATGTATTTAAGTGCCCCGGTGTAACTCGGTGCAGGGGAAAAATTTATTTGCATTGCAGAGACCGAACAACACAGAACTAATTAGTTTCTAATGCAGGAAATTGAAGTCTGTGCATCATGATTTAGAAATAATGTTTATCTAATGTGCCCCGCTCTAAACACTGCGCAATGTATGTGCACACGTACGTGTCTCTTGCAGCACGAGGCGAACATTGGTATTTGTCAAACACCGGTATCTGCACTTAATGTGACCCAACATATGCATGAAATAACACTGTCGTGAATATGCAACCGGCAACCGGTTAACATTAATGAACACTATTGAGCTGTTTTACAGTATATAGCGCCCTCTTTGGCGCGAACACAAGTAGCCACAATTTTTTATTAGGTTTAATAATACCTTCCAGCTGTGAGGATCGAGTACCACTTTTACATTTTTTTTTTTTTTTCATTTCTTCTTGTTTCCTATTCATCCTGTTATTGGTGCTGACTGTGCCGTCGGATGTGTAACAATAAAAAATAATAATAATAAAGGTTTTCCAGTGGAATTCCCCTTAAAAAAAACAGCCTTGCCCTCTAAAGATGAAGTTCCAGGCCAGTGAGGTGTGCTGCTGCTGTAATACATGAAAAAAAGTAGGTATGAATACAAAATAAGCCACAGTGCGTTTTGATTGTTTAGCGAGGTCAAATCAGACCTATAAAAAAGGGTAAAAGGCTTAACAGGAATAGAGACACTTCAATAAAACAAACAAAATGGTTGAGTGATTAATTGGACTAATGCTGGTTGGCGTTGTTGATGGGGGGGGCTGCCGTTTAGACGTCACTTTTCTAGAGGCATCAGTGAATTTACATGGATTGGCCATAGATTGATCTCGGCAAATATCGATAGTGTTTAAGCGTTACATACGAAGTGTGGACCTGAGAACAAAAGAAATACTATGTGGACTTAGATACGTCCACACAGTGTTTGTTTTTAAAAGTGTTGAAGATGACGTTTTTGCTTTTAGAGTGCGCAGAACAAAGCAATGTCCACAGAGTGTGTGCATTATGCCTCAAATTATCCCATACTTTTGCCATGTCCTTTTCTAAAGTTCTTTACCAACTGGAAAAATTGCAGAGCGTTCCTTTCACAATCACAGTCCAAGGCCTGGCGAGCGTGATTGGTTTGGCTGGGCAGTATTCAGGCGTGCAAAACACTGGCCTCGATCTTAAAACACTGGCCTCGATCTTTAAACACTGGCCTCGATCTTTAAACACTGGCCTCGATCTTTAAACACTGGCCTCGATCTTTAAACACTGGCCTCGATCTTTAAACACTGGCCTCGATCTTTAAACACTGGCCTCGATCTTTAAACACTGGCCTCGATCTTTAAACACTGGCCTCGATCTTTAAACACTGGCCTCGATCTTTAAACACTGGCCTCGATCTTTAAACACTGGCCTCGATCTTTAAACACTGGCCTCGATCTTTAAACACTGGCCTCGATCTGCAGCCATCGTGGATACTGCCCCTCATGCTCCTTTATGTAAAATGCACGTGTCCCTGCCGACTGCATGCCCTGCTTGGGAGTACATGTAAGAGTGACTTGTTTCCAAGGAAAAGGCATAACAAATAACTATAAAATGATGTTTCAAGTGATCTGGGAAATTTTTTCCACTTTAAAGTGGCTAAAAAATTTATAGTTAATTTTTTTTTTTTTTAAATTAGACACAATTAAACAGGCAAAATAATGTTTTACCCCCCTTTTTGTATCATATCATTATTTTTTTGAGGGGGGGGGGGCCTTGGTGCCCCCTGGAATGTTGATAAAGCCAATGCCAAAGTGGCCTGCCCCTACTTTCCTGAAGGTCGAGACCCTGAAAATAAAGGGGCAAGCCCTTTGAAAACTTGGGGGCACAGTTGTTTCATTTCTGGTAACTAAACCCTATCCCCTCTGATCTTTCCCTCAACAATTTTCTCCGGCGGGTTTGTTGTCCCTCGATGGGACTCCATAAATGAGAATTGGCCCGGCTGGTCGAGAGAGAGAGATTGACGAACAATCAATCTGCAATTAATCTATGGTGGTTGTGTGTGTGTTTTGCTTCATAGCAAACAAATATAAAGTGACAGCTGGGAGAGATGCATTGTCTATGATGGGGGAAAAAAATATGCAATTAAAAACAAAAAATTTTAAAAAGGAAACAGAAAAAAAATCCCGTGATTTAATCAGATGCGCTCTTGAGATTGCGGGAAAATTTGTCGAGAAAAAAAAAATGTAAACATGAACAGGAAAGACAGAGAGATAAGAAGCGCTGTAATTTCCAATTCCAGAAGTGTTGTATTGCCTCCAGTTGAGCCACAAATTGACGAGTACATCGTATGGCGATGGCCGAGTTTAAAGTCGCAGCTGTAAGCTAGGGCCTAATTTTATTGAGCTATTTAAGAAAAAAATGTTCCTTGATAATTTTCGGGCAACCCCCAAAAAAGCAGGATACCTGCCACTCATGGTACATGTGACATGATATTCTGGCTGGTAACCTTATTCTGGTAAGCATGATTTTGTTACTGGCCCGGCGCTAAAATAACTCTCGCCTGTGGTCCAGTTTAAAGACACCAGTGACAGTCCTAATCAGGGCACAAATTTCCTGTTTTGGCAACTTGTATCCTATTCAGGAAATATTCAAATGAAATTTTCCCTGATTAGGCAACGTGCCGGACTGACGAAGCCAGCCTGATCCTTATACTTTGGGAGTAGGAGTACACCTTCAGATTCTTCATTCCAGCGCCCTCACCAGGATTCTGCCCAAGGGTGGGGGAAATCCATCCCAACAAAAAAAATGGATAGTTCATGAGTGGGGGGTTCAAAAACAAGTCTTTGAACTATAAGTGACATTCGTTCCGTTTTCAAGACGACCTTAAAATAATGTTGCAGTCTCAAACATGGTTTAATTTAATCAATATTTCTCTCATCGTGTCGACCGAAGAGAATTACAAAAAAAAATTTAACCACAATTTCTTCCAAGATGACAGAAACTCCTCCAAGAATCACTCCACCTGGTCTGAAAACCAGCGTCATAAGTACCTTTACGGGTGGGTGTGCACAAAATTGCTTAGAGTTCAAATATATAAATATTCTCCCTTTGAAATGCTATAGCTTTTGAGAACTGATTAAAACAATTCGTTTGATCGCGGGATTCCAAAACCTGATAAATGTTTTAAAAAAACAGTGAAAACACATCAGGGCTTTTTTCACTGACATATTGCGACTCCAATGATCGATCTTGCTTAAACTTTCACAGGTTTATCAATTGCTGTTTATGTCGAGTCAAATAAAGTATGGAAAAAGTTCTTTGACATTTACCAATGTTGTCTACGTGCCAAGGTTTTAGCAAGGATTTGGTAAAAGGGTGTCCAAACTTGCTGGAATTTAAAAAAAAACTGGGTGTCCAAATTGTTAACTTATAGCACATTTACATGTAAATGACAGATAAATCAGGGTGTCCAAAAGACACCCAGACACCCCTCTGGCTAACACTATATGCTTTAACACCAAGTGAACTTGATATGTAAACAAATGAATGTGTTTCTCTCTCTGATGGTTACGCAAACTAAACCATATCTTGAACTCAGAGTTTCCGAATCATGGCAGAGGCCTAGCCGTCAAGGCAAAGACATACCAGCAACTTTGAATTGTCTGCGGCTATATTTAGCGTGGCCATAAGAGGCAATTGGATTTGAATGGGCCTACTTCAAAGACCTTCTGGGCTTCAAACTGAAGACATTTTTCTTTTCTCTAGGTGGGTGCTTTTAAGCATCTCGTCTAACCCTTGGGCTGTTTATGCTTGGATTGGTCAAGGCTTACAGGGATATACATCACTTTAGAGATGGATTGGATGGGGGGGGGCGCAAGTGCAGCAGGTTTGAATTTACATTTTTCTTGACGCCAGTTTATGCGGTATTTTTGCGCTGTGTTTAATTGATGACTGGCTGATTGAATGATTGATAGAATAATTGATTGAATGAATGAATGATTGGATGATTGATTTATCAATTGATAGATTGGTGGATTAATTGACTGTTTGGTGGATTGACTAATTGATTGGTGGATTGACTATTTGATTGGTTGATTGATTTATTGATTTATTGATAAATCGATGGATTGATTGAATGATTGATTGATTGATTGATTGATTAGAATGATTGATTGAATGATTGGTTGGTTGATTGATGATTTTTCCAATTGGTGGATAGATAGATTAATTGATTGATTGATTTATTTTATTCAGATAAAACTTACAGCACAGATTCCAAGATAAAAACACAACAATAAGTGTCTCAATCCATCCATAGGACAATCCAAAAGAGCCATTAACCAGTTGTTACATTTATAAAGACAAATGTATTTGCACATTTATTAATAATACAGGTATCAGTTTTATTGCAACACATTTCCCAAATTATCTTATTATTTTCCCACATTTCAACTTTGATTCCAAAAAGGTCTTGTCCCCTTCCAATCGACCTCAACTGACCCCCAGCCGCGGTTAAGTGTCCAGGTAAACTCCGCACAATTCCTTAGGATTGGATTATGCAGATGGCTGACAAGTAAAACACTGTAAGTTAAAAAATAACAACCCAGAGATCTCAAAAGAGAAAAGGCCGAGGGGCAAATTGAGGTAATTTTCTTCACGGTATAGAGAAAGCCCATGAATAACAGATGGTTTTTTTTAAGTCTCCTTCAACTAAACTTCTTCTTGATGAATCAAGCTGATCTGTAAAGCTGTGGCGGATAGCGTCCTCAAACTAAGCCACGGGAATTATGCAGAGTCTGTTTTGCACTAATACTCATCGCATCTACATGAAGGAAAGAGAGCGTTCGGTTTTACGAGGAAGCTCTTGACGTTTCGTGAAGTGTCAAAGAAAATGTTTTTAGGGCAAACCGATATTCTTACTTTGGTCAGACACTATCAGGCAAATCATTGTCAGGTGACGAAGACAAGTACCTCCTTGCCCCTGGTTTTTTTCTTGATGCCCCTTAAAATGTTCCTTTAAAAATTTAAATGTACCTCAACGAGGTGCTCTTTAGGAAGAAAAACAAGTACCATCCCTGTAACATGATTTTACAACCAAACAATTTGTTTTACAAATTGGGAAATTTTAATTACATTTTAATTTCCCCCCCCCCCCCCTTAACAAGTAAATTTGCTCGGCACAAATCAGCATGGCATCTTTAGCCAATTTATCTAAATCCGCCCAACTAAGAATAAGGCTTAACAAGTTAATTTGCTAAGCACAAATCAGCACAACACCTTTAGCCCAGCTGTATACAGCTGACCAACTAAGAATAAGGCTTAACAAGTTATTTTGCTCATCACAAATCAGCATGGCACCACTCCCGAGCCAATAGACATCAGAAAATCAGTTTCTGGTAAGCAAGAATTTTTGCTTTGTAAATCTGTGCTTCAACGGCTCATTGAAATCTGGCCCTCCTCCTATCAAATCCGGTCAAAAAAACCAAAAAACAACAACAAAAACAACAACTTTTCCAAACTGAAACTCACATCAGCTTTAATCTCAATTAGAAAAACTGAGAAACTAATTTGATTGTGTGTGACCAGATCACGTACATGACCACAAATCTTACAAAATCCTTCCACAACGACAGCTTATAAACAGCCACCCGTTACTCTCTCAATGAGCAACCTGTCAAACACAAACATACATCAACAACCAGCTGTGCTATTGACCCCCCCCCCCCCCCCACCTCCGGAAAAAAATAATAAATCCGTCCAACAGGATTTGAAATATTTGCAAAGCTCTGTAAACACGAGTTATATTGTAGGGCACAATTCATAGACCGTGGCTGAAATTTCCACCAACCCCCCCCCCCCTCTTCTAATATCACTGTGACACGAATTGGCTAATGACAACCGTAGGATGTCATGGCAACGGATGACGCCATAGACCCAATGTTAGCTTTAAGACCCTGCGCATCTGTGGGACGGGAGTCGCTAAGATGCCAAAGTCCACGTCTTCATGACAGTGAGTGTCTTTTATTAAGTGGTCAGAGAAACTTTAAAGAGATAATGTATCTCTCTCCCTTTTTTGGGGGGGGGGGGGTTTGAAAGAGTAAAGTCGTTTCTTTTTTTTTCTTCTACTTTTCACCCACCAGTGAAAAAAGGGCCACACTTGTCAGGGATAGTGAGCACACTTGTATCATATGTCAGCATTTCAATTGCAGCAACCGAAATAAACAATAAGTGATTCAGAGGTCTTCAAATGCCATTGTTGTTGACTTGCACAGATTTTTCAGATGGACATCTCTGGAGGATGTGTACGAATTGGTACGAACTTTATAATCGGTGAGCTCTCGTAAAAATTTATCTTGTCTTGATAATCACAGAGATCCTGTCTTCAGCCTTATAGACAATTTGCCGTTGATTCGTTTGGTTGTGGATTGTATCAGTCTCTGAGCATACTCCTGAAGGCCCTGATACTTCAACCGAGGTGATCGCCCTCCATGCCTTTGATATTTGCCTTGGTGCCCCCCACCTGGAGGTGTTCCAGTAGAATTGTTTATAACCCTCCTCACAGAGGTGCCCTTACCGAGGGAATAAAAAACTGCCCTGCCCTTACCAGAACAAAGAATCAGACATGGGCACGATATCATCGCTGGTCCCATGAAGTGACTTACATAATATGGTCTACAGCAAAAAAACATGTGTGTTCGGAGAAGGTCGGGGTTGAAACTGCCCTGTCAGAGTCTGCTTCCTATTATTATTATTATTATTAACAAACATGTTTTGTCAGCGATGCTGTGCCTGTTCAAGGGTGTGATCAATCAAAGCAGATCATTTATTTTTGTATTAATTCATTTTTATTTTATTTTTTGACAGTGCATTATTTAATACTGAAGAATTTCTCCTAGCAACTGTAACAATCATCATGGAATTAAAAAAAAGTAAAAAAAAAAAAAAGGAACTTAAGATAAATCATAACAATTTGTAGTTATGATCATTTCCAATCAAATGCTTATTTAATAATTTCAACTAATTAGGCCGTAACCATGGTCACCAGTGACAAACGATTCCTTTAAATGGGCAGCATAGTCAACACTTCTGAGGGGGGGGGGGGGGGCCATGACCAAACACGGCTACTATCAGTGGGAGCCTAGCACCTGTATTGTCTGTTCCAGAAGGAATGCTCCCAGCCAAATTAAAAACAATAAATCAAATTTGTATACACAGTGAGCGATACTATGAAAACTTACCACAAGCCTGCAAAAAAAATAAATCAATAACATGTTGGTTGCGCAACTTACAAGTATCAAATACCCCCCCCCCCCCACCCTTTCAGTCTGTGAATAAATATTTTGAAGAACATGGCAAGGTGCTCATGTTTTGAAATGTAAAGAATTTTCAGGAGCCAATAAACATTTCTACGGCATTTCCTAAATATTTGTTTAACCTGCCAAGAGAAATCTGTTGATGGCAACATAATTCTGTGAGCTCAACAAGCCATGGAGCAGCACAACAAATAAGCTAAGCACAACAACATTTTGCTTACCGGGATAAGGTTAACAGCCAAAATACCACATGACATTGTACCATTTGTGTCTTATATTCTGCTCATTTCTGCTAAGCAGGAAATTTGTAGGCAATGCTTTCTACTTGGGCAGCTCTTTGAAATTGAGCCCTGGTTCTTAGTTTGAATATATTTAATTTTTATTTACTTTAAAGGGTGCACGTATACAGATTGAAAATACTGTTCACAGATTTGCACATAAACTTCCATACTATAAAGATGGCTAAGGTGGAGAACTTCCCCTGAAATATTTTCGCTTGAAACGACTAGAGTTTTTGAGAAACAAGAAAAACAGTTTTTATTTTGTGAGTCCAAAACCCAAGAACAAAACAGCAATCTTTGAGTAATGAAATCTAAAACTGAAGTCAATCTCAAGGAAGAGCAAATCTTTCTTTGAAAATCTCAAGGGCAGACATTAAATCAATACTAGGGGAAAGTCATCCACAAGAGGGAAAAACAAAAACCTCCATCAAGGGAAGGGAAAAAGAGAAAAGGGCGGTTGGGAGTTTAAGGGAGAAGGACATGACCTCTAAATCCCGTCTCACATCAACTACCGCGTCTCAACTGACTTCCCAAATTGCCAGTCAGCCTCCAACTGACCCAGCCGGCAGACAGCGGCGACGACGACCGAGGTAACTAACCAGCAGTCTAGCCGCGAGCCGGCTCAGAGGTGCCACCATCCTCAACAGTATCATCCAAACAATATACATCCGACTGAATTTATTCTTGACGAACAGGTGATATGAAGTGCCAGGCTTTGAAATTTGCGTTCTAACATGAGGGCTACAGAATAAAAAACATGGGCTAAAGAATAAAAAGTGTATGCTACAGAATAAAAAACATGAGCTAAAAGAATCAAAAAATAGGCTACAGAATAAAAAACACGAAGCTACAGAATAAAAAACGTAAGCTACAGAATAAAAAACATAGGCTACAGAATAGAAAAACAAAACATGTACAGCAGGGTTGAAATTTTGACCTTTTAAAAACAATCTCGCATGAAAACAGCAGTGTTGAAACCGACTGCTGTGAGATCCAATCCCCACCGATGGAGGCCCCCGGCCATTGCACTACACCTTATGCTTATTCTGATGGGAGGAAGACATTGGAAAGTTTGCGTAGTAAAAGGTGCCCAGTGTGTGCTGACACTGCAATATCGAAATCGGTATCTAAATCCCCACTGCCAAACTCAACTAGAGGAACTGCACTGCATGTGTCAATACACTGAAAAAAGTAACATGTTTACTCTGGGATTTATCAGAGATGCACATGTACAATGCGCAAACAATGTATAGTGTTAACCCACTGGACAACGCATACTGATTGCTGTGGTGCCCTGTGCTTTTTTTTCAGAGCTGCCAACATTTGCATCTTGCAATCAGGGAGATTTTTGTGCAACAATCAGGGAGATATTAGTTGAAACTGCATTCAACGTAATTGCATTCCATCAGCATGGGTGATTTACAAATTTGTTTATTAGAGTATGGAAATATTGGTTTATTATCAGGGAACTTTCTGCAGAATCAGGGACAGTTGGCAGCTCTGCTTTTTGCTGCGTGGTGCCTTTTGCAAAGTTCAATTACAAATTGAAATTTTCCACACGGAAGTGCACCTTACAATGGGACAAACTGCCAGGCTCCTTCATTCAAGAGCAAAGTTCAAGGCCTGGGTCACTATTGACCCAATCCACCGGATGTTCCCATCACAATAATCTTGGATGCGCCATTTTACATTTTGGAAGTCGATGTCCCAGTGTGTTATACAATGTAGTGCATATTTTAGGCCACACAGCGCTTACCTCCGACTCCCAAAATGGTGAGTGTGGCACACAGCAACCGTGTGTGACATTGGTGCACGGAAGCAATAATGTACAATAGTACAAGAGTCATTTGTACAGGAAATTTAAAATGCAGTAAAACATTAACTTTGAACTGAAGTTAAACATTCCAGCAAACCAGTTCTAACATGTCTAAAAACTTTTTCCTCTGCTTCTCTTTTTTTTTAAGCAGGACTCCAGCTTGCACTCTGGCTCTGGCTTCATCAGCCATTCTGATCCACATTTGAAAGCATTATCAAAATGGTCGACAAGCCAAAGCCAAAGCAGTGCCCACCAAAAGGCACCACCTCACAAACATGTACCTGTATACCTTACAATGTATGAGAATGTTGAAACAACTATGTAAAACAACTGATGATGTAAAGTACAATATTGAGAACACTGACATGACCTTAGATGACCTCAACCTTCTAACCAGGAATCAGTGTCCCTGGCACAACATTCATCTCAAGATACATGCACCAGTATGTTTGTTGCCATTCAACAATCAAAAGCAAATAAATCCACTCATGACTACACCTGTACATATACATTATCATTGTATGTATGTGTGTTGACTTAAAGGTATTGTACACTTTTGGTAACAGCTCAAAATCAGTGTCCACATTTTGTGTGATTAAACATATGCATGAACAAACAAAGCTGTGAAAGTTTGAGCTCAATTGGTCATCGAGGTCACGAGAAAGTAGTGAAAAGAGATCTTATGTGTTTTCTGTTTTTTCAAATTATCGCGCGCGATAATTACTATTGTTTTACTCGTTTCTCAGAAACGATAGCATTTTAGGCAGAAATATTTTAAGGAACCCTTTCTACCATTACTTACTTTAAATCATGTAAGTTATGTGTGAATCTGTGAACATTGTGTTTTTCGATCTTACCAATAGTGTACAGGGCCTTTAAGGCAAAGATTACAGAGTGCCAAAGGCACAAGATGGGCAAACTCTGGCTGAAATGTGAACGTGCACTGGACGCCATTTCAGCAAGCAACTCTTTTGACGCAACAAAAGATCAGTACAGACAATGACCATTGCTATCAATGCTATAACAAAATATTTGCTTGCTGAAATGGTACCCATGCGTATTTTACGTTCCAACAATAGATAGAGCTCCAGTAACTCATCTTGCGTCTTGACGCTCTATAATGTTTGTTTGACAAACACACTGTAACATAAGTACTGCTTGTTGCCATCTGTGTGTGTATGTACAATACATTTAAAGGAACATTAGGCCTACAGAGTTGGTAAGAAAAAAACTTGTAAAATATACTTTTGATCACAGATTTACATAAAACTTACACAGTCTAATGATGATGATAGTAGAAAACATCCCTTGATATATTTTTGTCTGAAATGCCATATCTGATGAGAAATGAATAAACTAATTTTCCGATTGGAGTTTATCGCTCAGTGAGCGTTTTATTCATTCGTTGAATCTATATGATTTCATGCAAATGTGTAATCGGTTTTTCACTATTTTCTCGTGACCCAGATGGCCGATCGATCTCAAACTTCTACAGGTTTGTTAGTTTATGTATATGGTGGATTACATAAAGTGCTTACACTGCCAGCAACTGTTTTGTTAGCAAAACCAATTCTGTAATGTTCCTTTAAGTAGTTGTTCTTAAAGGCAGATACTTTTGGTAATTGTCAAAGACAATTATCCCCACTTGGTGTATCCCAACATATGCATAAAATAACAAAACCTATGAAAATTTAGGCTCAGTTGGTCATCGAAGTTGCAAGAAAATAACAAAAGAAAAAAAACACACTTGTTGCATTGAATTGTGTGTTTTCAGATGCCTGAGAAAGGCTTCATGCCTGAAGCCTTACTCAGATTCAAATTTTTCCAGTGGAAAATTAGCTCTCTCTCAAAAACTTCACTACTTCAAAGGGCGTGATTTCTAACAATGTTTTATAATATCAACAGCTCTGCAGTGCTTCTTACCAAGTAAGTTTTTATGGTCATTCACTTTTGGAGTAACTACCAAAGGTATACCCTCCCTTTAAACATTACTAATAACAATAGCCATCGCATACCAAATACACCTTCTTCTTTTTAAGGGATAGTCCCCCACAGATATTCTGTGAAAAATTAAACAGTAAGCACAAGTTGGTTACGGGAAAAACAAGCACACATGAAATTGCATGAAAGAAATCCGTCTTTCAACAATAGAAAAAATGACCTCCTACGCACTTAACAGTGAAAATGAGTTCATTCCCGGGGTTGAACAGCAGGACGCAACCCCCTCCCTCAATTTACATTTTCGCCTCATCTCCACACCTCCCCCCCCCCCGAACTCCTTTTAAGGACTCTATTACAAGCTAGCTACACTGCAATTAGATAATGCCACTCAATTAAATTTAAACATGAAAGGAATTTCTTCCCCCCCCCCTGTTTGTGTATTCTTGAAGATCTGCCAAGAATGGGGTTAGCTTTTAAGTTGTGGCACATAAGCACATCCAGATCCAGATCCAGGCTTTTGCCATTAAGAGTGGTGCATTCGGCACTGAAGGATGTAGGGCAGTGTGTAACGGGTATAGACGCATGCCGTGACTAATGCCACTAGGCACTTCGGAATCTTAACCTCTAACACGCATTCTGTGCGGCAGGAAGGCTGGAGGGGGGGCCGGGGAAGAGGGTACCGGGATACTATTTAAGATTCTTGTTGTAAGGGTTTAAGTTCATGAACATGTGTGTACATCTAAGCAATTAGTGGAACACACGAAATGCACTTCGTGGACCACGCCTTACTGTCAAACAGGATTTTGTTGCGGCTGTTGAGTAGCAAATCACTGCCAGTCATACATCATTCAGAAACGCTGACGAAGATCAAACTATTACTCAGTGATCAGAAGAGACAGACGGACTTTCTTGATGGCGAGAACTTTTGAAAACACGCCAGACTGGACACCTTTTGCAAGCTGCAACTTGACTTCAACCAAATCAATCACTGCCCCAAATATAAATTGGCTGACTAACGGAACCAGATCACGCTACCCTTTCATTCACGATCAAAAGCCGGCTGAAGGAACACTTCTTCGCAATTGCCGTGGTATTTCACCGACCAGACACTGGATTCTGGAGTGCGCTCAAATTCAACAGGCTTAAAATGCAATCACGGACAAGCTTTACCACTGTTAGTCTACACGCCAGATTCTCAGAAATGACAGGTGCAGAAAAAATCCATACAGATCTACTGCGTCCATGTACAGCAATATGCGGGGACGGGCTTCTTTAATGTCAATAACTCCGGCAGAACAATGAGAAAAATACTGCAATCTCTGGTGACATTTGGAGGTTGCTACGTGTTTTTGCCAGGGACGCCATGGTGTAGCGACAGCGAGAGGGAGAGAGTTAAGGGCATGACCGGGCCGAGGGTTTTTGTTACGGTGTCAGCGCACATGTGCAGGTGGTGGCTCGTTGGGTTCGCCGGTTTGCCCACAGATGTGACTTGTCGAGATACCTTGCCGGGCCCTCGAGTCTCAGTTGACGTTTTGTCTTGCCTCAGTCCCCCAAGTCCCCCAAGAACCACCAACCCCTCCCCCCCCCCCCCCCCGGACGGTTAGAGAGAACCAGAGTGGACGTATCAAATGACCATCAGCGCTTGTCATTTCCTGATTGTATTACGGTAATCCATGGTGCGGCCAACAAGATGACCCCAAATAAAGATTTGAGACTATTTTTTTAATCATGTATTATTAATGGTGTGGCGAACCAGCCCAATAAACCAATGTACATGTCCATCTTTACCAATCTGTTCTCAAGTATATTTGTCAGAATGCATGTTATTGCACATGGTTTGAAGTTTCCTTCATGCGTAAGAAAGTTAATATACGAGGCATTCATATAGCGCATGATGCAGGAGCCTCTATGCCCAACACAAAACAATGAAATATATGAAGCAAGTTATTACAGAAATGTAGAATCAAACAAGTGAGTCTTTAAAAGTCCCTTGGAAATCAGAACAGAGTCAGCTTGGCGAACATGAACTGGTAAGTCAGTCCATAATGAAGGTGCAATGAAGTTGAAGGCTCTTTGCCCATAATATTTTGTAAAAAACAGTTGTGAGTCAGTAGTAAGGATTGGCCAGCAGAACGAAGAGGGCGAACAGGATATTTATTCAAGTTCATTCCAACACATGACTGCGGAGCGTGTAAATTGATATATTTTGAACTAAGTCATAGATCATCCATGAAAAAAAAACCCCGACAACCAGGCATCAGCTCCAGGGCTCGATGTTACAAAACACTAAGATTCATCTTAAGGATGAGTTGTCAATATCGCCATAGTGATTTGTATTGTGACATCACACTTTGCTTAGCAGTTTAAGATTGATTTCCACGATCAATCTTCAAGGCATCTTTGCAAAATGGGCCCCTGGACTCGTACACCCGCCACCTACCCCTATTGACCCCCCTTCCTTACACTGACGTCATGCCACACACCGGCTACTGTCTGCCCATGCTTCTCTGCCATCTTGGGAGTCAAGTTGCATCTAGTCAGCATATGTGGTGCGCGTCTTAACTGCACACACGCCGTCGCCTTAAAATACGCACTACACAGACACCCAAAGGGGAATCTGTCTGCGCCAGAACGGCGCAAGGACGGATCGTCGTGCGATGCATCCTCGGGTGAAATTGGGTCAACCCCTCGTCATGTTATGCAGCATCAGTTTGTTTGCCAGCAACATTCACTGGAAGCCCAAACATGTAATAAAAAGGAAAGTTAGAAATGTGCACACCCCTGTGTCCTAATTTACATAGTGTTGTCCAGAAAATTGGACAGTCCAATCCAAATTGTTATACCTCTGTCGTGAATGCTGTATTTTCATTGGTGCAGAACGATCACATGAGCGGGCAACAAATATCCATGTACCACTCTCCTCTTACGCGCGCGCGCGCGTCACACAACTTTCTGGGCAGCAAAGGATCGAGATTATCATCGTTTTGATGAAATTGGAGTCCTTCAGATGAAGAAAATATTACTAAGAATTCAAGACAGGGGTATAACAAAACAATTGTTGCCTGCGGTGACATGGTCCATGGGTTTTGTACACCCTCGGGGGCAAATGGCACCCTCGGCTTTCACCTCAGGTGCCATTCTCCGCCTCGGGTGCCATTCTCCGCCTCGGGTGTACAAAACACTGTAGGACCATGTCACCGCAGGCAACAATTGTATAATGGTACATATTTGACAAGTACAGTACCCTCCTGTCACCTTCTCTTACTGTGGCCTCCCCATCATCCAGCATCCATCATCCAGCCCCTCCAATTTTTCTTCTGCATACTGGGCACATCCCAGCCCCCCCCCCCATGTGTACATGTACGGTATGTACACAAACGTATATGGCATGGTATTACCAGCAGAGTGGGGACAACAGACCAAAATAAAACAAAAGGAACAATGCTGTCCTCACATTGGAATCCTTTGTATTTTTGTGTCCTCACATTTTTGTGTGCGCTTAGTCTATGGAGAGTGTTATTAACAAAGGGAAGTCCTCACATGGGTAGCAATACATTTACGATGTACATGTACAGCACATATTTACAGTGGTCAAAACAATCAAAGGACCACTGGCCAGAGTCCAGTAACTTAATCATGGGGCCAGTAACATCACAACCACACATGTCCTGCAGTCTAGTGTTTGTCCAAAACATACGGTTTACTAAATGCATACTAGAGCTTTTCAAGTCCGACCTCCTCCTTCAAGTTAATCAAAATTTAAAAGAGTTAGTCAATTGACTTTTTCAAAATTGCTAAGCGGCAAAAGATATGTAATCCAGTGGAGATTTCTTGAAATGAAGGCCCTGCTGTTAAGCGCAACAAATTTGCTTAGCACAAAAATAAGTATTGCTTAGCAGACCACAGGTTACCAGCCAGACTACCACATAATGTAACCTAATGTAACTGGTTCCCTGCTAACAAAAAATTGCTAAACACATTTTCTGCTAACCTACTTTATGAAATTGGCCCCTGATATCAACAATACACAAGAGTGCACCCCACAAGTCAATCCCCCTCCCATTACCTCCTCCTATTACCTCCCCCCTCTCCCCCCCTCCCCCCCTCCCCCCCCCCCTCCCCCAGGGGTTCACCCATAAGTCATCAACATTCATGCGCAAAACCCAAACAGCTGTATGTACTTTAGCTTGCACGAACCCAATTCATTGCCTCTACGCACATTTCGGATTAGTTGATTTCACTGTCCAGTGATTGCGGGCGAAGATTGACGATGCAGAAATCAGTCCGTGAGAGACTCACATTGAAAACTCATTAATCCGGGTAACTATATACACAGTGGATATTAATAACCATACACACAGTTCATGCTCGCCACACGGCAGAAATTTCATCAATGGGCGACGCCATCTTGGGTTGTGCACCTGTTTGCTATAGTAGGGCCGTTTTCAAAACCATGGCTTAGGGTTTCGACTCTGGCTCGGGCACCCCGCGCTTGTTTGAATTCCGGATTGTGTACGTGTACATTTCAAAACTACTGATGGAGCCTAAGCCAGAAAGTAAGCCAGAGCCACAGCCGGAGCCAAAGCCGAATCCGGAAGGAGAAAAACAATCAAAATCAAACTCTACCTAGATTTCAAAAGTGAAAATATTACGTTACCATTCACGCCATTACAGTATACTCAGACCACAATCAGGGGAGAAAACCAAATATTTTCACAAGACTTGCATGTAAATATTTTTTAGTCCAATTGTTGTAAATGAAAGCGAGAAGAAGAAAGGAGAGATAAAAGAGAGAGGGAAAAAGTCATAACAACTGACAAACAGCGTAGCATTGAATTGCTGTTTACTCAGTGGTGTGCGTGTCACATTCCCAGCACATCATGTCCCATAGTTTTGACACTGCGGCCGAGGGATCGATAATTTCAATCAACCGCTAAGGGTTTTGATGGAGCACAAAAAAAAAAAAAAAAAAAAAAAGCATTTCGACGGCAAACTTAATTAAAAAAATACTGCTGTCATTTCGTTGCCCTTTCCTTCAATCCACTGAGGAGAGCAGATGCAGGGAAAAACACATTTTATTGTGCAAGTCCCAGACAATGTTTTTTGTAATTCCAAAAAAATTAAAATAAACACATAAAAGAAAAATTAAAACAATATTTGGAGAGCCACAAGTCTTGACCAGCTGTGCACGTTTTAACACCTGGGATCAGTTTCAGAAAAGCTGATGCGCAAAAATACTCCTCACCAAAAAACGAGTCAGACGCCAGTCATAACAAAGTTAACTATATGGAGTTTTTGGCTGGTAACCTGCTTTTGCTAAGCAATAATTTCCGTGCTTAGCAAGCTTTGGTGCTTACAGACTTTATTGGGCCCCGGTATACTTGCTTGGGTAATTCCATGGTAACTCAATCGGAAATATGTGGGTTTTTTTTTTTCTGAATGACTGGTTCGGGTGCTAACCTTTAGTCAATTTGCCATGTAAATCACGCATGCGTGGTCTATGTTTAACTTGAGCGAGTTTAGTCGATTGATTCGTCAAATATGGCAACCCAACAAAGTGACAACGTATTGAACGGAAACAAATGTATATTAGCCCATAAAAAAATTACCAGCATAATACCCTGCAATGATAACTATTATCTTAAAAAAATGACATGCATTTTATTGTCAAAAACCTACAATTTATCGTTTAACCAACTTTTTGTGTGGTTGCAAGAAACTTTCTCTGTCATGTAACCTAGCCACCATCTTGACAAAGTGACGTAGCTTCGTTAGTTGACTGGAGAAACAGTGCATCGGGCCTTGGTTGATCCAGTTAGACTGGCTAGTCAAACCATGCAGTGTTCGAGTGACATCGACTATGGCTAAGTCTAGTCGACTCTAGTCAACCACCTGAAACTACTGCCCTGGTCCTTTTTACACCCTGCCTATTGCCTATTCTAACACTGTGTGTTACGATATTTTAGGCTGCCACCAAGTTTGCTTGAAGACAAACATGCTCATGGATTTCGCAAAAAAATTTATATCCAACTAATCCTTCGCCCTTGTTGGATATGGGACGCACAAGCGCCATTTTTTCCATAATCCACACGCGCTGGGATAACTAATAGTTCAGGATTCAAAACTGTGTCGACGATGCAAGGGGGTCTATTGTATATGGGGAATAAAAAAGATAACTTCAATTACACACAGATTGCAATTGGCCATGAACACACATCATGCGCACGTGTTCACTATCCACAAGTTACATTTCTGTGATTAGCGGGGTGAGCATGTTTGTTTACTGTCAACATCCTGGGTGAAAGACAAGTTGTTGAATACAAAAACAAAGATTCTCCCCATGAAAGCACTGGTACATGTCCACGGTCCACGCCATGATTGCCCCCTTTTTTGGAAGTCAGTTTTCCCGTGTGTTACCATGAGGAAGTTGTTCATTTCTACTGGAACATTTCAGGGGGCACCAAGGCCAATGACCAGGGGCGGAAATGGAAATTGCCTCTGTTGCCTCCGTGAAGTATCAGGCCTACAGCTTACTAGCCCCAATGCCAGAATAACTGGACCAAGCAAGACCTGGGCCCAGTTTCATAGAGCTGCTTAAGCACAAAAAGTAGCTAAGCACAACAAAATTATGCTTACCAGAATAAGGTTACCAGCCAAATTACCATGTCACATGTACATTCTGTGACTGGTATCCTGCTTATTTTTGCTTAGCAGAAAAGTTTTAAGCCATATTTTCTGCTTAAGCAGCTCTATGAAATTGGGCCCTGTAGATATTTCCTGATAATGTCAAAATTCTCACAAACATTTTTTTGCTTCAGCCCTTTTCTTAAAAAAAAAAACCCCAGACAGAAATTAAATTAAAAAAAGCATGCACAGCTCCACTTTAACTCAACACCGATTCCTGCCGATCAACTCGTGTTCGTCGTCGGTTAATAAATGTTTAAAATCAGTTACAATGTACACATGCTCGTCTTGTACACTCAAGAAGTTTGACGTTGCAAACGGATATGTGTGTGTTTTTTTTTTTTTTCCTGTTATTTTTTCTCTCTCTTTCCCCCCTCGATAACGGCCGTTGTAATGAAATTGACCTTTTAAAAGAGTGACGTATGATATCGAGAGCGGCTCAATCTCCATATATGCAGGAACGACTGACATCAAGTACCCCCCTTTTTAAAAATTTTACACTGCCGTGCGTTATCCCATATATGTCCCTCGCAAGGTTTTAGCCAGGACTTGGTAAAAGGGTGTCCAAATTTACTGGAATTTAAAAAAAAATGGGTGTCAAATTTTTTACTTACAATACATTTAGATAAAACAGGGTGTCCAAATTTAAAACAGGGTATCCAAATTTAAAACAGGGTATCCAAATTTAAAACAGGGTATCCAAAAGACACCCAGACACCCCTCTGGCTAACACTATGGTCCCTCACATGCCTCACTGTCTCTATCAAAACCGGCACCAAATTCATCTTAATTTATGAATTCGCTCAATGTTCCACAGGGTGAGGGTTTTTTTTTAACGTTATTATTATTTTCTTCTTATTATGAGTCCCGTGTTGCCATTTACTATTTGGAGTGAGGCTCTTACATTACAATCAATGTTAATATCTCGTTTCAGAGTTTTTTTCTAAAACAGCGACATTTTCCTGCTGATAGATTTTTTTTTTTCCGGCAGTTATTAATCAAATTTTGGTTTCAATATTTTTGTTTATATGAAAACAGCGATTAAAAAACAAAAACAAAAAACATTCACAGAGAAGAAAATGTAGGAACAAATAGAAGCAGAGGGATGTATAGGCCTTGTCTGAATTGGCGGCTATGGCTGTTGCTAAGGGTGTTGCTATGGGCCTCCTATGCTTCAATGTATGTTGACATGGTGATCAAGCCTAAGCCACAACTGCAGCCGTTAACTGCCATGTAGCCAAAGAGCACAGTTTGAAAAATGTTAAATGAATTAGTGTTGATACATATGTGGCTGTTGCTAAGGGTGTTGCTATGGGCCTCCTATGCTTCAATGTATGTTGACATGGTGATCAAGCCTAAGCCACAACTGCAGCCGTAGCCATCGTCGCTAAAGCAGACAATGCCACATATGTATCAACACTAATTCATTTAACATTTTTCAAACTGTGCTCTTTGGCTACACGGCAGTTAACGGTTGTATGGCTTCTGACTGGCACCCCAAACAAAGATATTGACAAAATAGGGAGACCGCCAACATAGGGCTAGATAGCTCAGTTGGTAGAGCGCCGGTACGTTAATCCGGAGGTCTAGGTTCAAATCCCGCTCTAGTCAATTTTTCTTTGTTCAACCCCATACTATTTGAAATTTACCCAGTCAGTTTCCCCTGTGGTTTATTACTTGACAAATAAATTTACCTGGCTGCTTCATTACTTGTTATCGCTGTATGTACACAATTTGAGAGCATTATGTATTCAGAATTATTATATATTTTTTTAGGGTCTTAGCAAGTCAAAGAAGTTTGGCACAAACGTCGTCCAAATTAGTTTATGAATAAAGAAAATTACGTATACATGTATGTGCCAGTGAATAATTTCTCTATAAACCTTTCTATTGCAACATCACAGCCGGAGTTTTTGCCAACCAAGGCTGGAAAACTATGCCATAAATGCAAAGCAATAACAAATAGCCAGATGTTTGTAAAAATGTTACACAAATATTCAAAAATAGTGTTCAATTTGTTGGAAACAAAGCAACCAACCATGGGATTTATTATTTTTTTTTGTGCATAAATTTTTTTATCTGGTCACAACATCCGGTATCATGATTGAATGTTTTGCTAACATTCGTGCCAACCACCACGGTTTGTTTTAAAGGAACATTACAGAATTGGTTTTGCTAACAAAACAGTTGCTGGCAGTGTAAGCACTTTATGTAATCCACCATACACATAAACTGACAAACCTGTGGAAGTTTGAGATCGATCGGCCATCTGGGTCACGAGAAAATAGTGAAAAAACCGATTACACATTTGCATGAAATCATATAGGTTCAACAAATGAATAAAACGCTCACTGAGCGATAAACTCCAATCGGAAAACTAGTTTATTCATTTCTCATCAAATATGGCATTTCAGACAGAAATATTTCAAGGGATGTTTTCTACTATCATCATCATTAGACCGTGTAAGTTTTGTGTAAATCTGTGATCATAAAAGTATATTTTATAAGTTTTTTTCTTACCAATTCTGTAATGTTCCTTTTACAATAGAAAAGGTCTAAAGCATAGCAACAATACTCCACAAAGTGTAGCAGTTGTTGCTCCCTACTCCACAATCATCATTAGCGACTCACTACTGGCACCGAGTGTGTACAAACTATCTCACACAATGCTATCCCTTTGGACTAAAAAACGACTTTCATTTTTGTATAAAATGAGTTTCCAAAAAAACATTTGAGGAAGAAATAACTTTGCCGGTTTTTTCAACCGTCACCAAACACACTGAACTGCATCGAGAAAAGTATTTCCGATGTGATGTGTCGGGATCCAAAAGAAACATTTAAGAAGTAAATATCTTTGCCGGTTTTTCAAACCGTCACCAAACACACTGAACTGTATCGAGAAAAAGTATTTCCAATGTGATGTGTTGGGATTAAGTGCCTCCAAATGTTCCCATTAGAGATTGGGGCCGGTGGGTGCCCACAACCCCTGACATGTAAATGGATACACGGTCACCCAACCGCCCCGGCGGGCAACACCGATGCTCGCTACTAATTTGTCCTCTCTTCCAATATTTATATTAGAAAAACTATTGCTTCTCTGATTTCATAACCACGTCTGCCCATGCCCTGAACATCCAGGTACCCCTATCATCAAACACCCCCCCCAACCACCATCCACCCGTTCTACCTTTCCTATCCATAATGGCGGGCTAACTGCAGCACTTGTCGGGTCACATGGTCTCGTGGTACGGAATTTAATTAGACCACAAGAGGGTTGAAGCTTCGCAGGGACATGTAGGCCTATACCTCTCGCTAACGACCCCTCCTCCACTGTTGCAAATTTGCACATTCCAGCCAAGTAAGGCATCAACACACGCCGCTGACCGGATTGCAGGCGTTGTGTTTGATGGGAGAGGAGGGGGGGGGGGGAGGAGGCAATGGGGAGGCAATAAGAGAGTTGTGATTGGACATGGGTGACAGTGCTTCTTACGATCCGTTGATACGGTTCTGGATACGACGACATCCAATACTTATTTAAGTATGGGAGGCGTGTTTCCAAAACTCATTTGATAACATTATGATTTGATTTGAAATGCTCCATGAAATATCAGCAATCGTAGCAACCGTTCTGAAATAGTCAACGGCGTTTCAATAGGAAGATGCAATTCATACAATCCGGTTATTAGGCTGTGACCTTCAACAAGAAACAATTAAATTGCATCGTGAGGTTGGTAAAGCACCCATGCATATTTAGACAAAACTGATGCACACTTTGAAATGTGGGATCATTTAGAAGTCAGGTTGGCTCAGTGGTTGTTTTTTCTCTCTGCCTTTCACGTCTGTGGACCCTGGTTCGAATCCCTCCTCAGACCAGAGCTTTGCATGTGGATTGGGTTTTCAGTCCCTACCTGATTGCATGGGTTTTCCCCATTGGGGTTTTCCTCCCACATCTAAAACTGAACATTTCTACTCATTTCCTATTTATTTTGTTATTGGTGCTAAATGTGCTTTTGGATGTGGAACAAAATAAATAAATAAATAAATAAAAGGTCATCCAAATTTACTGCTGAAAAACACTCTTTGAAATATGTACCCAATGCAAAACGAAATCCACAACAAATTTACGTGCCAAACTTCAGACACCGAGCTAGCCTGCCTCCAGTGTACATATAATCACACGAGAAGATAAATTTGTATGCTACACAGATTTTAATCAAAGGACTAGCTTATCTCTCTTTTTTTAATTACAGGAAACCCTTTTATATCATAAGAGTAAATCAAGCAAACACACCATATTCCAACGCAAACTATTTCTACTAGTTCAACACCACAAGTAATTACTTTTTGTTTACAACAAGTAAAGTTTTCTTCCTGCAATCGGCAACCGTCTAGAACCGCTAGGCAACTGGTCGTCACTTGACCGAGGAATGTTTACATACTGGCTGTCTATCTGGAGAAGCCAGCTTGTTTGTTTCAGTTGATGTTTTGTTTGGTGTAAATCTCCCCCCTCTTTGCCAGTTAAACAGAGATGTTGGACAACAAACAAAGTGGAAACAGTGATCTGTAAAATGTGAATGGCATGTAATAATTCTGGTAAATAGTCACAGTGTCATTTTGCGGAAACCAGCGAGCATTTTTCCAGGTGTGAATTACAGGCAGGATATACTTTTGGTAATTGTCAAAGACCAGTATCCTCACTTGGTGTACCCCAACAAATGCACAAAATAACAAACCTGTGAAAATTTCGGCTCAATTGGTCATCAAAGTTGCAAGAAAATAATGAAGACAAAAACACCCCCCCGATCCACATAGCTAAAGTAGTAGTCCAGTCCCATTTCCTACCTCCCGCCCAGGTAGTAGTTAATAAGCAGGACAGTTCTTTTAAGAACTGAGAAGTCTCCCAAATTCCGAAAATCTACTCCGCGGTAGTAGAATAAATAGCAAGACAAGTTCTCTAAAGAACAAAATCTACACAGCAAAGTAGATATTTATACACATGGTGTTTACCGCAAACCCAATATATATTAAAAATACCCTTGTTGCATAGAACTATGTGCTTTCAGATGCCTGAGAAAAGATTCAAATTTGGGGGTGAAAAATTTCCTTTTTCTCTAAAACATTGCAAAACTACATTACTTCAGAGGGGGTCGTTTCTAACAATGTTTTATAATATCAACAGCTCTCCAGTGCTCTTTACCAAGTAAGTTTTTATGGTCACTAGTTTTTGAAGTAATTACCAAAGATACACCCTGCCTTTAAACACAGCTTCGCAACAGAGGTACAATAATTAAGCGCTGATGACAACAAGTTTGATTTGATCAGCAAACCGTACAAATTTATCTGAAATACACTTCAGTTATATTTCATCAAACACACATTTCTTATCACAGGGGGTGTGGCAATATCTGGGGGAGGGGGGTGTAGATTGGGATGAAACACAGTAAATGTGCTCAGCAGCCTTCTACTTTAAAAGTGGTCCCTTGGCCAAATGCCAGTTAAAACACCCATGGGGACCAGTCAAAATTCACTCCAAGTGGTCTGGCTGGCTAGTTCAGTGTGGAAAAAAAGTATCTCTTTTTAAAGGTATTGTACACTTTTGGTAACAGCTCAAAATCAGTGTCCACATTTTGTGTGATTAAACATATGCATGAACAAACAAACCTGTGAAAGTTTGAGCTCAATTGGTCATCGAGGTCACGAGAAAATAGTGAAAAGAGACCTTTTTCAAATTATCGCGTGCGATAATTACTATTGTTTTACTCGTTTCTCAGAAACGATAGCATTTTAGGCAGAAATATTTTAAGGAACCCTTTCTACCATTACTTACTTTAAATCATGTAAGTTATGTGTGAATCTGTGAACATTGTGTTTTTCGATCTTACCAATAGTGTACAGGGCCTTTAAAGGTATTATACAGGATTGGTAAGGATAATACAAAAAAACCATAATTGTTTAATTTTAATCTGATAGCTTACTGATTATGAAGTTCATACTAAAACCGTTTTTACTGTGAAATATTTCCCTCTGAATTTGAAGTCATATTCGAGAAAACTGTTCCTAAAAACCTTTAAAAAAAATGCAACAGCTGATTTTGGTTGTCACACCCAAAATTAAGGACAATGTGTTCAATACATACTGATAATTATTCATTGTCTTTTTTTTTTCTCTCACTATTATTTTCTCCTGACTCACACAAAGGATTAAGCTCAAATGTTCACAGGTTTGTTATTTCATGCGGTTGATCACACAAAACATGAACACTGTCTGCAACTATTTTTGTCAGCTCTACCCAATTCGGTATAATACCTTTAACACAAAATACATGTATGACCTCGGGAAAAAAGCTGACAGACTAGTGAAAATGACAAGCTATACTGATGAGATTTATGGCAAACCCTACTCAGTCCGATTTTCTGCACTCCAGTTGGCAAGTGAAGCACTAAATCAAGAACATAGAGCCACGGAATCCAGACTCAAGTTACGTCTCTTTTTAAAAAAACAAAAAATAATTATTGTTTGGCATTATTGAATACACAGGGGGTGTGTGTGCCTGGCACGCTAATCTTTCTTTGAAATAGGAAGACAACATTTCGGTAAGCTGGGAGTCGGCAAACTCGCTTATAAGACAGGAAAGAAAATGATGGCAGTCGGCAAATTGGCTTCCATTCACCTCCCAAAGAAAATGCCCTTGCTAAGCCCCTCGTCTTCCACAGCAAAAACAGTTTACCAGCCGAAAAACACCATGCCATGTACATTAATCAAGACAGGTTCCCAGCATAATACTGCTTAGCAAAATCTGTTTGAATAGCAGTAATCAGTAAGAGTATTGAGAGATTCAGCCCCCCCCCCCGACCCCCGACCCCCCCCCCCAACCCCCACCCCCCCCCTCCCCCGACCTGTACAGTGTACACATTCCCTGACGCAGTCCAACAGCAGTTTCTCACCATGCATAGTGCACTCTCCACTTACATCCATTGCAACACCGCTAGTGCAAATCCGCACAGCATAATATTTGGCTAATATTTGATAACAGCATATGGTAGTGTGATAATAAACAACCACAGCAACCGGTGGAATAGATCGAGCGACCCCGATAGTGAAATCCGAAACGTCTTGGTCAGATTACTAGAATAATCTAGGCCCTCTGCAGACGGGCTTTCTTCTGTTAATGTACGCACAATGTACTACTTATGTACTACTTATAGCATATTTATTATGCGCTTTTTTCCTGCCAAGTAGGCATACGAAAGTGCTTTCCAATATTATTACCCCTGTTCATCGGCCCTTAAAGGTAGGGTCATAGATTGGGGAATATTCCAAAAAATAATTACCATAACAAACTTATGATACTTGGCGAGAAGCACTGCAGCTGTTGACAGTATAGACTATGTTGAGAAAGGATTCCCTTAGAAGTAATACGGTTTAGATAATCCCCCCCCCCCAAAAAAAAAGCATTTGAATCTGAGAAACGATTCACGCATGAATAGTTTCTCAGATTTCTTAAGGGTTGGTACACGCTGTCACCTTGCTAAACGTGGATGATTTTGACATTCTTGTAAAAAATACTGTGACAGTTTTTGCCGTTTTCTCAACAAATAGACACTGCATTCAGCTGAAACTTTCCAACGTGACATTTATTGTATCTTACATGACAGTTTTGCCAATAAATTAGCATTCCGTTGACAAGAAAACATATTTATGACCCTAACTTTAAAGGGGGCAAAACATTGGTAAAATTGAACTCAAATCTGACAGATTTGGAAATAACTTACAATGGTATAAAGATGATCACGGTGGAAAACTTCCCTTGAAATATTTGTTCTTGGAATGCTCTAGTCTTAAAACAATTAGTTTTGATTTTGTGATTCTAACACCCTGTTTGAAAGCAGTGAAAATATAGCTTTAAGGTTGTTGCTTTTTGTTGGGTTTTTTTTCCGGCACAATTTTCTTGTGACTCTGATGACCGATTGAGTGAAAACTTTCACTGGTTTGTTATTTCATTTATATGTTGGGTCACATAAGGTGCGCATACTGGTCTTTGACACTTATCGATGCTGCCTGCATGCTATTTTTTTAAATTTTACAAATCTAATTTTTTTATTTTCAATTATTTCTTTGACCAATCCAACCATATCTTCAGGGGTAACAAAAATGTAATTTTAAATTCTGAATGGCCCTTTATACGCAATATTCAGTGCTCAAAATGAGTTCCAAGGCACACAAATTTGCCGAGTAAAGAAAATTATTGCAGAGCAAAAACAGGTTTCCAGCCAGAATTTCTCACTCCTGCTAAAAAATGTTGCTTTAGCACAAATATTTCTTGGACCCCAGGACCCTTAATGTCATAAAGCTCTTGAGCACATAAAGTTACTAGACTGCAAAGATAAAATCTTGCTTAGCAGAAACAGGTTACCAGCCAAAATACAATGTATACTGATTTGTGACTGGTTCCCTGCAAATTTTAGCTCAGAAGAACTATTTGCTTAGCACCATTTTCTTCTTAATTGGACCAGGGCCCAATGTCATAAAGCTGCTCAATAAAATCATGCTTACAAATATATATACATGTGATTACCAGCCAAAATACCATGTCACACCATCTGTGGTTGGTATCCAGCTCATTTTTGCTCAGCAGAAAATTATTGCGCAACTCTTTTTTTTCTGGAGCTCTGAAATTGGGCCCAGGTTATTTTTGCAATCTGGTTCTTGCAGATTGACGAAGCTATATTTACACCAACAGCTGATTGACAAACTCTCCAACCAGTCTACCCCCCCCCCTGGTCTGGTGTCTGTTTGCTATTGAACAAACCAATACATCTCCACCGTTGAAATACTTGACCTTGTACCCTTTTCCTCCCTGTGTGCGCCAGACTCCACTTATGGGTTTTGTGTACACAGGGCCCACACGATTTGAACTGCTCACACCCCTGTGCTATTTTGGGTAGTCCCATTATTGAATTAAGGGTTTATTGGGTTATGTGGATGTTTGGGGGGCTATTTTAAGCACCTAACTTGAAGCGATACAGGGTTTAGGTTTCCGTCCGTCAGATGGGGAAAAAATGGTTTCTGTTCGAGAACATTGTAATCATATTTCTGAGGCCGAATGAACAGTACCTGCTCGATAATTGAAAAGCATGACTGTGTTTGTGCACTCATGTACTTGAGATTTAAAAGGTTACCCCTCCAGAATGTGGCATCAGAAAGAAGTTTAAAACATGAAGTGGGTTGTGGGTCGACTGTACAATGTGGGTTTGGGGTGGACTTTCTGAAGAGCTAGGACGGTAGACTTGAACTTTGCAAATTTAGGGTGAATAATGGACGAGAAAGCTCTTTCAGGAAGCTTGTATACAGTCCTAATACCAGTGGGGGGAAATCGCAAGTATCTACATCACGTTAAAA
The DNA here is from genome assembly GCA_032158295.1 of Pycnopodia helianthoides. Lineage (NCBI taxonomy): Eukaryota > Metazoa > Echinodermata > Asteroidea > Forcipulatida > Asteriidae > Pycnopodia > Pycnopodia helianthoides. Next base: position 2,891,301 of record CM063248.1, on the reverse strand, counting down.
TTGTGTAAAATACTAGTACATTTGAAGCGCTTTCGGAGCAAAATTTGAAACCTGAAGTCATTGAGTGTCAGCAATAAAATGGATCTGTGTACATTCAACACAGGATTTTTGTGACAGTCAAAAGACAAATTCAAAGCTGTTTGAATATCATGGAAATAGAGAAATGAATTTTTGATTTGATTTACATCCAACAGCATATAGAGCCAACAGCATGATGATTATGAAGGGATAAGTTGTCCCTAAACATGCTAAAGTGGGAGGTGATATTGATATACTCTTAAAGGCACTGGACACTTTTGGTAATTACTCAAAATAATTGTTAGCATAAAAACTTACTTGGTAACGAGCAATGGAGAGCTGTTGATAGTATAAAACATTGTGAGAAACGGCTCCCTCTGAAGTAACGTAGTTTTTGAGAAAGAAGTAAATTCTCAGTAAAATATTTGAACTGATTTTGAGACCTCACGCATGAGGTCTCGAAATCAAGCATCTAAAAGCACACAACTTTGTGTGTCAAGGGTGTTTTTTCTTCCATTATTATCTCGCAACTTCGACGACCAATTGAGTTCAAATTTTCACAGGTTTATAATTTTGTGCATATGTTGAGATACACCAAGTGAGAAGACTGGTCTTTGACAATTACGGTGTCCAGTGTCTTTAAACATCACAGGCACAAACTTTTGTTTTGTTTTGGCGGGAAACCCACAAGACCTATAGGCTTATAGGTCAAAACGTCACTGGACCAGAATTAATTGTCTCAACAGGACCTGGACCAGAAGATAAACAAAAACTAACATCTAAACTGTTTTTATTTGAACAAGCACTTAACGAGAAGTTCCTCTCATTTGTACTGTCGTGAGAATATATACTTCAATACTCAACTGAATTGAAAGATATTGATCAAACTCAAAGTTCACATTTGAACATATTTATTTGTTTAAAAAAATATATACTACACGATGCAGTATTATTATTCAACTGACAAATACAAGACTGCTGGATTTGTCATGAGTTTACTGGCCAAACACTAAAATCACTGGCCTTTGGCCTACAGTCCAGTGTTATACCCTGTCATAGATATTTTTTTGTAATAGTTATGTGTGCAAACCTGGGCCAAATTTTATAGAGCTGCTTAAGCACAAAAACTAGCTAAGCACAACAAAATTATGCTTAGCAGAATAAGGTTACCAGCCAAACTACCATGTCACTTGTACAATTTGTGACTGGTATCCTTTTCTGTGCATTTTGAAGCAAAAATTTTGCTTAAGCAGCTCTATGAAATTGGGCCCTGGCTATAGGTAAGACAGACTGGATGCCCTGTTTTTAGGTACTGTACATGTACAGAATGTACTGCACAAAAATATGTACATTTATGTACTGTCCATGTATACATCTCCATCTCAGCTTGATATTTTCAACATACGGCATTGTACACTTGTAACACCACACATGTAACATAAATATACACTGCATTACATGGAAGACCCACTGAAATTAAAAACCTGAAAATCCCCTACACACAATTCCTTCCGCTTGAGAATTGTAAATCAGTGTCAAATAAATGCTGATGTTGAGTAAAATTATTAGATTTAAAATTTTGTTTTTAAACTGTTTAATACTTTTACAGTGTTTATGCAATTTGAAATGTTTAAGAAGTTTTTTTGTGATTGTGATTTTTTCATTTTTATGTCTCCTCGTGTGATTTTAATCTATGGTATATGGCTATTTGAATATTTGGTTACTGATATCTGGTATACTGTATATTTGTTGTGATTTCCTGTACAGCGTTTTGAGAATAAATTATTATTATTATTATTAAAATTGAACAGCTCCCGACTTCTTCCTGTACACGATCTACACGACAAGGAATCCTTAAAACAGAGTACATGGATCGGACTACTCAAATAAGAATGGTTCCCACAGGCAAGGGGTGATATTCTCTTTTATAATCCTGCCGTGTCCAGGTCAGCATTTGTAATGGATTCACCTCAGCTCGTTCCGCCCCCTCACATCGAGGACCCGCGTCTACCCACTGTGCTGAGGCCAGCAAGGAAACCACAAGCAATCGTGTCATGGAGGATTTGTGGCACGACATCCGCGGGTTCTAGTTATATACACGGGGGCTTCTTTTGTCTTTGATGTTAGGGGTCCCTGCGAACTGCGCACCATGAGTAGAAGAAAAAGAAAGAAAAAAACATGCATAAAGATGGTGGTGGAATGGGCAGGAGGGGGGGGGGGGAGGTTGTCTAGGATGAGGCGGGCTATAAATAGACATGCCCCCCCCCCTGTCTTCTTGACACATGTGTGTACATGTCCGCATAGCAGCTCAGCAGCGTACAGTCATCAGTAGGGAAGCTGTGCATGGCAAACGGGTTTAGTCCATGAGCGGAGATGTAATTATAATGCGATCATGTTGTTGGGTGATTTGGGCCAGCCGGGCATGAATGATGATGGCTCCAACGCCAGGAGTCAGAACCGTTTTTTTTCTTTTTTCTTCTTCTCTCGGGGAGCGCCGCCGCTGAAGAAGGAATTCCACAATTTGAAAAATGTGGTGCGAGGGTCCGTACAGCTGAGGGTGCACTGACAGGGGCATGATGCGTGTACATGTGCCGGAGCAGTTAGTGTCGCCGTTTCAGGCGGTAATCATTTTTGGCGGCGTGTAAACAAAAAAATATTTTTTTATAAAATGGCAAGTGTTGGCCCCAATTCAGTGAAAGAAAATCTATGTATACATGTGGTCATCACTTAAACAGCAAAATTGTCACAAAATGGCACAAACTATAAGGAAGTTTGTTTCCTTATTTGATGTATTTGGTATGTCAAGTAATCGCTCCATCAACTTCAATTTACGAGACCTGATTCAGTTTCCTCTTTCCACGAGGTGACCAAATATGTGGATCTTGTCCGTGCCTCAGTACAGCCTCTAGTTTTAAGTGCTTGCAGGTGAAGCTCAAGGGTGCACCCCACCAAATAGGAGATAACAGAGCATCGAGCTCATTAATTTTTTGTAGGCCCTCAAAATATTCTATATTAGACAGATTTGAGAGCCCCGAGAAAGTGTTTCAGTGTAAAAATGTTGCCCAATTGTGACCTGGGGGTTGTTGACTTCCAGCTTGAGGTATTTTGGATGACATAGGCCCTGAAATAAAAGGTCCTATTGCTGGTGTAGGGACATTTTTCAAGATTGATGCTCGGACGTTTTGAAAATTACACGGAAGGGGTGTTTTTACTTGGAGGGAGAATAACTCGACGGGCCCAGGGACTCCCTATATAAAATTGAGCAGAGAATAAAAGTTCAAGAGTCAATTAATAATTTTCCCTTTCAAGTTTAAAAGCTGTGAGACTTTAAAGTATTTTTCTGTATTTTTGAACATTTAGCATTTTGCACTGTGTGCTATGGGAGATTATTTGGTGGGGTGCACCCTCAAGGCCCCAAAATATCATACGCTTACAAGAATATGGTTACCAGCCCAAAATACTATGTCACATGTACCATCTGTGACTGGTATCCTGCTTATTTTTTTTGCTAAGCAGAAAATCATTAAGCAATATTTTCAGCTTATAGTGGCTCTATGATTTTTCTTGGACCACATCATGTAGAGCACAAACATTACACAGGAATGGTACGCGTATGTTGTAAGTCGGAAATATTTTCAATCTTTTTAAAGGAACATTACAGAATTGGTAAGAAAAAACTTGTAAAATATACTTTTTATCACAGATTTACATAAAACTTACGATGGTCTCATGATGATGATCGTAGAAAACATCCCTTTAAATATTTATGTCTGAAATGCCATATTTTATGAGAAATGAATACACTAATTTTCCGATTGGAGTTTATCGCTCAGTGAGCTTTTTATTCATTTGTTGAAGCTATATGATTTCGTGCAAATGTGTAATTGGTTTTTCCCTATTTTCTCGTGACCCAGATGGCCGATCGATCTCAAACTTCTGCAGGTTTGTCAGTTTATGTATATGGTGGATTACATAAAGTGCTTACACTGCCAGCAACTGTTTTGTTAGCAAAAACCAATTCTGTAATGTTCCTTTAAAGAAGGAAGGACGTGGGATCCTTCAGTCTATGAAAATTAATAATCTGTGTCAGTGAAGACACCTTGACAGCAGTCTGCCATTTTTGTTCAGTCAGTGTGATTTATGTTACACTTGTGTTGCACATGTAGTTGATGATCTCCTTCGTCTTCTTCTTTTTTTCAAGACGGGCAGATTCTGGACTTTAAATCTTCAAAGGGAGGGTGTATCTTTGGTGCTTACTCAAAAAATTAATGACCATAAAAACTCACTTGGTATACAGCGCTGCAGCTGTTGACAATAAATAACATATTGAAAAAACAATTCCCTTCAAAAGGACGGTGGTTTAAGAAGGACGGACTAAAAACAAATTTCAATCTGAGAAACGTTTCATGCATGAAACGTTTCTCAGATTGTGTTTTCCAATTACGGATTATTCTTCCCGCGAGGACATTACCGCTCCAGATTTTCAGCGATATCTCAAAAACTATACCACCTTTTGAAATGAAGTTTTCACAGGTTAGTTTTATTGTATATATTTACATTTCTACAGGAACAATTGAATGGTTCCGAAAACCAAAGGTATACTTTGCCTTTTAGTCTTAGGAACAAATTCTTCTGTGTCAGAGTGAAAGCCATTTTTGTTTAGTCAGTGGGTTTATGTATCACATCCAAATCAAAAAGAAAACACAGTCCAGACCGGCAGTTATTCTCTCTCTTCTAAACGACTGATAATACTTGCGTACGCCGTGGCCACCGACTCAAATCCCACACCCCCACTACATAATGACAAGTTCGTACATTTCCTTCGATGTTCTTCAAAATGCTCCCATTCATGTCACCGAGGGGCCTGCATCCCCCTTCTACAATGGCTCGCCAAATGCTAAATGTCAAGTGCCTTTCATCGTCAGGGACTTGTTCTTCCTACAGTGCCTAGAAATGAGGGCAAATTTTTCCGGCTGCGCCCCCGAAAAATCTGATAATTGCCAGTCAGGCATCAGGTTTTTTTTTTTTTTTTTATTCTGAGCGGCCGGTAAATTCAACGTATCCATTAAGTTATGCCAATCACTTGCTGTAAACAGTCATCCTCTTACGGTTTTGGAAATATTAGATGGTTGGTTCTTTTTTGCCAGGATTAATTTTTTTTCCTGGTGGGGGGGGGGGGAGGGGAGGGATAAATTATTTGAAAAAAATTATCCGAACATCAGGTTGATGTATTTGTAGTGATGTATAATGTCTACTTTATGTAATAACGGTGAGCAATTAAACATTAACCCCAATGGTCCCAAATCTTATTAGAAATCCTATTAAAGAATTTGTCTGAATTTTGTAGGATACGATACCGCATGCCCTTAAAAACAATTGCTAATCATTGGAACAGGCATACCAATCTACAATGATCTAGATGTTTGAAGTTGAGTTACCATAGAATGGAGTATTTTGAAGGATATTGGGATGTTTGAGTTACCATAGAATGGAGTATTTTGAAGGATATTGGGATGTTGAGTTACCATAGAATGGAGAATTTTGAAGGATTTGGGATGTTAAGTTACCATAGAATGGAGTATTTTGAAGTATATTGGGATAATGAGTTACCATAGAATGGAGTATTTTGAAGGATATTGGGATGTTGAGTTACCATAGAATGGAGTATTTTGAAGGATATTGGGATATTGAGTAACCATAGAATGGAGTATTTTGAAGGATATTGGGATAATGAGTTACCACAAAATGGAGTATTTTGAAGGATATTGGATGTTGAGTTACCATAGAATGGAGTATTTTGAAGGATATTGGGATGTTGAGTTACCATAGAATGGAGTATTTTGAAGGATATTGGGATGTTGAGTTACCATAGAATGGAGTATTTTGAAGGATATTGGGATGTTGAGTTACCATAGAATGGAGTATTTTGAAGGATGTTGGGATAATGAGTTACCATAGAACAGAGTATTTTGAAGGATATTGGGATGTTGAGTTACCATACATTAGAATGGAGTATTTTGAAGGATTTTGGGATTTGAGTTACCATAGAATGGAGTATTTTTAAGGATATTGGGATATTGAGTTACCATAGAATGGAGTATTTTGAAGGATATTGGGATGTTGAGTTACCATAGAATGGAGAATTTTGAAGGATTTTGGATGTTAAGTTACCATAGAATGGAGTATTTTGAAGGATATTGGGATAATGAGTTGCCATAGAATGGAGTATTTTGAAGGATATGGGATGATATCTATCCAAAAACATACTAAACTTGCTACTAAAATTCACACGCAGACAAATTGATGAGCTTAATTATGACCAAGGTTGTACAAATTAATTAGCTGTCTTCAGCGAGACTTACAGTGCACTGTTACTCTAATCAGCTCTGGTGTAAGTACATGTACATGGGTCACACTTAATTTTAATGAGCAATTAACAACTTATTAAACACATGTAGTATTAAAAACAATAAAAAAATCATTGAGCATCATGTGACTGAACCTTGAGCCTATCCTAGCCTTTGTACAAACTATTAAGTGGCGTACTGTAAAACTAATAAAATAAACGGAATTTTACTTCAAACCACTCAACCATTAAAAGAAAGATAATTGGATTCCATAAATGTATGACAATCTGTGGATGAATAAATGTCTATTCATAAAAATATGAATGATAGTCAAGTGAATGAGTCAACTCATGCGTGACGATATTAGAATGTTTATTGGTGCTTTTCACGAGCAAGCTACATGTAGGCAAATCGCTCGGACCAATTCCCCCCCTCCCCTCCCCTCCCACACCACTACCAAAGAAGGGAAACGATATTAAAATAAAACATATATAAATAATAGAAAATAAAATCCTGATGAAAAAATGCTTTAAGTGACACAAGCTGATAAACAGAACATTTGAAATAACTTACGGAGACAAGAAATATTTTTCACAAATGCACCGCAATGGAATGTATTTCAGGGTCACCGTGGTCAAGTTGGTTAGACTGCAGAACTTGCAATCACAAGGTTAAGGGTTCGAGTCACAGTTGCTTGGTTCCCTTTCAATAGCCCCCGGCCATTTTAGAATAAGTTTATCTTATCATCCAACTCCAATAGTTGTTCTCGCCTTTCTGTTACTGCTCCATTACATCATTAGTAACGGAACAGTAACAGACATTGATTTCTTGTTTTGTTGCATATTTAGTTTTACCAAATAAATCATAATAATGAGTATAACCAATAATCATAGCAGTAACCACCCCAGGGAGCACAGACAACGCAATAAGAGTAAACATTGATCGGGGGCCAGGGGGACCCCAATGAGTTATGACCAGGATTGTAGCTTCCATCAAAATCAAATGATCCCTACAGTCTTTAAAAATAAATTGTTCCCCCAGACACTAGTTCATGCAGAAACATAAATATAAACCCCATACATTGCCATATATTTCTCTCTTTTTGGAGATCCAATTGCATGTTTTAAGGAACATTACAGAATTGGTTTTTGCTAACAAAACAGTTGCTGGCAGTGTAAGCACTTTATGTAATCCACCATATACATAAACTGACAAACCTGTAGAAGTTTGAGATTCGGTCGACACTTGACATCAACTCACTTGATTGTTCCCTGTGCAAACAAAGTTCTGGGTGAAAAAGCATTCAGTGTAGCTGAACCAATGATTTGGAACAGTCTGCTTCCTGTCATTAGGGAATCTGTTAGTTTATTTCCATTTCGTAAAGCTCTTAAAGGCAGTGGACACTATAGGTAATTACTCAAAATAATTATTAGCATAAAACCTTACTTGGTAAGGAGTAATGGGGAGAGGTTGACAGTATAAAACATTGTGAGAAAGAAGTAATTTTCCACGAATTTGATTTCCGAGACCTCAGAATTAGATTTTGAGGTCTCGAAATCAACCATCTGAAAGCACACAACTTCGTGTGACAAGGGTGTTTTTTCTTTCATAGTTATCTCGCAACTTCGACGACCAGTTGAGCTCAAGTTTTTACAGGTTTGTTATTTTATCCATATGTTGAGATACACCAAGTGAGAAGGCTGGTCTTTGACAATTACCAATAGTGTCCAGTGTCTTTATAGGCAGGGTGTACTTTTGGTATATGCCACAAGTGAATAGGCATAAAAACTTACTTGGTTTAAGAGCACTGGAGAGCTGTTAATATTATAAAAGTAATGTAGTTTTTAGAGAAAGAGGTAATTTTCCACCAACAAATTTGAATATAAGAAAGGCTTCAGGCATTCATGAAAAACACCTTTCTCAGGCATCTGAAAGCACACGATTCTATGCAACAAGGGTGTTTTTGTCTTTCATTATTTTCTAGGAATTTTCATGACCAATTGAGCCCAAGTTTTCACAGGTTTGTTCTTTTATGCATATGTTTGGATACATCAAGTGAGGATTCAGGTCTTTGACAACTACCAAAAGTATTTCTTGCCTGTAAGACTGAAACCACTATCCATGTTAATGCTCCGTATTTTTGACCGCGTGAGGGCGCTCTCAAAAACATTTTTATCAAATTTGAAGGGGGTGGGGTTCAAAATTCACTTTCTGGGGGGTGATTTGACACGGAGAGTCCCTTATACTGGATCATTTCAACGACCAGAATGGTTTGAGTCACTCTGAAGTTTTAGGCAGAATGGTTCCTGCAGATCTTGAACACAGTTTCAGGCAAGGCGGAAGTTCATGTGTACACAACATGCATCACACCGGCAAAACAACAGAACGTTAAGGGGCTGGTGGACTCATGGTTGCAGTCGGGGTGACTGTTCAATGTTCCAGCACACCCCTATGCTCCGACACCCCTACATTCCGACAACCATATGGTCCGACACCCTTGTCTTCACCCTAGACGTCAATGATCGATAGTGCATGGTGTACATGTATGTACGCTCGAAGTAATTCAAAGTATTGCACCTTCTCACGGCATGATTTAACCAACTATCATGCCATAGAGGGCGCACTTTTACGAATTACTGCCAGCGTACATACACTATCCACTATCGATTCGTTGGCCACGACTGTATGAGCCGAACCCTAGCGTGTCGATCACAAAGAGTTATGAAGTTGGGCCCACGTCGGCTCAGTGGTTTCTTTCCCTGCCTGGGTTTTTCCCCCATTGGGGTTTTCCTCCTGTATCTAAAACCGAACATTTCTTCATCGTCTCCTCTTCATCCTGTTATTGGCGCTAATTGTGCCGTTGGATGTGTAATGAAATAATAAAAAGAAGGGCGGTAATTATAGGAGCCTAATGCCACAGTAAGCAATCCCATTAAAATTAGGCCCTGATAATGGTTTGCGCAACTTGTTCCTATACAAGTTTTGAACGAATTGTAAGGTCAAGGGGGCCAATTACAAAATGTATCAAACTACAGTCTCGCAGAAGTTTTGACTCTACGAGGTCAAAGGACAGCAGTCAGTGTACACTGTATGTAACTCCAGGGAAATTCCCTGGAGCTGATAAGAAGTATTATCATGTTGATGTATCTACATGTACATGTGTTGTTGTGGGCAGCTACTGCTGTGTGTACATTACTAAGATACCAGGCAGAAACCGTGACCCGATCAGGTCATCCAACACTACACTAAAAAATTACATAGACTCATCTTGTTTACAAATTAGAGTGACCTTGAAAATTCCAGGGCACTTCCTGGTAGGCAAGATCAACACATTGTTATAGGTGGTTAACTTTACATATGATTACATGTAGTTCCAAGTAATCAAATTATTTGGGAAAAAAACAATAAATGACGGTTGGACTGAAGGTTTAGCCCCTTTCTTTGTTCATCAAGAAATGAGAAGAATTCAACACTTCTGGCTTCATGGAATCAAATATTCTTGTCTTCTTGAATTGAGCTGTTATACAAGACAGCTTCAACCTGCCAGGAGGCTAGGCATTTGGGCTCAATGAAAAACCTGGGATCCAGGAGTCAAGGCCTACCTGAGTCACGACCTGTTTAGTTCAATAAACTCTATATGGAAACGTGAACTAGATGAAAAACAATAGAGAGAAAATGAACCACATGTTTTAAATCAAACACGATCAGATGATGACCCAGGGCCCTGGCCACTTTAGCAGAAAATATTGTCGAACAACTTTCTGCTAAGCAACAATTAGCAGGGTACCAGTCAAAGATTGTACTTTGGAAATGGCATTTTGGCCGGTGAGCATAATTTTGTGCTTTTAAGCAGCTCTATGAAATTGGACCCTGGGCCTGATTTCATAGAGCTGCTTTTAAAGAAGCTAAATACAATAAAAACATGCTTACCAGAAAAAGGTAACCGATGAAAATGCCATTCCATAGGTACCCATTGTGACTGGCATCCTGCTTATTTTTGCTCAGCAGAAGACTGTTAAGCTCCTGGGCCTGATTACAAAGAGCTACTTAAGCACAAAGAGTAGCTAAGCACAATAAAGTTATGCTTACCAGAATAAGGTTACCAGAAAAAAATTTCCCTCTGTCACAAGTACCATCTGCGACTGGTATCCTGCTGTTTTTTTCAGCTCAGCAGAAACTTGTTCAGCAATATTGAAAATTTGGCTCTGTGCTGGACTTCGAGTTTAACACGACCCACAAGGTTGCATCATATCACAAACATCTTCTCAGAGGTGTTTGTGATATATAAAAAAATGTGTTCTTACCAATCAGTAAAGAGTACTTATTCGCACTTTAAATGCAGGGTTTCGGATATTTTAGGGCATAAAGCGGTGTGCACAAACCGGCCATATAAAACCTAATGAAAGAAGCCTTGTAACTCTATCCGGCCACAGACTTGTTGGTTTGTACTCAGATGCCAGTTCCAATATTCATCCCTCGTTTGTACAAATGCCTTTCAAGGGAGTATAACACCTCCGACATGGAAGCATTATTTATGGTTTCAGTAACTCTTCATGCCCATGAATATTTCATGGGAAGAGTTCCCCTCCGCCATGTAGAGGTCCCATTTATTCCTGACTAGAGGATTTTCTCCTTCCTTTGGCAATTAACGCAGAACCCCATGCTGAAACACACGCATGCCCCTTTGCCCTTTATCAAAAAAATGGGGGGAGGGGGAGAGATGAGGGGGGTTTAATGTAAACGCCGCAGCCGACTGCATTAAAATCCGACAACAGAGAAACTGCCTGAGTGGGCTTTGGAAATGTTAAATTGTTTCGTTGCTGGTTGATGATGATGCAGTCGGGGGGGGGGGGGGTTCTTGTTTAGTGAGATGAAAAATACTTATCCTTGAGGACTTTGACACAATGAGATTGAGATCTTACAATATTCTACTAAAGTGACAGTCGATAACTAACAGCAAATCTAGGGGGGACGTGGGGGGGTGGGGGGAGAAGATTCTGCTGATACTGCGATTCAACAAGTTTCTTCTCTTTCAACGGTCAACCGTCTCATATCGGGATGATCTTCGCCGACTTCTTGGATCGTGTCTTGAGAATCTCAGTTTCCCTCAAGAGCTGGGATATCGGATCTATGTCAGGGATTGATGAGCACTTCAGCTGTGAACATTTTGTTGTAAAAACTCAACTTGATCGGATGTTAGAGGGGGGCAAGAGTTTGGATTCCCCCCGGGTAAAAAAAGACAACAGAGTTAAACGTGACGTTGTAGTGAAAATACACGAGTAGGAGCAATCCTCGAAAGCATTCTGTTGGCCCTGTGCGCAATGCGCAGCGCACTTACACGCGCCTTTGCTGTCTGCCATTTGGGGAGTTGAAATGTACACAAAGGAATTGACTCCCCAAAACAAAATGGCGGAAATGGTAGAGGCGCATTTTGCGGAGGTGCGCTCGCGTTGTGTGAGAGGTCAGTTACCAGAAGAAGAAAAAAGAAGTAGAGGTACCACCCAGTTTGTCTGCAAGTGTCACATGAACACCAGCAATTTACAGAAATCCTTCACAACACGTGTGCACAGCATGAACATATAATCATGAATGGAACGACAAGAAAATCCTCCATCGACTAAAACATTTTCTTTTCTTTTTTTCTAGCCAAGATGAAAGAGACGATGACTTGAGGGCGATACCCAACCTCGTCCCCATGGTTTACTTTATTTCCAACCATGTTTACAATAGTAAACCCTGGGAGGGAAACTCCTTACTTGGACCCTGATTGGACAACGACTTAACGATATTAGCATATGTTCCATATTCATAGTGTCTAGAAAAATACATCGTACACAGTTATTAAATCTTGTACTGGACCACGAGACTACGACGAAGATGTGAATTTCGAAAAGCAGCCAGACTATTCTAATTTGCATACATATCCAAAAATGTTGGATATGCAAATGATCAAATAACACGGTGTGAGAGCGCGATCAACCTCGTACTGCTCGACACACCCTGGGGACGAGGTTGGGTAATTCCCCCTTTGTCTTTGCCCCCTCCCCTCCTGAACCCCCCCCCCCCCACTCCTGAGTCATCAAGTTCAAGGAATGAGTCAGAAGAATGAAGACAAGGTATTGATTGTCAGCATTGCCTTCCATTGTCCCATCCGCAGCTTCTTCCATCGCTCTTTGTGAGTTTAAAAGATATTCTGCATTTTAAACAATTAGTTCTTTTTTTCTTCTGTTTTCTTCTTCTTAAAAACAAAAAAAACAACAACAACCACACAACAGATCTCTCTATTTTAGCATCTTGGGGCTTGGAATTCCAAAGTGACTGGCCTTGTCATCGTTAATCTGGATCCGGTTTCAAAGCATGGTTTTTTTTTGCTGGACCAGTTCAATTGCAACCAAATCCTTTGCAAGGAGAACGGCCGAAGCGATGTCAATAGAGGACTTCCTGGATGGTAAACTTTATGTCATGGAGACAAATCCCAAACGGCTTGATCAGAAAGGCCAATCAAACAATGATAAATTGGGATGACCCATGTGGAAATTTCAAATCTGGTTGGGGTTGCAAATCACACGTGTTCGCGACTGACTCCTTTGTGAAATTTTGCTTTGAAGACCGACACGCCATTAGAGGTAGGGTCATCGTTTGGTTTTTTGTTAACGTAATGCTGATTTATTGGCAAAATTATCAAGAAGTTACAATGAAAGTCACATGTGCAAGTTTCAGCTGAATACAGTGTCTACTTTGAGAAATGGCAGAAAAACTGCCACAGTATTTTCACAAGAGCGTGGAATCAATCCATGTTTAGCGAGGTAACAGCGGGTACCAACCGCATCCCTGACAGCAGCATCTCCGAACAGACACCAACCCTCAGAAATCTGATTAACTATTCATGCGTGAATCATTTCTCAGCTACATGATATATTCGCAGGATGCTTCAACATTACCATCTTATAACAAGTAGGCTTTAAGATATAAATTACACCTTTTTTTTCAATGTCGTTACCAAAGTATGACCCTACATTAGCAATGTTCTTTAAGCACTTTTGTCCTTCAGCAAGACACTTACATGTAACCAAACTTGCTTCGTTCTTCAGATGGGACTTAAAGCAGAGGTCTCATGCTCTGTATAAATCATGTTTAAAACCCCAGACCACTTATCGTTTAAAGGAACATTACAGAATTGGTTACAAAACAGTTGCTTCAGTGTAAGCACTTTATGTAATCCACCATATACATAAACTGACAAACCTGAAGAAGTTTGAGATCGATCGGCCATCTGGGTCACGAGAAGATAGTGAAAAACCGATTACACATTTGCATGAAATCATACAGATTCAAAAAATGAATATAACGCTCACTGAGCGATAAACTCCAATCGGAAAATTAGTTTATTCATTTCTTATCAAATATGGCATTTCAGACAGAAATATGTCAAGGGATGTTTTCTACTATCATCATCATTAGACCGTGAAAGTTTTATGTAAATCTGTGTTTAAAAAGTATATTTTACAAGTTTTTTTTCTGTAATGTTCCTTTAAGAGAAGGGGGCTTACCCCAGCGCTTCTGACTGCGGATTGCGCCAGCAGCACCTTGTCAGCCTTTAACACAAGACTCTGTAAAAAAATTGGGCTTCACTCATTCAGAAATAGCTCTGTATACCTGTCTCAAAATATATGATCTTTAACTTGTCCCCCGTCCTTGTCAGTACGCTTATCAGATGATGCAAAAGTGTGACCCATACTGGTCAGCATCATAACATTTTGCTCCCTGGCTTCACCGCAGAGACCTACATGTACTTCCTTCCCAATCCACATCAGAACCCAGTAAACATGGCCCTTCCAAATGAGAAAGAAGGTCAATGTGTAACCGAACAACACCCCCCCCCCCCTCCACAACACACATGACGTACAAGCCTAAACACATATCCATATACTACTGGATACCGTTTGCTTCGACATCATTCGTGTAAGACAAATTAATTACACCAGCCATGGACCAGCAAACCTTCCAGCGACCGTCAGCGAGGCATGCCCACATCGTCCGGCATGTTACATGCTTAGATGAGCATACACTTTGGCACTGACGATATTTTCGTTGACACAAGTTTATTGCAAATTTGTAGATGCCAAGGTGATGGCCGCTTTATTGCGTCGTCCTTCCCCCCGAGAAGGTCAGATCCATGCACGGCGACATGTCCGTACGAAAACAAAAATTGGTGTTCAGAGTGAGGGAATACATTACGATAATTTCATGGAGTTACATGAATGGCTTTCCTCAGCGTTCTCCGTTAAAAGGGTTCACACCAAATTTATATATATCCTACATGTATAGGAGACCTTTAGTCGCATGAAGGCCTCACTCGCAATGGCAAAAGAATACCCTTTGAAATCTTGTTTCTGCACCCAAAGTATGAAAAGCACCTTGGAGAGAATCCTGTGTCTTAAAGGAACATTACAGAATTGGTAAGAAAAAAACTTGTAAATTATACTTTTTGATCAGTGAGCATTTTATTCATTTGTTGAATCTATATGATTTCATGCAAATGTGTAATCGGTTTTTCACTATTTTCTCGTGACCCAGATGGCCGATCGATCTCAAACTTCTACATGTTTGTCAGTTTATGAATATGGTGGATTACATAAAGTGCTTACACTGCCAGCAACTGTTTTGTTAGCAAAAACCAATTCTGTAATGTTCCTTTAAGGAAAACAATCAACAACACCTAGGTGGGATTTGAACCCATAAACCCATAAACTCATTTCTAAGTCCTGTGGAGAGATTCATGTAATGGGATTCGAACCCATGACCCTGTCACTCCAGAGCGAACTACTGGATCACTGAGCTTACTTGGTGAGGAGCAGGCCACTTGGAATTGATATGACAGTTTGAGTCTTAAGAAAAACAATCAACAGGCACCTGGGTGGGATTCGAACCCATGACCCTGTCACTCCAGAGCAAACCACAAGATCACTGAGCTCACTTGGTGAGGAGTAGACCACTTGAATATTGACATGACAGTTTGAGTCTTGAGGAAAACAATCAACAGCACCTGGGTGGGATTCGAACCCATAAACTCATTTTCTAAGTCCTCATTGCTGAGAATCCTGTGACAGGATTCAAACCAATGACCCTGTCAATCCAGAGCAAACCACTGAGCTCACTTGGTGAGGAGAAGGCAGTTCGAATATTACTATGACAGTTTGAGTCTTATTAAAACAATCAACAGGCACAACATTGCTATAATTGACAGGGGGAACATGATAAGATGCTAGCAGCCTGATATGTAGCTCATAATGGAAGATCGGCCGGCCTTAATGGCTGAAGATTATACAGCACTGACGCAGTAACTTTCAGTGACCGCGATGACCCAACCCGCGGTTCTACTCTAGATACATACATTTTAGTTTCCACTACAACCCAGGCTTGTACAAAAGCCCCTGCTGTTAGCCGCACATTAATTTGTTTTTCTTCATTTAAGTGAGACAGGAGCCTCACCTGGTGTATTTACGCAGCCTAGTAACCGTCCTATTGGTTGATTATGCTGTGCGAGGTCGCTAAACATATCAATTCCATCCGTTAAAATAAATCAATTTGAAAAAACTGGGTTAGCAGGATGTAACATATTGCACCTCACGGACAAAATGTTTGTACAGGTTTTTGTGTACTTTGCAAATTTACGGGCTGGTCAAAAGCCTACAGCAAGCAACAAGATCGGGGGGGGGGGGGAGCTGAAGGGGGAGGGGAGGAGGAGAAAGCTTAACACATGTTTTGGGTGGCAACAATCAATAAGATGTTTTTGTTTCGGCAGGCTGGTTAGTTACTATCGTTGTCATGCCCCCAGTGTCAAACGGCAACCATGAATACTGTAACAAAAAGCACCAGACTATTTAGCCAGTGTATTCTTGGTCGAGAAAGATACGATACGGAGGGGGGGGGGAATATATAAATTTTTATTTCTCACTTCAAATCAAATTGACAAAAATCATCAAGATAACACCATTCAGAATCCTCCAGATTGCACAGACGTAGGGGTTTTAAAACCAAAGATATAAACACCAAGTGAAAGTACATTCCGAGAACCTTGTTTTAATGCAGCATGCTTTTAGGCCCAACTTCCAAAGTTCAGGTTCAGCGTGCCCGACAGTTCTGAAAAAATCCTGGAGAGAGCCCTTGACCCAGTGTGAAAATTACTGGACATGGGCCGGTGATCCAGTGGGTGTTTCAAGCCCTGAGGGCCCCCTTAAAACTCCCCCGTTTTCCCCCACTAGGAAGAGCCCTTCAGTCATGGGAAGTCACCTCGCTCATACATACATGAATGAAATTCTTAGTCTGTGAACATTTTACAAACATTCTTTTGGGGAGACTGTGTTATAAATTTTGTGACATATGTTTTGCTTGTAGACATAGTTTGCACATTATATTCTGTCATGGCTGTCATTACCACTGTGCATAATCGCCTTTTCTTGGAACACGACTCGTGTTCATTTACAAACGCTCACGAATCCATCAGGATGGGACGTTGCTTCACATTATCGTCCCTGTCACCAGGCAGCTCTCGACTTCAGAGCTAATTCCTTGATCACTCTCAACTCAACCGAGGACTGGGAGCATGCGTCAAGCCTGTGTAATAGTCCCAGCCACTCACCAGCTAGCGTTTGTAATCAAAGGTGAATCCCCCCATCCCTGCCTGCACATCTGTACATGTAATGTATACTCCTGGGTGAAGGGTAGCAGTTCATGGTTAATTATCTCGGTCAAGGATTTTGCCGGGAACGACTAGTAAGGAAGATTTGGGTGAGGAATATTACTCTAACCAACCAGAATGGAAAGTTCTCAGTTTCCAATCTGTCAATCTCAGGCAGGTTTTTTGCAATTATAAATGTATCCTTTTTCCTGATCTTGAAATAGAAACTTGTGCTACATACACATAAAAAAAAATCCCTTTTTCAATTAAAATATGGACTGGTGAAAAAGCCGATGGACTAGTGAAAGGAAAAGCTACCTGTCTAATCACTGGAACTGTTTACGGCAAACCCTGGCACAATATGACACGTCCCTACAATAAATAAATAACAAATTAATCAATTGCATTTTAGTCGTATTTCGAGGCAGTCCACACGAATCTAAAATGGCAACAACAACCGGAGAGCGCTGAACAGATTTTCAGCTGAAAACTCTCTGTACCTCTCAGGGTATTTTAACACATCAATACATTTGGCCTGATGTTGTAATACAATTACATGTACAATGTATGTCCTCTCCCACACCTACAGAGCTCTAGAGATAATGTTTCTCAATCACTCCTCACACCTCACATTATGCCTCCAACCCCCCCCCCCATCCCCACCCACGACGGTTGCATCTCATTATTAAAATTTGCCTCAGTGACAATTCACCTCTTTATACCAGACAGCTGATTCTGGCTGCCGCCTGCCGCCTGCCGTCTGCTCAGCACGTAAAAAACCATTCCATCCATTCCACCCCCACCTTCCTTTTTTTTTCCTTTTTTTTTTCTCCTCTCTCTTTTTTATTTTACATCATCGATATTCACAAAGCGCCATAGCTGCGTTGCATTTCCGATGTTCCCGTTTGAGAAAATGGATTTGAAATGTCAGCGCAACACGTCGGTCGACTCTCTCGTCTGCGTGTGTAAGTTTACGTTCGGGAAGTGTTTGCTTTTTATTGATTTTGTTAAACGACACAACGTGAAATTAAAAAAACCATCGGGCTCGATCCATTTGTTTAGACGCTGATAATCCAAACGGTTGGTCGAAAAATTAATTTTGTTTTCGTTTGAATTACACGCCTTTCTGATTTTGGAGCTTAAGCTAGATGAATCAAAATTGGAGAGATGACATTGATGACATTTTTAAATCATTTTTTAAAAAATGAAAAGGGGATCATCTGTTTTTGATATAAAAATATTATAATTTTGAACAAACAAATTGAATATTATCCACTTTAAGGCCTTACACACACAAAATTATTTCTTGTAACCCGATCACTAAAAACCTACCAACCGTAAACAAAAAAGATCAATCATTTGAACTGTTTGCTAATTAGCAACACTCTACACCACCAGAATTTAAGACATGGCTAACAGACGTGAAATAATGTCAGGATCCTGGATTTTGTGTGCAACACCTTTAAAGGAACATTACAGAATTGGTAAGAAAAAAACTTGTAGAATACACTTTTCGATCACAAATTTACATAAAACTTACACGGTCTAATGATGATGATAGTAGAAAACATCCCTTGAAATATTTCGGTCTGAAATGCCATATTTGATGAGAAATGAACAAACTAATTTACCGATTGGAGTTTATCGCTCAGTGAGCATTTTATTCATTTGTTGAATCTATATGATTTCATGCAAATGTGTAATCGGTTTTTCACTATTTTCTCGTGACCCAGATGGCCGATCGATCTCAAACTGCTACAGGTTTGTCAGTTTATGTATATGGTGGATTACATAAAGTGCTTACACTGCAAGCAACTGTTTTGTTAGCAAAAAACAATTCTGTAATGTTCCTTTAAATGAAAGGTAACCTTTTTGAATCTATAAAAATAGCTATTTAAAATTTCAATCTAAATTTTCGGTTCAAATCAGCCGAAAATCAGACTTCAGATCTTTAACTAAAGCACTTTATAAAATCTGATATAATTTAAAATGTCAGAATCCGTTTATTTTTCCCCATACCATTTATTTTTTACTTTATTTCTCAGAAACCAAAAAAAAACAAAAAAAAATTCCTACAACCGACCCTCTTTTTTGTTACATGAAACAAACATTTTTTTCATTCAGCCTAAAAAAAAAAGGAAAAAGAAAATTCATGAAAACTGATCCAGCAAATATTACTTGAAGAAAGACGGATCTTAAAATAGAGCACTTTTGATTGGACATGTGACTTTCAAAACCCTGAAGAATTCTGCAAAACTAAAGCCGAGGAACATCAAAATTTCTAAAAAATCTAACTCACACCTGTGATATAAATGGAAAGGTATTACCGTTACACAGGATTGACAAAATAGTTGCAGACAGAGTTCATGTTTTGTGTGATCAACCATACACATGAACTAACAAACCTGTGAAAATTGGGGGCTGAATCTGTCAGGAGAGAATAGTGAAAGAACATGCACAACTATCAGCATATAAACACATTGTCCTTAATTTTGGTTATAACAACCGAAATTAGCTCTGCCTTTTTTTAAGGTTTTCAGATACAGTTTTCTCAAAAAAAATTACTTCGTTTCAGAGTGAAATACCTCACAGAAAAAATGGTTCTAGTATGAACTTTATAATCAGTTAGCTTTCAGACTAGAATTTAACAACCATGTTTTCTATCAATCCTGTCAAACACCTTTACGCTTCAAAGATTCAAAAGACAATTTCAGAAAAATGATTCTCCAAAAAAGAGTTGACTTTTTCTCATGATGACTTTGAAACCGGCCCGAGAATCCTACAAAACCAACAACAGGCAGTGAACAGAATTCCTTTATTTATTCATTCCTAATCCACAGCATTTACAGCTCTCTCTAACTATGACACGAAGCATTGAATGTCACCTTGTCTCTACCTCACATTATGAGCGGCAGGGGGGGGGGGGGGGGGGGAAGGGGTTACATTGCGAGCATAGACTATCGACTATGCAACATTGACTCCAACCATCTCATGACAGCCCATCTCTGATCGGCTTTGGTATTGATGACAGGGTTTTAAAAATAGCCTCTCGCTGTCCGGGTTTGTTACCTCAAAAGTCTAACGTGACAATAAGAAATTGGGCCACACTGAGTGGGATCACATCACAATTCTGATTATAATTGCAGAAGTTCCCGGGCCGATTGAAACCGGTCATGCATAATGCGTCGCTTCTGAATACCCCTATGCAGTGTGGAGGAGTGGAGAATAAAACGGAGCCAGGAAAAAACAACGTTCTTCAATTTCAAAATATTGACTTACCATGTTGAATGGTGATGACTGTTGGAACTGTCATTTCAGCCATGTACATTACACATAATAATATGACTTTACAAAACATGTTCCTTATATAAAAAAGGGGTTCAGGTTGGCTTAGTGGTTTCTTTTCCCTGCCTTTCACCTCTGTGGTCCCCGGTTCGAATCCCTCCTCAGACCGGAGCCTTGCCTGTGGATATAGGGTTTTCAGTTCCTTCCTAATATCGTGGGTTTTCCCCCGTTGGGGGTTTTCCTCCCACATCTAACACTTAACATTTCTTCTTGTTTCCTATTCATCCTGTTATTGGCGCTAACTGTGCTTGAATCTGCTCTTCCTTTAAACCTGTTTAGAACTTGCCGAATGTGAAAATTCCTGAGAATGGCCTGTTGTCTGGCTCCCCCTTAGTCTAGACCCAGAACCTTCCCACATGTTACAATTCAGGAGGTTTACAGACACTGTGCATCACTCAAAAAACACAAAACTACAGGTTTTTAACCCAATGTGGACAACTTCTTTCTCCCTTTGGTGGCTGCTTATAAAACGTTCTTTCCAGAAAACTTGAAGGATCAAGGAGATTTTGAGAAAATCCTGAAATCAGGATAAAACCCGGAGAAATCACACGCCTGATCAAGGCACATATCTGCGCCTCAGCGAGCATGTGACACGAGGGCAACCCAGCGTAATGGAGACATTTGTGAAGTATTCATGGCCAAAATTGACAAACAACTTTGTATATAATTGATTAAATGACAGTTTTCAATCACCCTTTCTTTCCAGGCTCAATTAACAGTTGCTTAGTGCCAGCATTGTGAGTGCACAGAGAGCTCAATCAAGAGTGTCAACTCATTGTGCGCAAATCTCGACAGTTAGGTTTTCCACTTTAAATGCAACGGACAACAACCAACGCACTGCACACAAACAGACATGCTACTCTGATACTATATTCGGTTTGCGGTAACACCATGTGTGTAAATATCTACTTTGCTGTGTAGATTTTGTTCTTTAGAGAACTTGTCTTGCTATTTATTCTACTACCGCGGAGTAGATTTTCGGAATTCGGGAGACCTCTCAGTTCTGCTAATTAATCTACACAGCAAAGTAGATATTTATACACATGGTGTTACCGCAAACTGAATATATATTGATACCTCACCATGCAATGCCTCAAAAACCATATACTCTGATACTGCAATAATGAAAACAAGGGAAACTGCCTCACATTACAAACTATGTAGTGTTTTTTCAGCTTTCTACATTACAGAAATATTTAAGGAAAAATGAGGAAGTCGTCGGAGATGTCGCCTGCATAAACTTAAGTGTAAACAGTTGTCTGTTAAATCTATTTTATAATTTTTTCATTATTTTGACATTCTTTGGGATTTTTAATCCAAAAATTACTCACTCGTTAACTTATAAAGTTGGAACAGATCATCTTGAGATGCTTTCCTTTTTCAAGAAAATTTTCAAGAAAATTGAGTCTAAATACAGCCTTTCTTTCAATTACCTGGAAAGGCAGTCTCCAGTAAATAAAGCGTAGTAACACAAAACCACAAGTGTATTTTCCACCTATATTTTAACAGATGTTGTTTGAATGTGTAAACAGCATGTCATTTTTGCTGGTACAGTGTAACTTATCCCTGCTAAGCAAGATTGTCTTATGCTAAGCCTGTTTCTCTTACCAACAGATGAAATTGGGCCATCAAAGCCTGCTGGGCAAAATCATCAATTCATTAAGCAAAACCTAGAAGGGAACCAGTGGCAATGTAATGTCACACTACATGGCATCCCGGCTGGTAGCCTGCTTCCACTAAGCAAGTTATACTAAGTGAATTTCTCCGCTTTAATGAAATTGGGCCCTTAGCTGGAATTCCCCCCCCCCCTCCGCACAGTCTCTGCGCCGAATCCTCGGCAATCGCTGAATTTGCATTTGATTGGTTGACCATTTCCTATGGCGTTGGTAAGAACCATATGTTGGGAAACTCCGTCGTCAAATGCGTATCGAGAGATCAATAGGCCGAAAATGTTCTCATCGCAAACTGTCGTATTTTTTATGAAGTGTGCTTTTTAGTGAGTGCATAATAGAGCTTGTCAGGCGTGTTGATTGCCTTATTGTTGGGCCAGAAAGGCAATCAGGCTCAATCCCACTCTAAACTTCTTTAATCTACATAATCTACCATATCGAATAAGAGCGATTATGCAGAGTCAATTTACAATTACATTGTCAGACCTGATCTATGTTTTGAACATCATTTATTGTTAAGGGCGAGGTCGGTTTTTCTCGTCATAACCCTTACGGACTAGGCAGTTTGGCTAGCGTGTGGCCTAAATCCTCCATTACCTCTTCTCCTGTATTGTCACCCCACGCCAAATTGTTTGGACTTAAATAATATTGGTCTGTTGCCTGACCCAGTGATGAGATTTGAGAGAGGAGGGGGTGGGGGCCTACCGGCACCAGTCCTGAATCCTTCATTTTGACAATTTGATATAGAAGGAATTGGGACTGTGAGCAAAGCGCGCCGGAAACGTATTGCAAATATCTGCAGGAACATTTCAACAATGCTCAAAGGGCACCGAGGCAATCACAAGGGGGCTATAATGCCTCTGTGAAGTATCAGGCCTGAGAAGTGAAAAATTTACAGTACAATTTATCGCGTAATGTGCTTCAAAAATCAAGCCTTTTCGGCTTATTCATTATTCACTCTTTGCCAGATCTTATACAACACTTAACCCTCCTACTGTCAGTGACTCTTGGCAACATTTTCCAGTGAGTTGACCAACCATTTGAAACATTCGACTGCCAAGGTTGTGTACAAGGTTGTGTACGGTGGCACAACTGTGCACAGAACTAACTGTGTACTGTGTACATGCATTCCTCATGGATCATATTTCAGGCTGGCATAGTTTATCTATCATTCAAAACCACTTGAATGGTCAGACAGCAAGAGGGT
Source organism: Pycnopodia helianthoides (assembly GCA_032158295.1). Lineage (NCBI taxonomy): Eukaryota > Metazoa > Echinodermata > Asteroidea > Forcipulatida > Asteriidae > Pycnopodia > Pycnopodia helianthoides. The sequence continues at coordinate 2,868,033 of CM063248.1, read as the reverse complement.
TAAAGCACATGTATAACATTGTAATTGTCAAAGACCAGTATCTGCACTTTATGTGACCCAACATATTCGTGAAATACCAAAACTTGCAACAGTTTAAGCTCAATCGGTCATTGGAGTCACGAGAAAACAGTGAAAAACCCCATTGTATGTTTTCACTGTTTTTTTCAAACGCAGGGTTTTGGACGTGCCCGATAAAGCCTACATGTAGATGTTTCACTCATTTCCTAAAAACTATAGCATTTCAAGCAAAACTATTTCAAGGGAAGTTTTCCACCATGAGCATCTCTATACCGTGTAAGTTATGTGCAAATCTGTGTACATTTATATTTTCACACCCTTTAAAAAGAAGTTGCCCTCCATATAATCAAGCCCTTCAACTACTGCCTACCCTGTTCCCTGGTCGTTACTTTGTGAACAATGTGGACTACGCGAATGCAACCTTGCTAAATGTATTTTTTGTTGGTTTAAAAAAATGTTGTGGCAAAATAAACAATAACAATCGCGAGTGTGACTTTTGATGTCCTTCACCGGGTACTGCACTTATTGTGCTCGGCACTCTCCATGATGTACAATGTGTGTAAAAAGCAAATTGGGTGAAGTCGAAAACCATGACCTTCAAAATTACCTTTGAGAGCATTTTAATGGGACAAGATTTGAAGACACTGGGGTCGATTTCACAAAACTCTTCCTAACTTAGGACTAGTCCTAGGCAATGCTAAGAGATAGGACTAGTCCTAAGTACTGGTCCTAACTTAGGACTAGTCCTATCTCTTAGCATTGCCTAGGACTAGTCCTAAGTTAGGAAGAGTTTTGTGAAATCGACCCCTGGACACCTTTGGTAATTGTCAAAGACCAGTCTTCTCACTTGGTGTATCTCAACATATGCACAAAATAACAAACCTGTGAAAATTTGAACCCAATTGGTCGTCGAAGTTGCGAGATAATAATGGAAGAAAAAACACCCTTGTCACACGAAGTTGTGTGCTTTCAGATGCTTGATTTCGAGACCTCACGCGTGAGGTCTCAAAATCAATTCAAATATTTTACTGAGAAAGTACTTCTTTCTCAAAAACTACGTTACTTCAGAGGGAGCCGTTTCTCACAATGTTTTATACAATCAACAGCTCTCCATTGCTTGTTACCAAGTAAGTTTTTATGCTAACAATTATTTTGAGTAATTACCAATAGTGTCCAGTGCCTTTAATGAGTGCGAACATTTCTTAGAATGGCTCACGGGTCTGGGTTCCCCCTTATTCTAGAAGCTGTTAGATTTCAGGCAAGTTTACAGACTCTCTGCATCACCAGAAGTACACAACTATCAGTTTGGACACAATGTGGATTGTTTCTCTCTCCCCTTGGTGATTGCTTTGCCTCTGCCAAGAAAATTTGAAGGCTCAAGGAGATTTTGAAGGCTTAAAGAGATTATGAGAAAATCTGGCAATAGGAAAAGTCTTGAGAAATCACATTTTAAGCTTTACCTGTGCATGCAAGGCTCCAAATACCCACTGGACCACTGGCCAGAGTCGAGTAATTCTAGCACGTAATACCGACAATAAAACAAGTCCTGCAGTCTTTCTTTTTTCAAATTTCTTTTACTTTTGAATAATTTATGAATGATTTTTTGTTTCTGTCCGAGCCAATATAACTCAACAAGCCGGTGTTTATATTCCAGTTTCACTGGCATCAAACTCCGGAGATTCTGTAGCTTGGATATTTAAAGGTAAAGAGTTCGAGAGTTTGAGAGCGGATACTGAAAGGGCACGATGGCCATAGGATGTGGTTGTTTTAGGGACAGTTAGAAGAAGTTTGTTTGTATCGAATATTGCGACTTGGAGTATAAGGTGCGAGAGAAGTTCCTTAAGATACGATGGCGCCTTGCCGTTCACAAAGCATCAAGTTCTTTGCGTTCTTAAGAAGCTCGAAAGAACACTGAATAATTCATCGTCATTTTTCAACGATGCACAAATTACAGATTAAATAACCATATTGAATAAAAAATGTCTATGAGGTCTGGCGGTGTAATAGAATATTCAGGACGTGGCACGCACACCAACGCACCAGACAGCGTACAAACACCACAATGACTTCACATCGTACATTTTTCCTAATTAATATCGACAGCACAGACCCCGCATAGCCGACTTGCACACACCCCAGATGTACAAACACAGTATGTTTTAAAGATTTCCCCTTAAGGCCGAAGCTCTTACCGAGCTATTTATAGCCTCCTTGCACAGTTATTACTCTATCAACACATATGTTACTATTTTTAGACGGCACGGATGACTAAGTGATAGTTGGATATGTATGTTGCCTGCTTTCCCTTTCGCACCCTTCTGGATGTTTTCCCAAAAAATACAGTGTCTCTTTGTGCGCACACTTTTTTTTCCTCTGATCAGGCATTCATAACTGGAGAGTTTGACTATGCATGCCTAATGCTCTTAAAGGGCAATTCTTTGTGGACTTTAATTAGCTAGTTTGATTTAATTGAATAGATGCACATTGTACATGGGACACAATTAGTTTAGAGTACGATGAAAGCCTTCGCCATTTGTCACTTGACAAGGCATGTACATGTACATGTACATGTACATATCCCCCCATTAGTGCACTACAATATAGTGTAAAGTATGTATGATGCCGGACAAAAATCGGGTTAGATTTCAATTGAACATCTCCAATTCATGGAGTAGAAATTACTTCCATGTCCATGCGTGTATTGCTTTAGCCTGTTTACTGAACATTGTACGATGTCACACAAACATGTGCACCAAATCCTTCTAATGCATCCCGCCATGATACAATGTACAATGTAACCAACAACCATTACGTCCATGTAAATCACACAAGCCCCCCTTGTACTGTACATAAAAAGGTACATTACAGTACATGACACTGTAGACTTCATTATGAACAGAAGACATGGTGTTCATAACTGTACCCAGCTGTACCCAGTACCCAACTGTATCCAGCGGATGTTCATCCACATTGACTTGGTGTTTATATGACTGTACCCAGTTGTACCCAGTTGTACCCAGTATGCGAATGTGACATGGTGTTCATATGACTGTACCCAGTTGTACCCAGTATGCACATGATGTGCCATGGTGTTCATATGACTGTACCCAGCTGTACCCGTATGCACCAATGTACATGTTCATGTACACGTACATAATAGGCCTATACATCAATTTATTGCTACCCATGTGAGGACTTCCCTTTAAATGTAACACTCTCCAAGGACTAAGCGCACACAAAAATGTGAGGACACAAAATACAAAGGATTTCAATGTGAGGACAGCATTGTTCCTTTTGTGTTCCTCTGTTCTGCTGTCGGCCCTCTCTGCTGATATACCATGCCAGAAGACATGGTGTTCATAAACTGTACCCAATATGTACATGTAACTTACAAGTGTTTCACAGTATGGGTGTATATTGCACATAATAGTATCACAGCTTTTTATTTGCATCTTCACTAATTAGTTTATATCACTTGCAAAAATTAATGACCAATGACTACCTGATGCACCATCCCAATATAGTTTCTTCAAGAACTGCTATAGGGATAATACTCGACTCAAGACTCAAGACTCAAGACTCGATCAAGACTAAAGACTCAAGACAAAGACTCGAATGCAGGATTCAAGATTCAAGATTCAAGATATATCAAGACTCAAGAAACTCGGATGCAGGATTCAAGATTCAATAGAAATCAAGATCAAGACCAACAAGACCAAGACCAAGACTCAAGACCCAAGACTCCAAGACTCAAAACTCAAGACTCAGGATTCAAGACTCAGGATTCAAGACTCAAGACTCAAGACCCAAGACACAAGACTCGGATTCAAGTCTCAAGACAGAGCCATTAAACACTCTACAGTCTACATCATTTGTGTACACACTTCATGGTACACTCACATGTACATGTACTTACTGTTGCATGTATGTACGACATACTTGAAGATCCACTGTAAAGTGTACACCCATATGTACATGTACGTACAGTACTGTCTGGGTGCAAATGTGACCCCCATGCCCTGCAGAGTTTTCCAACCCTCTGCACACAGCCTTCACTTAAATATCCAGCTCCTTGGCCTTCAGTAGCAAATGAAGATTGTGTCTACATGACATTGGGATTTAAATTGATGCACAGAAACCAAGGCCAGAGAGCCCTAGATCAAGCACCATGGAGCCCAGCATGTGTGTTTACAGGGTCTCTCAATCTGTCTACCCTGGAACTATGCACACTAAAAAAACACATAGCAATGTAGCTATACATGTCCTGTCTATCGTTAATAACTTGTTATAGATTTTTTAACATGAATGTATTTTTATATATTTTCATGTGCCAGAGGTATTGGAATTGAAGGCCTTCGGGCCCACAGTTTTTAAGTAAACTTGTTTAACTTTGGGGATATGCCTCTGGCTTTTTTTTTTCTCTCTCTCTCTTTTTTTAATACTTAATTCTTTGTGAATATGTGTTGTTTGTTTGTGTTTCTAATGCCGAATAAACAATAGTAATTAATAAATAGTACATGTACAGACACAAAATTAAGTGATCCACATTTAGGAATACTTGCATACATTGTAGCTGTACATACATTACATGTAGCTGCTCATACATGTAGAGCTGCACATAGCTGCAAATGGCCATGATTGTAACATCTTAGGGCCAATTTCATAGAGCTGCTTAAGCAGAAATTATTGCATTTAACGATTTCCTGCTTAGCAGAGATGAGCAGGATACCAGTCACAAATCGTACATATGGCATGGTAGTTTGGCTGGTAACCTTATTCTTGTAAGTATAATTTTGTTGTGCTTAGCTACTTTTTGTGCTTAAGCAGCTCTATGAAATTGGGCCCAGGACAGATCCCTTTTTAAAAAATGAGATCATTTCAGTTTGGTCAGTCATGTAACAACCTCGTACCCAGGGTGTGTCGAGCAGTACCAGGTTGACCGCTCTCTCACCCTGGTATTGGATCATTTGCGTATCCAAACATTTTAGATACGTATGCAAATTGGAATAGTCTGGCTGCTTTTCGAAATTCACATCTTCGTCATGGTCTCATGGTCTGGTACCAGATTTAATAGCCTGTTTGTACATTGGTTGCCGGCCAGCTATTTTGACACAGGTTAACATTTGGTTTTGTCCAATCAGGGTCCAAGTAAGGAGTTTCCCCCCAGGGTTTACTATTGTAAACATGGTTGGAAATAAAGTAAACCATGGGGACGAGGTTGTAGGGGATGTGTCTCTTTGAGGGCTAAGGATGGGGACCAGTCTACACACCACTGTTAATACAGTGAGTAGTCATGAATAGTCAGTTTTCACAAAATTATTGTGATTAAACATCATGAATAGTCAGTTTTCACAAATAATTGTGATTAAACATCATGAATAGTCAGTTTTCACAAAATAATTGTGATTAAACATCATGAATAGTCAGTTTTCACAAATCATGTGATAAAACATCATGAATAGTCAGTTTCACAATCATTGTGATTAAACATCATATGAATAGTCAGTTTTCACAAAATCATTGTGATTAAACACCATGAACAGTCAGTTTTCACAAATCATTGTGATTAAACATCATATGAACAGTCAGTTTTCACAAAATCATTGTGATTAAACATCATATGAACAGTCAGTTTTCACAAAATCATTGTGATTAAACATCATGAATAGTCGTTTTCACAAAATCGTTGTGATTAAACATCATAAATAGTCAGTTTTCACAAAATCATTGTGATTAAACACCATGAACAGTCAGTTTTGACAAAACCACTGGCCTCGGGCCTGTGGTGCAGTGTAAAGTTTGAGTTCTTTATCTTAAATACATTATTGTACACTACTTTCATTTAGTCATAAATTTTTAATCGCATGGTCTCACTTTCCATAATGTAATAAAGGATGGTCAGAGGTCAGCAAACTTTTGGGCCAGCGACCCAATGAAAGTTTCAGGAGCTCAACCGTGACCCACCCACCAATTGAACCCCTGCCTTGGAGGTAATGTCATAAAAACAAGTTGATCGTAACAGTAATTCACTGGTATTGAAGCAGGTTGTACTTTTCATAGTAATGTTAATGAATAATTGCATTGAGCTTATAATAACAGTTAGGGGAAAACTACCATATTTCAGGGTTTGCCCTTTTAAAAGTTTTTCAGTGATTAGCAAGCAGGACCAGTTAGCTTGTCATATTTTGGGGCTTTCCTTTCAACATTATTAGTAGCATGGGACTATGCAAATGTAGCAAGTATGAACAAACAGTAGTTTACATGTAGCAGTGGCAAGCAAACAACTAGCCAGCCGGACTGCATGTAGTTGGACAGAATTCCAACCGGTCCTTGGGTGCTTTCACTGGCGTTTGGCCAGCGGACCACTGTTAAGAGAGAAAACGATTTGTGATGTTCGATCGATGACCAAAAGTGCGTGATTAATTTCAGCATTTCTGACAAAGTTTGGCAACCCACTTTGTGGTCGTGACCCACACATGTAGTTTGTGCAATACGTTGATAACCTTCGGGGGGGGGGGGGGGGGGAATATGCAAATAAGGTTCACTCAAAGTTCAATGACTCTACCACTGATTAGGCTTCCCTTTGATTAGAGAGTCTACTGAGTATTGTTAGCTTTGTGTGTGGAGTGAATTTACCCAACTGCACCATGTATAAACAACCCGTAGTATTTTTACAATCATCAAAAACACATAGGCCTACTATTATAACTGATGGCAGTGAGTTGTAAGGGTGTTTTGTTCACCCAGCATGTCCTGGCGCTATATCTGTGAGGATTGTCTTTGCTGTGCAGTGCTGTGTGTACCATTGTGCACAATGAATTGCGTCTATTAATAGCAAGTAAATACAACTTTGGGTGTACAATTACATATTAAACTACAATCAGATTCGAGGGAACATTTCTCTGTGCATGGTTAATGCACGGGACTTCAGGTCTGTTTGTTCTTGTACAATGCAAGAGTAAGGCTGTTTTCCTTTATTACAAGGGCACCTCTGTGCGGGAGTTTAATTTTCGACTGGAACATTGCAAGAGGCACCAAGGCACCAGGGGCCATGGAGGCACCAAGGGCACCAGGGGCATGGAGGCAATTGCTTCCTTTGCCTCCATGAAGTATCAGGCCTGCCGTCGATTTCACCAAACTCTTCCTAACTTAGGACTAGTCCTAGGCAGTGCTAAGAGATAGGACAAATCTTAAGTTAGGACGAGACTTAAAACTTGTCCTATCTCTTAGCACTGCCTAGGACTAGTCCTAAGTTAGGAAGAGTTTGGTGAAATCGACGGCTGAACTTTTAATTTGAGGGAAAGACCACTTTTGATGAGGGGGGGAAAAAAAAAGTGTCCATAATCAGAAGCGGGAATAACTTTAAGAAGGCACTGAGACCAAAACCAAAGCTGAGGAAGCAATAACCAAAGAGGTTGATGTCCTAACCTTGACTGCACATTATGGTGCTAGATCAGGAGGAAAAAACTTGAGCGAATTGAAGACATGGACAGACATTATTATTATAACAAACAAGTTACACACGTAAGACTTCTGACCTGTTCCACTCAATAGACAAATTGTACGACAGCTACAATCTGTAAAAGCACGATTCTGGTTTTGGACGAGACCTGGTACAGCAAATCGTCTGAGATAATTGACTAAACAGGCACAGGGACCTCTATCGAATGACCCCAAAAAAGTACTTCCGCTGACTTAAAATCTTGGAATTTACCAGCATAACAACACCTATAAAATAAAGCTGTTCACAATATCTGAAAAGGAAAATTTTGTCCCACCACATGCATGAATGTAATTAACGATAGAGTACTCACCTAAGAAAACAGTCTGGCGATCACTTCGACTCTCCTCCATAATGTACTTGTCTCCCAGGAACGCTGATGTCGCAGCAGAGACGTGAACCTTGCCCGGTATCCCGGATGCCTCCATCTTGTTTGCCGTGGTCACATCATTAGACCACACGTCAAACTTGTAGCAACGCTTACCGATGATGCCGCAGAGTACTTTGCCCGTGTGGACGCCAACGCGCATGTTGACCTTCTCGCCCGTGTCGTTGCAGAAGTCCTTGATCGCATCGATCATGCTGAGGCCCATGTTGACGCAGCACTCGGCGTGGTCGTCGCGCTTCTCCGGGCAGCCTGAGACGCAGTAGTAGCAATCGCCTAACGTGCAGATCTTCTCGCAGTTGTGCTGCAAGCACAGAATGTCAAATCGGCCGAACAGGTCATTCAGAAGGCCCACAAGTTCACTAGCATTCTTGTTGGCGCTCATCCTCGTAAAGCCGGCTATATCAGCAAAGAGGATACTAACGTTTTCCATGAGATTCATGTAAAAGGGCCGGAAGATGGGGTTGCTGTCCTTTTTATCCTTCTCAGATTTGTTAAGAAGCTCTCTGAAGACGACGTCGGGCATGAGGGAGTGAATGGTTGTCTCTTTCAGTTGCTTCTCCATTTGATGCTGGTGGCGGGCGACCCCCGCCTGCCCGATCTTCATGAAGGTGTTGCGCGATCTCACCTGCGACATGAAGTACACGTGGATGCCCATCAGGTGCACGCACATGTGCAGAAACAGCTTGGTGAACACGGCACCGGCGGTGGCATGCTTGTCCACGTACACAAAATACAGCAGTTCGTACGCCACAGAGAATATCAGCATGGGGATCACGGTGTACAAGAACGGCACTGGTATCATCGTGTACATCATGAGGATCGTCTCGATGCACACGGCGAAGGTGGCAACCGAACTTATCGTCATCGTGCCGTTACCACCGCCCGAGCTGTACGACGCAAAGGTGCCTAGCGTTAGCCCGCACAGGCACATGCCCAGCAGGATGGACACCTTCAGCACGTGCCTCTGGTAGTGCTGGGTGAGAGTAAAAACCAGGAGAATAATACACAGCACTAGAAGACACCCCACACCCACCTCAAACATGATCCATGACTGAGAGACCACCTCCACGACGTCAAGACAGTCATCTTCCGGCTGATCGGCAACTGTGTTCCGTATCGGGAGGTAGATCAACCAAACCACACAGGCGGCAAGAATGTAGCATAGCGCGTAGCGGAAACGCCTTCGTATCTGCGAGAAAGAGTTGATCTGAAACTGCTCCTCGATGATGCTGGAGTCAAACTTTGGGTTCCACCAGCTGCCCGATGCCCGCTCAAAGAGTTTGGGGCAGAGGCTGCGCTTTCTGCTACTGTTCTCCGAGCTGCGCCGACGGAGGGTGACCTCAACGGGAGTTTCGTCAGCATTTGGGTTGAAGTGAACTTCGATGTCACTTGCATTGCCAGCCATTTTATTTTTCTCGATCAGTTGGGCAAACTTCACTTCAGGACCATTTCATAACTGTTGGAGATTAACATAAGTACAGAGAGAGTTTTTAAAAAAATGAAACTGTGACGTTTGTCGGAGGAAAATTTCATTTGTACAAGTACATTATTGTACAAGTACATCGGTCACTCAAACTGGAATCTTGGTTACACAAAACAAGACATGAGAAACAAGCCTTACACTTCAGCTTTTTGTAAAGTAGCCCACCGGACTAATAAACTGTGCGTTTTACTTGCCCCCAAGAAGTCTTAGTAGCCCAGATTTTAAATATGTATTGTCATAAATTTCTGATGTATTAATGGTAGCACAAAATTAAAGTGACACATTTAAAAAATGTATTAATTCACATATCTGAAAAAGAATCTGAATTTATAAACATTTTAAACGAGTAGGTTGCACAGTTTTTAGTAGCCCACAGGGCAAGTTGAGAAGTGGTGTTTACTAGCCCATAGCAGTTATTACGAGACATCGTACACCAGGCTAGTGTTAAGGGTGAGCCCTGCAAAAGAATATGAGATCTTCATAAAACATAAAATTGGTATAAATAGATGAGGAAGGAAATTACAGTAAAATGTATGAAACTGAGGGTATATTAAATTCAATTTTATTATAATTCAAAACTGTACTCTTCATTTATTTTGATTGGATCCCTTCCTGGAGTTCCTGTTGTTCGAGGTTTTAAAGGAACATTACAGAATTGGTAAGAAAAAACTTGTAAAATATACTTTTTGATCACAGATTTACATAAAACTTACACGGTCTAATGATGATGATAGTAGCAAACATCCCTTGAAATATTTCTGTCTGAAACACTATATTTGATGAGGAATGAATAAACTAATTTTCCAATTGGAGTTTATCACTCAGTGAGCATTTTGTTCATTTTTTTTATCTATATGATTTCATGCATTTTCTCGAGACCCAGATGGCCAATCGATCTCAAACTTCTACAGGTTTGTCAGTTTATGTATATGGAGGATTACATAAAATGCTCACACTGCCAGCAACTGTTTTGTTAGCAAAAACCAATTCTGTAATGTTCCTTTAACATCAATCGCTAGTTGTTGATAACAAACTATACGACAGCATAAAAAATGATAATTGAACCCCCCTAGACAAAAAAACAAATTGATAAAGGATTGAAGAGGAGTAGAGAAGCGCAAACTTAATAATAAAATCTGTAAAAAAAAATCCCAGACGGAAAAATTCCTCTGGGCAAAGAGCTCTAAATCTGAGTCATATACACACTGATACAGACAATGCTTTTTCTATGGTTAAACTGACATTTCATATAATATTGCATTAAATGCAAGGTCTTTGTACAACAGGAAGTCTAAAATGTCATGGTATTTTGTGGCTGGTAACCGAATAGGCAATACTCTAAGTTAGTTGATTGCATACCGATTGGACAAGGCTTCTTCCTCTTGCCAAATTAATTTACTGCAGAATCGGATCACTAATCAAATAATGTGTTTTTTTGTCAACAATTTTTTTTTAATTTTTCAAAAAATTCAAAGTTTGTCTTCATGTGTTTCACAGACACACTATGCTGATATGTTAAGCTTCACCCTCTCACTACATTGACCAACCACATCCGTGACTGCGCGACAAAAAGTCTGACAAACTAAGACCCCATTTCGAAACACAAGCCCCACCATTTTTACATGTAGTTTGCTGCATCCCATATTCTGTGTCAAACTGAGACGTACAGTGTCCACCTTACACGAGCCCCGTTGCTAGGGCGTTGCTAAGGTGGGCGGGACTTAACAAATCAGCCTATGTTATGGGACTTCCACGCCCCCCCAACGATGCTGTATTTACTTTGCAGTTTGTACAGGTTCCCGATTAACCCACTTGCAACATTAAAATGGGGGCTCGGCATGACTTTGTGATGAAATCTTGTTTCCCATTCCATGCACTAATTTCATGCATAGAATTTTGTTTTTGACCTATTGCCCAATGTAGAACAACAACTGCATACAAAATGAGCTCTGGGACAAGTTTTCAAACGATCAATTAAAAGGCGTCGTGGAACACCACACCTGGAATTACATGGAGGTCATGACCTCTGATGCCCTGGGCCCAATTTCATAAGAGCTGCTTATCACCCAAAAAGTAGCTGAGCACAAAACACTTAAATGGCTATCAGATTTAGGTTACACGTGTACCATTTGTGTTTGGTAACCTGCTCATTTTTGTTCAGTAATTTGTGTTGAGCAATGTTTTGTGCTAAAGCAGCTCTGGGTACCAACCGCATCTCTGGCCGCAGCATTCCTGAACAGACACCAATCCTCAGAAACCTCAAAACGATTAATGCATGAATCGTTTCTCAGATCCAAATGACTTGGGGTGAAAAATTTTCCAAAACATATTACTTCGAAGGGAAACCTTTCTCGAAATAATTTATGCTATCAACAGCTGCAGTGCTTCTCACCAAGTAGGTTTTTATGGTCATTCATTTTTGGAGTATTTACCAACCTACGACCCCTACCGTTAAACAGATGAAAATTTTTTTTTACTAAATCATTCAGGGACACACTGCTTCTTTATTAGCTTGAGATAACATTGTGTCATTTACATGCTGGGAATTTCATCTTTTAGAGGGCAAGGCCCTTTTCATTTTGCAAAGGGCACTTCCATTGGAAGAGTCTATGGGAAACTTTTGAAGGGGCACCAAGGCCAAGACCAGGGGCAACAGAGGCCATGGCCTCTGTGTAATTCCAGGCCTGGTACACATTATTTACATTTTGACACTTTTGTAGAAATAATTTCAGCTGTCCCAATCATAAATTTAGTGATTTACACGAAGATAAAAGTGTCATAAATTGTGACGATCTATGAAAATCTTTTACATACATGTAGTGAAACTGTTCATACTGTGAAAATGACCATGAAATTTAGCTCAGTTTAGTTTTTCAAGCTTCATCAGAGAGTCACTACATCTGTAGTGGTCCAGTGAATAATGCAATATGGTAACGAGTTCAGTGTTAATAGTTAAGTGTGTTTTAAAACACAAAACGAACAATTTCACCATGGGAATGGTTTTCGCAGATTTCATCACTTGTCTCTTGTACAGACATTTTCACGGTAAATGTGCCATTAGTTTGTCCGACCTGGTTCCTCCTATCAGGGTGTTTGAGCGTGAAACCAGACTTTCTGCTTGTTCTCACCCATACACTCTCGCTTTGCTGAGATGTAGAACAAGGAGCCGATCCAACAGCTTTATTCCACGCTCTGCATCTCTTTGGGAACTGCCGGTGCAAGCTTCCCTCCATCGTACAATCCAGACTGTTTAAAGAGGAATATCAATTCCTACCTTCAGCTCCCCTGAGTTATTTTCATCTGAAATCTTTTCTTTTTGTGGCCCCCTAACCTAGAGTAGCTTTTACCCTTGTTTGATGCATGCTTGCATAAAATTTGTTTTAACAAATATATACAAAAACCTACACAAGAGTGAGCCATTTTATCCACTATTTAATAGTTCAACAAAAAATAGCAGCTCACTTTTTTTCCTGACACTGGTGTTAAACACTAGCTCAGGTTATGTGATCATGATTTCTGACCGTAGTTTTGTCTTCTTACAATCACCAACAAAGAATATACCCGTACGAGAATAAAAGGGAGAATAAAACAAAAATCGCGTGTTGTGGTCGAGCGGTCAAGCACACTGGACTGAAGCTCTGGTGTTTCCGATCAGCAGAGTATGGGTTTTCGAGTCCCGGTCTTGACACTTGTTAAGCAGGACACTTTATGAGTGCTTCGCCTTCGGATGGGACGTAAAGCCATAGGTCTAATGTGTTGTGCAATGCACGCAAAAGAACCCAGTACCACTTTATCGTAAAAAGAAGGGGTTCGCCCCAATGTTTCTGGCATGGTCTGGTAGCAGTATGCACTGCCTCACCTTATCCCTTTCAAGACAGACTAGGCCCTTGGGTGGACACACTGCCCAAATCCTTCGATATCCTTCAGATTAAAGTTGTCATAAACCTAAAGGGCCCAAATCCTTTGATATCCTTCTCCTTATTGTAAATATACATATTAGCCCAAATCCTTCTAAGTCCTTTTGACATGTTTGAGGCAGAAGTTAGGGAGTCAACTAAAAGCCCAAAACCTTCAGAATCCTATTTTGGCTAAGCTGCATAAGACCTAAAACCTTCTAAATCCTCCTATGTAAAAACAGCCAAATAGCCCAAGTCCTGTGAAATCCTACCCTAACAAAAGCTAATTTTAGCCCAAACCCTTCGAAATCCTCCTGTGTTGCAGATCTCTAATAGCCCAAATCCTTCGCCATCCTGCACTTTGGCAATGAGGATATTGTAGGACTTGGGTTCTTCAGGGTTATGGTTGCTTCATCTCATAAAAATTATTTCCACCAGATTGGATAATTCGTGTGGCATTCATGACAGACTTGGCTCATTATAAATGTACACTACTATCATTATAATTAACTATTTTCAAAAGACAACCGGAGCGGTAGTAATAAGTTATACTGCATTGTTGGTGGGGGGGGGGGGGGGAGGAGGGGCGTCAATGACTATGGCTACAATGTACCTTGCTCTTACACAATCTGCTCAGGATTATCTTTTGACCGGTTAATTTGTTTGTGAATTCAAAGTGACAAGTTCAAGTCTTTGAGCTGTAATCATACAATTCCAGGCTATCTTAAAATCTCATCGGAGAATTTGTCTGGACATGTACGCAGTGTGAAAGTCAGGTTTAGAGCCCCGCAACGTTTCAAGCACATGCGTAAAACTGCAAGGCTCATCAAAATGAAAAAACTTGAACAAGGATCAAATTGGAGATCGAGCTACATCATGTTCTGCTGAGAATTTAAAAGGAAACAGGCTGTCAAAATGTGCTTAATCTGATATAAAAATCATAAAATAAGCAGTCTACAACTGTTCACATACATGTTCAGCTTTTATTTTTTCGTCCAGTAAATTATCTCCCCTTGTATAGCTTAGCAAAAATGCTACACAAAATCAGGGTTCTGCCCACAGTGGTCGGTGCAGGACAACCCCGCACGGCACTCAGGATTCCCCAACCACCACTGGCAGAATTTTCTCTGTTTCCGACCACCACACATTTTCCAAGTTTTTAAATTAAACTTGCAATTTCCTTTCAATCAAAGAAAACGAAATGTTAAATTGGGTGATTACCAGTGGAAAAATGGTATCCAAAGCCATTAATTTTAAGTACTTCTTTGGTTTGAGTCTATTTATATGATCTACCGTGTAACTGATCAATCTCGCAATGGTTTCCAGGAAAAATAATTTCCGCTACTAAAGAAATCCTGGGCAGAACCCTGCACAAAATGTATCAGTTGCTACTTAAAAACCAGTTGCTACATTAACAAACGTATCCAATTTAAAGGAACATTACAGAATTGGTAAGAAAAAAACTTGTAAAATATACCTTTTGATCACAGATTTACATAAAACTTACACGGTCTAATGATGATGATAGTAGCAAACATCCCTTGAAATTTTGCTGTCTGAAACGCCATATTTGATGAGAAATGAATAAACTAATTTTCCGATTGGAGTTTATCGCTCAGTGAGCGTTTGATTCATTTTTTGAATCTATACCATTTCATGCAAATGTGTAATCGGTTTTTCACTTTTTTCTCGTGACCCAGATGGCCGATCGATCTCAAACTTCTACAGGTTTGTCAGTTTATGTATATGGTGGATTACATAAAGTGCTTACACTGCCAGCAACTGTTTGGTAGCAAAAACCAATTCTGTAACGTTCCTTTAAGGTCCTCCTCCTTGTTTTTAAAGTCAGAAATGATCTTGCTCACTACTTCTCTGCAGAACCTTATTTCTACTAAAGCTCAGAGTTCTCGCAATCTACGTTCTTCTTCTACTTCTCATCTGTGCTTGTCCCCCGCACCCCATACACGGTATGGACAACGAGTATTCGCAGTCAGTGCACCGACATTATGGAACAATCTCCCTCTTCACATCCGTCAGGCATCATCTCTTGAATCCTTCAAAGCCATGTTAAAAACTCCTTTGCTTTTATTCTAAGTTACTAATATTTATGTATTATTCATTTTTTTGTACAGCGCCTTGAAACCTGTGTAAAAGACCCTTTATAAATGTTATTATTATTATTATTATTATTAACTCAATATTAGCATTCATGGTGCGCACAAAACCCGTTCAGTCTAAATATTTGGCTGTGCAAACTTAGTGGATGCCATCGTTCCCTGCAGTGCATCAATGGATGTATACATGGAAGTTCATTATAATGATCGATTATAATGCGGCAGAATTCGTGTTAAGGCGCTCGTGGCGCAGCGACACATCAATAACATACTGTAAAGTGAAAGGGAAAAATAGGGCATCTAAAAACGCAGTGTCGGGAACAAAAAGCCCCATAACAGGTAGAGTCCAGATCTGCCTACCCTCGTTTAATACCATGGGAACCAAGTGCAATCATTGTATACAGTGAATTCACTCCATTCAGGGTGAATAAAGAAACGGAGACCAAGGAGCGTAATTTGAACTTGTGGATTATAAATTTATACGAGACATGATCTACGTACCAATGCTGTACAAACAGTTCTACATGAGGGTATAATGAACATCCCCTTAATAGATGGATTGCACATGACGTCATTGACCACCATCTTTGATGGAAAAACAACGGAAACGTGCACGCACGCGCTGCGCACAACTCTCGGCCAATGACAGCTCTAACACGCATGTATGTTTCATCAAAGATGGCGCCTAATGCAAGGCAGGCCTCGAATTTCACCACGGCACCACAGCAATTGCTGTGGGTGCCCTTAAAAACCTTCAATACAAATTCAAATTTTTCCTCATTGGGTGCCCCTTTATTTCGGGGGAAATTGCCTTGCCCTCTTAAACACGAAGTTCAAGGCCTGGCAAGGGGTCTAATACAACACCCTGGTGATCCCCCTCTACCTGTTCTTATATTAAGAGGGATCTTTTATCGCCAGTCAAAAGTAATCAAAGTTACTACACCATTGTTATAAAGAAAATGGCCGACAACCGACTGACGCTTCAACCTATGCCCAGTTTCATATACAGTCAGGCTAACAGTCAGTTTCTTCAGATCCCTGCGACATGTACCTACGCAAACACTACATGTCAACATTTGTACAATGTACATACTGTAGTATGTAAAGGAAAAGGTTAAAGCATGTGCACAACATTGGTAAATTGTCAAATACCAGTATATCCACACTTTGTGTAACCCAACATATCCATGAAATAACAAACCTGTGAAAGTTTAAGCTCAATCGGTTATCAGAGTCACAAGAAAACAGTGAAAGACCCCTTTATATGTTTTCACTGTTTAAAAAAAATCTTTATCACCTTGATAAAAACAAATTGTTTTACTAATTTCTCAAAAACTATAGCATTTCAAACAAAACTATTTCAAGGGAAGTTTTCCACCATGACCATCTTCACGCCATGTAAGTTATAAGCAAATGAACATTCATATGTGAACATTCATATTATTTGTAGTCTTACCAATGTTGTACACACCCTTTAACGCCTGATTTTTGCGAAAAGATATTTTTTTAAAGAATTTATTTCTCTCCATGAATTTTGACAGACGATGCCGTTGCAAAAAGTGCCACGTACAGTGCACAAAATATAATATCATGCAAACTTGTTTGTATACGACTGATGTACGAGATTTAATGGCTGGATCTGGAAAATAATAAATTTGTCATTTTTAATTTATAACTACCACTGATCATTGGTGGATTAAAAATTATCTTAGAGTTATAGGCTACATGTATTACATGTACATGTAGTAAGCACATAATTTTAGCGTTATGAAGTTGGCCCCAAGGCTGCATGGCCGAAAATAGTGCCATATAAAAACCATTCCTTATAAACAAGCAAATTTTCACATTGTTCCATTCTCGCTATTTAAAGAATTCCATCGTAGCTAGCCCCAGCTCCATTTTTATGCTGTTTGGCAGAGATAAAAGTGGACCTTGGGAGAGGACAGAAAGGGAATTGAACGGAAATGTATACATGTCATGGCTTGAGTTTCAAGAATATCACCCCTAGACCACAAGTCTTGTGCTTGTGGTTCAGACCTGTCACTGGGCACAAAAATATATCCATTACATGTACAAGAACCTAAATTATAATCAACCACTTAACGGCAGTATTACCAAATCTTTACCGCGCCTAAGTGCGGTATTATTTTTCGGAACTGCCGGATGATAATTTTTTCTCTGTGAATATCGTTATCACAATGAAACCCCGACTTGACAAAGGAAAGACAACAAAGGTTCTTATCAAAAGCACCTTTGTTGTTCTTTTTACGAGAAAATATATGAGTATGCCTTCACAGGAAATCGCAAAAACCTTGGCCGTAAGCATCGGCCGATAATCTGCCAGTGTTAGGCTGGAATCTCGGACCACTCAGATTTATCGCCCACTGAGGCGAATACAATTGATAAACAATGGCGGCAGCCCGTACATTCCTTGTGTTTTATCGGGAAGCAAGGACTACACAATAACCCCTGAAAAAGGGTGATTTTGAACATAAATTCCAGTGCCATCTGCCCCTCTTTGTACGGGGGGGGGGGGGGTAGTGCATTCCTGTACACGCTAAACAAAGGATCGATCAAGGGACAGTGGCCCCAAAAAATTACACTTGAAGTTTGCACATGTGCATTTATAGACGTCAACCATATTTTTACCGAGAAATATTTTTGCGTGTAATCATGTCATCCAACGTGAAGTGGTTAATATTTGCTGCATATTTTTACATTTAAAAAAATTTTTTATTAATGATTGTGAAGGAGGAGAGTTGGAATAAAAAAGCTTCAAAGTATGTATATTTGTGAAAACACACAGAGCTGCAAGACTTGTTCGATTGTGAGATGTACTTGGCTCAATGCTAAAATCAATACTAGGGACAAAATTTGTCCATCATTTTTGCAAATTAGCCAAACATTTAGACTGAGCTTGTTTTTGTGCACACCGAATGCTAATAATGAGAGGTGAGTTTTGAGTGGCAACTGATAGATCTTGCGTAGCATTTTGCTAAATATACAGGGGAAATCAATCTCTGTCATGTGTGCTACATGTATGGGAGGGAAATCATTCACTGTACTAGACTCAGGTCAGTGGTCCAGCGGTTTTATTTCGTTCCCCTGAAAGTGCGGACTTCACAGCCCAACGCATCCAAGCATCCACGGCTCACTGCACTCTCCCTTAAATAGAGGCCACAGGCCCAGTCGAAATCCAGCAGGCCTCCTGACGACGGGCAAAGCATACTGGCCAAAAACATTGAGTCCACCGGTTCCTTTTAAACCACTCAAACAGTGAACAATTTGGACACCCAGTTTTTAAACATCCAGCAAATTTGGACACCCAGTTTTTAAACATCCAGCAAATTTGGACACCTTTTTACAAAATCCTGGCTAAACCCTTGATTTGGAACAAGAACAATCAGTACTTTGCATTGCCATGGCATGCAATATACATTGTATTAGCTTCTTGAGTTGGATGGAATTTTGACAAGTCCTCAAAGGATAATCATTGAAAATCAACTTTTATGGATTCGGTGTGTTGACTTGTTCTTTCATACTTTGTAAATTAGTATTTAATAATAAATAATAATAATAATAACTGTATTTATATAGCGCCTTTTGACAAGGGATACAAAGCGCTCAGTATTTTTACCTGCCATGTATGTGGAGCTACGTTTTGAAGTATGAGACCTATGCATTTATAGCACAATGTAATGGTTTACAAGGTGCGGTGGCGCAATATGCTGCCAATCAAACCAGGAACACCGGGGCGAACCCCTTCTCTTTTCGATAAGTGCACTGGGTTCTTTTACGTGCATTACACAACACATTTAAGGCCTGGAATTGGTCACATGCAGCGACTGTGCCACGCTCGCCATTTCGAGAGTCAACAGAACAGGTATTCACGTAAATACCGCGTCGCCTCAAATTCACACTACACTGTATAACACACAGGGACATCGACTCCCAAAATGGTGCAACCAAGATGTCCACAACAGGTGAATTGGGTCCATTCCCCTTTGTGTACCTGGCATTTGGCCAGCAAACCCCCTGTTATCCATCCATACTGTACTGCTTCAAACTTCATTTCATGCCAAGTAACTCTAAAAAACCAGACATTATGAAACAAACAGTTTGAATTCTGAGTTCTTCATTATGGCATGTCATGGCCGAGCGGATAAGAACACCATACTCAAGCTCTGGTGTTTCTGATCGGCAGAGTGTGGGTTCGAGTCCCGGTCATGACACTTGTGTCCTTAAGCAAGACACTTAACCATTATTGCTTCGTCCTTCGGATGGGACGTAAAGCCGTGTGTTGTGTAATGCACGTAAAAGAACCCAGATACACTTATCGCTAAGAGAAGGGGTTCGCCCAGGTGTTTCTGGTTTGACTGGCTGCATATTGCGCCACAGTACCTTGTAAACCATTACATGGTGCTATGTGTTATGTAAAAGAAAAAGGTCCCATACTTCAAAAATGTAACTCCACATTATACCTTGTAGGAAAAATCGGATGTGAGGTCTCAAAATCAATTCAAATATTTTACTGAGAAATTACTTCTTTCTCAAAAACTACGTTACTTCAGAGGGAGCCGTTTCTCACAATGTTTTATACTATCAACAGCTCTCCATTGCTCGTTACCAAGTAAGTTTTTATGCTAACAACTATTTTGAGTGATTACCAATAGTGTCCAGTGCCTTTAAACTGTGCCCAACATTCCCATAACATACTAAAGTAGTTCCAGGGTAAACCAACCACACAACAACATCCTCCATGAACCCTCCCTCCCCCACGGCCCATAAACCCAACCCAAACTCTTTACATTGAACTTGGCTAAAAATAGCACTCATAAAAAAGAGGGAGTTCATGGCTGCGGTTTCAATCAAAATTCCCCACATTACAATTTTGTTGTTTTCTACTTGAACGGCTACGCTGCCACAATAATGCATGATGCACTTTTACAAACTTTGGTTTAAAAGGGGGTGAGTTGACACGCATCCAAAAAACATCAATGAACCGTTTACAGCGAACAGAAAAAGCTTCTCAGAAAAACAAGTGTAGCATGGAAAAATGTAAATTGGTCCAGCTACATTATAACAGTTGGAATCCAAATGGAGGTTTGCAGAACATTGTAAGGACAAGTACAAAATAACAATGATACCACCCACACTGATCGAGCGATAGATCTCTGCCATTAATCCAATAAAAGCTATTACTGACTAAGAAGAGAGTTAACTCTTGATGCTACATGTGCAAGGTTTTTTTTAAGCTTGGCGCGGACATGTTTGAGGCTTCTGCGTGGCTGAGGAAAAAACTTACTTTTCATAGAACTTGCAAGTTGAATCATGTTCTCAACTTATAGATTTTATATCACACAGAAAAAAAGTGATTCAGGGCTCGTATTTTGGGGAAAAAATCCACAAGACCACAGGACTTTTATCTCAAAATGTTTACTGGTCCAGAAATAATTTTACAAGACCAGATTCAAACTAAGAGAAGTTTTACCTCATTTGTCTTTAAGGGTATTAAGTATATTTCAAAGCATTACTCAAAGTCAACATTTGAACATAATATATTTCTGTTCAAGATATTATAGAGTGAGGTACATGAATTGTTATTGAATTGAAACACAAGACCGCCGGACTTGTCCGGTCATGGGTTTACTGGCCCAATGCTAAAATCACTGGCCTCCGGCCTGCGGTCCAGTGTCAAAATCGAGCCCTGCATGTACACTCAATACAAAGGGATGAGGTTTGATGACTTTAAAATTCCTGGGTTCCCCCCATGTTCTAGACCAAGATCCTCCTAGATGTTACCGAGAGATTTACAGAGTCTGCGCATCACCAGAAATACAGAACTACCGGTTTGGACACAATGTGGACTGTCTCTTCCTCCTTTTGGTGATTGCTTCACTTCTTTCAAGAAAAGTTAAAGGCTCATTGAGGTTTCAAGAAAATCCTGAAATCAGTAAAAAAAAAAATCCCGTTTTCAACAGCTGTACACAATTTCAAGCTTTTACGTGCTTTACGTACACCACTGGTGTCCACACGCTTCAAAACACAATGGCAGGTTAGCCTTCTACATGTACTCAGCATAACTCCAAGCCCGGTACTACGTTCTTGTACAAAGCATCTTTTCCTTGGTAACGGACACCTCTTATTGGGATCTTTTAATATCTTTAAGGCAGGATATACTTTTGGTAATTGACAAAGATTTGTATCTTCACTTGGTATATCCCAACATATGCATAAAATAACAAACCTGTGAAGAAATTGGGCTCAATTGGTCATTGAAGTTGCATGAAAATAATGAAAGAAAAAACACCGGTGTTGCATAGAACTGTGTGCTTTCAAATGCCAGAGAAGCCTTTCTCGGATTCAAATATTATAGTGAGAAATTACCTCTTTCTCAAAAACTACATTACTTCCGAGGGAGTCATTTCTCACAATGTTTTATACTATCAGCAGCTCTCAGTTGCTCTTTAATACCAAGTAAGCCTTGATGGTCAATGTGCTTCTTGAGTTATCACCAACAGTATCCACTGCCTGCAAGTCAGAGGATTTTAAGGAGGACCAAGGCAATGAGCGGAGGCATAAGAAGTAACTATAAATAAATAGTAAACTTGCGGGTACAACCGTGTATTAGATCTCTTTTGTGGGAGTGTTGGCTCTGAACGAAAAGAGCCGGTGCGGTCTCCTTCAGGAGCATAAGGCATGGAGGCAATTGTTTCCAATACCTCTGTGAAGTATCAGGCCTGGATTTTCAATTTGATGGAAAGACCACTTTTAATGAGGAGAGGAAGTGTCCGTAATAAGAAGCGGGAACAAGATGGCACTGGGACCCCAAACCAAGGCTGAGGAAGCAATAACCAAAAGGCTTGGGTGTCCTAACCTTGACTGCACATTATGGTGTTAGATCGGGAAAAACTTGGGCGAATTGAAGACAGGGTCAGACATATATTACTTTGGCCTTCGAGAAAGACTCTGCTAGGATCGAAATGTCAGGCCACTAAAAACTAGGCCTAATTCTTTTGCATTTATACTTCATGTACAGGTCCTTTTGGTTGGTAAGCAGTTTGCAACAGCTAATTCCATTCTCTCATACTACTTCATTCTTGTATTTTTTATTTTTTGGGGGTGGCAAAGGATTTTCTCCATGGTAAAGACCACTTTTCATAGTTTGTGATAATTTAAATTGCTCACAGGCATAAGATTTTAAGGGCCACCAAGACCGCGGGCATGAAGGCAAATTGCCCACGCTGACACTGTGAACTCAGGTGGCTGTAGATCTACAGTATGCCATTATCGCATGATAAAAATCATAATGAGATAATAACCATTCAGAAAATATATGTAACACTACCAACAGTGTACACGTCGTGTGTACATTGTGTTTCGCAATAAAGTGAAGTTTTGAGGCAACTCATCAAATTTATGACAAGAAAGAAAGAAAAAAAACGTATCTCATCAAACAATGCAAAGATCACATTATTACACATAAAATGTGTCGTCATTCACTGATTGTGCAATTGATGACACGTGGCAATTTGTTAACTTTTTATCTACATTTTTGGATGAAATAAAAAAAATGACATGAACAAACTTTCGCAGCAAATAAATCACTTCAAAGTCAATGTTTTGTAAGAACATTTTGTTTAAAGGCCCTGTACACTATTGGTAAGATCGAAAAACACAATGTTCACAGATTCACACATAACTTACATGATTTAAAGTAAGTAATGGTAGAAAGGGTTCCTTAAAATATTTCTGCCTAAAATGCTATCGTTTCTGAGAAACGAGTAAAACAATAGTAATTATCGCGCGTGATAATTTGAAAAAACAGAAAACACATAAGGTCTCTTTTCACTATTTTCTCTTGACCTCGATGACCAATTGAGCTCAAACTTTCACAGGTTTGTTTGTTCATGCATGTTTAATCACACAAAATGTGGACACTGATTTTGAGCTGTTACCAAAAGTGTACAATACCTTTAAAGTTACTAAGTCCTATTTTCTATTTTGATCCTTTTTTAATGAAGTATGGCATTATTCACAGAGATTCTTCTACTTCTATTAAAGGCAAAGTATACATTTGGTTTTTGAACTGCTCGATTGTCTTAATCCTATATAAATGTAGACATACATAAAACAAAACTAAACTGTGAAAATTTCATTTCAAAAGGTGGTAGCGTTTTGGAGATATCGCCGAAAATCTGGAGATGTTGTGTCCACGCAGGAAGAAATAATCCGTTATTGGAATACACAGTCTGAGAAACGTTTCATGCAATAATGTTTCTCAGATTCAAATGTATAATTGAATCCCTCTCTCTAAAACCACATTCCTTTGGGCGGAATTGTTTCTCAAAATATTATATACATTATTATCAACATCAAGTGCTTTATACCAAGTAAGTTTTTATGGTCATTCATTTTTGGAGTTTTCCAAAGGTATACCCTAACCCTCCCTATAAAGGCTTAGTTACCTAATCCTAAAGTTATTATTTTTTAAATAATTTATAAGCAGGTAAAAAGCTGAGAAACTTAAAAAATCACCACTCATGAAAATTCCACCTTGAAGGCATATTTTGAGGGGCAAAGTATGAGTCAGAATTATAATGGAAACCATTACTGAGTACATAAATTATGGGCGTGTAGGTTTCTTTAAAAGTAGGGTCATCTTTTGGTAATGACACCCCCCCCCAAAAAAAAAAAAATGTTGTATTTTTTTTCTAAAGGCCTACTTGTTGTAAAGATGGTAACGGCAGTAAGCATCCTGCCGTTAGAAATCAATCAAAGTATGTCAAGAAATTTGAATCTCCAAAACTCACCTCAAGACGAGTTTTGGATACATGTTCAAATTTCCACTTTGTCTGTTTGTAAATGCTGCGGCCGGAGACGTGGTTGGTACCCAAACCCCCGCATCACTTCGCTAAACGCGGATGGGTTCGGCACTCTTGATGAAATTACCATGACAGTTTTGGGCTGTTTTCTCAGCAAGTAGACACTGTATTCAGCTGAAACTTCCACATGTGACTCATATTGTATGTAGATCTTTTTGACAAATTGGCCTATACGTTTACAAACACAAATCTATGACCCTATCTTTACATATGAAAAATCGGAAAAATCTTGAAAGCCTAAAATTTTTCCAGGTAAACCGCGATCCAGTCAGGGACTAAGGGTTCAACTTAACTAGATTCAAAGAACTACAATCTTTACTACTTGTGATAATCAGAATCCTTAATTCTTTCGACGGCCATAGACCGCAGGGTTACAGCAACTGGATAAAAAATGTGAACTACTTCCAAACTTTTTCTTCCCTCATTTTAAATGTACCCGAGTGGTAAATAGTATTTGAGAAATGTTGATTGTAGCTCTTTAGGTGTTTGGAATGTGACCAAGAGCTACAATTATTGCAGCTACAATTGTAACACACTACATACAATGTATCAATGCATCCATAATTTTATGGCAGATCTAGAGAGAAGATAATTTACATAATGATGATTCATATGTATGTAAATGAACTTCCTATCTTTCTTTGAGAGAACAAAGTCTAAAAATTGAATCAGGCCTGGAATTTAATTTTTTGCGAGGGCAAGGCCATTTTCATAACTGCCATTGAGACTATTTAAGTATATGGGAGCAAGACCATTTCTTGCTTTGTAACAGGCCTGGAATTTCAGCTTCGAGAAGGAAAGGCCATTTTCATTGGGCAAAGCACACCATTGGAAAACGTTAAAGCATAAGACGGGAACTTTTTTTTTTAAAGGGGCATTGAAGCCAAGACCAGGGCAACAGAGGTAAATAGTTACGATATCATAAACCTCAATCCTCCTAATGGTTGTAGACTGGAGGTCTAAGAATGTGACAAACCATAGAGAAAGGACCGGTCCTTTCTCTATGGACAAACCTACGATTATCGCAGCTACACAGAGGCTATGACCTTCAGGGTCTCCAGCTCCCTCTATGTATTGTAGTTCCAGGCCAAATACAATTGTGAACAATTTATGTGATATAAAAATTGCAATGGTAAATGCTGCCTTTTTACGTAAAAATATCTGATCAAAATTCCGGGTGAAACTACTTCTACTTCTAGATGCGATAATCGATAATAAGTCGTAGATTTTGTTCTGCGACCATCCAGCGGATGAAGAAGCTAATGCAACTGGTGAAGTTCATCACCTTTTTTTCAGGCAAAAAAAATAATAACTTTAGTTTTCATTAGGGAAATGTACCCGATCACCAATTTTTCCCTAATTAATTATGGTGTTCTTACCAGAGCATGTATTTAACATTTTTCCACTGTTAATGCTATCAGACTTTGATGAGCAGTTCACTAATAATTTGGATTGATAAAAAGAGTTAAATTCTAGCATATTCGATAATCTAAGTATTAACCTACCAATTTATTTCGAACCGAAGATTCTCCCTCATTCATTCATTCATGGTCAGTTAAGCAGCAACAGACTTTCGCTGTGGTCTTGCTCTCACAATCATCCCACACAGTGAAATCCAACAATAGTGTGACGGCTATAAACCAAAGTTAAAGAGTAGAAACAAGCCTTCTGGACACCGGGCAACTTTAACTTCAGTTCCGTGCTGCTCAATGTTCAAGCCCACGGACGTTTTACCGGCAAGATACCCAGCTCTCTCACTCTCCGTTATAGGAGAGCACCCGGCTTGGACGACGTGTGTGGGGGTGGTGTCGGCTCGGCTGTGCGAGGGATGTGCAGCAGAGAGGCCGTGTGAGGACAACGTTCACATCTTCCGTCTTGCTCCAACTCCCAACTGCGCCTCCAGCTAGCTCGGCATGGGGGAGGAGGAAATTTCTCTCAGTGGCATCGGATGATGCTTGCATCCATCCAGATCTCAACAAAATTCATGAAAGCCACCTAGCATAAGTGCCGCACACACACACATGACACAAGTACCTTTCGTGCGTTGGGGTTTTTTTTTGTTTAGAGACGCGCCCTCTATTTTTTATAACAAGCCAAACAGTGTTGACTTTTTCGTAGAGTGAGGGCGCTGTTTTCATCAATAAAGCGCAACTTTGTGCGCGCAACAAACTCTTCCAGGATAACTTGAACCGAGTTTCCAGTGTACGCATAGTTGGGCTCACCTTATCTTTCTCTCCAAGAGGGCGATCTGCAATAAATCTTTGAGGATTTCTAAATTCGGTTGTTTATGTTTGACGAAAGTCGGAAAAGCTCTGTGATGAAATATCCGCCCATTTTAAAGTTATGGAATAAAACTGCATTTTAAAGGTTCAGTCTAGAGGGTGGGTTGGTGGAAACATCGCATCAGATCAAAGAGCCAGGACAGATTCAGTAATTACCAAAACTTGAGTTGTTCTTCTTTGATGGGCTAGGCCACCACACCCACTTTCCTTACAACGTCTGTCATTTTGGGAAATACTTGTGGATAAAGAAACAACTAAAATTGTCGCATCAGATATGCTCTTATTGCTTTCATTTTCGAATGTCATGAATAATTCTAGCCCGTTTGTATTATCATTAAGGGGTATAGTTGCCCTTCAACAACTTGTATTTATTTGTGCTCATTAGTTGTTATTGTCTCATTGAATCTGATATCCGATTTTTAATGCGGTGCCTGAGATTGGTCCAAGGGTCGTGGAAGCGCATCCGGAGAGTTCGGGCAAAGAGGGTCCGTTTAATGGTGTTTTTTCTTTCATTATTTTCTTGTAACTTCGATTAACAATTGAGCCCAAATTTTCACAGGTTTTGTTATTTTATGCACATGTTCGGATGCACCAAGTGAGTATTACTGGTCTTCACATCCCATCCCAGTAGCATGGTGTTTTATCCCAAAGGATCCACGCGCCGAGTGTACAGTGCTTATCAAACATCGGTGCTAGGCTAAAACCGAAATAATTAAACTAACATTGTTTCACAAACTAATAATAAACAAAGTGAATAAATAAATACATTATTTAAATTTAAGTACCGAAGCATTAAATGGACATTGAGAAAAAGAAAAGAATTATGACTTTTGACTTATTATCTCATAACTATGATTTAGCTTAAGTCATAATCATGACCTTGTGCCAATTAAGTCATAATTATGAGATATATGTCATAATTACTTGAACTAAGTCATGATAATTATTAGATGTAATTCATAACTATGACTTGTGCCAATTAAAGGAACATTACAGAATTGTTTTTTGCTAACAAAATAGTTGCTGGCAGTGTAAGTACTTTATGTAATCCACCATATACATAAACTGACAAACCTGTAGAAGTTTGAGATCGATTGGCCATCTGGGTCACGAGAAAATAGTGAAAAACCGATTACACATTTGCGTGAAATCATATAGGTTCAACAAATGAATAAAACGCTCACTGAGCAATAAACTCCACTCGGAAAATTAGTTTATTCATCTCTCATCACATTTCAGACAGAAATATTTCAAGGGATGTTTTCTACTATCATCATCATTAGACCGTGTAAGTTTTATGTAAATCTGTGATCAAAAAGTATATTTTACAATGACCAATTCTGTAATGTTCCTTTAAGTAATAATTACTTGTACTAAGTCATAATCATGAGATGGAACCGAGTCATAATTATTTGTACCAAGTCATGATATTTATGATATGTAAGTCATAATTATGACTTTAATTTCCTTTCTCTCTCATCGCCTGCTTTAACCCTTCCTTATAAAAGCAAATGAAAAAAGAACAAGACACAAAATAGGTATGAAAAAAAACTAGACATGAAAAAGGTATGGTGCGTGTCTAGCTGCATGTGCGTTGCCATCAAGCGCACTGCGCAGTAACAGACAGGGGTGATTTCATTTTCACTACCTTATGGAGACCAAGAACAAAACACAAAAGGGAAACAAAGGGTCTCCATAGGGAAATTCTAAAGACTGGGTTGCTCCACAAGGAAATTTGTGTACAAAGTCTATGGGAGTGTTAATGCAGGGACAAAGGAAAGAACAAAAGAGTGCTCCACAGGGATGCATTTTTGAGAATGTGTGGATGCGACTGTCAAAATAGCACAAGCAAGATTTATATTGTGATAACATCAGGTGAATTTGATTAACAGGGATTACCACACTAAGAAAATTGGATATCTGACGCTAAAATACAACAAAAAATGACCGACTCACAAATTCACTTTATTTTAGTGTAATGCTCGTTGTTATTTTATTAATACTCATAAAACCAGCCGTTAAAATAATTTCATATTGGCAGAATAAAGACAATGCCATAAGAATTGGGAAAAAACAGTTCAATAAAACTACATCAAATTAAGAACAGAACTCAAAACTAAACCACTACGTGTTAATCTATTCAATAAAAAGCATGTTATAAAATAAAATTGGTCTCAACAAAAAATTTTGAATGTACCATTCCTAAGTTTTTAAAAATTATATATATATATATATCTTTTTTGACAAGCGACATATACAGGCAAATTTACAGCACTAAGAATAAATGCGCTATGTGCATTTTTGGATTTAGTGGTCAAAAACTTCCCCTTGCAATTTACAACTCATTCTCAAACCAAATAATTAAAAATAAATAAAACGTTATTCACAATTTTACAGGGCCCTTTTTTCATATAACAAATGTAATACACGAACTCGTTACTGGCAATTTTAAACTGCAACAATATTTCAATTATATGACAAACAGTTTGTTCTAAACTTGAGAAAAATATTCACTTAAGTCAGGAGAAGCCATATTGTTTTACATACACGAATATAAGGCCATGGTCGAATTTGCGGCTACGGCTACAGGTGTTGCTAAGGGTGTTTCTAAGGACATCCTATACTCCAAAGCATGAGGCTGCGGTGACCCAGCCATAGCCGTAGCCATAGCCACAAATTTGGACACAGCCTGAGAGTCCGAATGAGACTGCTATCTAAAATAGACTGGTACCTATACTGCAATGGCATACATCATACTGATATTTAAAAAGCAGTCCGGGTCTTTGACAGTGGTGGCCAAGCGTATTATCATTAAAGCAAACCACAACCTGGAACACAATGTCTATGGATTTGTTTTATTGTTGTAAAAAAAAAGAGAAAAGTTTTTCACACATTTGCTTAAACTTTCTCAAATTTCTTAAAGAGGCAGCCAGCAGGTTCTAAAAGTCGGTATCTGGCGTTATTCACGTGCCTCGAAGTGTGCATCAGTTGTTTAGGTTAGCTTAAAAGGAAGTTCCAGGTCTAACAAATCTACCGGAACATGAATATTCATTAGCAGTGACTGGAGACCCGTCCTAGGCCGTTCAAGTTTGACTGCCATTTGGGAGTAAACGTGGTTCCATAAAAGCCTTTAGTTAAGTACTTTGGAAGAGCAAGTTTGACTGCATACTGATTATTAGCAGGTGGCCAATTTAAAACTGTCAACGCAAATTCTCAAAAAAATTACACCCGTTGCTCTTGACAAAAAAAACACACCAGCCAAAACGGTTCATGGCTGCTTTAGTTTCCCAGAGTAAAGTAATCAGTTGTTAACAGGGTTCAGTTTCATAAAATGTGTACGCAGAAATAATTTTCTAAGAGTAGAAAATCTTGCTTTAGCAGAAACAGGCCATCATCTTTGTCTTGCTCATCGAAAGAAAAAGAAAAGAAAAGAAAAAAAAGATTAGCTGAGAAATGTTGTTTCTGCTATCAGTGAGTTTTGCACTACATTAAATTAATTCAAGTTGCAAATAACTACTGCGGCAACATACCAATTGCTACCAACTTTCCTTTAAGTTATAAATGTGATTTCCCTCCTGCCAACTTAATACTTGACAACTCCAGCACAAGCAAAGCGATTTCAATCTAACATTTCTCTGTTAACATCATCTTACGTTTTTCTTTTTACATCATTGCACGTTCATATTTCATGAAAACTAATTCAAGCTCAACTTTAAAAAAAAAAACCAAAACTGCCGATAAAAAAAACCTCCACATAACTTTTGCAACAAAAAAACGGTAACTCCATTTTGTTCTCTCTAGTGTAGGAAAGGACTACATATTTTATAATATCATCTTTGGTAATAAAACTGTTTTTTCAATGGAAATAATTTTTGACTAATGTTTTAAGAATGGTTCACTGTGATCGGATTAACTCGAATAAAAGTTTCATGTAAGAATTGAATGGATGGTAGAAGTACTGTGTTCCAAAACACATTCCATCTTGACATTTGAGGCATTAGCTTAACAACTGGGGAGAGTGGAAATAAAATTTGTACTTAACAGTCCTTAGGGAGTAAGTCCCCCCAAAAAACAAACAACTTTTCTTACCAATAGACCCCTTACATATGACGTCAACACCCAAACAGCGCCCTCACTGAGGTCAAAGAAGACCTGTCATAGACCTTTGTCATGGTGCAGCCATCTTGATTTTTCTCCCATTCGAAACAATGTGACCAAACCGAGGCTGGAAGGAGAGATATAGTCTGGTTCCTTTTTTGTACAGTGAGTATTAGCATCTTCACTTGATTGGATGCAGGGAACATGACCAAGATGGCGGCAACATGATAAAGGTCTATTGGCTGTGAGTTGTGCGCGGCCATTTCCATTGTTTGACCACAACAATGGCGGCCAATGCAAGGGTTCTACAAACATGAGCGACTGCCAATATTCAAACACTGTGATATTTTGAACACATCATTGCAACATCTGACATTTGCAGTTCTCCCCTTTTTTTGTCTGATTTTCAAACAAAAATCTTGCGGACTAGAACTTTATATACAAGACAATACTTTTATTTTATTTCTATGTACAGGGTGTTCTGTAACAGCATGCAGGCAAGAGACTAGTATGACGTAACTCGGACCGTTTGGTTTAAAACACGGCAAGTGACTTCCGTGTTCTGCAGCCGATTTCATGAAACTTTACTCCACTGCATAAGTCCACAATAAGTGCAAGATTCCTTGTCTTTAAAAATGGTGCAGAACTTATGCAATAATCGATATCAAGTGGACTTACGCAGTTCCGTAAAATTTTGTGAAATCGGCGGCTGAACCAAAGATATGGCAATCTAGGCGACTGTGTATGGCTACAAGTATGACATTTATGAGTATTTACAGAGAGCACAGGGGATGATTAGGCCGAGGGGAGGAGACAAACAGACAGACCACAGGGAAGCAAGGAGCATCTACAAGAAGCAGAATCAATGATGATGCTTTAGAGATTGGTGCTCTCATGCCATTGTAAAATGCAGTTTCGCATAAGTAATATCATACTGTGTGTAAAGACCATTATCCGCCACTTTATGTAAACACATGCATGGAATAACAAACCTGTGAAAGTTTCAGGTTATTTTGTGTGATATTTTTGGTGAAAAAATGTTTACTTCTTTTTCTTCCAAAAACAATGATGCACCTTAAAAGTTACGAAAATAAACGTCTCTGCAAATGAACGAAGGAAGGAAGAAACGTACAAACGTATGAACGAAGAATGAACAAACAAAAAAGCGACTGAACGAACGAACAGAGGAGCGAACAAATGAATGAATGAGCTTTTGAAGAACTTTGGAGCAAATCTGCATTTACCACACTTTGGCTTGTTTTGCATTTAAGTTTGAATGAAGCACATACTGGCCTTTACAACATTGTGGTCTCATAAAGAGTGCATGCCGTTATTTCGTACAAGCGACAAAGACACGGATTTCACACAAAGGAAAACCTTGCTTAATCATTTGTCTGCGTGTGTAGACCAAACTACAGGGAACCAGTCGTAAACACTTCATATCATATGGTATTCGGGGCCGGTTACCTGTTTCTGCCAATCCGACCGTGCTCAGCAAGTTCGTGCGTTTATGAGATTATGAGATTAGATCCCAGACATGTCTACACAATAAGACCATAAGGCCAGTTCCGACTAAGTGGCTATAACTGAATCACCACATTAACAAGCGTTGAAGCATTGGCTGCCCTTAGCAGGCCTTAGCAACAGCCATAGCCACAGTTGCCAATAGGGACACAGCCTTAGTCAACAGTGCACAGTGCAAAAAAACAAACGTTGGGGCGACTTTTTAACCAATGTGCAGTATCTTTGTCTAAGCAGACACACAAAAACTGCCAACAACTTTGCTAAGTATAGAGAAATTATGCTAAGCAGAAACAGGTAACCAGCCGAATGCAAATATACACCACACACAACATCCTGACTGGTTCCCCCCGTCAATTTATGAGCTAAGCAATGTTTTTCTGCGAGGCAGATCTCCATCAAAATGGTACCGAAGATTTCAACCAGAGCCTTGGCTATACACACACGGTGGAGACAGCGGGGATTGGTCGTCAGGGAGCCAGGGTTCACTCGGTCACACCGGCCACCTGCCACACGATGAGGTGGCTCCTCTCATTCCGGGCAGTGCGGGATGAGTTGGTGAGTTCGTCGCCGTAGTTATTACTGGTTGCATTCTCCTCCTCATCATCACCATCACCTAAAAGCAAACATTGAAAACAAAAAATATAGAACCAAAAACAAATCCGAACAATACATTGGTGCACAGCCACAATCATGGGTACACTTTTTGTTACAAAGACACCAAATGAACAACACATAAATATTGAGTAACTCTTTGCAGGTCTTTGTATTCGACAAACTCAAGTACTTTCTACTCTTCATTCACACAGCCCTGGTTAATTAGTTTACAAAAAACATTGAAATAACTGTTGCATCACTGGTTTTCAAAGTGTTGTTCATAACATGGACACGAACAGAATGTGTACCCATGATTGTGGCTGTGCACATTGACATTAAAAAGAAACTGTTTAGAGGTTGATTTTAGACGGGTTGAATTTCTTCAAAACTTAAAGATAACAAACAGTCAATATGTGTGACTGTTAATATTATTAATAAACCACAAGGGAAACTGACAGGGTAAATTTAGAATAATTTGGGGTTGAAACGAAAAATGACTAGAGCGGGATTTGAACCAAAGACCTCCGGGTTAACTAGCCGGGACTCCACCAACTGAGCTATCTAGCCCTATGTTGGCTACCCCACGGAGGGTTTCTTCAGAAAAGGGAATAACTATTATTATAACACACCTCTTGCTAGTTCTGTATTCTGGTTGGCTGAAACACGGTCACGTGGGATGAACTATTATAGGCTAGTGCATGAGATTTGCACAACCATGAACTAGACATCGCACGCGCGTAGTTTGCGGGAAATAGTTCCCGAAGCGGGCAATAGTCTTTCAATTTTTGACTGGTTACAGCGCCCTCAAGAGGTTGCCAGGCTCATCTTAATAAGGAAAAAGGCGGCGTCTGGATCGGATTAC
Source organism: Pycnopodia helianthoides (assembly GCA_032158295.1). NCBI lineage: Eukaryota > Metazoa > Echinodermata > Asteroidea > Forcipulatida > Asteriidae > Pycnopodia > Pycnopodia helianthoides. The sequence goes on along the minus strand of CM063248.1, from coordinate 2,834,388 downwards.
GGTAGTTTCTTTTCTTATTTCATATTTTGGACCGAGTTGGACACATATGGACTGCCATGATTCGGTCACTAGAGCTCGTCTATCCCCCCTCGGGCCTGTCAGTGACCAGAAGAGGGACCTATTTCCCGAGGCCAAAGGCCGAGGGAAATAGGTCCCTCTTCTGGTAACTCACAGTCCCTCGGGGAATAGACGTGCTCTAGTGACCTCATTGCCAGTCCATATGTGTATATTATTATTATTATTATTATGGTTTATTAAAAAACTGCTCATTGCAGCCTATCGGCTGAATTACGAAACAGTTGTACATTAAAAATACAATAGAACAACAATGGAAGTACCCCGTAACTGCCATATGTAAGAGATATACCTTGCCCGCTATGTGTCAGAGGGTGTGTCCCCCCCCCAAAAAATGTTTTCGTACTTTAACACAGTTTTTCTCTTTTACTAAAATCCTCAGAAGAATTCCTGAGATTCCCAGAACACAATGAAGACACAATAGGAGGAGGGGGGTGGGGTGGGGGTGTACACCATGCCACATGCAGACCTGCCAACCTTGTCATTTTTTTTTTGAGTACCACATTACGCAGCGGCATAAACCAGAAGCCCAACTACTTGTACTGTTGTTGGCACAATGTTAACAGTCAGTCTGAAAACCGGTGAAAAGAAGAAAATGCGTACAGGTTGGCAGGTCTGCACATATCAAACACCAAATGGTACGCAAGTGTAATTGGGCTTTTTTAGCTAAATGGATGAATAGGAAGGGGGAGGAGGGGGGGCCGGAGGGGGGGCCGGAGGGGGGGCCGGAGGGGGTGGACAGATGACTGACCTGCCCTGAAGTCGATGTAGCCCTCTCCCCCGCTCATCACCAGCATGTTCTTAGCGACGGCCTTCTCCATGGGACTCTTGCCCGGTGCGGTATCGAGGGTTGAACCTGAAGCGGTCGTGGTGACGCTACCTGCTGTACCTGAAGAGACAGAGGACGAATATCACAATATAATATGAGCCGACTCATCAAGGAAAAACATGAGCCGACTCATCAAGTGAAAAAAACAAAAACAAAGTTGAATGTTCAAAATGAGCCTCATCATGCAGGGCTGGTAATATTGAATATTGGTAGTGAACAATAGCAAATAAAAGGACTCTATCGATCTCTTGCACCAATGTCTCATGTGGCTACTGCCTGCCATGCTTGCCGTTTTGAGAGTCAAATTGTTACAAATTATTGTAAGCGTGTCAATGCCGTTTTGTGTGATCAACAACATACATAAAATGACAAACCTGTGAAAAGTTGGGCTTAATTCATTGTGTGAGTCAAGAAAAAAAATAGTGAAAAACCATACACAGCTTTCAGCATGTAAATACAATGTCCTTTATTTTGGTTGTAACAACCGAAATCAGCTGCTGCTTTTCTTACAAAGGTTTTCAGATACAGTTTTCTTGATTATGATTTCATTTCAGAAAAAAAAAACCCACAAATTTTTACCTGGAATGGCTACAAAGAATTTGACAGCGTCCCTGTGTCCGTGGAAGGAGAGTTGGGCCTGAGTGATGCTACAGAATGGTATGACGTTTCCTGGGCGTACACTGTCTCTATCTGAGTAGACCCTGATGACTGCCCCAGGACGGCTTCCACCTGCTGGAGTTGGTTTGGTTGCTGTCAAATCAAATTTATTTTTATTTTATTTATTTATTGGTATATATACAAATAAAATGACCAGCAGCAGAAGCTGAAAGGGTCAAAGTTCATCTAAAAATATCAACAAACACATAATAAAAGGCAATAAAGTGTAACAAGTACACAATTTACAAAACGCTACATAAAAATGTTTAAATTTGAGCAATTGTGGAATGAAAGATTAAGAAACTCACTGGTTCATTGGCAAAATGCAAGAACAGTGAAAATACAAACAGTCACAAGAACAGTAAAAGGGATTACACAAAAGGCAAGAAAAACAAAACCAGTAATAAAAACTATTACAACATGTTGGCAAGTTGTGGAATGGTAGATTTCCTGTATCTCTCTGTTTTGCATTCGATTGAGTTTAAACCAGACATGTTACGTGAGACCCTAGAATTAGTGCAAATCAGAGATTATCATTTTTGGGGGGTTTACTATCAGGAAATGAAAAATCCTGACAAACTGAACAGCACCGGGTTCTTCTCTTTCGTATAGCTGTATACTGAGCAAGTCTCGCGCGGTATCAAAAACAACTTGAACGAAGACAACACTTTTCTATCAAATCAAATCAAGACATCTGCTCTAGCGATGCAAAGGTCGTGGGTTTGAATCCCACCCGAGTGATTTGCCTGTGGAATTTTTTTTCACAGAGCTCGGGAAAGTACTGAGTTAAATTTGTTACATTTATTTTACTTTCATATATTTTATGACTAAATTTTACTTTCCCAACAATATTGTAAATTTCTATAACTGTAAACTATATTAAAACTAATGTATTTGAAGAAACAGAATCGCGCACATGTAAAACTCACAATGATTGGGACCAACTTGGTCCCGGAAGTTCGAACACGCGCAAGACTTGCAGTCTACTAAGTACAAAAGATTGCTTAGGACATCAAAATCTTGCTGATAGAAACAGATTACCAGCTAAACTACCATGTGATGTACACTGATTGTGGCTGGTTCCCTGCTGATTTTTGCTTAGCAGAAATATTTGTTATATAAAATTAGGCCCAGGGTTACAAATGAAAAGATTGATAAAACTCTCTACATCACCACAAATAAAAAAACTAGAGGTTTGGGCTAAACATGGGCTTATCTTTGTCCCTTGATGGTATATTTCTTTTCTCTGAAGAAAGTTTGATGGCAAAGGCAGGTCTACAGAGTAACCCCCAAATCAAAGAAAACAAAATCCTGACAAAACTGCAAGTCTCTTCATTATTCTGATCTACTGATTTGTGAATCTTCCCCTCCATCAAGTTAAGTGCTCCAGAGATTGACTTAAAGAAATCCATCAGTGCCTCAGGTGGGAATCGAACCCCGACTCTGACATAACAATGCAACAAACTGACTTACATTCAGTGAGTGGTATCGAGATGATGACACCATTGCCGGTACCCACCCATAGCCGGTTGCAAGCTATCATCAGTGCAGTGATGCGTACAAAGAGAGAACCCGAGTTTTCCCGTACCTGAAATAACAGATTGAAAAAAAAATTATAAATAATAAAACAAAAAAATTAAAAACAATAATCAAAATTTCACCACCCCCTTTTTCACAAAACTGTATACACAGATTGAAGTTGAAAGCAACAAATCTAGAAACCAACAATGAGACAAATTTTCCAAATGATTGATGAAATTTTGTACATTTTAAAATTATTATTAAGTATAAATTATACTTTGACTGCTCATTTCGTGACTTTGTTTAGACCAGAGCTGTTTATTGAGAAAGTTGCGACAAGTTGCGAATCAAAGCCATTTTCGGTCCCAAAAAATGCATGTGTGCACACAGGATGCCAGACTAGACTGTACATTGGGTTGAGCTACACATGGACCAACCAAAAATGGTGTCCAGCAACCATGTGACCAAAGACAACAGGTCCTTCCTTGCGGCAACTCTCTCAATAGACCTTTCTTTTGCAACGTCACAGCCCAAATTTTTGCCAACCAAGGTTGGAAAACTATGGAAGCCATAAACGCAAAGCAGAACGGATAGCCACAGTTTGTAGCAATGTTACACAAGTATTCAAAAATAGTGTTGAATTTGTTGGAAACACAACAGCCAATCATAAGATGTAAATATTTGTTATTGAAAGTTTGCAGAAATGTTGAATTTGGTCACAACATCTGTACCCGCGATTGATCGTTTTGCTAACATTCAGCTCTCCATGCCAACCAGCGCAGATTGTTGATCAACATTAGAAATGTCTATATAGAGCTCTAGTTTTAACCCTCGTATGGCGCCCTCTTGTGGTGGAGCATCAGACCACATGACAGCTACATGACTCACCGAGCATCTTGCTGACGTAAGGCTCAATATCGACGTCTTGTAGATGCTGGTAGGTGTGTGCGTGATACAGACGCAGCGTGCTATCCAGTCTAATGGACACCCACACTCCGTCTCCCTGCCAGGCGAGCTGACGGACTTGGCTCTCTTTCCTTGGGTGGGCGTCAAACGACCGCTACAAAAACAAACAGCACGGAATCAACATTTTGGTTCGTAAGCAAAAAAAAGCTGGCCATTTGGCACACTTTCCTCCTGAAATGCTGTTAAATAAGAGGCACTCTAAATGTCTGCTGTCAGGCTTCATGAAATAAGATCGTTGGGTTCAACTTGAACACCGAGTGACAAAGAAAGGTGTTAGGGAGGTGTGTGAGACATGGGCGGTCAGGTTGGCAGTGTGTCTCTTTCCTCACCGTCCACCTTTGGGACCCTGGTTCCAATCCCGCCGGGGGCACTATGTGGATTGGGCTTTCAGTCCCTACCCAATTGCGTGGGTTTTCCCAGGAATAATTCTCTGGGGTTTTCCTCCCACATCTAAAAACTGAAACTTCCTTCCTTGTCTTCTCTCCATGGGGTCCCTGGCTAGTTTAGTAATTAAGTTCACTTTTCTGAGAATCCTTGGCTTCACAACCAGAATTGATAAATAAAACAAAATATACAAAAACAAATCCTAAAAACTCAGATGACTTCCTTCTTTGAGAGGCTTAGGGTCAACGACACTGAGCCCATGTCTATTTACGTGGAGGTGTCATTCTTGAAACTTCCTTCCTTGTCTTCTCTCCATGGGGTTCTTGGCTAGTATAGTGATTAAGTTCGCTTTTCTGAAAATCCTTGGCTTCACAACCAAAATAAATAAATCAAATAAATACAGGCATGCAACTGTAACTCCACCAAAAAAGAGGAAAAAACAAAATTTCAATGATTTTGTACAGTATTTTTCAATTTTGAATGGTAAAACTGAGAATAAAAAAAGAGGAAATCAGCTGATCCAAGGAAAAGTTACATGCCTGTAAATAAAAGACATTTCTACTGACCTCAACTTTCAACGTCTGAGGATGAATGACATGAACTTTGTTTCTCAGACCACACCAGATTCTGTCGTACACCAGGACCATGCATCGGATGGACTGCTGTGGACGTCCAAGGTCAAGGACGTGGTAGTTGTTCAGGTCCCATTGTCCATCTATGAAGAGGAATATCAAGATAGGGGGAGGGGTAAATGGCTTGGGGATAATCCTCAAAATCTTTGGCATGAAGTGGCTCTTTTTTTTCTTCCAAACTATCCACACTATGGTATTCATCACTCATACATTATTTGACGTTTGATAATTTGTTGTCTGCCAGGGCTTGAAATTTACACTGGACTGTAAGACCCGAGGCCAGTGTTTTTAGCATCGGGCCAGTAACCTCAGGAATGGACACGTCCGATAGTCTTGTGTTTTTGTTCAAATGTTGAATTTGAGTCTGATAAATCTCTTCCAGTTCTGTTGAGTTTGGTTTTTTCCTCCTAATGACAAATATCTACCTGGGTGTAAGATAAAAACGAATAATAAATGTTTTGCATTCGTGCAATGGAGAGAATACTTTCATACGTTGAAAGATGGAATGTTCCGTTCAATTAGGGGAAGTCAAGTTGAATGGAACATTCCATCTTTCAACTCATGAAAATATTCTTTCCATTACACTCATAAACATTCATTATTCGTATACCATGCAACTTTGTAACCGGACAAAAATAGGAAATGAGCTGTCACAATAAAATATGTATGTCTATGCAGCCCTATTGTTAACAAAATGAAAAAAAAAAACAGCTGATGATTAGCTAAAAAGTTGCACCCTGGGTACATTTTATTTTCTGTGAAGCTTCCTACATTAATAAAATTCTCACAGCATTGCCAAATTTGTGGACTCTGATGCCATAAGTAAACCTGACATGATGCAAAGAAAATAAGGTCCGACAACGCGACGATTAACCCAACCCCCTCCAAAACCTGCAGTTGAATCTGATGATTTTGAGATTTCTGGAAATTATATTGAGCCCAAACTGACCTGTTGACCTGTGGAAGACTGCTATCGTGCCATTGGCCAGAGCCGCCAGGACGCGACCTTTGGTGTGCCTATGGGTAACAAAGGGTACAAGAACAATTGAATATTGTGATGCAAAAAAAGTTAACAAGATTTGAAGCTTTGCATGGTGTTGGACCCAAGAAGTAACTCATTTGTGTATGGAAATTGTTATAAACTGAACTCTATTTCCAAATCCAAACACAAGAATGTGAACAATATATACAGAGAGTATGGAAATGAAAATATCGTCGCTCGTACCACGAAGTGACCTATCTTTCAAAAATCTCAAATTTTTGCAAATCATTTTTAAAACAAGTTATTAATATACTCATTAATGTTAATATTTTCGGCAAGTTTCAATTCCCTTATATGTAACGGTTTTGTATTTACACTAATTGGTATAAACAACATACCACTAGATTTGCCATTCGTAATTTCATGACGTGACCTATCTAGATACGACACTTTACCAATGATCTACTCAGCGCGACTGCACGCGCAGTTCAGGCTAGGCGCATGTGTGACATTTGCTAGCATGAAGTGACCTATCTGGAAGCGTAGTGGTTTCACGAAGTGACCTATCACAATAGGTCTCAATATGCATTGGTTTGTACACAGCGCTCTGCGGACAAAACTCGTTTTTTTTTCATTTTCACGAAGCGACCTATGTGTTTAGGAGTTAATTACCAATCAAATAGCTGCAGAATGAAAAAACATTGACAGATCTGTACAAATAAAGAAGTCAACTTTATTTTTGCCTTAAAAAAAAAAAAAATAGTCAGCAGACCTCGAAAAGCGCAACTTCAATGGCAATTTTCTCCAAACACGTTTAAACAAAATTACTTCGGACGAGATAAGACACTTTGAGGTACGAGCGACGATATATAATAAAGTGGAAAAGAAAAAAATAAATTACACCAAAGCTTGGAAGTGGACGGGGTCCATAAAAAGCCCTCGCTTGTCAAGTATAGGCTTCTGAATTATGTTGTTTGTAGATAGGGTACATCAAAGGATATGAAAGACCCAAGCTTCAACTAACACAATAGAATTGACAAACAACGAGCATATTCAGATAAACAGTAAAATGACCGTGTGAAATTACTCTCTAGGTAGAAGTGGTGGTTCTGAGAAAAACTGCAGCTGAAAGAGTTTTCTTCTCTTGTCTTTAGGAAAAGTATCCAAGGGAACCAGTGGACTGAATTGAGTACCAGTCGAGCAGGAATGAAGTTGACTAGTTTGAGATACTTACACTATGGATAAGATTGACTCCTTGAGTTTGATAGAATGCAGACATCTCCGCCACTGAGAGACAGCCGAGTGCACGAGCAACCTGAAGGAAAATACAAAGATAGCAGTAGAGTCAGTGTTACTCGTTTGAGCTGTGTAGGCTCTCAAATAATGATGAATGGGTTCTTTTGTGTGCATTACACAACACACGGACCTACAGCTTTATGTCTCCTCCAAAGGACGAAGCAATGATGGTTAAACGCCGCTTAAGGACACAAGCGTCACGACCGGGACTCGAACTCACTCTCTGCTGGTCAGCAACACCAGAGCCTGATTGTGCGCTTGACCGCTCGGCCACCAAACACCACAAGCAAAGGTTTACTAGCTTTGAAAATACATAAATTGAAGTTTTGTATTTGTACTTGGGCGAGGACAGACAAAGCAATAATGGTTAAGTGCCGAGACACAAGCGTCACGACTGGGACTTGAACCAAAACTCTGCTGGTCAGAAACACCAGAGCTTGAGTCCAGTGCGCTTGACCGGTCGGCCACCAAACACCACAAGCAGAGGGTTAACCAGTTTTGCAAAATACATAAATTAGATTTTGTTGTATTTGTCCTTGGGCCAAGGACAGACCGGAGAGTTCGACACCCATTCTAACTTACCAACCATCCTGAGCGCCCAGCCACATCGTCGGTTTAATACTGCTCATCTTCTCCGCCTCCTCGTACATGACATCGTTCTCGGTCGGCGCGGCCGACAGACCGTCCTTCAGAAGGTCACTGGCTCCGGCCGTGCTTGACCGGTGCCTCCTCAGCATCTCCGTCGGCATGGAGTCGTTGGTCACACCGAGGGGGTCCCCTGAGGTCTCTGTATTGGTGAATAGAATTGGAACGACATTGGAATGAAATGAAATTAGAAAGAATGAAATTGGGCCCTGGGCCTTGATTCCACAGAGAGTCAGACGTATCCGAAATGACGGCTACGGCTAGGGCTACGACTGTTGCTATGGGTGTTGCTAAGGACGTCCTATACTTCAACGCATGATGACGTGGAAATCTAGCCAAAACCGTAGCTGTAGCCGCTAATTCGGACGCGGCCTCAAGATTGATCTTAAGATGTGTATCGATACTATCATTGAGTCATTGCATCACTTGGTGCTTATCTGCTGCAGGCCCAAAGCTTTCTCTACTTCCGGCTCCAAAGCTGGCATAAATTTGATGTAATTTTACAAAAAAAATCACTCATTTCATCATCCAAAGGCAACTCATGACAGAATAGACTTTGAATTCTGAGTAGACCTTAATCTTTTAAGAATGTATGTGAAAGCCAACTCTTTTTGTCAAAGTTTTCTTGATAAATCATATAAAAAAAAAAATAGCTCAGTGGGATTCTGTCAACGAGTGGAGCCAGTTTGGCATGCTAACCTCCCAGTGCTTACTGTATAAAAATGAATGACGGAACAAGGCAAATTCCATGGTGAACGCGCATGCTGCCAATCAAATTTTTGCTACCCTGTTAAATACGCTTACGCTTAAGCAAATTTTGTCTGATACAGTAAGCACGAAAATTTACTTATCGTTAAGCAGCGCTATGAAATTGGGCCCTGGCTACTAAAACAAACAGGCTGATTTTGTTCCCTGAGCAGCTTGCTCTACAAGTCTGGGACCCAGACTACGTACCAGTATCTGTGCTTGAGGTGGATCCATTCCTCCCAAAGTGTTGCTCTCGGACTAGTCCCTCCATGCCCACAGTGTCCTGTAGGGGCGCTGTGGTGGCCGCCGTCGTGATGGACTGCTCTACGTCTTTTACCGAGGCGATGTTGGAGAAATTGGCGTCACCAACTTCTGCTTTAAATTCGGCAGTATCCTCGCTTTGACTGCCATCCCCTGCAAGGACCAGGACAATAAGAAGGATGAGTACCAGTTTTTCTATGTCGCAGATAACATTAGTCTGAACAAGAAAAGCAGTCAAATTTTCTTTTGACCCTCATACTTTTGGTCCCATTCTTCAGCGAGTTGACCAAAAATGTGAAATGGTTCTACTGTACGGGTTGTGTATGGTGGCACAACTGTGTACAGAACTGTGTGTGTACGCTGTAGATGCATTCACCACATGATATCAAATTGCAGGCTGCATAGTTTATCTATCATTCAAAACCACAGTGGATGATAAGAATGGTCAGACAGTAGAAGGGTTGACTGTGTACTGTGTAGATGCATTCATCACATGATATCACATTGCAGGCTGGCATAGTTTATCATCCAAAACCACAGTGGATGATATTGAATGGTCAGACAGTAGGAGGGTTGACTGTGTACTGTGTAGATGCATTCACAACATGATATCACATTGCAGGCTGGCATAGTTTATCATAAAAATCACAGTGGATGATATTGAATGGTCAGACAGTAAGAGGGTTGACTGTGTACTGTGTAGATTCATTTACCACATGATGTCATACTGCAAACTGACATAGTTTATCTGTCATTCGAAACCGCAGTGGATGAGATTGAATGTTCAGAATGGCACTCACAGCAACTGCTCTGGTGCCCTGTGCTTTTTGCTGTGTTGCCCTTTGCAAAGTTCCAACATAAATCTACATTTTCCTCACTGCATTCCCCCTTACCAGAGGTAAAATTGCCGTGCCCCTTCGAAAGCGAAGTTCTTCAAGAGCAAATTCTTAAATAATTAATTGTTACAACTTTGTCTCCAAGTTTCGGGTTAAAAATCAATCATCTCCGATTACCTTTTTCTGATGACGGCGTAGAGCTCCTGGGTGTGATGGGCACACTGACCGTTACCAAGGTAATTGTTCCTACGCCACCATCGCTACCACTGCTGGTAACCGAGTTGACTGATGCCGTGTCGTCTGCTGCTTCTATATCCTCGATGGGTAATCACTCTCCATTGCTCCTACAGATCACAGAATACACCATCAGAAAACAAACAAATGTAAGAAGTGCGGTTTTAGTGAAACCCTGAAAAGTTGGTTACAGGTTTGGGACCTCAAATGGTCTTACGGATTTAACAGAGCTGCCAACATTTTCATCTTGCAATCAGGGAGATTTTGTCCAACAATCAGGGAGATATTTAGAATTACATTCAACATAATAGGGAAAAAGTTTCCACAATCAGGGAGACTGTCAAATTTGTTCATCAGAACATGGAAAGACTGGTTTATTTTCAGGGAACTTTCTGCAGAATCAGGGAGAGTTGGCAGCTCTAATTTAAGGTAGGATCATTGTTTGGTTTTTGACATTGTAAAGAAAAGAAATATACAATAAAAAACACCTGAAAGTTTCAGTTGAACACAGTACAGTCTTAATGAGAAAACAGCAAAAAACTGTCGTGGTATTTTCTTGCGAACGTCAAATCCATCCACATTTGAGGAGGTGACAACGGGTGTTAACAAATCTGCATCTCTGGCCGCAGCATTCGCAAATGAACACCAACCCTCAGAGACTGAAATTTAAATATTTTTGTATTGATTTCCGATCAAAGGGAGCATTTCAGACGAAATAATTTTGCTGGATGCTTACTACATTACAGTCTCATACAATCTTACCATCAACAAGTAAGCTTTCAGATGGGAAATTACAAATTTTTAATACCAAACGATGACCCTTTGTTTAACAGGGCTCAAACTATACAACGGACCTCAATCCAGTGATTTTATCATTGGGCCAGTAAACTTATTACTGAAAAAGTCCAGCGGTCTTGTGTTTTTTGTTTAAATGTTGTCTTTTAGTCTGATAAATCTCTTTCAATATTGTTGAGTATTGAACAATTCTTACCCATACAAACAAGATAAATCTTCTCTTAGTGCTCGTTCAAATTAAAAACAGTTCAAATGTTAAACTGTGTAGGTATATTTTTCTTATTTAAATCTGGTTTGTAAAATAAAATTCTAGTCCAGTAAACATTTTGAGCAACAAGCAGACAAGCCCAGCTACGGTCTTGTGGATTCCCCCCCCCCCCACCCCCCCAAATTCAAGCTCTGATTAAGGTCACTGAACCCAGGCATGCAACTGTAACTTCACCCAAAAAGAGGAAATTAAAAATTTCAATGATTTTGTATAGTATTTTTCAATTTTGAATGGTAAAACTGAGAATAAAAAAGAGGAAATCAGCTGATTTGAGGAAAAGTTGCATGCCTGTGAATCTCTGCATTTGAGAGACTTACAGCCGCTCACATCAACATAAATAAAAGCAGGTGGTTTTGCCGAATCTTTCTTTACTTAGTGGCAACTTCATCCCTTTCAAACAAATTTTCAAACTTTCAAAAAGGCAAAATGTCAAAATCCTGAGAACAAGAAAAATCCTACCTCAGCTGAATTTTAACGAACTTGGTTATAGTTTAGCCAGAACATGCAACTTTGACATGTACTTTTTGTTTGCAAAAAAAAAACCCCAAAAAACCAAACTGCCGAGCACACAAAACTTTGATTTTCAGTTTTCTATGTCACCAAAAAAAAGAGAGAGAGAAAAAAGAAAAAGATAAAATCAGCTGTAGAGAGTTGCATGCCTTTTGCGTCATCGCAAATTTTGGAAAAAAACACAACACCTATGACCGAAGCTCATCTGGTCAGGGTGGCCAAACTGCCCCCAAACCTCCGCGGCTCTTCTGTTAACAAGTGATGTCATGAGTCCCATGATCGATTGCTTACCTGGCACGCTAGCGATACAGAGAATGTGCGGGTTCTTGACGGGGAAAGCGTCCAGTAACGCCTGGGGTTGGTTGGCGTCGATCACCGTCACTTTACTCACGTCGTGATTGGTCGTGCATATCCACACTAACGACGACAGCTGGTTCTTAAGGCTCTCGCAGATTTCTTTCTGCTGTTTCTGAAAGGGATTACAATTAAACGAAAAAAAATTAAATGGATTTATTAATTTTGAGCATTCCTTTAAGAGTAATCTGCTGCGGATTTCCAGCGCCATTTCTGAAAAGCAAATAAGCTCAGCATTCATTTCATACGCACCAAGGGGACATCTTCTGCCAATGATGCTCACACAACTATACCAAAGTGCCCAGCGTGACGCTTACGCAAGAAAGCCTGCGCGTGACGCTTACGCAAGAAAGCCTGCGCGTGACGCTTACGCAAGAAAGCCTGCGCGTGACGCTTACGCAAGAAAGCCTGCGCGTGACGCTTACGCAGGAAAGCCTGCGCGTGACGCTTACGCAGGAAAGCCTGCGCGTGACGCTAGCGCAAGAAAGCCTGCGCATGACGCTTACGCAAGAAAGCCTGCGCGTGACGCTTATGCAAGAAAGCCTGCGCGTGACGCTTACGCAAGAAAGCCTGCGCGTGACGCTTAGCAAGAAAGCCTGCCGTGACGCTTACGCAAGAAAGCCTGCGCGTGACTTACGCAAGAAAGCCTGCGCGTGACGCTTACGCAGGAAAGCCTGCGCGTGATGCTTATGCAAGAAAGCTTGCACGTGACGGACGCTTAAGCAAGAAAGCTTGCGCGTGACGCTTACGCAGGAAAGCCTGCGCGTGATGCTTATGCAAGAAAGCTTGCACGTGACGGACGCTTACGCAAGAAAGCTTGCGCGTGACGCTTACGCAAGAAAGCCTGCGCGTGACGCTTACGCAAGAAAGCCTGCGCGTGATGCTTATGCAAGAAAGCTTGCACGTGACGCTTACGCAAGAAAGCTTGCGCGTGACCCTTACGCAAGAAAGCCTGCGCGTGACGCTTACGCAAGCAAGCTTGCGCGTGACGCTTACGCAAGCAAGCTTGCGCGCGACGCTTATGCACGAAAGCTTGCGCCTGACGCCTACGCAAGAGTTGAAACACGCCTTCCAGGAACAGCAATGAAATGTATGGATGTACGAGCCAAACTGAGTTAGGAAAGCGTTGACTTTAATGGATGAGATGTAAATTCCACAGTGATATGATCAGGATAGATAGGCTGCCCAAGCAGATTGCCAAGTGCCAAGAGTGTGTTTCTCTAAATCAGAAAACGGGAACTATGCGTTTTAGAACCCCAACCCCCCCCCTCCAAATTTAAGGCAATCAATTAAAAGTAGGCATGTTGGGAAGATGATGTAATTATATTCATTTATTCATAGGTGCACGGTCATCTGCACATCAAGGACACTCTGATTGGTCAAGAATTTGATGCTGTCATCTCATTTGCATTTGTATTAACCTGACTTGACCAGAGCGAAAAGACGCAGGAACTTTGGTCGTTCCTGGAACTTGGAATAGTTTTTGAACTTGCATTGTCGCCGCTATCAGCAAAACAAAATCAAGGAACTAAAAACAAGTATTACATTTAACGGGCAAGGAGTTAGGTAAGAACTGAAAGTTTTTCAAAGAAAACAAAAAACCGCAAGGAAAAAAATATTTCAAACCAACAGAATTGGAAGCATTGGAGGATGAGGAAGCAACAAGCTTGGAAAATTTGTCATCTAATAATTTTTTTAAAAATCAACAAATGAAAGTCGATGTCAATAAATGACCAATTCTCGGGTCCACCACAACAGTACACCTACTGTGATCTGGTCATCAAATCTGTCCAACTCGGAGTCGGATCTCTCTTTTCTTTCTCTGACGTCTTGCTCCGGTAAGGTGCTGGAGTAAAAGACGCTGGCCCCAACGATCGACCCGCCGTCCCTGGTACGGCCGCCGGTTAGGTTGACCCCGCTGCACACCATATCTGCGTACGACACAGACCGAGACTTGGGGTGTTTAGTGGGGCTGACTGTGAGGCTGGCCCTCGGGGGAGGGTAGGTAGGTGGGGGATGCGGGTGCTATTAGTCTGGTGCTCTTGGGTAGTGTGGTTGCTGCTGGTGGGGTATAGTAGGTTTGTGTGGGTCAGTTGCAAGAATGCATTGGTGTAGATGTACTGCTCATTCTGACTAAACTCTACTGGAGTGGGGGGGGGGTACATGTTTGAGATTGTTACAGGAGTAAGTGTTAAGCAATGAGTTTATGAAGGTGTGTTCAGCCTCTGCAAGGTGGGTTAGATGTGTGTGGAGGTGGCGTGGATGTGCCCTGAGTAGAGTTTGAGGCCATGTCCAAATTGGTGCCTACAGCTACGGCTAGATTTCTGCCTCATCATACGTTGAAGAATAGTACGTCCATAGAAAATACCCTTAGCAACGCCGTAGCCGTAGCTGTAGCTGCCAACTCAAATACGGCCTAAATGTGGATATCTCCTCTTCTCCAAAACATTGATATCAAAAGAACAGCAGCCATTATGACTGATGGGTTGAATCGAGTCGAACAGGGCCCAATTTCATTGCTGCTTAAGCAGGAAATATTGCTTAACCATTTTTCTGCTAAACAAAAAGGAGCAGAATACCAGTCATAAGTTGTACTCGTGATATGGTGATTTGGCTGGTAACCTTATTCTGGTAAGCATGAATATTTTGTGCTTAGCTACTTTTTCGTGCTTAAGCAGCTCTATGAAATTGGGCCAAGGTTTACTGGTGACCAGCGTGCAGGTATTGAACTGCAAACCTTCTTGGTTATTAGTTAACTGTTAAAATTGTTGTCTGTTGTCCATGAGGTGGTTGTGAATGGGGGAAAGAGGGGTGTGGTGTCAGTGGGGGGGGGGGGTCGGTCGTTTAGAATGTGTGGAGGAGTGAAGGCATGGTGGCATGGTCAGATGATTTGGTTAGTTATAATGTTATATGAATGACAGATTAAACAGTCTTGCTCAGAAATGCATGCCTGGCAGGTAAGTGTTTCCGTGAACTCGAAAAAGCAAAATAAAAAACGTCTCTGACCTTTGTTCCCAGTTCCTTCTCTGCCAGCGGTCGGCAAAACACCGGGACAGGCACCCCAACAAGGTTACTGGGCTGCTGGGAGGGGCCCTTGGGTGGGCTGGGTAGCTTAGCCGGTAGGCTCCACCCGTAGGCCTGAACCCTGCCGTCGTCCTTCCGTACGTGAGCTTTGACCTTTTTGTACTGTTCCCGTTTGTCCTTGTTCCGCTGGTTGTCGCTGATGTAGGTCAAAACAAGAGGTGGTTCAAATAGAGGGTAAACACATAGTGGGGCAAACAGGGGTAATATTTGGGGGAATTGTGCCTTTGATGATACAAGCATGGAATGTTTGGCACACAGTCAGAGTATGTCATGAGAAAGATATTTGGCTGTAGATAGTTTCCAGTAGACGCCATCTTTACGGGCAAAGGGCATTTTGGCTTGCAGATGCGTCAAGCGCTCAACTTATTAACGCAGCCACGTTGTTCACTAACCAATCCTGCAGTGAGTTTTGTAAAATGTGGACGTGCTGCATGCCGTTCTCACACCAAACGCACGACTGTTTGTTCTAAACTGCCCGTAAAGATGGCTGATTTACGTCATACTGCAACCTATATATAGGACCATTGCAGATTTGTCCTTTGAAAAAATGTAGATAGAATAGCAAGCAATTTTCACAATTTTCAAAATGGCTGCCAATGCTTGCTTCTCTGCCTGTGTTTTTTCAAAGGAAAAATCTGCAATGGCCCTATTGCCAATCATCTTTCTCATTACATACTCTGACTGTGTGCCACGTACCATATTTCTATCATCAAAGGCACAATCCCATCACCTACCTGCTGGATTAATGTGGGCCCAGCTCTGATCAAACCTTAAACTTCTCGGCAGGAACACTGGTAGCGAATGACATGACAGTTAGTATTGCAGTGACACCGTGGGAAATGCTCTCGTTGCATAACGAGGCTCTGTGAGTGGCCGCTTAGTTTCTCAACTGCAACGTTTCGACCAGTGTGTCCAGAAGATGGTCTTGGACCAACCTCACAGCTCTGCTTACCACAAAACTCTGCGTTTACAGAACCCTGTACAGTGCGTGATTCTATAGGCTTGGAAGCACAGAATTTCTCAGTAAGCAGAGCCATGGATATGGGCCAAGAGCACACTGGTTGAAATGTTGAGTAACTGACCGGCTCTTCTGCAGCCTTCATTACAGAATGAGGGATTTTCCATGGTGTCAACGCAATCCTTATTTGAAAAATTAATTGTAAAGGTTTCACATTGCGCGTTAGTGCAAAAACGTTGTATCTCGATTTTACAAAAACGACATATCTCACACGAAAAAATGCTCCGTGCAAAAACGTTGTATCCCAGCGTGAACTTGTTCTGTGTGTAGGTCCAGGCTATTTTTAGCGAGATACGACGTTTTGACAATTTCAAACTGGCACGTACGCAAGTGCTATTTTAGGAGATACAATATTTTGCACTGACACAGCGATATGTTAGTTTGTAAGACCATAACTTCATAAATATTGTTTGTGAGACTAACTCTTTGGAGACCGTCATCTTAAAATGGAGAATGTGCAGTATGGAATAACAAAAACAAAATCATAGGGATAACAACAGTTATGTGAACCCCCCCCTCCCCCAACACAAAAAAAAACAAACCAATCATCCAATCAGAATTTATCTCACGGTGCAATATAAACGCTGACAGTTCAAATAAATTTAAAATAAAATTGAAGTAACTATCCGTAATTTGATAAACTGAAAAATGATTAAAATCCGGCTGAAAAGTGTCAAAAACACATTTAAAAAATGATAGTGAATTATGATGAAAAGTTTGTGAAACTGTAGAGGAACGAAATACTTTTGATCAAGAAATATGTCCATCCAAAGCATCTTAATTCGCAGTATTTTTGACCACGTGAGAGAGTGTATGAACCAAATTTACGTAACGTGAAACTAGTAAAAAAGAACCGTTTTCCATTGGTCAAAATACAATAAAACTGTTGATGTGATGTAAAATTGATCTCACAACTGAGCTGCGGGAATAAATGTGTGACTAAACAGTCTCTGGGTTCCACTTGTACGATTCTTACCTATCATCCAGGAACTCAAACGCCTTGGTTCTGTTGTCCAGGGACGCAATAGTCTGGCTCCGTTGCTTTCCGGTTGGTGTGACGTGCGACGTAGGGGCATTGTAGCGTATGTTAGCGTGAGGGTAGCCTGGTTTCCTCGGCGGGGCCGCCGGCGTGGTGCTGAACAAATTGCTGAAGCTGTAGGAGAGACAAGAAATCGGCTATGAGGACTCAAGAGCTATCCTGTTTCTACGTAATTTCACTGTAAGCCAAGCCAACTTCACATAGACTGGCTCCATTGATTACCAGAAGCCTAATTTCATAGAGCTGCTTAAGCAGAAAAACATCGCCTAACTAATTTCTGCTAATCAACAATAAGCAGGATACCAGTCACAGATACTATACTGGAAATGGTATTTTAGCTGGTAACCTTTTTCTGGTAAGCATATTTTTATGTGCTTAGCTAGTTTTCATCTTAAACAGCTCAACGAAATTTGGACCTGAAAACTCTAGGAATTGCACTGAGCTAGTTTTCTTTCGATACTTTATGCAAGAAAAAGTTATTAAATAGACTCAGCTTTTACACTCGGTTCTTCATTGACTAAGGTCATCTCAGAATTAAGTCACAACAAATGCTTTTTCATAATAAAATGGGTGTTTTTCAGTAGAAACGTACACAAGCTTTGAAGCTGGAAGTAACAAAAAACTTTGTGTGTGCAGCAGATAGCTTGCATGTGACACAATGACTCATCAACAAGATATTAAGCAAAGCTACATGAGCCACACAGTTTGGAATAACTACTTAATCTAAAAATAACAAAACTAGTGAAAAAACTAAAACTTTATAATTGAAGGGTGAAATTTTCTCAAGAGAAAAGAGATAGAGTGAATTGACATCAACAATATAGGATGGTAAATTGTTATGTTCATGAAGATTGACATCAACAATATAGGATGGTAAATTGTTATGTTCATGAAGATTGACATCAACAATATAGGATGGTAAATTGTTATGTTCATGAAGATTGACATCAACAATATAGGATGGTAAATTGTTATGTTCATGAAGATTGACATCAACAATATAGGATGGTAAATTGTTATGTTCATGAAGATTGACATCAACAATATAGGATGGTAAATTGTTATGTTCATGAAGATTGACATCAACAATATAGGATGGTAAATTGTTATGTTCATGAAGATTGACATCAACAATATAGGATGGTAAATTGTTATGTTCATGAAGATTGACATCAACAATATAGGATGGTAAATTGTTATGTTCATGAAGATTGACATCAACAATATAGGATGGTAAATTGTTATGTTCATGAAGATTGACATCAACAATATAGGATGGTAAATTGTTATGTTCATGAAGATTGACATCAAAATAGATGGTAAATTGTTATTTCATGAAGATTGACATAAAAAAAAATACATAGAAAAAGAAAGGAAAAGAAGGGAAAAAAGGGAAGATTATTTTTTCGGGGAACAGCTAAAATTAAAGCTTATAACTTTCTTTACAAAAATTATAATGTAAATTTTTGCGTAAAATTGGCCAAAAAACAGACATAGCATCTTTATTTCACAGGAGTTTCAATACTTTTCCAAGCTCAACTGCAGGATTGATTTAGGAATTTCCTGTATATTTTGTTGTTGAGAATGTTGTTGTCACAATGAAACCATGTTTACAGGCTTTAAGAAATTGGAATCTGTGGTAAGCACAGCCATGTAATTGAACCCTGGGTCCATAGAGCAGCTTAAAGGAACATTACAGAATTGGTAATTGCAAAATATACTTTTGATCACAGATTTACATAAAACTTACACGGTCTAATGATGATGATAGTAGAAAACATCCCTTGAAATATTACTGTCTGAAATGCCATAGTTGATGAGAAATGAACAAACTAATTCTCCGATTGGAGTTTATCACTCAGTGAGCGTTTTATTCATTTGTTGAACCTATATGATTTCATGCAAATGTGTAATCAGTTTTTCACTATTTTCTCGTGACCCAGATGGCCGATCAATCTCAAACTTCTACAGGTTTGTCAGTTTATGTATATGGTGGATTACGTAAAGTGCTTACACTGCCAGCAACTGTTTTGTTAGCAAAAACCAATTCTGTAATGTTCCTTTAAGCAGAAAATAATGCTCAAAATTTTCTGCTAAGCAAAAATAAGCAGGATACCAGTCACAAATGGTTCATGTGGCATGGTTTTGGCTGGTAACCTCATTCTGAATTGCATAACTTTGTTGTGCTTAACAACTTTTTGCACTTTAACAGCTCTACGACATCGAGGCCTGTGTATGTTTGCTTAACAGTTATCGGGCACAACCACAGGAAAGATTTAACTAGGATCCGCGGGCTAGACACGGTTTATAAATTGTTGTCTTTTGAGATGAAGTAATGTTGAATAACTTACAATTTCCAGATGGATGATTTATTCTTCTTTCCTTCAAAAGATGGATGTTCTCTGGAAGCTCTGCAGAATAAAAAAAACAAATACGATTCAGAAATAAATACCAAGGAATGGTGATCAACCACTTAGGGGTAGGGTAATATTTGTTATAATAATAATAACGGCACCCCCGAACAAAGATATTGACAAAATAGGGAGACCGCCAACATAGGGCTAGATAGCTCAGTTGGTAGAGCGCCGGCACGTTAATCCGAAGGTCGTTGGTTCAAATCCTGCTCTAGTCAATTTTCTTTGTTCAACCCAAACCAATAATAATAATAATAATAATGATACGTAGTTATTATATAGCGCTTTATCACACCTGATGGGCGTCTCAAAGCGCTCAGTATTCAGTTTTCCTGCAAGGTATGTGGAGCTACTTTTTGAAGTACAAGACCTTTTTCCTTTACATAGCACCATGTAATGGTTTACAAGGTGCTGTGGTGCTGTGGTGCATTATGCAGCCAATCAAACCAAGAACACCAGCCAGTGCCAGAAACACTGTGGCGAACCCCTTCTCTTTACAAGAAGTGCACCGGGTTCTTTGACGTGCATTAACTACAGCTTTACGTCCCATCTGAAGGACCCAGCAATAATGGTTAAGTGTCTTGCTTAAGGACAAAAGTGTCACGACCAGGACTCGAACCCACACTTTGCTGATCAGAAACCCCAGGTCTCGAGTCTGGTGCTCTTATCCGCTCTTAGCCAGGACAAGCCACAATATATATATTGCACACACAGATCCTTGTCATTTGATTGGTGGAACACGCATCACGTGTCATACTTTATTTTGCCATGTATTTACTGCTGCAATGCGTGACGCTCCAAAGTTTAACATAGGAGTACTATATTGATAACTATAGGACGTTTAGGACACATCACAGGGAATCTTTGTAGTGTTGCTCCCAAAACAATTGTTCCAGCTCTTTTTGTCCCATTGAAACAAGGTTGAATAACGGCCATAAAGGTTGGTGTCTGCAAGGAGTTGTCCAAGTTGTGCAGAAGGTTTTAGGTAGATGAGGGGCCTGGTTAGGGACAGACCAGACTACCTACCTGATCATTTCAGTCCACCGTACAGCTTCTTGTAGCTCCATCAGCCGTTCCTTGTATTGGTTCCTCTCCATCAGGACTCTGGCCATCTCCACGCGGGTGAAACGCTTCCTCTGTGCCATGGGTATACCATCGTCTTCGTCTACGGCAGAAACCTTGTCGTTTTCTTCTCTCAATCTGTTCAGGAAAGTCAATCAATCATTGGTAAGTACAGCCCATACAACTTGTTACATCACATGTTTACAAAAGAGCCACAGAGCCTGGGCTTTCTGCAGGCACAATTTGAACATAGCTCAAAGAGCCACAGAGCCTGGACTTCCTGCAGGCACAAACTGTACACAGCTCAAAGAGCCACAGAGCCTGGACTTCCAGCAGGCACAATTTGTACACAGCTCAAAGAGCCACAAAGCCTGGACTTCCAGCAGGCACAATTTGTACACAGCTCAAAGAGCCACAGAGCCTGGACTTCCTGCAAGCCCAGTTTGGGAGTACGTACTTCTTCATTTCTTCTTCTAGCTCAGTGATGCGTAGATTGAGACGTCCCTTGGTCGTCTGTAGACCGTTTATTTCCTGTCGTTGAACCTCGATCTCCGACATCAACTCGTCAACCTTGGCAATCAGGTCATCTTTCACGACATTCAGGGCATTCCTGAAAAAAAAAAGCAAAAAGACACACATAAATTATTGAGAAAACAGTTTCATCTGTTGCAAACCGCATACAAACCGAAATGACATATGGTATATTTCTGCCTAGGATTTATTTGGTGGTGGAAAAATGTTTCCCTGGAAACCATTGCGAGATGGATCAGTTACACGGTCGATCATATAAATAGACTAAAATCAAAGAAGTACTTAAAATTAATGGCTTCGGATACCATTTTTACTGGTAAATAACCAATTTTAAATTAAATTGAAAACCTTTGAAAGGAAATTGCAAGTGTCATTTGAAAATTTTGAAAATGTGTGGTGGTCAGAAACAGAAAAAATTCTGCCAGTGGTGGTTGGGGAATGCCGAGTGCCGGGCGGGTTTTCCGGCACCGACCACAGTGGGCAGAACCCTGTATGGTATATTTGCATTTAAAAAAAAAATGGCCTGACACTAGCAGAGTCTTCCTCAAAGGCTTTGCAAAAGACTCTGCTAGGGAAGCAACATGAGTCCATTCACAATTCTTTGCATCATGAATTATTGTAATAGGATCTATCATGCCAGGTGTTAATAAGTCAAACCAGCTTTTGAAAACGGCTTTCTCAAACAAGACTCAAAGCTTACTTTGTTGCTCTGAGTTCCGAGTTTTCCTCCAAGATGTTCTCCACTTCTTTGCCCATACCTGAGAAACAAACATAAACATCAACCATTTAAATAAAAAATGTTATGCGAATGTCAACCTTAAAATGAAAATGCAAAAATAAAGAATAAATAAATAAAAACTCGCATCAAAAAAGCAAAAATTTCTGTTTGACGATTACGGAAAGCGAAGCACATGAATGATATTGAAGCTGCATCGTACTTTTGTTGATTTTTACTTAACATGTACTGCACAATCTTCCTGTTGTCCATGTCACAATCACAACATGAAACAAAGTTCTACCCAAATTCTACTCATCTTCAACCAATATACCAACCGTACACCGCCATCCAGTGAAATGTTTGTCAAACAATCCACTCTTCATTGGAAAGTTTTAACTCTTTTCATTTGGCAAATTTGGGAAACTTTCAATATTGAAGTGAATCACCATCCAGGGATTGATTTTTAAAAAATATCACTCATCCCTCCAAAATAACTTGTATGAGGAAGTGATTTCTGATAGTAAATGGTGTAATAAAAGACTATGCAAAGTCTTGCCCGTATTTTAATATTGGGCTTCCTTAAAGTGCAGAGTTTTGGTTTCTATGGAACCCTTGGTTCCCGTTTTGACCTTAAATTAAAATGGCATGTGACGTCAGCAAAAGGGGTAACTAAGCGCTCCGCCCTAGTGACGTCACTTTTGCTAAAAATACCCAGATGTCAAACAAGCGTTTAACCACCCATCATGCGATCACCGCATCATTGGTGTGCCAGACCACCAGTAGACGTGCAGCGAGTAAACATATACATTATATGTTAGTACAATATGACTCGTTGTCTGAGATCCAGGTACTAAACTTCTACTTGTAGCATTAGTGCGGAGTACCGGTGGTTGCTATGCAATCTAGAGTAGCCTTCTTTACTGTATGGATTATGCGACCAGCTCTAAAACTGTAATCTAGGAGTTACAACTCTGAAGAGATTATTCGTTCTGAGTTTAGTTCCTAATGGACTGATAGTAAATCCACATAGATGTGGGAGGCGTTAAAAGAACCCTGACTAAACCGTGATAGATTTCTTGCAAGGTAATCTATCAGAACGCAATCACTGTCTAATTTCTACCCCAACACTATAGATTGTCTTGGCCAAGCAGTTTAGAGCATCGAATTCATGTTCTGGCGTTTGAGTCACCGGGGTGTGGGTTCGAACCCCGGTCATGACACTTGTGTCCTTTGAGCAAGATGCTTTACTATATTTGCTTCTCTTCACCCAGGGGTACAAACTGGTACCTGCGAGGGTAGAGGTTGATATTGTGTTTGAAAAAAGCCTTCCGAGCGCCACGGCAGCCCAGGGCTGTATACTCCCCAGGGAGCTGAGAAAGATTACAGAAATGCTATCGGCCCAATGACGAGGGCACTATTGTAAAGTGCATTGATATGTTATTGTAAAATGCTCTATATAATAACTAGTTATTATTATTAATGCTATACTTTGCATAGAAACACTAAAGCAAGAATCACCATAAGTTCATTTTGTCCGATAGAACCCATTTCTTCTTTAAAAAAAAAAATAAAAATAAACAATTTTAGAGTCATTTTCATAAGTCTTCGGCAAAATTCTGTATTGCGAAAACATTTTTGGCACTAGGGATGAGGGTCATTCCTCCCATTAAAGTCCGAACCTACGTTCTAAATTTTAGGAGGTACGTTGAAATGATGACATTTCCACCTTTTGGTAACCTCTGGAGTTATAGATGTCAAGGAGCTTTTGAGAACAGGGGTCGATTTTTACAAAGCACCGAGATTCATCTTAAGATGAGTTGTCAGCATCACCATAGTGATTTGTAGTGTGACATCACACTTTGCCTAGCAACTAAGATTGATTTGCACTTCAGATCAATCTGGTTTTCTTTGTGAAACCGAACCCAGTATCCTCAGTGCTAGAGAAGTAGATCGAAGAGCTTGTCACCCAGCAGATACAAAAAAAGTCTGAAATTTCTCATCTTTTGACTACTTTAGTTTTGTCTGGATTTTTTTTCCAGTATCAGCCGAAGAATTCTGCGCTTACGCGGTGTCCTGTAAAGCGTGTACTTCTATGGCCCATGGCAGGGCGTAGGCGCAGAATTCCACGATAACCAGCGCCATTAACCTTTGTGAGATATGGTGAACACCATAGGTGTACACCCTTTTGGTTTGGGTGTATACAGACAGATTTACCCAATCCAGAACAGTGCAATTACAAGATGTCCACCATATCTCAAAATGGCATATGAAACTGGGCCCTGTATGTTTGATAGCCTTTACTGGCCGTAACAGTCACAAGTTTAAGAAGCCAGAATTGACTTTTATAAACATTTTCTCATTTAGCCACCTTTTCAAACTATGAAGAATGAATAAAGGACAGTTGAGAACAAAAATGGCGTCTGAAACTAAAAAATAAACAAATAAACTGCACATAATCCATATTCCAATGACAGGCAAGACCAGACATTTAGAATAACACACATACGCACAAACGCACACACAAAAATTGCTCAAAAAATTCCAGGAAACTAAAACATATCCAACCGTCCCACACTAAGGGAAAATACCACTTGGGTTTGAAACATAGTTTCAACCTAAAAAAATGGTAAATGTCAAATATCATATTTTTTACAAATTTAGATAAATAACAACTGATGATCGTATTCCCAAGCATCCATTTCCACCCCCTCGTCATCTAAACGCACAGGACCCAAAATGTGGCTAGCTGCAAAATCAGCCTGGTGCCGCTCCGCATCCAGTCATAACCGGTGATAATTGTACATAGGTACACGGGGAACCAAAAAGAGCCAGCTGCAACACTCGGGACTGGTTATCTATGATGAGCCTCCAAATTGCAGTCCATTATTTGTTGGTGAGGAGTGAGTGATACAATACGGCCCCTCAGGGTTGTGGTCAGACAACAAAATGAACAATCATAAAAGATATTTATCAGTCTCCTCTTGGTTCGGAGATAAATCATGGGCCCAATTTCATATGAGCTGCTTAAGCACAAAAAAGTAGCTAAGCACAACAAAATAACAAAATTACGCTTAACAGAATAAGGTTACCAGCCAAACTACCATACCACATGTACAATTTGTGACTGGTATCCTGCTAATTTCTGCTGAGCAGGCAATTGTTAAGCAATATTTTCTGCTAAAGCAGCTCTATGAAATTGGGCCCAGTTGAATATCAGAATGTTACAGACGTTTACAGACTCCCTTCATCCCAACAAATGGAAACCTAGAGGATTGGTCCAGCGTTGTTAACGAGGTGAATTTATATTTCTACTTTGTGTTTATACACCACTGAAGTGTTAAGACCAGGCCCTAATTTCATAGAGCTGCTTAAAGAGAGAAAATATTGCTTGACAATTTTCAGCTAAGCAAAAATCAGCAGGATACCAGTCACAAAATGTACATGTGACATGGTATTTTGGCCGGTAACCTTATTCTGGTAAGCATAATTTTGTTGTGCTTAGCTACTTTTTATTGCTTTAGCAGCTCTATGAAATTGGGCCCAGGGCCTAATTTCAAAGAGCTGCTTAAGCAAAAAATACTGCATAACAAATTTCTGTTAAGCAAAAATGAGCAGGATACCGGTCACAAATGGTACACGCTGCATGCTGTTTTGGCTGGTAACCTGAAGCTGGTAAGCATAATTGTTTTTGTGCTTTGCTACTTGTTGTGCTTAAGCAGTTCTATGAGATAGGGTCAAGAAGTGCAAATAATTTGATGTCAAGACTTTTTCTACATTTTCTTCACCACAGTGAGACTAAAACATCTGGGAAAAAACTAATATTTGAAAGAGGACTTTAACATGCATCTAAAGGAATAATAATGTGTCACCAAATGACAAATACCTGCATTGTAATGACTGAATATAAAATAACGAGTCATAAACTACAAGGGAAACTGACTGGGTAAAATCAATACTTGGGGGAACAAACACAAATTGACTAGAATGGGATTTGAACCTGTGACCTCCTGATTAATGTGATTGCAATCTACCATCTGAGCTATCTAGCCCCATTTGGTTGTCAATATCTTTGTTCAGGGGTGCCAGTCAGAAGCCATTCAACCTGAAACTGCCATAAATGTATAACTCCTAAGGTGATCCCTCTGCTGCCACTTCCAAGGTCGAATCGTAAACTTGGGTGTGATCCCTGGCTACTCTGCAGTTACAGGTTGAATGGCTTCTGACTGGCACCCCCGAACAAATATATTGACAAAATAGGGAGACCACCAACAAAAGGGCAAGATGGCTCAGTTGGTAGAGCACCAACATGTTAATCCGGAGGTCTCAGGTTCAAATCCTGTCATAGTCAAATTTTCTTTGTTCACCCACAATAAAAACACAACTTACAGACGAGAATTATCTCACCTACATTTAAGTTTCTAAAACAACGGCTTAGGCTCTGCTTCTGGCTTCAGCTTCTTTACAATTTTTGGAGCAGCGTGTATTTTGCCCGCAGTGGTTCGAACATAAGACAGAGCCTGAAGCCGGAGCCCAAGCCTCGGTTTGAGAAAGGCCCTTCGGCACTGTCTGCTTGCGAAAGTGTACACTTTCAAAATGCCTGACAGAGCCCCCAAGCAGGAGCCTGAGCCAGGGCCCAAGCCTCGGTTTTGACAAAAAGGGCCCTAAAAAATAAAAAAAAAGACACGTATAAACCATTCAACACAAGGAGGTTTTCGGAAGACTTCAATCTAACAATTCACCACAGCATGCACAAGTCATTATATCCGTGGTCTTACCGTAGAAGTTATCAGGAGTCATGACTGTTAATAATAGAGGATGCGGCAAAACAGAGGGGGTGGGAGAAGAAGAAGAAAGATCACAGCAAAATGCATTGTTAGAATTTGCTTGATTCATACAACAGACAGTGTGCTTTCGTCACAAGCAAAACGTATTCAAATTATTGTGATTGTGCACGGAGCGAAGGCCAAATTTGTGGATGTTGTTTACCGCGGCGTTTTACACTTACCGATTACAATTTTATTTGCTTACAAGGTTAACACAGAAAATCGTCTGTGCTAGCTGTGTAAGAAATGAGATACACGGCACTAGCACGAACCTTAGCTTCAAGAAGTTTTAGAAATGCATGCGCATAACTGATAGAGTTTGCTCATACATGTATGCATAACAACACCATTAATGGGTTTATGTTAGATTTGTGGTGAGCAGAGACACAAGCCATGCCCGTGATGGACGATGTTTTATTTCATTTTATCTCACTTGCAGCAAACTTTGCTTCATCTTTGTTGGAGAAGACACTCCTAAACCGATAACATCACTAAAAATTCACTTTTTCGTTCAAAAATTAGATGGTTTTTGGTACCTGCAGGGTTTTTAGAAACCAACAGGACCACTGGCCAGAGTCTAGTAAGTTATCGCTCGGCCAGTAAACCCCACAATTGAACATGTCCTGCTGTCCAGTGCTTCTTATAACCACATACTTTTCAAGATTTCCTTTAACTTACTTTAACTTTTTCAATTCCAAACCTACCCCCAAAATAAATCGGCAAATGTATAAAAAGAGAAGGAAAATATTTCGACAAAATTCTTGAAAATAGTCTTGTAAAAATATCTATGATCCAGTAAAATCTCTGAGCTACAAATTCATGTAGTCTCATGTAGATTCTCCTGAAATTTTACCTGACCCGAGTACCTTCGTTTGATTTAAGTCGACAAACTATGAAGTACTAAGGTTCCTGTTGCAACATCATATTGGATTTAGGGACTGGCGTTCAAATTCATGAAATATTTGCGCACCCGGCCACCCCATCCGTTGAATTTTTAAACGCAAATTCTGTCTTCCGTCCCTGAGTTATCGAGTCCGAATGAAAGATGCCGCTTCTTTTCATGTGAAGCGTGAAGGAACAAGCTTCATTAATTCCATGAAGATGAAACATCAACTCTTTCATTCTGTCTGGGTGAAAAAAAAAAAAAAAAAAAAAAAAAACCCTCTCCCGGCGATGTTGACGAGCGATACATTTTGTGTAATCTCAATTATGCCCTCGCACAGCCACTGAACAAGCAGAGGCGCCAAGTGAAATGTAAACATAATTAGCCGACATGTTTGAATCTGTCTGCAATTTTTGAGTAACCGTGGAGACAGGTGGGAAAATTATCTTCAAGATAATCTTAATGGGGAACATAAGGAGAAGGAGTTTGTCCCTCTGGGGGGTGTAAATAAATCCAAAGTGAGAGACATTGTTGACAAAAACAAACCTGAAACTAAGATCCAAATTTCAGGGGTCATGTTTAAATGATGGTGTCTTCACCTTTTTGGTAACCCCATTGTTGGACAGATTTCAAGGAGCTTGGGGACACTAGAGATTTAGAGAAATAGAACAAAGAGCTCTTTGTATCTGAAGACAATAACACCTTTTCTTTCACCAGGCAGACAACGATGAAAGTCTGAAATATCTCATCCCTGATAAATTGAAGTGAGATTAATGCCCGGTTTTAACTTCAAGCAAATAGCGAAAGTGAAGCGAATTTTCTACGCGTCACAATTTGAAAACCGTGCGTACTGGTTGTCTGAGCCACGTAAGTTCGCTTTGCAGTCGCTTTCGTGTGAAGTGTGAACCGGGCTTAAAGGGGGCACTGTCGTCGGGATCATAGTCTGCTTGTGGCTGGACATGGAAACATGAACTCTCACCAAGATACTACACGCCCGCATGTTGACCCTCACGTCACGAACAAAAGCTTTATAGGGTCCCATCATTTTTATCGCGTGCGCGTGTGCAGCAACTGGTTGAGAGTTCAGAACTTCAATGTCTGGCCACAGACTCGCTGTGATCACAACGACAGTGCCCCTTTAACCCTAGTCACTATTCCCATAGACCTTTTGTTTACATCTATACCACCCTCTATTGAAATCTGCCCTGTGGTGTGCGCACGCATCGTATTCGCATGAATTTGGTTAAACGCGCGCGGTGTCACAGGTCACATAACTCCAAGGTGACCCAACCTGTGACTTCACTCCTACTTCAAACTAATGCAAACCGTGATGCGTGCGCACACCGGCAGGCAAAAACTCAATGTTTTGGTTTCGCCGTGATGTCAGAGGGCAACGTAAGTTATTTCGGCGAAATTGGGCCATGCAACTTTAAGGTCATGCATTGACATGCTGGGGGGTCATTTGAGTCAAGTAGGATGAGAAACAAAGACCAAATCAAACAAGAAAAAATGTGTATTTATCAGTATCGCTCTGGCATGTCTAAAATCACCCATGCATACAAAATTCCCAAAATGTTCAACCAAAAAGAATTCCACACCTGCTGAAGGAATCCCTAAATAAAAATAAGGCTTGAGAAATGTTTTATAAATGATTATGTTAAATAGGACTGAAAAGTTGTCTTGTTTACTTGTAAAAATATATTAACAAATTATGTGGTAAACACTTAGTAATAAGCAGCACAGAGCATTTAGCTCCATGCAAACATATTTGTAAATGGCCGTTTTGAAAATCATGGCTTGTGGCTTAGGATCCGGAAGCCATTTTGAAAGCTGCGTCCATTCCGTACAATGCTCAGAATGGCTCACAGTGCATTAAGCCAAAGCCCCAGCTGGCTAAGTAGGAGAAGGCTAAATCCTGACACACACAAAAATCAAATGTAATATAAAATGCAGGTGCTCTAGATGTGCACTAGATGAATTCAGAGCGATTATTCTTGTCAGGTGATCAGGGCCCAATATCATAGAGCTGCTTAACACGAAAATATGCTTAGCATGAAATTTCTTCCTTGATAAAAACAGGATTACCAACCAAATTTCCATTTTGTTGCATATTGCTTGTTAATGGTATTCAGCTGTTGTTTGCTTATCCTGAAAATCACGTGGAAATTTGGTTGGTAATCCTGTTTTTAATCGAGGCAAAAATTCCATGCTAAGCAAATTTTTGTGCTAAGCAGCTCTATGAAATTGGACCCTGGGTGAAATGTTAGTGAAATGTTACAGTTAGGATGGGTTAAACACAGCTCCCACAACCAGGATGGGTCAGAGGTCAAAAGGGTTAAAAACACTACAGCCAGGATGGGTCATGAGGTCAAAAGGTTAAAGGTCAGAACGCACAGTAAAGAGCAATTACCATCAAAACCATACGACACATCACTTTCTTCACTATCTTGAGGGTTGCAAAATAAAAAACAAAATGGGGAGTGGAGAAAATAAAGTTTCACATTTACGAGTATGGAGCTTGCAATTGTGCAGGTAACTGAAAATGAAACGATTAAGCTTTTTCACACAGGAAAACATTCCAAGATAAACGCAAACTGTTTCGTTTTTGTAAGTACCAACATATTTTGGACATCGCTTCCCTTGGATACATGTAAAGCAGATGTATTTTTCAATTTAATTTAAAGGTATTGTACAGGATTGGTAGAGCTGACAAAAGAGTCGCAGACAGTGTTCATGTTTTGTGTGATCAACCGTTTACATGAAATAACAAACCTGTGAAAATTTGGGCTTAATCCGTTGTGTGAGTCGGAAGAAAATAGTGGAAAACAATGCACATGTTTCAACATGTAAACTAATTGTCCTTAATTTTGGTTGTAACAATTGAAAGTCAGCTGTTGCATTTTTTTATATAGATTTTCAGATACACTTTCCTTGAATATAACTTCATTTCAGAAGGAAATATTTCACAGGAAAAATTGTTCTGGTATGAACTTCATTTATAATCAGTAAGCTTTCAGATTAAATGAAACAATATGTTTTTCGTCCTTACCAATCCTGTATAATAATCTTCGAAAAGAAATTGTCTCAAAGTGTAATGTCTTGACAGATAAATTGACGATGACTTATTTCTCAAATGCTAAAGATTGAAGTGATTAAATTTTGTACAATTGTTTTTAAAGCAAAAACTATCAATGATGTAACTTTAAAAAAATTAATTAATTTTTCACACTCAAATGCGCTTTCACACACAAATGCTTTTTTAGCATTAGAAAAACAAAAACTTAAAAAGTTGTTTTTCCCCAAACAAATCAGATTAGTTGGGCTTTTTCCCTAAACATTTCTTTTACTCAATGAAATATAAAATTAAACAAGGGAAACAAAGTTGGACTAAAACATTCAGCCAAACAATAAGATGCAATTTGAGGTTTCTGGCAAGATGGGTTCGTGACATAATAAATGAAGCAGGCCTGGAATTTCATCTTGGCCGAGGGCAAGGACCATTTTCATTTCATCACAGGGCACATCCACCGGCAAATCTAACGTCTGTGGGAAACTTTTGAAAGGGGGCGCCAAGGCCAAGACCTTGCCCTCCGTGTAATTCCAGGCCTGTGAGAGATTAGGGATGGGTTAGTATACGTACCAGAGAACTCAGACGGATCCACTGCTTGTTCAAAGGCATGCATAGAATCACATGACAGTTTGAATTGTTTGAGAAGATAGCCCTCAACGTCTAAGTAAGGGAGGGGGGGGGGGTTAGATTAATATCACAGTTATCAAGGTTTACAGACAATGTACGGACAACTGACTTAAAGGTAGGGTCTTGGATTGGTTAAGTATTCCCCCGAATTAACGACCGCCAAAACTTACTCTGTAAAAAGCATCGCAGCTGTTGATTAAGTATAAGCTATTTTGAGAGAGGATCTCCTTTCGAAGTAATATGGTTTGGATAATTTTTCACCCCAAAACATTTGAATCTGAGAAACATCCACGCACGAATCATTTATCAGATTTTCTAATGGTTGGTGTCCGTTCGCGAATGTTGCGGTCGGAGGGTGCGGTTGGTACCCGCTGTCACCGCTGTGAATAATGCGATGTTCTTGTGAAAATACTGTGACAGTTTTTCGCTGTTTTCTTAGCAAGTACACGCTGTATTCAGCTGAAACTTTCACATGTGACTTGTACTGTATGTTTCTATATAATTTTGCCTATAAATCAGCACTGCGTCGACCAAAACCAATCTATGACCCTACCTTTAATGGCGAATTCCTGAGGTGCCCGAAGTTCATGAACATGGTCTGTGCATCGACCCCTGTCCAATGCCATGTTGTTACATGAATTTAGTCTTGGGATATTTTATGCAACAGCCAACTTGCCCATAGCTGTTACAACAGTTAGCATTTCGTCTTGATATAGAGTCAATGGCATTTTCACACAGTCTCTCCGATCGTGTCTTGTGCCCTTCTGCACGACACATTGAGGGAGTGTGTGTGCTCCGTTTATGCCAAGGTCACCAGCCTAGGTCTTGGCTGTGTGCCAGCGGGACAGCTTACATTTCCAGAAGACATGAATGTCAGAAATTCAAGATGGCCGCTTGAGATATGAAATGGCATTGTAGTGTTCAACTGGTGTATATCATAGCTGTTGAGGGGATGGCTGCAAATTCATTCTCATTCCTTGCAGCCGATATTAACTTAAGCAAAATTACTCATGCCAAGGCACAAAATGCAATCGGTTATTTTGTTAAGTGAAGATCTTTTTTCCCGAATAAGGGTGAAAATTAGTTGACATTTTATATTACATTCAAGTATACCCGACACCCAAGTATGTGATTGGAGTAGTTGATTGATTTGTCATTTGATTGGAGGATTTTAGGTCACATGACATTCATTAATCAAACCATTACATTAACGATGCACCAATAAGATTGAATGAAACATGGTTATATGAGATCGTCTCAAAAGTCGGAACGGTAGGAACGTTCTGATTGGATCGGATAAAGTGTTACAGCGCAGGTACATGGACCAGTCCGTTGGACCAGTCCGTTGGACCAGTCCGTTGGACCAGTCCGTTGGACCAGTCCGTTGGACCAGTCCGTTGGACCAGTCCGTTGGACCAGTCCGTTGGACCGCAGGACCGTTTGAAAATGCCAATGCGCGTATTCACTCATGCGGGATTGGTACCAAAGGTTCAGCACAATATTGCGGTCCAACAGAACGTTCCTGGCGGTCCACTGAATAGACCATATTGAATAACCCTTTTATTGCTATGAAAGTCACCATCTTGTAGGGCAAACCGTATGCGCGTCTAAACGCGTACATCAATGAAGCACACAGCCCACAGCGTTCCCAGTTTGATTTCTACGGCACACGTACGCACACGCACACGTACACACACGTACGCACACGCACACACGCTCACAGACGCCATGTTGTAGGGCAGGTTTTTGAATGTGACGTCATATTCAATACGGTCTATTGCAGGCGTATGCCTACAGGACAATCTTTCGCGCCTAAAACGTGACCGACTTTTGAGAAGCTCCCTAATCCTCATGGGTTTAACAATAAATAAACATGGAATGCTTATTATTCATACAAAAAAATGATGAAGAAAATTAATGTCAATTGGTGATGACTGTCATTGCGTACTGTTCCGACAGTCAAAGTCAGGAAATACTTTCTTTAACACGTTGACTGCCGCCTACGAGTATATTCATAGTAACAGGTGTAACGGATTCTGCCACTATGAGTATACTCGTAGAGAATGAAAGGGCTTTGTATAGTGAATTGAATACACTGGCATCACTGAGAACGCAACGTATACGCTTCTGGCAGTGGTGAGCACACATCGTTAAAATTTGTATGCTACAACATGTTGACAAAAAAAAAGTACATGTACCTATTTGGTATGCACGCATGCGCACCACACTGGGATGCTTGGCAAATGGGAACGCCCCTTCAAATTTATGACCGGCAGTCAACGTGTTAACGATATCAAAAAAAATGGGGGGAAAAATTTATTGGTTTGAATTGATTGAAACTGAAAAGCTGCTTAACACTTGAGACACCATTCATTTTGAGATAATCACCATCGTGCACCCAGACATGGCTAATAAAGACCTGATGCATTGACGTCATCGTGCCGCCATGTTAGAGGTAAAATGGTGATGCAACAGTGGAAAACGCACATCTATGTACGCACGCACATAGATGTGCGTTTTCAAGGATGGGCCAATGAGCAACCTTCTTTTGACCTCTAGCCGAGGGCGCTCTACTCAAATGACCTCATGTGCATAAGGTCTACTGCTGAATTTTTGACTAAAAATGTCTGGAAAGATAATGGAAGCCAGGAACTAGGTTTTTTTTGTAAGTGCAGGCTCAGATGTTAACATTTTTGTCAGGACGTGATCTCTACTATGACCTTTTTTGGTTGCGTGGAAGTAGGTCAAGTCCTACGGCATTTTGGTACAAGCTGTTTGCAGCCGCTATAGTAGTATTAGGTGATCTCTTCTTGAAAGATTTGAGTTCTGAACAGAACTGGTTTTAAAATCGAGCCGGTTCTGGGCAGAAGCCAGTTCTGAATGGGACAGGTTCTGAACGAAACTGGTTCTAAAAAGACTAGGAAAGGATCCACATAGACTAGGACAGGTTCTAAAGAGAAAAGAGCAGGTTCTACATGTAAATAGTATAGAACAGGTTCTAATTAGAGTATAACAGGTTCTAAATAGACTACAAGAGGTTTTAAATAGACTAGAACAGGTTTTAAATAGATCATAACAGGTTCTAAACAGACTAGAACAGGTTCTAAACAGACTAGAACAGGTTCTAAATAGACTAGAACAGGTTCTAAATAGACTAGAACAGGTTCTAAACAGACTAGAACAGGTTCTAAATAGACTAGAACAGGTTCTAAACAGACTAGAACAGGTTCTAAACAGACTAGAACAGGTTCTAAATAGACTAGAACAGGTTCTAAATAGACTAGAACAGGTTCTAAACAGACTAGAACAGGTTCTAAATAGACTAGAACAGGTTCTAAACAGACTAGAACAGGTTCTAAACAGACTAGAACAGGTTCTAAATAGACTAGAACAGGTTCTAAGCAGACTAGAAGTGGAACAGGTTCTAAACAGACTACGCAGAGAACAGTTTCTAAATAGACCAGGACAGAACCTGTCTCGGATACTCTTTAAGATGGTCATTTCCAACACATGGTTCTTCCAAACGAATTATAGTTCTTCAATAAAGCGTACTCAATACGGTATTCCCCGTAAACTATCCCTTCTCAACTACATTTTAGGAATTAATAAGATTTTTTTTCCCGGTGCATTATTAGCCATGCATTTTGCCTATGTGCCTAGAAGCAAACATTTTTTACAGACAATACAATGCAGCACTGATCCCCTGGGGGGGTGAAGGGGATTAAGGTGAGCATGATCCTCTGAGGGAAGGGGATTAAGGGAACCGGTGGGAAGGATAAAGGGATACAGGTGGTGTGTGGTCGCTTATTACCTGAGATATTAGCTCCTTCATCCATCTCGGTGATAAGGGAGGGATCCAACTCATCGTAGATTGTGGTGTTACCTCTGCGATACAAATCGGTATGAAGAACGAAAGAATTAGTACAATTTAGGCAAAATAATTGTCAATGTATCCATGCTTTATCAGAATTCAAAGAATTTGCAAAAAAAAACCAGACCAAAACCCAGAACCCAACCCAAAACCTGTGAAAGTATCAACCCGATTTTGGGGTGAACAAAGAAAAATTGACTGGAGCGTGATTTGGACCTGCAACCTCTGGGTTTCCCTGCCGGTGCTCTACCAACTGAGCTTACTTAGCCCTACATGTACATGCATGTCAGAAGTCATACAGCTTTGCACTGCCAGATGAGCCTGGGATAATATGCAGTTCTTATAAAGCGCTTTATCACACCTGAAAGGCGCTCCAAAGCGCTCATTATTTTCTCTACAGGTACGCAGAGCTACAATGTATGCTTGGAAATATACGCCCATTTTACATGTAGCTCCTTGTAAGGTTTTACATGGTGATGTGGCGCAAACATAAAGCAGCCAGCAATGTCGGAAACACCAGGGTGAACCCCTCCTCTTAAAGGCCCTGTACACTATTGGTAAGATCGAAAAACACAAATGTTCACAGATTCACACATAACTTACATGATTTAAAGTAAGTAATGGTAGAAAGGGTTCCTTAAAATATTTCTGCCTAAAATGCTATCGTTTCTGAGAAATGAATAAAACAACAGTTTTTATCGCGCGCGATAATAAACTCGATGTTTGAAAAACAGAAAACACACAAGGTCTCTTTTCACTATTTTCTCGTGACCTCGATGACCAATTGAGCTCAAATTTTCACAGGTTTGTTATTTCATGTATATGGTTAATCACACAAAACATGAACTTTGTTTGCGACTGTTTTGTCAGCTCTACCAATCCTGTATAACACCTTTAACGATAAGTGTACTGGGTACTTTTACGAGCATTACACAACACACAGGACCCATGGCTTTACGTCCCAAGGACAAAGCAATAATGGTTTCAAGTGTCTTACTGTAGGATACAACTGTCAAGGCCAGTATCTGATTTCACGAAACTTTACGCAACTGCGTAAGACCACTTGCGCAACATTTATTGCATAAGTTGTGAACCACTACCATAAGAAATCTTGCCCAAGTGGACTTACGTAGCTGCGTAAAGTTTGTGAAATCGGCCGCAGGACTCGAACCCACACTCTGCTGATTGGAAACACCAGAGTTTGAGTCAAGTGCGCTTGACCGCATGGCCACGACACGCATGTGTTATGACACGACCTGGAAAGCAGCATTAAGGCGATCACTAAAGCTATCACCTCCTCTGTTTTTCTGTTTTCTAATCGCTCGGAAATCTCACAAACAATGTGACAAAGTGCACAAGGCAGCAGCATAAATGATGAGGCTATGAAAACGTTCCTAGAATTGACACCGCCACCAACAATTGCTTTCCCTTTCACTTCAGATTTCGGACAAACCACCGACTTCAAAACAAACTGCGGTTTTGTTAACTTCCTTATACCAGACTGACTTTAACTTGATGGATCCCATTGTTTAAATTGTGTCGACACAAACAGAAATGTTTCCTGATCAGCATATCACATCCTCTTAAAAAAAAATTACTTCTTGAATTTTTAAGGTAGGGGTCATGTAGATTGATTTTTTTGTCAACGTAATGCTGATTTGTAGGCACATTGTCAATAAAGATACAAGCAACGACAAGTGGGGAGAAAAAGAATTTCTTTTTCTTTCTCTTTTTCTTGGGAGGGGGGGGGCTGGGGGATATTTAATAATAATAATAAAGGGGACTTGTAATGCGCACATATCCACCCTGCTGGGTGCTCAAGGCGCAGTAAAACAAACAGAAAGAAGGTGAAACAGTGAAATTCATTATCAAAAAACTTGTGACATAAGATACGTTTTAAGCAGAGATTTAAATTTAGATAAACAGTGGCAGGATCTAAGGATTTAATGTATGGAACCATTCATTTGTGCATCTTTTCGATCTCATTTGGAGGGGGGTGGGAAAGTTGGGGGGGGCAAAAGGGATCAGGAGAAGGGGAGGGGGGACCAAGGGGCTGGGGGGCCTCCCCTCTAGTTACGCCACTGGTTGAGATGGATCTTACCCTCTAAGTTCAGGCATGTAGGTCGGTCTCTTGGTCTTGTCTTTGAGCTCTGGTGTGCTGTCCACGATGGCTGCCAGCTCCGGGCTCATGGTGCGGTTATCCTTCTGTGGACTTGTGACTGTTGAGAGATAAAAAAAAAAAAAAAAAACCTCAGTGACAAAGAAAGGTCTCCCGTCCAAAAACACTGTACACAGTCAGTGGTGATTACAAATGACTGGGGCCACGTCCCAATTGGTGATATTGGCTATGGCTGTTGCTAAGGGTGCTGCTATGGGCCTCCAATGCTTCAACGCACGTTCACGTGACAACCACAGTCGCTAATTTTGAATTGGCCTATCTAGCTATCTAGCTGACTAGCCATCGAAATCATGTAAACACTAGGAATGGTCTTCCACACAAGTACCCACCACAGCTAATGGTCTTTTATTTCAACAATTATGCGTCCAGCATAATCTTCTTGGAAAAATACATGCAGCCTGAGAGCTTATGAGCCAGGATGCCCCCATTAATACTTGAACATGAACATATTCTCAAGTGAAATTAGATTTTCCAATTCTTATTGCACACCAATTCTTATTGCACACACAAAGCTGTAAATACATTTCTAAAAAGTCAATATTAACTATTATGACACAAAAACCATTTTCAGTCAAACTTCCAAAACCAATTCTTATTGCACTCACAATGCTGTACGTGCGTTTTAAAAAAAGTAAATATTAACTATTATGACACGAAAAACATCCTCAGTCAAATTTTCTAAACCAATTTTAATAGCATACACAATGCTTTAAATGCGTTTTTAAAAAGGTAAATATTAACTATTATGACACAAAAGACATTTTCAGTCAAACTTCCAAAACCAATTCTTATTGCACGCACAATGCTGTACGTGCGTTTTTAAAAGTAAATATTAACTACTATGACATGAAAAACATCATCAGTCAAATTTTCTAAACCAATTTTAATAGCATACACAATGCTTTAAATGCGTTTTTAAAAAGGTAAATATTAACTATTATGACACAACCTTTTGTTTTTCTTCAAATTTTGCTCCATCATGAAGTGACACTCTGAAATTATCTCAGTTCATATTTTGAAGAGTCAAAATTTGTAACAGTTTAGTAAATACTGGCAAGTTAAGTCCGGGCGGATAAGAGCACCAGACTCAAGCTCTGGTGTTTCTGTTCAGCAGAGTGTGGGTTCGAGTGCCGGTCGTGACACTTGTGTCCTTAAGCAAGACACTTAACCATTATTGCTGCGTCCTTCGGATGGGACGTAAAGCCGTTGGTCCCGTGCATTGTGTAATGCACGTAAAAGAACCCAGTGCACTTATCGAAAAGAGAAGGGGTTGCCCCGGTGTTCCTGGTTTGATTGGCAGCATATTGCGCCACAGCACCTTGTAAACCATTACATGGTGCTATGTAAAGGAAAAAGGTCTAATAC
The DNA here is from genome assembly GCA_032158295.1 of Pycnopodia helianthoides. NCBI lineage: Eukaryota > Metazoa > Echinodermata > Asteroidea > Forcipulatida > Asteriidae > Pycnopodia > Pycnopodia helianthoides. The sequence continues at coordinate 2,795,712 of CM063248.1, read as the reverse complement.
TTCAAAAACATAGCTCCACAATACCTTGCAGGAAAATACTTCACTTTGCTAAGCGCCTCAGAATAGGCAACTAGAATGACGGCGCTCTACAAATGCCTGATGATTATTATAATGATTTATCAGGGGAGTGTACAGTGTTCATCCTTTGATCCCACATTCCAACTATTGTTGTGTTTATTACTGACAGTCAAGTGCAGTGGCGTGCCTCATTCCATTGTTAACATTTATAATACGGGGAATTTTGTGCCCATTATACATTCTTGTCTACTTCTATAGATAAGGGCCCAATGTCAATTGAACAGCTTAAGCAGAAAATATTGCTTGAAAAAAAATTCTGCTCAGCAGAAATGAGCAGGATACCAGTCGCAAATGGTACCATGTGATATGGTGTTTTGGCTGGTAACCCTATTCTGATAAGCAACTTCTTGTTGTGCTCAGCTACTTTTGAAATTCGGCCCAGGGCTTGAAGTTTACACTGGAGCACAGGGCCCAATTTCATAGAGCTGCTAAGCACAACAATTTGCTTAGCAGCTCTGTTGCGTTGCATATTGCTTGTTACTGGTATTCAGCTGTTGTTTGCTTATCCTGAAAATCACGCGGAAATTTGGCTGGTAATCCTGTTTTTATCAATGAAGAAATTTCATGCTAAGCAAATTGTTGTGCTTAGCAGCTCTATGAAATTGGGCCCTGGTCTGAGGCCAGTGAGTTTTAGCGTTGGGCCAGTAAACTCGAGACTAGACAAGTCCGGCGGTCTTGTGTTTGTCAATTGAATAATTAAAACGCCTGTCCTCACTTTGTAATATCTTATTCAAATGATGACTTTTGGGTCTGACAAACATCTTTCAATATTCCAAACACCCATGAGACAAATAAGACCAATCTTCTCTTGGTGCTTGTTCAAGTGAAAAACAGTTGATATATGTTTGCTAAACTGTGTAGTTTTTTTTTCTTTCTCATTTTGATTCTGGTCTTGTGGAACAAATTCTGGTCCGGTAAACATGTTGCGCTACGAACCCTGTGGTCTTGTAGATTCAAACATTTCAGGTTTTTTTTCTCTTATTAAATAAAAAAAAAATAACCACCAAGTGCTTCAACTCTCACTAAGCCTACTGTTTCATTTGTTATTTACTTAGGACACCGCTGTTTCCTGAACTATTTGTTTTACCTACTTCTTATTTTATACATGTATGTCCCTACAGCTATTTCATGTTACTTATGACCTTCATTGCTTATTTAGTTACAGCTCTTGTTTCATGTACGCTCATTTTACAAATAGATAGAGTCCTCATGTAAGTCAAGTAAAATTACAAGTCTCTATAATAAACCTTGTGTAAAATATTATTTCATTGGATACTGTTATCACAGCAAAATTTGAAACATGACATCATCAGACATCAAAAACAAACAAGGTCTGTACATTCCAAAGGTGGAATCTTTGCGCCAGTCAAAAGGTCAAATTCAATGCTATTTTGATCGAATATCATCAAAACTCAGGAATGAACTGAGCATTCGTCGTAGAAAAATGTACAGACTATGTATTTCAAGTGTTACGTCATCGAACGTTTATGGATTTTGAAAAAAATTGCACTTGAAGGGTATCAAACACAGTGGCGTTTTACAGCATATTAACATGAGGTTAGAGACTTATAATTTTTTTCAAATTTTCTTGAGGACTCTATCTTTTGGAAAAATGAGTTGATCACAAAACTGAATTTGACCTTGGGAGTCCCTCTTTTAAGCCTACGGCTGTTACCTGTAGCAGCATTAGTTGTGTCCACGCCAGCTTGTGTCTCGATCGTCTTCTGGGGCGTCTTCTTTGCTTTCTTGCTGTCCAAGTTCTCATTAAGTATCTCACGGTCGGGCGACGTCATAATCTCGTGGTGAAGGTTAGAGTCGTTGCCTTTCTCGTTCGGCAGGAAATTCTTCTTTGGGGTGGTCGGGGAGCCGAGGGAGTCGTCGGCCTTCCCGTCGTTGGTGCCACCCCCTTCTTCGTGATCCATGAGGACAGGGGAGTGGGGACGGTTAAGGTTTAACCTGAAAGCGTACGGAGACACCGAAGGGAACCGGTTAAAATCCTTAATAGAGAAGTGTTTCAAAGATTTGTCTACATGGGTTGGGGGCATGCAAGGAATATGTTAAAATGCATATTGTGCCAGAATTAAAGGAAGTCTAGGGCAGTCTCAAATTTAGTTTTTGTTTTTACATAAAAGCGTCACCCATAATTTATATTAATTCTTTAATTTTTTTCGAAATTGATCAAAACTTTTATGCGAACACTTGGCAAAGAAACAATTGGGTCCTGTTTGCCCAAATTTGTTGGGCTGTTCTGTGGCATTATTGTACATTTTCCAGGAAAAAAAATGTGATATTTTCTGATGAAATTATATGAGTATGAGAAATGTTTTATGGACAGGGGAAGTAGGACCCCCTTTATTCTGGCACCTATGTATAGATGAGACATGATGACTGACGAGTCAAGATAAAACACCAAGGAACATTCCTGGACGGAAATAAGACACGTACACATAAAATTACACGGAGCAATAATTATGAAGTGTTGAGTAAGCAAAGTATCATTAAAAGAAACGGACAAATTCATGTCAAAAAGAAGAAGAAAGGAACAGCCACAGAAGTTTTCATTTTGTCGACTTTGCTTAACTATCAAGTTGAAGGTTTTTGTTTTTTTCTTCTGAAGCAAGAGATTCATCAGCAGCCTCCACAGAGCGTACAGTGAAAACAACGTACCACAAAAGTGAAAGTACCAATTAACAACAAAAAAAAAGCTTTGAAAGAAATGGCGGGAAAACCACAAGCATTCTTCACCAGTGCTGGCCAATCAGAGCAGCAAGCTGACTCTGTTGGGATGCATTATTCAAATATGCTGCTTACATATTCATGAGATGAATATTCATAAATGTGTTCAAAACATGTTCAGGAGCAGACATATTCGTTACACACATTAAACAGAGAATAATCTTTTGCCATGCTGCAGCCATCTTCTGTCAAGTTACCCATGTACACTATGACACTTATGAGCTAACTTTTCATTACATAGAGAGAGACCAGACTATTCTTGGAGGTCATTTCTAGCATCGATTTGATTGTTTCAATTCGAAGGAAAGAAACACAAAATGACGACTTCACTATAACAATTTGGGACAAAATTTAAAAGAGGTACTTATCATGAAGAGAGAACCAGCCAACCTGTGTATGTACAAGGCATGGAATTTGGCTGGTAACCTATTTCTGCTTAGCAGATTCGAGTGTGCTTAAGCAACTCTCTGAAATTTCGCCCCTGGTGAATCCAGAATGAAGTGAAAACAAAAAACTTAAGGAAGAAGTGAATTTATGAAGTGTGTTGTGTTGACCACAGGACTATGAAGTGAAAAGTTATATATGCAAATTATTGTGTGTGAAAATTACCATAAAGTCATTAATTAGTAAGGGGTCAGTTATTAAAATTGATGACCCTTTTGGCATTTTTGTTAATAAGTAGGTCTTGACGCTGGTCTAAGCAGTCCAACTCTTTCTACAACACTATGCTTGATAGAGGTTGATAGAGTCAGATGGAGATAACTCATCAAGTCATCTTGGTAGTAAATGAACAAATGAATGAATTAATGAGTAGTCCTGAACATCTCTATATTTCTCATTCCAAATCTTTCAGCATGAAGCTTAAAATTTTGCTGGCAGTTTTAACAACGAGTTAATACACTAAACGTTTGGGTGTTCAGAATGGCAATGATATTAAGAGCCCAAATTCATGGCGTGGCTTGCCCTCGTGGACGACGGAATGCTGTGCTTAAAACATGGCACCGAAAGCGCAGAATTCTGTGGTAAGTGCCGCCATGAAAATAGGTCCTGGCCGTGTGTTTTCTACATCAGTGCTTTAGTTAGATAGGTGGAGATCTTTCAATCAAGATTATGTGAGATGATTGTGAATGTAACAAAGGTTAGAGACAATAGGTTTGAATGTTTTATAAAAATAAATGTTGTGAGTTGTTACCCGGAAAAAGTGAATAAAGAGGTAAATGATCTGAATTTAACGCTGGCAACAGATATTCTGTTTTAGATAATTTCCGATAGATCGATCTTTGAACTTGAGTTTTCAGGGTTCTCAGGCTCAAAACTTCTTAAGCCAGAGTTTACAGGCTCAAAAAAACTGCCTCTGGATACCTTTCAATAATTGGCAACCCTCAGGATTCTCCCAAGAATTGTTTTTTCAAATCTGTGGAGCATTCTGGACCCAAATTTTTGAAGTTTTGCCCGAGCCTGCTGATTTGAAATGAGGTCCTCTGGTAGTTTACCTGGTGTTCATCTTTGGTTTTAAAAGCCCTACGTTGCAATATAAGGCATTCTAAATCTTAATTATTTTTTTTGAATTTGACCTCAAGATCCCTCAACCCAAATTTGTTATTGCTGTTGTGAATCGACTCTAATTTGCACATATCGGCATCCACTTCGGATGTATCGACCCTGATATGCTAGCTTGTGCATAGGGAGAACCCTGGGTTTTGGTTTTGAGCTCATGAATCAAAAGCTCACATTTTTCTACGCAGCCAAGTCATTCAGGAACCAATTATGCATGGAATTTAGTAAAAATGTGACGCGCTGCATGCCGTATTTACCAAAATGCACAGTTGTGTATTCAAAAACGGTTTATCAATGCCAGTAAAGATGGGCGACTTTACACAACGTCAAGTGGGAACTATTGACATTATGCACATGATGTCAGTGGTGTAGGGCCCTCTCATGAAAATGTCAATAGGAGGCTGTTCATTGGATTTATTACATGCGACAGCCACACAAAGCTGTGCATTTCCATTGTTTCATTATCGTTTTACTTCTAGAATAGAAGCAGAATGACGTCAATGCATATAGCTTTTTTTGTTGAGTGCATCTTGAAAGTCGATAATTGTGGCAAACATTGACACAAACGAGTAACAAGTTAAAAGATGGACACCCTCTAACGAACATGCTTTTGACATTTCCTCTTTTACTTAGAGTTTGTAAATTTTATCCCACCACAACCATCTTAGGCAAACTCCCTGTTTGCAACACCAGTAATAAATACAGGGCTACAGGGTTTCATGAAGCTAATTAAGCCCCCCCCCAAATAACTAAGCATGGACAAATCTTGCTTAGCATATATGGGTTGTGTAATTGACATTCTCTTGACAGGATTCCCAGGTACTTTTTTGCTAAGCAAATTTGTTCAACAATTTTTTAATGCTCAAGTAGCTTTGTGACATTGAGTGCTGGAACTATTTTTCGTAAAGCTCAAAAGCTGCTGAACAGGGAAAAGCTTTGCTAAGCAAATAAAGATTACCAGCCCCTCCCTATAAAAAAAACCCCAACCATGCATTTTACACTACTCCTGGCTGGTTCCCAATTAATTTCTTAGGTAAGTTTGTGTAGCAATGTTTTCTGCTTCGTAGCTTTATCATATTGAACTCAATTACAACTCTTCACTGGTTCCCTGCTACATGTAATTTTAAAGCAAACAATTACACATGAATTTGGGCCTGATTCTCAATCTGTCAAGAAGATGTCAGACATCTTTTCCCTCTCAAGAGTTCCAGCCTCACTTTGGTTGCATTGACTTGAATGGGGGAGAATTCAAGATGGCCGCCGTGTGATAAAGCTCTACGCGGTAACACTGGACAATCACTTTAAAAATATCACTTCACTTTTTAAGTTGATACAATTATCAACAAATAAATGCCTTTTCCCCACTTTTTCCCCCATAAAGCAGCAACGAAAAGTTTACACAAATCAGAACGCTGACAACTTCAACAATTGCATAGTTTAAACTCGAATTCCAATCTGGTTTTCATAGGTGAACATGCAGATTATGATTCTTGTAGCACAGGCACTAAACAATGACATAAAATTTGTGCAGATCAGCAAAAACGGGTTACATTTGACAAGTTTGGACAAAGTGCTGTACACTATGTGAATGTAGGAACCCAACACCATCGTGCGAAGAGTACAAAATGTAGATAGAGGTGAACTTAGCCTGGTGCTCGTTTTAATCTAAACGGCCGAGCATGATTAGCACAAGCCAATTAACAACAAGTCAACAGCAAAACAAAACTGTTTTACTATGCATTGAGAAGGAGAATCTGCAAGAGAAGAAGACGGAAAAAGGGGAAGACAATACAAATGAATATCATTTTGTTTTTGCTTAATCATTTTTTTTAGCAATTGTAAGCTTGATACTTTGTTCTTGTAAAGGCAAGGAATTTTACACAACCTAAAAGGGGAACCTCAATGACGAAAATTAAAATTTCCACAGGGCACCAAGGCAATGACCAGTGGCAAGAAGGCAATTGTCTCTGTTGCCTCCGCGAAGTATCAGGCCTGCAATTGCATTTTACTGTGGCTCTATTGTGCATTGGAGCTTTGCGATCCCGCTGCTGCCACCAATAGTCCCAGCTGTCAATCCCTGCCTACTGTGCCTGTGATCAACAGCGTGTGAGCTTCTACAAAGCCCTACTGGTTGCACATAATATGCCTGCAGAGTGGTGGGTAGGGGTGGGGGTTACCTGGATGTCTTCTGGACACACTGTTCTGAATCTCTACATCTTTTTAAAAATAATTTACATTACACCTGCAAGTATTGTCTGTGACCATTCTAAGTGTAGGAGACCCCGTTAATACACTTCCAACCCATTCAGATACACTTTGTTGAAGTCCTGGCAACTTCTTTTGTATGAATGTCAGACTTTTGTCAGACTTTTGAATGCGCACCCAAAGCTATGATTGGTTGAATGCATCATGGGGTGGGGCTTAACGGTGATTAAATATTAACATCAGCCAATGATGTTCTCCGACTGCATAACTAGGCTTTACAGTTTACACCCAATGTAATTCGAATTCTGAGGCCGAGTTTTTTTTTTATTGAGTCACACTTTCAAATCTAAAGATAAGCATAAAATTATCTGTGAAGCTTTTACAACCCAACCACGGGGGATGTAAAGACTCCGCTAATGTCAAGCAGAGACGATGTCATCTTCAATAAATGTCACCTGTTATTTAAAAACATCTTTTGTGCATGAACTGGCGTGGCATACAAAGGACCTTGAGATGCTAATGAGTCTCCAGTATGCGAGGCATACCTGATGCATGTGACCGTGAGTCATGTATATTTTTTTTAGTTCAGCCGAAAAAAAACTTTGGATTTACTTCGACCATTTTTACCTTTCCATGACGTTCCCCTCAGGGGATAAACATATTTGATATTATATTTGAAAAACTGCGCATCACATTTTTAATCAGTGGCATGTAAATGTACAATAGCCTGAAGTCAAATGAAACGCTGGGCAGAACGTCATTGCATGTAGCCATGGATTATTGTACAAATACTGGATGCATATTATGAGTGCATTGTCGCAGAACATAATCAGGAGGTGAAATCGAGATTATTCCATTTCACCGAGTGATTCTATCAGGCATGCAACTGTAACTTCACCAAAAAAGAGGAAATTACAAAATTTCAATGATTTTGTACAGTACTTTTCAATATTGAATGGTAAAACTGAGAATAAAAAAAGGAGGAAATCAGCTGATCCGGGGAAAAATTGCATGCCTGTTCTATTCAGCGACAATGCACGGACGAAATGCATTCGATATTTGTTTTATATAACTCACACAGAGATTCTTGTCATTTGAACAATTTTCACAACTAAAAAAAAAGACACGGAAACTTGTCCATCCCACACTCTGAAAATTCTTTAAAAACCCTTCTAAACAATGTGGACGACACCATTCAGAAACCCGCCCTGTTCACCTTGGAATGACCAGGGCCCAATTTCATGGCGCAGCTTAAGCAGAAAATATTGCTTAACAATTGCCTGCTCAGCAGAAATGAGCAGGATACCAGTTACAAATTGTACATGTGATATGGTAGTTTGGCTGGTAACCTTATTCTGGTGAGCATAATTTTGTTGTGCTTAGCTACTTTTTGTGCTTAAGCAGCTCTATGAAATTGGGCCCTTGTCTCATTTGGACAGACTGGCGGAAAAACAACTATTTTGAAGCGTTACTGTGAAGTGCCCCGAGCAGGCCTGGAATGTCATCTTTTTAGACGGCAAGGCCATTTTCATTTTGCAAAAGAGCACTTCCATTTGAAAATCTTAAAAAGTCTATGGGAAACTTGTGAAGGGGCACCAAGGCCACGACCAGGGGCAACAGAGGCCCTGGCCTCCGTGTCAATCCAGGCCTGCCCAAGCATCCCACACTTATCAATAAAGGACTCCTATATTAAATTTGGAGCGTCATGCGTCGCGGCAGTAAATAAATGGCAAAATCAGGAATGACGTGTGACACGTGTTATATACCAATCAAATGTCAAGGATCTATGTGTGGTATAATAATTGGAATACCACACTAAATGTTCTGACATCACGTTCATTGCACGTATACTGGGATATCTAGTCGTTTGATACAGCCCTAGGTTTGTGCATTTCTTCAGGCTTTTAGCGGAACCACAGAGTTTGAACTGAACATTTCATATTTTGTAAAAAAATGGATTTGACTAAAATGCAATCTTAATTTTTTAAACGTGTTCAGACACAAACCAATTGACAATGCATCTCTGTAGCTTCCGTTGCCTTATTTTAAAATTTGGGCACCATGCTTCTTCTAAAAGTTTTGAAAATAAAGCAATTTGGAAACCCCCTCGTTTTCATCCATTTACAGCAAATTTGGACACCCTTTTTTTGCCTGTAAATCCTTACACCTTGGTTCCCCGATGATTCATTCATTTCATGCATATCTCTTTATCTCTTCCCCCTCCCCCCCCCCCCCCCGACACTCACTTGAATAACCTGGGGCTGCCAACCACGTCAGTCTGTCCAACCATCTTGAGCCTCTCCACATGTTCCATGTACTTCTGTAAAACCTAGAATGTGAAACGGGAGAACGAAGAGGGTTAACTTGATACCAGGGATCACATTCTGGCTGCCCTATGGCCGCCTTTTCCAAAAGAAAAACCCACAGTTTTGGGTCTACATTGTGTTCTTCATAGTCCAGGCCTGTGCTGTCCAAAATTCTCCATCAAGTTGAAGTCTTACGTCAAAGCATGATTAGCAGTGCAGGTATAAGAGCCCAGGGTCGATTTCACAAAACTCTTCCTAACTTAGGACTAGTCCTAGGCAATGCTAAGAGATATGACTAGTCCTAAGTACTGGTCCTAACTTAGGACTAGTCCTATCTCTTAGCATTGCCTAGGACTAGTCCTAAGTTAGGAAGAGTTTTGTGAAATCGACCCCAGCACACTTATCCTGAAAGAGTAGGGGTTTAACCTTGGTGTTTCTGGTTCACATAACAAGCACCCTTGTTTACAGGTTTCCTCGGGCTTGTGAGCTACAGCGATTAAGTTCACTTATGAGGCATCCTTGGTTTCTTTACCAGAATTACATAATAATAACAATATTAGTAACAGCATCAAAATTACTGCAGGTGAGCTCCAAGAACTGAAAACCAAGCAAGAGCTGAGGACCACACCACAATTTTATAAAGCTGTTACAAAGTAAATACTGCTTAGGAAACCTGTTTGCTCGGCAAGAAATTACCAGGACACTAGTTGCAGCAATGGAAGTAACACGACAATCTGCTTGGTAACCTTTTTCTGCTAAGCAGGATTCTTCCGTGCTAAGCAAATATTCCAGCTTACAAGCTTGACTAATTTGGTCCCTGCCAAAAGCAGTGGGCCAAGCCAGAGGTGAGGACCACGACCCGAATTCATAAAGCCGTTACACAGTTGGTAAACTTTGCTACGCAAAATATCACAATGTACTGGGACACCAGTTGCAGCAAATGACACGACTCGTACTTGGGAACCTATTCCTGCTGAGCAGCATTCTTCCATGCTAAGCAAATTTCCAGCTTACAGAGGATTAAGCCAGAGTCGAGAATTAAGCCAGGGTTAGAAAAGACCCTCTGATTAGATCCAGGACTCTAAGATAGTATGATGCTATCGTTTCACTGGGAAAACACCCTGGACTGGAAGGTCACTCTTTTTGTAAACAAAGGTATCCTGGACTGGAAGGTCACTCTTTTTGTAAACAAAGGTTACACATGGTCTTGTGTTTTAAAGGCCCTGTACACTATTGGTAAGATAAAAAAACACAATGTTCACAGATTCACACATAACTTACATGATTTAAAGTAAGTAATGGTAGAAAGGGTTCCTTAAAATATTTCTGCCTAAAATGCTATCGTTCCTGAGAAACGAGTAAAACAGTAGTAATTATCGCGCGTGATAATTTGAAAAAACAGAAAACACATAAGACCTTTTTTCACTATTTTCTTGTGACCTCGATGACCAATTGAGCTCAAACTTTCACAGGTTTGTTTGTTCATGCATATGTTTAATCACACAAAATGTGGACACTGATTTTGAGCTGTTACCAAAAGTGTACAATACCTTTAAGTCATGACTGGTATGTTTATTTACTTAGTTTCTTCAGTAATGCTAATATTATTTTCAATATCTTGCATTTCATCTGATGAAAAGTTTTTAGTTTAGTCATGATGGTTAAATTTCTTGTTTTGTAACTTTTTTTCTGGTCGACTAGTGTATTGTGTCATGTATTTTTTATAAATATAATGCTGCCTTGTATGTGTTACCAGCCATGTTTTTTAAAACTATAGTGTGGCTTGAATTTTCTTAAGTTTTGAGTTTTTTCAAGTTAGTGAAAGTGTTTTATATTTGTATTCATTGTATACAGCTGGTCTGGTATTCGTTGTCTCTAATGTATCTCGTGTTATACCTTTTTAAATTATAAAGCGCCTTAAGGGATCTGTGGTCCATAATGCGCGATATATGCGATTTTATTATTATTATTATCATTACAATGGTCTACATGTATACTACAACATTTTAGGCTGAACTTGGCTCGGTCCAACCTTGCAGCCATTTAAAGACACTGGACACCTTTGGTAATTGTCAAAGACCAGTCTTCTCACTTGGTGTATCTCAACATATGCACAAAATAACAATCCTGTGAAAATTTGAACTCAATTGGTCATCATGGAAGAAAAAACACCCTTGCCACACGAAGTTGTGTGCTTTCAGATGCTTGATTTCGAGGTCTCAAAATCAGTTCAAATATTTGACTGAGAAATTACTTCTTTCTCAAAAACTACGTTACTTCAGAGGGAGCCGTTTCTCACAATGTTTTATACTATCAACAGCTCTCCATTGCTCGTTACCAAGTAAGTTTTGATGCTAGCAATTATTTTGAGTAATTACCAATAGTGTCCAGTGCCTTTAAAGACCGCTATGATGAGAGGTTAGTATCAAGATGCTTGAGGCTACTGCTTGTAGTCTCTCAAGTTGTTCAAAGGATAGCCTCCTATTGAGCTCGTGTCATGGTTCAATGCTTGTGTTATTTACATGGTCCGATAACTCCATGAATCATACCAGGTCATTCATGCCTCTGCCTGCCTGTTTCATTACAACACATAAAAACGATCCCTTCTACCACGGCCCATTTCATGCAGATGTTAAGCAGAAAATACTGCTCAACAAATTTCTTTTCTTACCATAAAAAGGAGTGGGGCACCAGTCGTAACAGCGTACACTTGATGCTATTTTGGCTGGTAAGCAATTTCTGCTTAGCAAGGTTATTCTTGGAAAATGTTTGCTTGCAGGCTTTGATGAAATTGCGTCGAGGCAACCAATTTCTGCTAAGCAAATTGTTCTGTGCATTGCAAATTTTCGCTTACATGCTTTCATGAAATTGAGCCAAGGCAACCAATTTCTGCTAAGCAAATTGTTCTGTGCTTATCAAGTTTTTGCTTACAAACTTTGTTGAAATTGAGCCAAGGTAACCAATTTCTGCTGAGCAAATTGTTCTGTGCTGGGTAAATTTTTGCATACAGGCTTTGATGAAATTGAGCCAAGGTAGTTTCTTGTAAAGTGCTTTGGGGATTCGACAAAAATAACAGATGCAATAACACAATTCAGTTCCAAATGTCAAATCATGGTCTGAGGTCAACAAGCTTTTCAATGGCAGCCAAGTGCGCTAAAAATATTTCCCACAGATTTGAACTCATGGTGTTATTTCAGACGCAGCCTCTCTCATCGTGGGATCGGAGAAAAAGAATCAGCTTTTATTCGGCTTTTTCAATAGTGATGTACTGCAAAATTAGAAAGAAATATCCCAAAATAGTACGAATAAGTTACATCTGCATGAAATTCATGTGAATTTTTTGGTTTAGTTTACAGAAAATATTGGTAAAAGAAAGTTTTAATAATCAGGTCTGGTACTTCATGGCAGGGATGTGATTTAATGAATGTGAAAAAATTCCTGACCCAAAAAATGGCTTGGTCCCCGATATTCCCTTATTTTAGACCTCCAACTTGTTACAATTCTGCCGTCGATTTCACCAAACTCATCCTAACTTAGGATTAATCTTAGGACTTAGGACGAGTTAAGTTCCGTATCCATAGACGTTAGGACACATTGAACCCATCCTAAGTTAGGACGAGTTACTCATCCTAACTCGAGATAGGATTAATCCTAGCGCTTCATGAAATCGGCTGCAGGAGGTTTACAGACTCTGTGCATCACCAGGAATACACAGCTACAGTTTGGACACAATGTGGGATCCCTGTGTCTCCCTTTGATGATTGCCTTACTTCTTGTCAACAAATTTAAAGGAACATTACAAAATTGGAAAGAAAAAAAAATTGTAAAAATATACTTTTTGATCACAGATTTACATAAAACTTACATGGTCTAATGATGATGATAGTAGAAAACATCCCTTCAATAATATTTCTGTCTGAAATGCCATATTTTGATGAGAACTTAATAAACTAATTTTCCGATTGGAGTTTATCGCTCAGTAAGCGTTTTATTCATTTTTTTGAATCTATATGATTTCATGCAAATGTGTAATCAGTTTTTCACTATTTTCTCGTGACCCAGATGGCAGATCGATCTCAAACTTCTACAGGTTTGTCAGTTATGGTGGATTACATAAAGTGCTTACACTGCCAGCAACTGTTTTGTTAGCAAAAACCAATTCTGTAATGTTCCTTTAATCTTATTTTTTCAAACGTGTTCAGATAGAAACCAATTGGCAATGCATCTCGGTAGTTTCCGTTGCCTTATTTTAAAATTTGGGCACCATGCTTCTTCTAAAAGTTTTGAAATAAAGCAATTTGGAAACCCCCTCATTTTCTTCAATTTGCAGCAAATTTGGACACTCTTGTTCCCCGATGATTCATAAAGTGCTTACACTGCCAGCAACTTTTTTGTTAGCAAAAACCAATTCTGTAATGTTCCTTTAAAGGCTCATTGAGATTTTGAGAAAATCCTAAAAATCTGGAAAAATTCCTGAGAAATCCCATGAATATCACGGAGGGCAATTGCCTGCATGCCCTGGTCATTGCCTTAGTGCCCCTTGAAATTTTCACAGATACATTTCCCTCATAATACTAATAGAGAGATGCCCTCTACCTTCTATGCCGCTACTCAGGGAAAAGTGCATTGACTTACATTACATCAACAAAGAACAGGCCTTGAATTAAACGGCAGCCACGGAGGCAATGCCCTCTGTTGCCCCTGGTCTTGGCCTTGGTGCCCCTTCAAAAATTCCCACCGACTTTTAAGATTTTGCGGTGCAAGTGCCATTTGCAAAATAATATTGGCCTTGCTCTTTCAAAGATGAAATTCCGGCCCTGAAAGCATCAAGCCTGCAGCAATACAGTTACAGCACACCACAGAGAGACTAACGATGAATTGTTGTTCATTTGGTGATGAAAGCACGAGGGAAACAGGAGCAAGGGCAGGAGGAGACTAACTCTCGTGGATCAGCTGAAGAGGGACACAACACAACAAGAAACAACTGAGCTTAGGACACTGATGCTGGACCGGGATGCGTGGAAGACGACCATCAAAGTTTCCCGAGAAGGCGTCGGCTGAAGACAACCTCTCGCTCAACTACTATTCATAAATACCCGGGACAGTTTATCCATTCTGATTGGTCGAGAGCACGTCACGTGGGGGTGTTTAAACGGACGATATAACACTGGCTAGAAGTGTTTAAACACACCTGTGGCGCGCAAGGTTTTACGCAGGCACTAATTTACGCGAAACGCAATCAACACATATTGGTATTCAATCTAAAAACATAATGACGCGCGTACGCACAGCTGTTGAGCGTGTCATGTATATCCTTCGCGAAACAGGGCTCGAGGAGGTGACAGGAAATGAAAGTTAACAGAAAAGTTGAGATTTTTCCAACAAAATTACGCTTTTTAACAAAAAGGGCATTTATGAATGGGAATAAAAGAGTAGTGACTTGGTCTTAACCGGCCGTTTAAAACCTTGCAGGGCCGTGGCCGTGCGATACAGGACCGAGCCAAAGGCGAGGTCCTTTATCATACGGCCACGACCCTGCCGGTTTTAAACGGCCGGTTAAGACCGCGTCACTACCCTTTTATTCCCTTACTAAAGCACGCCGATGACACTGGTAATTGTCAAAGACCGGGCCCAATTTCATAGAGCTGCTTAAGAACAAAAAGTAACTAAGCACGACAATCTTATGCTCACCAGAATAAGGTTACCAGCCAAACTACCATGTCACAATGTACAATTTGTGACTGGTATCCTGCTCATTTCTGCTTAAGCAGCTTTATGAAATTGGGACCAGTATCCACACTTGACGTGATCCAACATACATTGTACGCATGCCTTGAAAGTTTAAGCTCAATTGGTCATCGGCGTCACAGGAAAATAGTTTACAAAAAAATATGCCAGTATGTTTTCACGGTTTTCAAACGGTTTATGCATATATTGGGACACTGTCTTTGACAATTATTAAAAGTAAACCATGCCTTTAATTTTAATAGTACTTCAAATTATTCACCTAATTTAAAATTTAATAGTCATTTAAAAACCCTCAGTGCCTGGAAATTTAGTATTATAGTACAATTAAAAAGCCTCATTTTGAATGATAGCAAGGAATGAACACATTTCTGTGTAAATAATATGGACACTGCAACAACCCAGGCACAAGACAGTCCCTCATTCCACTCTGTATTATGCTCGGGATTTGTCCATACTATCTGTTGACACACCACTCGGAAAACCCTCATTGCTAATGCACTGTATGCACGTGGCTGGAGGGTGTGTGCACTGAGCATGGACGATCAATACATTTGTGTGTAATGAATATTCACGAGGGGGCAAAGTTCATGCATGCATGACAAATCCAGTACAGTGTGTGCATAATCATCAGAATGGTTTTGCACTGTGTTTCAAGGCGATATGGGGAATCCATACAGTTATACAACACAATGAATACATTTTTGCACACAGATTTTGTCCACCCTTTGTTGGGAAGGCGTAAACTTCAAAATGTTTGGATTTTTAAAATTTTCTACAAGGAATTTTTACCACCATGACTTCAAGTAGATAAAAAATTAGCCGGGCCCCTCGCTGCAATCACTTCAATAAAAAGGGTTTTTATCTCTTATGATACATAAGGAGCCTTAACGGGCCTCTTGTGCGGAATCACTAGCAAGAGATTTCGGAAACATAATATTTGGAAATTGTGGCTGTTGGTTGTCCTTTGCACCGACGCCCTACAAAAAAATTAAAGATAGATTTTTATTGATGAAAGACCTTAAACCAAAACATTGACTGGTATCAGAGAAAAGCAATATCCATACAATCAGAGCCTGAAATTCACACTGAACTACAGACTGGATGTCAGTGATTTAAAATCAGGCCAGTGAACTCAACACCCTGCAACAAGTCCAGCTGTCTCGAGTCCTATCAAATAACAAGCACCTCACTCCGTAAACAACAAAACCATTTTTGACCATTTTTTTGATAAATATCTATAAAATTCTGTTAAAGGAACATTACAGAATTGGTAAGAAAAACACTTGTAAAATATACTTTTTGATCACAGATTTACATTAAACTTACACGGTCTAATGATGATGCTAGTAGAAAACATCCCTTGAAATATTTCTGTCTGAAATGCCATATTTGATGAGAAATGAATAAACTAATTTTCCGATTGGAGTTTATCGCTCAGTGAGCGTTTTATTCATTTGTTGAATCTATATGATTTGATGCAAATGTGTAATCGGTTTTTCACTATTTTCTGGTGACCCAGATGGCCGATCGATCTCAAACTTCTACAGGTTTGTCAGTTTATGTATATGGTGGATTACATAAAGTGCTTACACTGCCAGCAACTGTTTTGTTAGCAAAAACCAATTCTATAATGTTCCTTTAAGTAAAAGGGTATTGTGGAAAGACAAACGAGACACATCTTCTCTTCAATGTCTTGGAGTTTGGTCAAATAAAAGCAGTTCACTGCATGCTACACTGTGTCAGAAATTCGTTTCTCATTTTGATTTCTGGTCTTGTAAAAACAATTCTGGTCTAGTAAATATTTTGAGCTACAAAGCCCCTGTTTGTTTGTTGTTTGTTTGTTTATTAGACAGTCACCACAGAATTCTTTGAAATACAACAAGTGGACAAAAACAGATATAAAATACAAGTAGGGAAAAGACATTTGAATCTGAGGAATTGTCGAGGATAACATAAAAAAGCTAAACAAGCTTATTTCCATTGTAGTCCCCTGTGGTCTTTTATCCCCCAAATTGGAGCCCTGATTGTATGCGGTCAGTTACTGGATTAGAACCTTCTCTCCTCACATCCATTGAATGGTTTAAGTGGTTGAGATATCTACCCTAGAGTGAAGGGACCATAGGTTCACATCACACCTGAGTAGTATGACTTGTAGGTTTTTTTTATTTTTTTTTACGAAGAAGTTGGGAAGCACAAGTATAGACCATGTGACCTGTGACATCACATGTTTACAATAGAGCCACAGAGCCTAGACTTCATGCAGGCACAACTTGTGCACAGCCCAATCGAAGAAAACACAAAATCTTACAAATTTCATGGAGATTGCGCAAGACAATTTTTATCAACTTCTGGAACATTGGTTTAGAAGAAAGGGGGCACGTCGGTCGTCCCAAAACTTGTCCAGCTGTTAATTTTATAACTCTTGAATTCATGTGACAATATTGGCACAAAATGTAAAATCTCCCATACGGCCAGTGTAGTATCTTGCCTACCAGGAAATGCCCTGGAATGTGCGAGGTCACTCTTTTTGTATTAAAACCTTGCAGCGATGCACCCAACCACAGTGCTTGAGCTTGTCGAATACCAGATCTGCAAAGCGTTACTCAATATTTATGTGTTGTTCATTTGGTGTCTTTGTAACAAAAAGTGTACCCACGACTGTGGCTGTGCACAAATGATTGATTCAGTTTGGCATTCAAGAATGTACATGTATTCTAATAAAACTTATTCAAACAAAAACCTAGAAAAAAGCATCGTCAATCATAATTTGAACCAGGTTAAAAATATCAAATTTAACCCAACACAAGAAGTTGGGAAATCAATTTTCCTGGAGGATAACCAATACAAGGCAAAGTCACCCAGGGCTCGACCTTAACGCTAGCCCGGCGTACATTGTCTAGTAAAAACTGCTACGGGCTAGTAAAAACCACTTCTCAACTTGCCCGGCGGGCTACTTAAAAATATATGTGCACGTTCCTTGTTTTTCAGATGTGATTAAAGAAAAAAAAACGAACTCTTCAAAGCTTTACCTTTTGAGTGTCGTGAATGTAACTTTATTTTATTGCAAATGCAACCATGTGAAATCCCCCATCAACGCTACGACTACAGTCGTATGCATCGCCAGTTTACTTCTTTAGGTATGTTGTATCAGACTCCAATTTTTCAGAAGTAAAACCCTTTTATTTATTTAATTGTTATAAATAATATGTATTATTCAAACATATTTTCATGGGCTAGTAAAAAATGTCTGCGGGCTAGTATAAAACACAATTTACTTGCCCGGTGGGCTACTCTCAGAAAAATTTAAGGACAAGCCCTGTCACCCTTGATCAATTTAGCGGAATAGACCCCTTCAACGATTGGTACACCACATGATTAACCCATCTCTATAGACCATGTGACCTATGACATCAGATGTTTACAATAGAGCCACAGCGTCTGGACTTCCTGCAGGCACCATTTGTATACAGCTCAATGGATGAAACAAAATCTTATACTTTATGGAGACTGCATCGTCTGTTTTTTTATTTTTTATCGACTTCTGATATGAAGAGAGGGGGCACACCTCAAAGCTTGTTCAGCTGTTGCTGTATAACTCTTATTTTTTTATGTGGCAATTATGACACATAATGTAAAATTTCCCTATCAGACCAGTATTGTATCTTGCCTGCCAGAAAGGCCCTGGAATGTACAAGGTCACCCTTTTTGGAATCAAAGGTTACATAGTGTATTTCGAGTTAAATCACATGCAGGTATGATGCACAAAGTTCCAACTGTGAGCGCGCTACACTTGAGGGATTGTGCAGACCGTGCGTTGAGTTTACACAGTAATGTTGCACCTCATTTAGGCACAGAAGAGGGTCATGTTCTTTGAATGGGTCTGTAGTGTACAGGTTTTTATACAGAGATTTCTACAAAAACCCTCCTACTGTCTGACTGTTTAGCATCAATCATCCAGTATGGTTTTGAATGATGCCTGCCTGCACAGTCTTCATGCCCCTTTCTCAATGGATGATATCCAATCATTTATGCCATACAACAATTTGTTATCTTTTTTAAACACACACTGTATTGCATGTCACTAGCCATGCGTATCATCGCACGGCTAATATAACAACCAAGACTTGCATGACATTAGTCGAGCGTAAATGTTCCTTTTGTTACAAATGCCAACATAAAGACTCGTCCACAGTAACGTCCACAGTAACAGAACATCTTGTAGGCTAAAATGAAACTTGTTATGATGGTATCAAGGGTTTGAACTTTTGACTGAAAGAACTTTATTCTTCGTTATGTTGGTAGCTCATTACAGGTTGCTAATACAAGGGCCCTTCAACCATCTTGAAAAATAGCCCAGCTGGTTGCCTTGAAAACCGTCAGGCGGCAATTTTTTGGTAAAAAAAGAAGAAAAAAAAAAAGGCCCTCCGTCTTCCTTTTTTCAAAAAAGGCAGGATGCTAAACATGTTTTAAAAAAATACTATTTTGCCTTATGTTGTTTGCAAAGCTCATGACAGGTAGTTAAAGCTCAATTGCAAGGGCCCTTGTGGTTCTCTTAAGACAATGGAGAGTGGATTCCTCATAAAACAAGGTTTCTTTGATCAAGTTGTACCCGCAGGAAAAGGAAACAATAGAGTAACTATAGTGAGACCCCCCAAATGGCATCCGTAAGGTTGTGTGTGTATGTACTATTACATGTAGCACAGCAAACAATTGCATAATTAATTAAGTGTACATGTAATGGTTTTTGTTATGTGTACATTAAAACGGCAGTTTGTAGATCTACATTAGAGCAAGCTGGTGTACATCAAAAAACAACGAGGCATACTGTGAACTCATCAGACAAACCCCTCAGATGTACATGAAATTTGTTTTGGTTTTTGTCATGCCGGCATTTCTATACTTCGCGAACTTAAAAAAAAACACTTTTTACTAGTTGAATCTTGTACTGGAGGGTTTGCACATTTATTACATACAGCTGTTAGAACTTTGTTGAAAAAGTTTTCTTTACTAATTTTTTTTTTGTGTGATTTTGTTTTTAATTTAAACCCTTCGTAAAACACATAATAAATTGACCATCAAACACGTACTAGCGTCTGTCAAACTAAAATTAAAAAAATTCAGGGCTAAACATTTGACAACCTCGTTATAGGTTTTGAAAAACTTTCTATTACGTGCAAGCGTTTTTTTCTAGAATTTTAATGATAAAGTGAAATTTGTTTAAAATTTAAACCCCCAGTAAAAAGAAAGTCAATAAAAAATCAAAAATACTCTTATACGACCCCCCCCCCACAAAAAAACACCCCAAAACCAAAGAAACAAACAACGTAATCACCAAACAGTTCAGGGTTACTCAGCTGTCAATGTACAAACCTGCATAAATTTTGACTGGCCCATAAAATTTGTGTGTGATATTTTAATACAAAATAAACTTCACCAGTTTCACACAAAACAGGTTGTTCTTTTGTGACAATCCCCCTTGGACAACCCAAGAAGCAAGTTCCACTGCCCCCACCACTCTTGACTAAGTTTATGTCCACAGGGCTCGTGATAAGTCTTGGTGCAAGACATCCTTAGCGCATAAACACTGTACATGTGTTGCTGCATGATTGGTAACTGTATTTGTACAATGTATAGCGAAACAGCTCTTTCAAGATTCGTGCAGGTCGTAGACCCGTAAAGCCCCCCGCTACCGGCGTTACAGTAACCAAGCGGGCAGCACAATACAGCCCTGATACTTCATGACGGCAACGCTGGCAAATGCTTCACAGTGAAAAGTTAGTGGGATGATGGCGGCCATGAGTTTTTACAACTCTTACAACTGAAGCGTCTTGGAACCAAAACCCTTTTCACACTACAGTTTAATCCGGAGAATCTTGGTGTTAAGGACAAATTTAACGTTGAGATTCTCCGCATTAAGTGGAGCGTTCACACTACACTTTTCAGGGCTAGAAATTGTTTCCGGATTAACGTATCCCAAACTGGCTTTATCCAGGTAAAATTTAACCCTGCCCAGGACGAAGGTTAACCCAACAATCTCAGTGTTAAAAGATGACTCACTGCAAAGTATCCGGTTTAAATTCCAAGTATGAACACACGCCGGGTTTTCCCTGTGAGACTTGTCAACCACCGCCACGTAAGGTGAGGTCGAATAAAAAAATGTATAAACTCCGACAGCATGTACTTTTGTGGCATGGCACTCTTGTTACATAAGACTACAAGACAGACTCCATTGTTTTACAGGCTTCTTATCTATACATGCATGGTTGTATTACCGCTGCACAGTACTTTCAATTCTTCATCACTGTATAAAACACAAACAAAATGGACCGCCGAAAAACTGGTCAAGTGAAGAGCTTGACGTTTCTTGTGAAAGCTAGGGCTGAAGTCAAGGGTAAACATTATGTAGTGTGAACATGATGATGGGTTGCGCTGCTTTGTGCTAGTATCCAACTGGGTTAACTCATTCTCTGAGTTAGATATTGTGAAAGTGTGAAAGGAATCTCCAGATCAATTTCAATCCGTGTAGAAGACTTTTTACGTGGGTCGGCAAATTACACAGATCAAAGGTGGGTAGTGTGAAAAGGGCACTAAGACTGTACCTCAAATACCTTGACTGGATCGAAAGAGGTTTTTTCAACGATCCGGTTGAATGTGTGATTCGTTTCGTTATTTATGGTTGATTATTGTTTATACACATGTGCAACTGTAAACTCATGTTTTGAAGGAACATAAAAAAATGATAAAGGAACGAGACATCAAAGGAAAAACTGAGCAATTTGCATACTGAGTAGAATGTGCTAAGGCCCCCAAAAAATCAAAACATGTTTAGCGTCCCCGCCCGCTTCCTTTTTAGAGGCCGCCTTTTTTTTTTAAAGGATCATTTTTTACATCTCTGACAACAAAATCTATTCTTAAATACATAAACATTGTATTTTTGACTATAGCACATAAAAGAAAAAACACACAGAAAAAAGCTGGCAACCATCTTTAAAAAATAGCCCGGACGGTTGTCTTGAAAAATTTGTCGAGCGGCCATTTAAAAAAAAAAAAAAAAAAAAAAAAAAAAAGGGACCCGCCTCCTCTTTTTCAAAAAGGCAGGATGCTAAACATGTTTATTTTTTAAGTTGCCTAATATGTTCTGTTAACTAGATGTTTTTTAAATTCACAAAAATCACCACGATAGAACTATTTAGAGTGCTCCAGATTGCACAGTAGAACTTTTAAAAACAAGATAAACACCAAGTAGAAAACATTCCGAGGACCTCGTTTCATTCAGCGTGCTCTGGCCAAACTTTAAAAAATTGGGTCTAGAATGCCCCCCCCCCAGTTTTTAAAAATCCTGGGGAGAACCCTACGTACCTTTTACATGGGTACATAAATGTAGATGCTAGGCAATGATTGCTGTATGCATTGTGCACTGATCGAACGAACACCTTTCCAAACTGTACATTTTTTTAGGACAGGAATTTTTTAGGTCGGGAATTTTGGTGAATTGAACGAATAAACTCAATCTTGAGTGGCATTGACAGTTTCTTTGATGGGCGAGACAGTATACAAACACACAGTGACAAAAAAGGTGTAACAATTTATTTGAACCCTAGTGTGAGCATAGAGCAAGGAGCAGTTGCTCTATGGTGTGAGGCAACGGTTGGCCCGGTTAGCTTGAATACATGTCTCTCCAGTTTAAGCTCTTACTAAGGTTAAACAGTGTCAGGGTTCTGCCCACAGTGGTCGGTGTCGGAAAACCCGCCCGGCACTAAGGATTCCTCAACCACCACTGGCAGAATTTTCTCTGTTTCCGACCACCACCATGGCCACACATTTCCAAATTTTAAATTACACTTGCAATTTTCTTTTCAAAGGTTTTTTTTGCAACGAAATGTAAAATTTGGTATTTACCGGTAAAAATGGTATCCGACGCCATTAATTTTGAGCACTTCTTTGATTTGAGTATACATGTATGATCTAGTAACTGATCCATCTTGCAATGGTTTCCAGGAAAGCATTTTTCCACCACTAAAGAAATCCTAGGCAGATCCCTGCAGTGTGTACTAAATCTCAGTTGTAAAAGCTGCTTTTGTTTGTCAAAGATGGCCAATATAACCAGGAATTTTTGGCCATACAACCAGGAAATTTCTATAAATTTGAAATACGGTAGATATTTCTTATAGATTCTACAAAGTTATAAGATTTTACCTAAGGTATTGCATGACAAAATCCAGCGATGATAAGTGGTAGTTAATAATAAAAAAACTGAAAATGAATTATTGTCGGGATTCCAACATTACATGTACATGTATCTCACGTCCAACTTCGCTCGGCCCCAGCGGCCTATCCAGGACCGCTGGGATGGGCTAATCAGCTTGCACAGATTCTTGTTCAGGAAGTACGTCATGTGTGCAGTGCTTGCAGTGTGAGTGTGATGCATGATGGGACTGAGCATGGGACTGAGCATTAACGTTAACGATACGTTTGCCCATCCCAGCGCCTTTGGTTTTAAGGCAAGGCACTGGGAACGAGCGAAACCTCCAACAGCCATGTACAAACAATTTTGCATGTTAAATGTATTTTGTGCATTGTCCGTGGCATACCCAAAAGTTTGTATATATTTTCCTTTTTTTAGAAACAGCATCATCTGTAGAAATTCGTCCTGAGAAGAAATTCCTAAAAAAAGCAAACAAATTCTTGCTGCGTAAATCGGGCAATGCAACCTTAATGGCACGGTTCTGTTTCATTTAGTCTGTTTCTTTCTACAATGCTTTGTGCTAACCATGTACATGTAATGTCTTTACTCACATTACACATACATGTACAAACGTTTATAAACAACCCAACATGAATATACATTGTACATGTATGTACTATAAATGTGTTATACCTTTTTGCAATAATTCTGTAAGACACAGGGACAATGGTCTCAACAGCTCTAAACCTTGCAGCCCCTAAAAAAAACCGAGTCCAGTACACATCCAACTTTTTATGGCATATGTATGAAAGAGCTCTTTAAACAGGAAAAATGGCTGCCCCTCCAGTGTTGACATTCACAGCCAGTTATTGTTATTTTATTTTTCTAACAAAGTAGGGCATGATTATTTATGCACAAAGCGTTCGCCAGCGCAAAACAATATGTAGCTAGATTCTACTGTACTGTCCAAAATACGTACATGTACTACACAATGAGCTCTGCCGTGCCTGTATTATGTATAATAAAATTAGCTTCAAGTTCGCTCATAATTTCCCTCATAAGAGCACTACTTCAAACAGGGGCACCATTTCCCCCGCTGGGCACCGGCTCCACTCTGACCTAGCCGTGATCCAACGGTGTTGACGTCTCATTACGATCGTCATCATGTTCACGTACTCTATACAGGTCAATTATAGTCAGGCTGGGGAATTGAACTTCTCCGGAGGGGGAGAGGAAGGGAAGAGAGGGGGGGGGGGATGGTTGGGATGCAGCTTGAAACCGATGTAAAAATTAAGAATCGGGATGCCCGGCAGAACAAGTTTGATCATTGCGAAGCCGTCGGTTGATGGTGGCTCCTTATATATATTTTTTTAAGGAAGTGCGGTTCAGGTTTTTCTTGGAATGATGAGACATGTGGATTTAATTAAATTTTTGTCTTGGAGGTGGCACTGTGCGACCCCTTTCCCGTGTTGATAAGGTCACCTTGTTCGGGCTTTGACTCATTCACAGATGCTGGGCAGATGGATCTGTGTTATTTCTCCTGATGGCCACTTGCCAACATGACCAATGGAACTGTTGCAGCAAGCTTCCTATATTTAGTACAACTACAAGCATCAAATTATGTTAATATACCGTGTTTGGTTTCAAGGTGATTTACAAGGCAGACCATGTTTTTTTTTTTTCAGGCCTGATACTTCATGGAAGCGAACGCCTACATGCCCCTGGTCATTGCCTTGGTGCCCCTTGAAATGTTCCAGAGGAAATTAAGACTAACTAAATGTGTGAAGCATCGTGCAGCACTCTTGGGTAGTGTTTGTAGGCTGGGCTAGTGGCTAGGTTCGATTTTTGGCAAATGTGACTTGACAATTTAGACTTAAATTCCAAATACACACATGTAGCTATTTTTAGAGATCCAAGAAAATTATATACGCTTTTATTTAAGGTATTGCACACAAAAATCTGCCAACGATATGTGGTTGTTTATTAAAAACTAAAAAATAATATTTACAAACAATTTAGCATGTTACATGCATTGTCTGCGACATTATGTGAAAGTTTTTTGTTTTGAAAAAGCAATGGTTCAGAGAACATTCTTTAAAAAAAATTATTTTGTCAAAGATCAGGCCATGCAACTTTCAAGACTTTTCAAAAGAAATGCACACTAAAAGCAAATTCCTAATTAGTGTGATTTAGGAAAAAAAAAATGAAACAAAACAAAAAGGTAACATATTGATGTGAAGTTTTTTCTGTAAACATTTGCATCCCAGTTCCCCAATGTCATTAAGACAAACAATTGCAACAAAAATAGAAAGTGGCCTGACGTTTTGACCCTAGCAGAGTCTTTCTCAAAGGCTAAACGGCTAAAACAACTGTGAACAAAAATACCAGAGTGATGTCGATGAAAAAGATTAAAAAAACACTTCTTTTTAACCAAAAACTGAGTTAGTTTTGCAACAGGTCTCCATTCTCGACTCAGAATCAACATTATTTCAAGATCTTTGAAGAGATCTGACATTTGCTTGATTCTGGGGCAAGTTCGAAAGATTATAAAAAGATGATTTGTTTTTCCAAAGTTCAAAATCGCAGTTTATTGCTTGAGATTGCTGAGATTGGGGAAGGAGGATGGGGATAATTTAAAGATTTAAAGATTGTGTGGATAACACACCATGGAGGAGGAGCAATAAACCCCCAGGCCTAGCTGGCTAGTACACCGTGCATTTTACTACACTGTAGCCCACCATGCTTGTAAACTGTGCATTTTACTAGCCCACCATGCTTGTAAACTGTGCATTTTACTAGCCCACCATGCTAGTAAACTGTGCATTTTACTAGCCCACCATGCTAGTAAACTGTGCATTTTACTAGCCCACCATGCTAGTAAACTGTGCATTTTACATGCCCGCCAGCAAATTTTAGCAGCCAAAATTTTAAGCATATGTATTGTCATCAATGTATCTTTATGAATAATGGTAGCAATCACAACCAGCTTATTGGTTAAATGAAGTTACTGTACATTCACACACTCAAAGATAATTTAACACTTTTTAATTGTCTTTATTCACATCCGAAAAGGAAGCAATAATGAGCATTTTAAACATATTGGTTGGACAGTTTTTAGTAGCCTTCAGGGCAAGTTGAGAAGTGACGTTTACAAGCCCATAGCAGTTTTTACAAGACAATGTACGCCGCCCAGCTAGTGTCAAGGGTGAGCCCTGACCCCTTGCCCTGAGGTCACACAAAGCTCCTGTCTGCCCATGATCTGCCATTTTGGGAGTCAAAAATTGGGTATAGATATGGTGCAAGTCTGGTGCAGGGGCGTCACCGCCTAAAATGCGCACTACTTGTATGGCCCAATTTTTGCCCAAAGAAATTTTGTCCAAGAATTTTTTCGCTGATTGATTTGTGATAAATGTTATTATCTCTGAACGAGTGTTGATATATAATGCTAAATATTTCTGTACAATAATTTTTTGCTGATTGAGTTTTGATTAATGATACATTAAACTAAATATATAAAAAACAAAAATTTGCATATGCCACAAGCAATGAAAAAATACTTGTAACACTTCTGTTTACCAGCACTATTACATTGGGCCCTGGTCTTGTTATTGGTTGTGGTTAGAAATGTTTTTACATAAAGACTACAATATTTTAAGAGTGGAGTACTTAACCACAGAAAAAATAAGCCTCGCTCAATCAGCATGAAATTCCAGACCAGGTGCAGAACAAAACAAACTTCAGGTCTTGCTTGTTAATTTTCCCTCAACCGTGCATTCACAACTGTTGTACATCCATCATGTCAGTACAGATCTGTTGATACATGTACACATCTCCTAGTACATGTACATGTACAAAACAAAAACAACCCCAGTTCCAGTTGATTAATGAACCACATGTCAACCCACGATCCATTCTCTCACAAACTAATAAATTGTACAAACAGTTTGGAAATGATCTTGTTCCTACATGTACAATACTTCTAACTGGGTCCAATTTCATAAGGCTGTTGTGCGCAAATCGTTGCTCACATGTACGTACGATATTTACACTAAACGGCTAAATATGCTCAGCAATTACATGTGAGCCAATCACAAGCACTGATATGATAAATTTGCATCGGGGATAAAGAATATGATTTGGTTTTTACTCTAATACTGATGTATGTATGAAAAGCACTGTATACTCAAACTTTCCCCCCCCCCTCCCCGAGTCCGGTGAGAAAAATCCACAGGCATGTTACTCGGGTGGGATTCATACCCACAACCTTTGCCATTCTAAAGCAGATGTCTTACCAACTTGCCCGGTATTATGCGCTTCTGGCCATTTTTCTAAATTAACTGACAGAAGCCTGAGCTCTTCGCCCAAGCCATGATTTCAAAATGAGCCTCCTACACGTATAATCGTCGACAGATTATTCTGTGCTTAACAAAAGTACTTTTTGTGTATACGTGTGCTTGAACAGAGTGCACAATGTGCCCCCTTCCCCGAATTTTTATACAGTCGACTCTCGTTAATACGAGGTCCGCCGGACTAGCCCGTTTTCCTGTAATATCCGAAGCTCGTAATATACGATCACGGTAATACCAATGCACTATGCACAAAGTGCATGACATAATGGCTGCGCGCTGTGTACACAGATAAGGCTTCTGCAATACAGTGGATAACTGTGTGCATAGTGTGTGCATGTACTGCACAAACAAGCACAAAATTGGGCTAATAAAACTGTTTTAATTGAGTTAGTTTATTTTGAAAGTCAATTTATAAAATCAATTTACATTTTACATGATTGAAAAAATGTCTGAGATTTTAACTTGCTGTTCTTGTTTAGCAAGTTTCAGTGCAAAACTTTGGTTGCAGCAGTCAACAAATAGAATCTTGATTTTCATTGGTAACCTAGATGGTTCATTGCTAACGCGGGATACCAGGAAAATCTTGCTGTTGCATTAAATATTGACCGCGCAAATATTTTAGCTTTTCAGTTGCGGTGGGTTTTTTTTATGCTGAAAATGCACATCAAGCACTTGTAAAACTCAATGGATCAGTATCTTTTCTGAAGATTTCACCCAAATTGATGAATGCTGACTTAGTGTGGAATCTGCTCCGTGGTTTGAACCATGCAAGCCTCCTAATCCCACCAATGTCCGGAGTTTGGAATTAATAACCTGCTCGCTGACTCCAGTTTTGGATTAGTATTGCTAGCGATAGCGTCCAGTTAGCGTCTTTATTGATTGTCTTACAAGCCATAAATAAAGATTTTCAGGCTGTTAAAGGTATTTTTAAAAATTTATTTTTTGTTATTCTCGTTACAAAAGGTTTGAAAACAATGTTGTGCTCGTAACGGGCCGACAAAATTACCTCACTGTAACCGTGTTCTCGCTACAACCGTGCTCGTATAATCCATATTTAAATGCATTCAAAAAAGCACGGGGCAGTTTGGGACCGGCAAAATACCTTGTATTAACCGGAGCCTCGTAATAACGGGAGTCGACTGTATGAGCTTAAGAATCATTTTGATGCCTAGTTTTTTTTTATTGATTTTTTCTAATTTTTTTTTTTATTTCTGTTTGTTTTTTCTCTCCTTTGTTTCTTCTTTCCGTTTTGTTAGCCATTTTTAATTGTGCGTCTTCACTGTGATTTTGTTGACGATCTTAGTGTTGTCTTCTTGTAGGACATGCTTTTTCTTGCCTTAAACGTTTTCTAGTTCTATTGTTGTTTGGCATTTTCTTGCTTATTCTGGGATTTTGACGATAGTTAAATTTTCAAACTGTTATGCTCTCCTGAGCATCCCAATGTGTTCAAATGCTAGTTTTAATGTCTGTACTTTACATACATGTGATTTTATGCTCAAATAAAAATTGCTTTCATGAGCCAAGGTTGAATATTCATTTATAACCACTTGGTGTAGAAACAGCTTGCCTAGATGAAACCAAAAATACCTTGCTCTATGTGCGCACGTGTTTCACTGTTTTAATATTAGCTACCTAACGGAACCTGAAGACAATGGGACAAAAGGTCTCCATTATAGGGGAATTCTAATGAGAGGGATGCTCCACAAGGAATGATGTGTACAAAGTCTATGGAAGGATGTTAAGTACAAGGACAAAGGAAAGAACAATTAAGCATTCTCCATAAAGATGCAAAATTGGGAATGTGTGTGACAAGAGCCTCTGTATTATGTGCGCTACTCCAGTACAAAAATTAGAAGAAAAAAAAAAACCTGAAAATTTGGTAATGTTTCCTTTTGGCCTAGAGAGAAAAAACCACTCTAAACTTCAAAGTTGTTTAAAGGATTTACAGCCACTCTAAATCATCACAAACGGAAATACGATGTTTGTTCACAAGACGGCAAGTCTGCAGAAGGAAAGTTTAACCTTTAAAGGTATTGTACACTTTTGGTAACAGCTCAAAATCAGTGTCCACATTTTGTGTGAATAAACATATGCATGAACAAACAAACCTGTGAAAGTTTGAGCTCAATTGGTCATCGAGGTCACGAGAAAATAGTGAAAAGAGATCTTCTGTTTTCTGTTTTTTCAAATTATCGCGCGCGATAACTACTATTGTTTTACTCGTTTCTCAGAAACAATAACATTTTAGGCAGAAATATTTTAAGGAACCCTTTCTACCATTACTTACTTTAAATCATGTAAGTTATGTGTGAATCTGTGAACATTGTGTTTTTCGATCTTACCAATAGTGTACAGGGCCTTTAAAACAAGTCTGGAGGTATAAGGGGAATTTGTTACACAACCTGAAATCAGGAAGAAATCCTAACAAATTACAGGCCTGCAGTTTGATTAAAGTTAGGGTCATAGATTGATTTTTGTTGTCATAATGCTGAATATATTCGGTTTGCGGTAACACCATGTGTAAAAAATATCTACTTGTTGTGTAGATTTGTTCTTTAGAGAACTTGTCTTGCTATTTATTCTACTGCCGCGGAGTAGGTTTTTTCGGAATTCGGGAGAGTTCTCAGTTCTGAAAAGAACTGTCCCGCTTATTAACTACTACCTGGGCGGGAGGTAGGAAATCGGCCTGGACTACTACTTTAGCTTGTGGATCGGGGGGACTTCTCGTAATTAACTGCACAGCCGCGGAGTGAGTTCTTTTTGGTCTCAACGTTTTGACTAGCTTGCTCTAGTCATCGTCAGGAGACATGGTGTTACAGCAAACCGAATATATACTGATACCTCACCATGCAATGCCTCAAAACCCATAGACATAATGCTGACTTAGAGGCAAAAATATTAAGAAAGATACGATAAAAGTCACAGCTGAATACAGCGCTACTTGCCGGAAAAAAAAAACACAAAACAAAAACTGTCACAGTGTTTTAACAAGAGCTGCGAATTCATCCATGTATAGACGATGTGACCTGTGACATCACATGTTTACAAAAGAGCCACAGAGCCTGGACTTCCTGCAGGCACGACTTGTACACAGCTCAATGGAAGAAAGCATAAAATCTTATATTTTATGGAGATTGCACTGTCTAATTCTTATCAACTTTTGATATGATGAAAGGGGGCGCATCTAAAAACTTGTCCAGCTTTTACTTTCATAACTCTTGGTTTTATGTGGAAATTATGACACAAAATGTCAACTTTCCCATAGGACCAGTGAAGTATCTTGCCTGCCAGAATACTCAAAGAATGTACAAAGTCACACTTATTGTAAACAACGTTCACATGGTCTATAGCGAGTTGACACTGGGTACCAACCGCATCTCTGGCCGCAGCGTTCGCAAACGGACACCAACCATCAGAAATCTGCGAAACAATTCATGCATGTTTCAAACAAAATAATCTAAACCATATCACTTTGAAGGGAATCCTTTCTCAAAATAGTGAATACTATCAACAGCTGCAGTGCTTCTCACCAAGTAAGTTTTCATGGTCATTACTTTTGGGAGTAGTTACCAATCTATGACCCTACCTTTAAATACCAAAACAAAACAAATAAACATGCTTCGCAATATTTTGCGCGAAGCAAAGAACTCTTAAACTGGGTTCATTACTCACCTCATTGTGTCTCTTCTGTAGGATCATATATTCCTGTTTCATTTCGGACTCTCTGTACTCGTGTCGAGCCACTTCAAGACGAGACAAACGAAAAAATACGATTTGCAAGTCAATTTCAATCTTCATCAGCACGTATGTGAACGGATCCAGTGACATGACGAAGAATACACATTCAGGGCTCGAATTTGGGGGAAAAATCCACAAGACCACAGGACTTGTATCTCCAAATGTTTACTGGACCAGAAATAATTTTACAAGACCAGATCAAACTGAGAAAAGACTTCCTTGAGAGAAGATTGACCTCATTTGTCTTTAATTGAGTATTAACTATAATATTTCAAATCATAACTTGAAGTCAACATTTGAATATAATTTGTTTCTGTTCAAGATATTGAGGTACATGAACTGTTATTAAATTGAAAACACAAGACCGCCGGACTTGTCCGGTCATGAGTTTACTGGCCCAATGCTAAAATCACTGGCCTCGGGCCTGAGTGTGGTCCAGTGTCAAATTCGAGCCCTGCACATGGCCATGATTCATCACAGAACCATTAAAAAAACTATAACAATCTTGTCATTCACAAAGAATATTTATTTGTTTTGGGAACCGATGCTTTTAAAATAAACAAGAACAACACAATGGTTTGCCGACTTTATCTGTTTATATGAAAAATACTTTGATTTATCTCCTGGTACAATTCATGGAAACCAGTGTGATCTTGTTATTCACAAAGAGAAAAAAACAAAACAAAACTGTGCTTTCAAAAATCAAGAAAAACAAATTGGTTTGCCTATTTGCAAAAAAGAAAAATAATAATATAACATGTATGGGATGATTAAAATTTAACAACAACAATTCTGACAATTTAGGAAACTGCTATTTAAAAAAAACTCTCATAAAAATAATCTTGCAATTCACAAAATGATTTTAGAAGAAACTATACATCATAAATAAGAAAGTACATGCACTCATGCAGGCACAATTTGTACACAGCTCAAAGAGCCACAGAGCCTGGACTTTCTGCAGGCACAATTTGTACACAGCTCAAAGAGCCACATAGCCTGGACTTCCTGCAGGCACAATTTGTTAACAGCTCAATGAAAAAAAACCACATCAAATCTCACATTTTACGGAGATAGCACCATTACATTTTAAAAAAAAATCAATTTTTGATATAAAGCAAGGGGGGGATCTCCAAACTTGTCCAGCTGTTCTTTTTACAAGTCTTTATTTTATGTGTGTAAAATTTCTCATATATGACCGCTATCTTTCCTGCCAGAGAGTGCCCTGGAATAAACATGGTCACTCTATGTAAACAAGGTATAAAGAAAACAATAAAAAACAATGAATTTTAATGGCTGACGTTTGGTTTAAATTCCAGATTTGTCTTCTTCTTTTTTTTTCATGGGAAAATGTCCAAATCGTCAATCCAATCTTAAATCCATTTACTGACCTTGATCGGCATAATTCTTGACCTTTAGGGTCATTTGTTTCTGGGTAAGTTCCAACGCCTCCTTGCGGCCCTGCAGCGCCCTCTTCTCCTGATCATTGGCGTCCTCATACTCCAAAAATTTCTGTGGTAAAAAATTGTAAAAAATTTAAATAATAATAATACAATTTTACATACATGTACATCAAGTAATAAACCACAATGGAATATTGTAACATTACACACTTTATTTAAAATAACAACTAGTGAGCGATTGGCAATTTGCAATTTGGACAATTAGCAGGGTTCTGCCCAGGATTTCTTTAGTGGTGGAAAAATGTTTCCCTGGAAACCATTGCGAGATGGATCAGTTACACGGTAGATCATAAATAGACTCAAATCAAAGAAGTACTCAAAATGAATGGCTTCGGATACCATTTTACTGGTAAATACCCAATATTACATTTCATTGAAAACCTTTAAAAGGAAATTGCAAAGGTAATTAAAAATTGTGGAAAATTTGTGGTGGTCGAAACAGAGAAAATTCCGCTAGTGGTGGTTGGGGAATCCTGAGTGCCGGGCGGGTTTTCCGGCACGACCACTGTGGGCAGAACCCTGAATTAGCTATGCAATTTTTTAAAATTAGATTGAAAATTTGCAATCCAACATGCGGCACATTTTTTGCAACATTTCGTCTTGATACAAACAATTTGACAAAGACTTTTTACGGCCTTTCATATGTTTTTCTTCTTTTTTCGAAAAGATATCCATTGCTAATAAATAAGCAATAAACATTTCACTGCGAGACCATCAACACTACTGCACGAACATGTAAGTTTCCTCCATGATTTTTCAAGGCTAGCAGCAGGCAGTACACACTGCTGGCTGTGGGGGGGCCAAATCGGCCAATGAGAAAATTTGTTACACGTTATGTAGAAATTCAACAGCCAATAGAAGCATTCGTTTCTCAGACTGTTTACATACTACATGCAATATTCAAGCGTTAATTTGCTATGCAAAATTTATGGACTGATGTAAAAATATGATTTTGCTATAATACAAAAAATATTTGCAGAGCAGTTTTTATTCCCTGACAACAATTCATAAAATTATTTAATGGGGCTCCATCAATAAGTAGTCACAATAGACATGGTGGCCACAATAGACAGGGTGGCCACAATAGACAGGGTGGCCACAATAGACAGGGTGGTCACAATAGACAGGGTGGCCACAATAGACAGGGTGGTCACAATAGACAGGGTGGTCACAATAGACAGGGTGGCCACAATAGACAGGGTGGCCACAATAGACAGGGTGGCCACAATAGACAGGGTGGTCACAATAGACAGGGTGGTCACAATAGACAGGGTGGTCACAATAGACAGGGTGGCCACAATAGACAGGGTGGCCACAATAGACAGGGTGGTCACAATAGACAGGGTGGCCACAATAGACAGGGTGGCCACAATAGACAGGTGGTCACAATAGACAGGGTGGCCACAATAGACAGGGTGGTCACAATAGACAGGGTGGTCACAATAGACAGGGTGGTCACAATAGACAGGGTGGCCACAATAGACAGGGTGGCCACAATAGACAGGGTGGTCACAATAGACAGGGTGGCCACAATAGACAGGGTGGCCACAATAGACAGGGTGGCCACAATAGACAGGGTGGCCACAATAGACAGGGTGGTCACAATAGACAGGTGGTCACAATAGACAGGGTGGTCACAATAGACAGGGTGGCCACAATATACAGGTCAACCTTTAATAACTGTGCCATCATGACAAAAAAAAAGAAGCCTTGAATAAAAACATCATTACATCAACATGTCACTGCCTGACCTGTTGGCACTAAGGAGAAAGCGTGGGACGTTGAAACTGAAATGGATCTAGCCAGTTATCCACTTCAACAGAACATGCACTGGCCATCCTTTAAAAAACCCACCTCAGGCTGCTTTTTGTTAACAAAACAAGTCCTGTCACAGTGGAGCGCTGATTATGTATTATACTTTGGGTTGTGATGGGACTTTGAAAACATTTAAAAAACCTTCTATGTGTACTTTTAACAATGGATAATGGAAGACAATTGTTACCAGCTTGGTATCATTTTCCCATTAGAAGCTGACGATTCATTTGAAACCATTCAACTGTATTGGTTGCCCATGGTGGCACAACTCAGCACAAATTTGCGAAGTGGGACACAAAGGACACAAAATACTATGGTGAAAGATCCTTTTCTTATGCTGCTTCTTCCCTTTGGAACAATCTCCCCTCAATATCCGCACTTCTCACAATGTTGATACATTTAAGCCCAGGTCGAAAACTCATTTGTTTAAGTTAGCCTTTTGTGATCATTAATTCTTTGTTTATTTGTTTGTCTAAATTCCCTATTGCTTAGGTTTGTTAATTGTATGTTTACGTTTAAGCGCTTAGAGGCTTTTTTGCAATATTATGCGCTATGCAAATGTCTATTATTATAAAGGAACACAAAAAGGAACAATGCTCTATGTTGGAATCCTTTGAATTTCTCTGTTTTTTTTGTGTCCTCACATGTTTTCCTGCACTTACATGTAATCTATAGATGGAGAGTGTTAAGTTAGAGGGACAAAGGAAAGTCCTCACCTTGAAAGCAATACATTTATACTTTCAGTATACATTTGTGTACTATCAGACTGTGTACACATTATAGTATGTCTACTTTTACACAAGGGATCCAGGTGTTTGGACAGCGCGTGGACATCCTCGTTTCACTTTCATGTAGAAAACCAAATTGGGACGTCCTTAAAAAACCGAAGTTCAAACAATTGACAAAGAGAACTACTTGATTTACAGGGTCATGAGTGTACATATTGGCAACATGGCACATGTACACTGTAAATGCATCGTCATGCAGGCTAGCTTTTAATTTATCTATCGATTAGAAACCACAGTGGATGAAATTAAATGGTCAGAGAGTAGGAGGGTTGACTGTGTACTGTGTTGATACAATCACAACATTATGTTTCAGAATGGCATAGTTTATCATTCAAAATCAAAGTTCATCTGATATTGAATGGTCGGTCAGTAGGAGGGTTGACTGTGTACTGTGTTGATGCATTCACTACATTATATTTCAGTATGGCATAGTTTATCATTCAAAATCAAAGTACATCTGATATTTAATGGTCGGACAGTAGGAGGGTTGACTGTGTACAGTGTTGATGCATTCACAACAGGATATCATACGGAAGGCTGGCATAGTTTATCCGTCATTCAAAACCACTTAGAACGACATTGAATATTTAGAGCGTAGGAGGGTTGACTGAGCACTGTGCAGATCTGCATTCACAACTTGCTATCATGTGGGCTGGCATCGTTTATCTGTCATTCAAAACTATAGTGGATGAAATTGAAATTTGAATGGTCCGACAGTAGGAGGGTTGACTATGTACTGTGTAGATCTGCATTCACAGTATGATCATTGCATGCTAGCATAGTTTCATTCAAAACCACAGCAGATGATACTGAATGGTCAGAATACAGAACAGTAAGGGATAATCAACTTCAAAATTGAAATATTTTGTAAAATAATTTTCAGACTCTGAAAAAATATGTAAAAGAGGTGATGTCATCCCCCCCCACCTCCCTCAATCAGCTGTCAAGAGCGTGTTTGAAATGCATGGCTTAAGGAGAGATGGAGAGGGTAAATAGCATCATTTGCCACCATCGATTCTATGCAACCATCAATCAGTACACACTCTATTAGAAACACCTTTTAAGTAAAAGTGCTCTGTACATGTAAACCAACTGACTGGCAGAGAATAAAATCAATCCAGTCACAAGCAGACATAACAACATCCACTCCACACAGCACATGTACACATGTACATGTACATGTAGGTAATTGCTAACTGAAACAGATGTTTACATTAAAAGTAGGGCCATGCAAGTACTTTGGTAATGACCCGACAAAAAATGGTGTACTTATTTATCAGAAAGCCTAAAACTTGTTATAAAAAGATGCTAATGGAAGTATACATGTGTGTAAGAATCCTACGAAATTACTTTGATCTGAAATGCCCCTGCTGATTATAAATCAATGTACATGGTGTATGTTGGAAAAAAAATTGAATCCTGATCGATTCAAATTGATGTGGTGTCCAATTGTGATTGCTCTGGCAGGAGATGTGGTTGGTACTTGTACAGGCTATCACCATGCTAAAGGTTGATGGGTTCAACCGGTCTTGATGAAAATACCGTGACAGTTTGTTGCTGTTTTCTCAACAAGTAGACACTGTATTCAGTTGAAACGTTCACAGCTGACTTATAATTGTATCTTTATTGATAACTTTGCCTATAAATCAGCATTACCTTGACAAAAACTACTCTATGACCCTACATGTACCTTTAAGTTTGTGGACATGTTTTGCACAAAGGCATGATTCGTGACTGGAAATTATTTTTTAACAAAATAAAAACAAATACTATTAATAATTAGCCTGGAAGGTTCTCTCCTATCACCAGTGAAAAAACTGTCTGGTAAAAATATTTCTGCATAAAATTATCATCATCTTTCTGGTAGTGAAACATGAAACTACGGAACCCTCAAAAGTGCCTTCTGTTACCTGTGACCTGTGACCTGTGACCTGAAGAATGATGAACAAATTTAAGTTTCAGATGTAGGAGGAAATCCCCATTAGGGGGAAAACCTGTGCACGGATTAATTTCGTCCAGTAATTTTCCATAGTAAAATATTTAGACTGAACATGTTTTGCACTGAATGCTAGTATTTTTATTGAGTAGCAACTGATTGATTCTGTGTAGTATTCTGCTACGCGATATGATGGAAACTGTGTACTGATGGTGTGCTCAGGGGTGACACAAAGAGAATGGAGAATGGGAATAAATTTACCGACCCCCCCCCCCTTAAATAAATTAAAGGAACGTTACAGAATTGGTAAGAAAAAAAATTGCCAAATATACTTTTGATCACAGATTTACATAAAACTTACACAGTCTAATGATGATGATGGCAGAAAACATCCCTTGAAATATTTCTGTCTGAAATGCCATATTTGATGAGAAATGAATAAACTAATTTTCCGATTGGAGTTTATCGCTCAGTGAGCGTTTTATTCATTTGTTGAATCTATATGATTTCATGCAAATGTGTAATTGTTTTTTCACTATTTTCTCGTGACCCAGATGGCCGATCGATCTCAATTTTCTACAGGTTTGTCAGTTTATGTATATGGTGGATTACATAAAGTGCTTTAACTGCCAGCAACTGTTTTGTTAGCAAAACCAATTCTGTAATGTTCCTTTAACAAAAGAAAGACCCCTTAAAAATTAATTTAAAAAAAATAAAATAAAACTTTAAAAAACATAAATACATGTAAAAAAGAAGAAGTTAAATTTAATAAATAAACAAATAAAAATAGACAAATAAATTTATAACAAAATTAAACAAATAAACAAAATAAATAAATAAAAACAATCAAAATGACACAGTCTCTGTCTTAAAATGAAACATTTCTAAGGTTAAGTGTGTAACTCATCTCATTTCAAATTTACATATTTTATATTATGCACAGTAGGCAAAAGCTTGATATTTCGGTCCTTGGAAAAATATGAAAAATATATGGAGTACAAGGGCCAACACAACATGTACATTTGGCAGTCTTTAATGGACTTTTCAGGCTAATCAATAACAATTTTGCTAATTTTTCTGAGGGCCGAAACAATGCGGAAAATCAGACTTAAAGTAGGAAGAAAAATCCAGGTTGATAATTAATGCCCTTTAAAAACGGCCAACATTGCTTTTAAATTGTACTTGAATGCAATGCATACAACAAAGGCTTCTTTGGTTACAGTTGTTGTGGAATACGCGTACAGTTACACGTTATCTCTCTTGAGACTTTGTGATGTTGTAAGAGAAATCTGTGAGAGAGAAAATCGAATTAAGTTTCCGCTTTGCGAAAGGATGTCTTGTATCGTTTTATCGAATTATCGTAGAAATCGGGAGAAGGAAATGGAAACCTGTACAGTGCTAAATGCAATGCAGGACAGACCTATTTAACAAAATTTCACTAACTATTTCTCCTTGATTAAATTCAGTTCCAAGTCTAAAGTAAAAGTGCTCAGGTTTTTTTCACTTGCACCTATAAATTTGAAATAGAAATCTCCACTTGGATATGAAGAATGATTCCGTTTGCATGATCACTTCAGGGTTGGTCTTGAAGGGAGAAAATATACAAACTTATTAGATTTGATGTCCGTGGAACTCGAGTGCGTATTATTAGGGTTGGTTTATTTTCTATTTTGACATAGAGTGACTTTGCATTATTGAGTACATGTACTTATCCTTACCTCAATGGACTTTTAAAAAAAACATTTATATATCTTAAAATAAAATATTATTATTATTTCTTTCAAAGTCATTTAGAATTTCTGATGACTAGGGATGAGATTTGAAGGATGTGAAAATTCCTGAAAATATGAATTGTGGGTCTGGGTTCCCCTTAGTCTGGACCCGGAAACTCTCTAGATTTAGAGACTCTCTGCATCACCAGAAATACAAAACTACAGGCTTGTAAACAATGTAAACTATTTATTTCTCCTGATGATCTCCTGACGATGACTAGAGCAAGCTAGTCGAAACGTTGAGATCAAACAGAACTCACTCCGCGGCAGTGCAGTTAGTTACGAGAAGTCCCCCCCCCCCATTCACAAAGCTAGAGTAGTAGTCCAGGCCGATTTTCTACCTCCCGCCCAGGAAGTAGTTAATAAGCAGGACAGTTCTTTTCAGAACTGAGAAGTCTCCCGAATTCCGAAAATCTATTCCGCAGTAGTAGAATAAATAGCAAAACAAGTTCTCTAAAGAACAAAATCTACACAGCAAAGTAGATATTTATACACATGGTGTTACCGCAAACCGAATATATATTTATTTCTCCCTTTAGTGGTTGCTTTACTTATTTAAGGAAAATTGGAAGGCTCAAGGAGGTTTGAGAAATCAGGATAAATACTGAGAAATCACAAGCCTGGATGAAGGGTACATGTAATTTCACAGTGACTCCTGTTACACTGACCATACATGTAGGTATCAGAGAGCTGGGTTACCAGATGGTTCTCCTAACTTGATACAGGTTTTTAAATCCCATTGTTGATGGTAATCAATTTCAACATCTCAACTCAATAAATATCATTAACCCTCCTACTGTCAGTGACTCTTGGCAACATTTTCCAGTGAGTTGACCAACCATTTGAAACCATTTAATTCGACTGCCAAGGCTGTGAACAGTGGCACAACTGTGCACAGAACTAACTGTGTACTGTGTACATGCATTCCCTCATGGTATCATATTTCAGGCTGGCATAGTTTATCTATCATTCAAAACCACAGTGAATGGTATTGAATGGTCAGACAGCAAGTGGGTTCTAAAATAAAACAACAAACAGATTTCTGATATCTGTGGTCATTTTAATGCGAGTCACTGTGGCATTGCCCTGAAAAGAATGGTCTGCCTTTTAAAGCTGACAAGAGTATGTCCCAGTAAATTCAAACCAGGGTTCTCCCCAGTATTTTTCAAAACTGTGGGCATTCTGGACCCACATTTTGGAAGTTTGGCCAAAGGACGCTGCCTGAAACGATGTTTTTTACTTGGTGTTCATCTTTGGTTTTAAAGCCCTACTGTTTTTAAAGCCCTACCGTGCAATCTGGGGTATTCTAATATGGTTTTATCTTTATGATTTTTGTGAATTTGATCTGAAGGCCAAAAAAAAAAAAAACTTGCAGTTCGCGCGTATAAGCCTGATAAGCTAACTTGTGCATGGGCAGAACCCTGCAAATAATTTATCAATGACAGGGAAAATGAATAAAGAGTCATTATTAGAATGACAAAAAATGTTAATGGCCTGCACCTTTTGATCCTAACACACATGTAGCAGAGTCTTTCTGAAAGTCTAAACAAACACTAACACGCACACACGCATTCTATTTTTTCTATTCTATTCTATTTTCACATCCCTGTGGAGACATCTTTTGTTCTAACCTTTGTTCTGTACTTACATGTAACTTCCTATCATAGACTTTGTACACAACATTCCTTGTGGAGCACCCCAGTCTTTAAATTCCCCTTTGGAGACCTTTTCTTTTCCCTTTTTTGTTCTCTGTCTCCATAAGGCAGCGAATAATAAAACATGTGTGTGTTGTGTTTCGTCATAACCTATTGAGCAAGACTCTGCTCCTGCTAGGGTCAAAACGAGAGTCCATTAACAATTTTTGCAATTAATACCATCAGGTCCCTTTGGTTGGTAAGCAGTTTGCAACAGCTAATTCCCTTTTTCCGTTAATTGCTATCATTAATTATATAATTTAATGCCTGCCCGAGGGGGAAAGTATTATTCCTGCTGCTCAAATACATGTAACATCGTCCATTAAATGCAAGGTGTACATGCATTAAAGACCCTCCTACTGTCAGTGACTCTTGGCAACATTTTCCAGTGAGTTGACCAACCATTTGAAACCATTCGACTGCCAAGGTTGTGTACAGTGGCACAACTGTGCACAGAACTAATAAGGCCTTCCCAAAAAAGGGTTGTGTTTCCGGTTCCTCGACCGACCCTAGTTAGAAAGAAGAGAAAACGGGGGGAAAAACGAAAAAACAAAAACAAAAACCTATTTTACCTGGAAGAAAATGTCTGACTTTTTACCAATTTACCATGTTTTAGGCAACATTTGAAATAAAAACCAGAATATATCAAGAAGAATTTACCGATATCTCCGTGATTTGCGCCTGCGATGTCCAACGACTCGACTACGAGCGAAAAATACCCACAATGCAATGCGGATCGCGCACGTGTGTACACGGCGCTGTGTGAAGCGCATTCCACAGGTTTGCGCAATTTGCAGATTGCGCACATTTTTGCAAAATCGGCTGCTTAAACTGCGTATCTAAAGAGCGCAAACTGAAGATTGCGCACAATTTGCAAGGTCGGGCAGATTAACTGCCAAATCTGCAGGGCGCAAACTGCAGTTTGCGCGCAATTTTGCCTAATTCGCTGGACGTATCGTCAATCGTATCGGAATAAAAAAAAAAACGCAAAATAAAAAAACTTTCCGACCTACCGACCCTATTTCTAAATGACATGTAATCGGAAACAGAGCCCTTTTTTTGTTTGGCCTAACTGTGTACTGTGTGTATGCATTCCCTCATGGTATCATATTGCAGGCTGGCATAGTTTATCTATCATTCAAAACCACAGTGAATGGTATTGAATAGTCAGACAGTAGGAGGGTTAAAGAGGCCCTCTAAGGTCAACTTTATTCTGGCATCATCTCCCCAACAATGGTCCGCTGGTCAAATGCTAGTGAAAAAAAAACAACAACAAAACAAACAAACTGAGGACCAGTCAAAATTCATTCCAAGCGGTCCAGCTGGCTAGCTCAGTGTTGCAAAGCATCCCTATTTACTATGGAATATGGACAAGTGAAATAGCTGTTGGACTAGTGAACCGACAAGCTCACTGGTCCTAATGGCCAGTCACTGAAACAGCGTTGCAGCGAGGCACCCAACCACAGTGCTTTGGGACATATCAAGAAAAACATAACAATTTCAAAATGGTAGATCCCAACCCCGTGATACTCCGTGATGTCCTGCAGTGTACCATTACACACGTTTTAGGAGGGGTGTCAATCAACAGGGGTCGTCAATTTGGTCAGGAGGGGTGGTGGAAAAAATGTTTCCCCATAGCTCATGCACAAACTCCTATCTCTGCGGCACATGCACCACAGATCACTACCACAGCTTAGTGGTAAGGCATGTTGTGTCTGACCGCTCTAGGTTCAATGGCCTTTTGTGAATGAAGGTCTTGTGATCTTGTGCCGACAGCAGACGGGTTTAGCAAACATAAATCATTGAGATAAGGCAGAACAGACCCTCTTAACCTCTTAGCCTATCAAATGGGCCAGCCACACCATTGTGACAGGATGACGTAACACCGTTGGCCCAAAACAGGTGCATCGGTGCAGGGTTAAAGGTAGTGGATACTTCTGGTAATTACTCAAGAAATACATTACCATAAAAACTTACTTGGTAAGGAGCACCTGAGAGCTGCTGATAGTAAAAAACATTGTAAGAAACGTCTCCCTCTGAAGTAATGTAGTTTTTGAGAAAGAGGCAATTTCTCACTAAAATATTTGAGTCTGTGAAAGGCTTCAGGCATGAAACCTTTCTCAGGCATTTGAAAGCACATAATTCTTTGCAACAAAGGTGTTTTTTCTCTCATTATTTTCTTGCAACTTCGATGACCAATTGAGACAAATTTTCACAGGTTTATTATTTTATGCATACTGTACACGTTAGGATACACCAAGTGAGGATACTTGTCTTTGACAATTACTGAAAGCATACCCTGCCTTTAAAGGGCAAACCCTGCTTTGTGAAGCACTCATTTCCCACTAGACACAAAGTCCTTATGAAAGGAGGGTTAGTGGGGCATGTCTCTACAAATGCTACATACGTAAATGACAACAC
Source organism: Pycnopodia helianthoides (assembly GCA_032158295.1). Taxonomy (NCBI): domain Eukaryota; kingdom Metazoa; phylum Echinodermata; class Asteroidea; order Forcipulatida; family Asteriidae; genus Pycnopodia; species Pycnopodia helianthoides. The sequence goes on along the minus strand of CM063248.1, from coordinate 2,752,924 downwards.
AACACACACGTATCATATCCTTTGAAACAGAAGCAGTCATGTGGAAAGACGTAAAAAGTAGAGAAAAGAGAGAAGTCGCTAACCTCACATAAACAAATTTGTAAAATGTTTTATTTGATACTCTTTCAGAGCGATAGTTGAATCATGATGTCGTTAGATGTCATAAATGGGTCGTTACATCACACGAGATGTACCTTTTTATAGTCAAAAGGTCAAATTCAATTTTCTCTTTTACGCATAATGTAACTCCACAACTAATTATTTTGACTTGGATAAGATTGGAAGGCCTGATACTGTGACAAGCAGTTGATGGGTCTATAGGCACCAGTCCTTCTGTACCCTTTGGCAATAGACCGGTTGGGGCGGCCAATGTTTACATATCATCACGTGACTACATCATTTCAGCAGATGGCACAGAAATACAAGACTATGTTGTGACAGAGAGAGTACATCGGCAGTCAACTTTAGTTTTTGTAAATAATAACACAGTTACTGAGCCCTTTTATCAAAGTTGTATGTTGTGACATTGATTTAAATCACAATACTGTTTCATAAATTACCAGTATTCTATTACCGGCATTGGATAGCCACCTGGTCTTTTGCGTGTAATGTAAATCACTGTAATAAAAGTAAAGAGCGTTGGGACATTTAGCCTTGCGGAATTTCAAATAGACAAAAGAATCACATGGTTTTGGAAAGCCTTTTCTTTTGGATGATTTCAGCTTCAAAATTGCGACATACTTGTGTTGAAAAGTGTGTGACTGCAATCACTGTGTCAGCACCACGTAGTGAACATAATGTTCTTTGAAGGATTGCCAAGACTTGCTGGAACTGTCCTTACTGACTTTATTCAGCCACTCCGGTAAGGTCTCTTGTACAAACTCTGGAAATATTCTTCACAGACTTTGAGAAAGAAAACCCTTGATCGAATAAACAAATTATGCAACAATCATCTTGTACTTTACAACAATGGCACTTTCCTACGAGGACTCCTTGTTTGTTGATGTTTGATACCCATTATAGGTCACGTGACTTAGAGAGCGCAATCGGTCTATTGGATATCAAATTATTTGTTTTTTTTGTACATTTTATTCAGATGTTAAGCACCTCAAAAGTCGGATCAGCCTGCAGCAGGCCTGGAATTATACAATTTTTAGGGCAAGGCCACTTTGGACTTGGACCATGCCAAATTTTGGAGGGCACCAAGGCCAAAAATGTTAAAATAGAAAAGACACAAAGGCCAATAAATCATGAGAGTTGTAAAACGAAATAAAACCAACACCAAACCATAATATGCATGACTTTGTTTGATTTCCTTTTGATTCATTAGAAAAACCTCTTTATTGAAAGCTTTGTTTCCCCCCATAAAAAATATATATAGTAAACAAAAATACAAAAAATTCCAATTTTTTTTTTTAAATGGCAAGAGGTTTTTCCATGGGTGGTAACCCAATCTACAATAGGCATGGTGAGGTACTCAAAAAATTGCTGTATTATTATTATTTTAAAATTTTTTTTAAATTTAATGCATCAATTTATTTCATCCTTTTTGAAAGTTGGCTCAATGCAAACAGCACTTTAAAGGATTCTCAACACCCAGCAATATATGAAAGAAGCAATAGGAGAGATAAAAAATAAAGAAAGAAAGAAGAGACTAGTTCTGATGGATTGGATCGATGATGCACAGCATCTTATTTCACATTCTGAATTCTTGACCAATGATGGCAAACCGATCGCCATCGACAGTCGACACCTCTGTTATTGATTTCACTCTCAGCTAGACCTTTCGCTCATAATCCATGTGTCAGTGTGAGCTAACAACGTTCTGGCATTAATATCACAAAGATTTTATTCTTTTATGCCTTTCATATTTCTTTATATCTGATTGGGAGGGGAGAGGTTGATCCAGTGTCATTCCTTGAGGCACCCAAGGATAATTTGGTACGAAATTGAAAGAAAAATGTGGTGATTTGAACATGTTATCCATGAACAGTTGGCCATACCAGATTGTTGCCTTTCTTAGCTGCACATTATAATTAATTCTTCAAGTCAGGCCAATACTTTATGGATGAACGAATCCAGGCAAGTCACCCCCCTGGTCCTTGCCTTGGTTCCCCTTGAAACGTTCCAATAGAAATTTATAATTTCCTGATAGTCATGGCGGTGGGAGAACAACACCTTGGTGCCCTTGCCCTTTCAAAAAACCAAGCATCTGGCCTGTTCATGGCATGCAGTTAATGCACACTTTGTACGGCTCGAAATCCCACTAGACCACTGGCCTGAGTCCAGTGATTTGGGCCAGTATTTGGCCAGTAGCCCAACTTTAGTGACAAATGAATTTAGTCTAATAAATGTTCTGCTATCCTTTATAATATTTTCAACAAACTTCATCTTAAACAATCTACAAAATGAAAACAAAAATAGCCATAGGCCCCCCCTACTGGTCTTCGAAAAAAATTTCTTCGAGTCCATTTTCCAAACTACCAAGACCTGTACTGTGTAGACTTGAATCCTGAATTTTAACCCAGAGGGTACTGACATGTAGGTCAAAGGTCAGACCTTAACAAATGCTGATAAATTACACTACAAACCGCTTTACACTGGCACCACATGTGGCTACCTATACAGTCTGCCAATGGTCTGCCATTTTAGGGGTTAAACTGCATGTAAAGATATGGTGCACCTAAAACGCTAAAACGCACCTAAAACGCAGTACAGTAAAACACATTATACTCAAAAAATGGTACAACCTGACCAAAATTTACTATGGGTGATGGCATCAGGGGAATAGATGGATTGCAATACGTGCCATCGTTGACGAATTGTGCACGCGTGAAGAGCTATCATTGGCCGAGAGTCGTGCGTAGCGCGTACACGCGAGCACTTTGCCATTGTTTTACATCAACTATGGCGGTCAATGACGCGTATTGCAATCCATCTAGTGAGTCAATCAGTACTGGGGTCATTTCTAGTAGTAGTATCTTAAGACGTGTCAGACTTCAACTATGGGACACTTTTGAAGGGACACCAAGGCCAAGACCAGGGCAACAGAGGCAATTGCCTCCGTGGCCTCATGTAATTCCAGGCATGCTAGGATTAGTATCTCCAGACATGTCAGAGTTCAGTATTCAATACAACAGCCAATGTATTTAGGACTATAGGACGGGCCTGAAATTTCATCTTCGAAAGGGCAAGGCCATTTTAATTTTGCAAAGGGCACTTCTATCGGAAAATCTTTAAGTCTATGGGAAACTTTTGAAGGGACACCAAGACCTGGGCAACGCAGGCTATGGCCTCCGTGGCCTCCATGAACGCAGGCTATGGCCTCCGTGGCCTCCATGTAATTCCAGGCATGCTAGAGCAAGTAGGACACTTTTATTTTGATGAGCAAATGACCTCTGCTGGAATAGAGGCACAGGCTTCCAGTCTACTTATATTGCTTCACGAAATTACGGCACAATGGAAAATGCACATCTCTTTCACAGTGCACAAAATAGGCCAATGAGCAACCTTCTTTTAACCTTCAGCCAAGGGCGCCCTACTCAAACGACGTCATGTGCGTAAGATCTACGCTGAACTTAGCATTTACGGTTTAGTCCAACTAATTCAAATCAAAGCCTGCAAGTGTAATTTAATTCTGATTGTTTGTAAACTTTTATGTTAATTCAAGTCTCTGAATGAGTTTGAATATTTTAAACTTAAATATGCAAATATTATATAGTTGCAACTGCATAAATGCGAAGAGGTAAGACTTTTAAATGGCAAAATAAGTCGATCACGTGTTTATGGAGTCTCAGAGTCTCAGAATGGAGGAAGTGAGTTTATTTATTTACTTAGTGTCATTTGTAATAATGCAAAACAAACCTGATCAGCTTGCTTTCGAAGTTGCTTTTCTCTCTCGTACTGCGTGATAAGTTGCTCATTGTCATCTTTAAGAAGCTCCAACTCCACCTCGTAATCCTTGTTTTCAGCCACGGTTCCGTCTAGATTCTCCAGGACACTGACGACCAGTGGCATCAACTCTTTGACGACGTCTTCGTCGTAGCCCTTGATCATACGCTCGAACTCTCGGTAGATACTCGACGCCAGGGCCTGCACCCGTTCAGACATCACGCTCACCCCGCCGTCGTCGGCTGTGCCGTACACGGTCTCGTCGTCCATCATGGCTACAGTTTCTGACCCGCCAACGGGAATCACGACCGAGAGGGTACCTTAAACTATCTCGCTGCGGTGTCCGATTGGAGCACACGTTGCGTTTTGGGTGAAATTTCGGCAAAAATCTGGTGCTTCAAACCCTCTTCACACACCTTCTTTTGCAATCATCACACAAGCCATGTCATGTCATTGGCTTCACGGGTATCCACCACGCCATGTCATTGCGTTGTATATGCAAGAAGGTTACCATCTAAATCATGTGACGAATCAACAGCAGCCGCCGAAAAAGGAACCAGAGAGAAGAGGGGTGGGATTTAGGGGGCGTGGATATACGGGGGGGGGGTAATGAAGCGTCTAGACCGCAAGCGAACATCAAGTTTATGGGAAAATTCAGATAGATGGTGGGAAGAAAGGGTCTACATAAATGGCCACATTTGTATTAAACAAAAACAACAGATTTGACAAAGCTTACAAGTTCCCCGAAACTCCTTATCAACTGGAGGCGGGTGGTTTGTGTCAGGTGAGGGGGGAGGGGTGTTAAAAGACGGTCAATAATATTTGCCAGTTGTTTCCGTGAAGTCTGCCCTCATCCCCGACTTCACACTTTGCCAATTTCCTTTCTCCATAAACAACTAAGCCCACTCTTCCTCTACTTAGTTTGTGATCGTGGCTGATGTAGGCCTGATAGCCAATAATATTATTGTCTGAAATTGCGCCCTCTTGTGGATTAACCTCCGTCAGATACCTAATCTGTCGGGGGCGTTTTGCGTGGCTGATGCAGAGAAATAATAACCGTGATCTCAGACTTGAAATCAAGTCTACACTCTTCCGTGCCGTGATGCAAGACCATTTTTCTTGAAGGGCGCCCCCATTATTGCCACAACAGCCAAAATGTTATAATATAAACCATCCATGAAAATAAGAGACCGGGTGCTGATAAAAATATACGTTTCTCCTCAATGATAACATATATTTCTAAGGCCAAGTAAAAAAGAATACAAATTGATCGTCCAGGTTTTTAAAAAAAGAGGAGGATAAGGGCCTTTTAATTTTTAATTTTTAATTTCTTTCAAAGGTGGCCGCCAAGCATTTTAATTCAAACTGCCCTCCAATTCTTCAGTTTAAAATCACCACTTACTTTCTGTAGTTACAAGTTCAAAACGATTGATAAGTTCAATAAAAAATACACAGAAAATGTGTCTTTTTGAAGAAAAAAAAGTAAAAATAAAAATATAATAAAAAGGATGCGGTCTCAAAAAAGGATGAGGGAGGGGACGATCAACTGGTATTTTTTTTAATTTGGACTAATCGTGCGTTTAATAGCTTCATGATGTGACGTACACAGCAGCAGCAGCTGCAGCTACAACAGCAACAGCAACAGCAACAGCAACAGCAACAGCAACAGCAACAGCAACAGCAACAGCAACAGCAACAACAACAACAACAACAACAACAACAACAACAACAAAAAATGATATTAAACAACAATCATTAGGACATAAAGTTATTTAAAAGAGAAAAGCAACAAAACCACATCAAAAAATAAGCAAAACCGAACAAAACATTTGTGTATGTAAAATGAAATCCTGTACAAGACAGTAACCAAACAATGATAAATTCAAAAAAGAAATTTTAGAATGTTTTCACAAAGAAATTTGAATTCGAGAAACTGGCTATGTTTTAACAATGCTTTACACTGTTATTCAAATTATCAACAGCTGGTTAGCTTTACAAATTTTATCATACAGGACTGCTCCCGAAAATCCAAGGACCAAATTCAGAGAGCAACTTTAGCAGAATATAATTGCTTAACTAGCCCTGCGGTGTGGCATGGGACCTTGTTTGGAAGTACGTTTGTAAACACTAAAGTTGTTTACTCCGCCTAAGACAATGCAGTCAATCATCTTGTAAACAGCTTCATGGATCACAGCTGTCGCTGTTGTAGTTTGACCATACAGATAGGACGTATTGCTTGATATGTAGACTGTTACAAGAGCTTTCCAGGTTTTATTGCACAATATCCAAACTAGCCCCATGAATCCTAGCACTAAACCTATTTTTGTGCCCTATGAGATTTTATTCCGGGAAGATCTAGATCATGAAACTTACAGATCGAATGTACTTGTACAGAGCCAGACAGCGTAAAAGTTCACTCGCGAAAATCATTTGATTTTCACAAAAAAAACTTGGGATGTTAAAAAAAAAAATCCAGGTTTGCAAGGATACGGAGTGGATTGGCTCTACTCATGGGGCTATATCCAAACCTACTGTAAACAAAAGTACCATCACGTAACGGTGGCCTAAACTGCACCGCACGCATAAAATGTTATATTACAATGTTTTCTCTTGGTTATGTGTAAAGAAATTATAAAATTGATTGAAGGTGCTTCCTGGGTTCGAGAGGGCCTCTATCCATCAGTTAAGACCACTGTGAATGGATTGTGTTCATCAAAATTATATTGCACCTTAATCAACGTACGTACGTCCAACAAAACTTCAAGTACCACCAAGTAGCTTTATAGCAAAGGTCATGGATTCTGATGCTGCACCACAGGGCTAGGGGAAACAAGTTTGGAAACAGTTAAAAAAATTACTTATGGATCTTTAATTTATTTTTGTAGTATATATAACCACATTTTGCTCGTGCTCAGTCATTTTTTTCTTCTTATTGAGCTGAGCTCTATAAAAGGGTACAGGATAAATCATAAATTGAAAGGGAACATAAGTATACATCATACGTTTTTTGAAGAGAAGATTCGATCAAATCTTCTAGTTTTAATAAACATCATAAAACTGTTCTGTGAAATTTCAGCAGTCACTTTTGTGTACGAGAAGCAATAAAACGATTTATGCATTATCAGAGATTGTGTGCACATTAATTTGGGATTATTTCAAATACGACAATCAAAATAAGCAACTGTATTTTTGTTATTATAATAATAATAATTTTTTTGAATGGGGGGTGGTTGTTGTTTGTTTTTGATATTATTTTAAATAAGCATTTCTGGAAGATGAACTTTTACAATCAATAATCTTTCGGAATGAAACTCAACATTTTTTTCTCAAAAAGCACAACCCCATTTTTCATTAAAGCGCAAAATACTTGTCTCAAGTATGTATCAATATATAAAAAGATGCGAATTTCTACAATGGGGCACGCCAACCAAATTTAATTTACTGATAATTTCCAAAACTGATAATTTTCAAAACTGATAACAAAGGGAGTTTAAAAACACTGCATCCAAAACTCGGAGAAATATTTTCCCCCTTTCTTTGTTTGGGTAACTTCGGAGCAGGTGTCATTTACAAAAGCCTTTACTTAAGTTGCAATAATTTTTAAAAACAATATTTATGCATATTGAGGTTAAAGATAATCCATAGCTAAATATTTTAAAGTGACTTTTGTTTGCGCCTCAAACTTTATTTGAAAGGTTAAAGTGATAAATTTAAATGGAAACAAACAAAAATCTCATCAAAATCACAGAACAAAAGAATCACAAAATCACTCCAGCTTATCTCTAAGTTTTAAGATTGGTAAAAATGTTGACATATTTTTCACAAATGTTATGATTGATTATTATTCTATCATCTGTTCAGTATTTTAAACTTTTTTTTTCAACATAATGAGTTAGGCCTACATTGCAGTAAACGTATAACCCTTATGAGCTTAGAGGCTTTTGCATTAGTCACTTTACAAATGTCTCTATTATTATTATTATTATTATTATATAACATATGATTATAAGAAAATGTAACACAACTCCTTTAGTACACTCAATTATTTACATCCATTTACAAGAGAATACAATGTCGTTGTCTCCATCTTAACTAAATGCTTCATAATTAAAGCAATTAGTACACCGAGCACAAACTACACATTTAACAATTATTCGCATACACCAAGAAAGATCGCGGTTTGGAGGAACTCACTGCCGCATGAGTTATTCAGTCGTTGAGCAAAACATTAGAAGGGAACCAGTCACATCAGCCAATGTGAATAACAAGGTATTTGGGCTGGTAACCCGTTTCTGACAAGCAGTGCATTTCCGCGCTTGGCCAAAAATATATTTTGTGTTCTCGCCAGCCGCTTTTCACACTGCCAAACTAATTCCCCAAAACCCCACAAAATTCCTGGAATTTTTTTTGTTTCACACTTGATGCGATTTTCTTTGTGGAAATAAACCCTTAGTTTGCTAACCCCGGGTTTACTCCCAAGCAGGAGTAACTAGTTCCTGGGCAATGGGTTTGTCCCATTTGCAAGGGCTAGCAACTCAAGTGCAGAAAAAGATCATTCACATTTCATTGGGAATTTGAAGGGAAATTCATGTAATGTGAATGGGCCTTATAAAATGGGCACACTCCTACTGTGGTCATTACACAAATACGCATCCATCTTGCTTACTTGGATGAAAAAGTTAATTTATTCCAAGATAACAGTGATTTGAGATTCTACATCTGCCGGATTGGGATAACAAAACTGAATTAGGCTTGAAGGTCTACACTGGAGAGTCGAGTTGGATTCAGACCGATGATCTTGCTCAAATTATTTTCTTAAAATTATTATACAGGATTGGTAGAGCTATTTCTGTTCAGCAACAGAGAATCCAAGAATTTTCTGACTCAATCCTTTGTATTTATAGGAAAATTAAAAAAAGTTGGCCTATCTTTACTTTTTTAGAAACAGTTACACATTTTTAGCATCAAACCAGGAAGAAAAGGTTTAACAAACCACATAAACTGTAATGAAAAACTGTAAACTGTTATGAAAAACACGGTATATTCGTAAAATTTCGTACTTGACGGAAACGGTTGCAATCGTGAATGGGACGTTGATGACATCATCATTCTGTACACTATACTGTCACATTCAACACCTAATGCAAAAGGAAAATATAATATCAATATAAACATATTCTCTGTCCTGTTTGTTAGCTAGTTTGATAGCAAATTTAAATTATACATGTAATACGATTAAATAGTAAGTTATAAACATGAAAAGAAATGATCTCTATCATTTTTTAAAAGTTACATTACAGAAAAACACCACTCAGAGCTCAAGTACAATTACAACACAATCCAAATTTTACAAGAAAAAATAAGCTGTTTGCGATCTTATTAAAACAGGTACGAATTACAATACACATTAAGGTTGTTATTATTATTATTATAATGAACACGAAAAAGTGAAAGAAAATACATCAAAGTTGAATCGAGAAAGGCCAAAAAGTGATAGGAAAACCTTGGTAATAATTGCTGGGACTGAAAAAACTGAGGGAGTAACAAATGTGAAAAGCAGACAAAAAACATCACTTTATTTTTATTTACATGGTCGCTATATAGAATTAAAAAAATATATAGAATATCACCTCTTTAATGGTGTCACTTCAGGGCCACCATAGAAAGGTGGCTCGCACATGAGGGTGCAACCCACCGTGAATGAACCAATGCGCTGAGACTCATTAAGCCTTAAAAAATTCCGTAAATGACAGATTTGAGGGTCAACACTTTTAGAGATTGTAGAAATAGGGTCAATGAGCTAGGCCCTGAAAAAATGGTTCAATTTTTCTCACAAGCGTACCACCAGTTTCTGAAGATTGGCTCTTTTCTTGAATTTTTGCTCTTTGTGATAGGTGTAGCTAAGAAAGTCTCCAGACCCCCCCCCCCACGCCCATTAAATAGAAAAGAAAAAACTGAAGTTCAGATGTCACTGCACATTTACGTTTCTTTCAAAAGACTGAGAAACTTCTAATCAGTTTTTTTTTGTTGGGGGGGGGGAGTATGTTTTGAATATTTATCATTTAGCATTGGTTGCTAAGTAGGACTTCTATTTAATGGGATGCACTCTTACGCATTGTGTGTTCAAAATAACTTGACTAAAGATGGCCGACTGTATACACTAAGAAGAACTAACTGGGATGCGAGTTAGTGTAAGTCTCGCACAATTTTTAGAGCGAAATGTTCCAAAAAGTTTCACAGAAGTTAGAGAACACTATGAGAAAAAATATCCACTCTAACAGTGACTTGTTTTGCTTTTTTTTATTAAAATATTATTGAGTATGATTTAAAGATGATTTAGAGTATGGCTGATGTCAGTTCAGAGCCACCGTAGTTTTTTAAAGATGGGAGTAACCATGTCGAGTGTGGTCCTCTCCCCCCAGTAGTGCCGGAGAGAACGTGAAGTACTGTCCAGAGTGGTGTTGATCAGCGCCCTCAGTGGCCTCCGATGCCTCGTCATGCGCCTCATCTTCGCCTGCCTCTTCATCCTGGCGCGAGAACGGAGGAGGAGGGACAGGAGGGGGCGGGGTCTGATTGTAGAACATCACACTCCGGAGGCAGGACTGCATCTCCTCCCTCAGGGAGCTGACAATCTCCATCTTCATCTCCTCCAGGTCTCGCTTGCCCATCGCCCTGGACGCGGCGGCGTCGCCCCTGCCCTCTCCCGACACGGTGAGGAACACCGGCGCCGACGGGTACTGGGGCATCGGGGCATGCACCTCGTTGGACGAGCTGTCCGAGCTGCTGTTGCGCTGGCTGACGGTGCTGGCCCGGCTGCTAGAGCGTTGGTGGCGGGCTGTGTTGTGAGGAGAACCGCTGGTGTTGCTGACGATGTGAAGTATCTCGTGTTTGATGCTCTTCATGTTAGCGTGCTCACGAGCTTCCTCACGCTTGCGGTCTTCTCGTAACTCATACCTGACGGATAGCAACATTTTGAATCAAAGTATATATAAAAAGTATTGTCATAAATGAACAGATATATAACTTTCCGGCAACACATGGAAGCATTTTTATGTTGGGAAAGTTCAACAAGTATTTTCAGATTAAGAATGTTGTGAATGTTTGTCCTGTCCAATTTCACAGAGCAGTAAGCAGAAGGTCAAGTAACAAAAGTTTGCTTCAAAGTAGAATAATAAAGATTATGATAACAGCATCAAAATAATCTCTATTATTGGTCGTAATATTTTCCCCAAAAGTCCATAGTATACAAAGTCGTTGTGACAATGACACTGTAAACTTTCCTCTGTATGTAGTTTTCCAACCATGCTTTAAAATCTTACACTGCTAAAAACAGGCATGCAACTGTAACTTCGCCAAAAAAGAGGAAATTACAAAATTTCAATGATTTTGTACAGTATTTTTCAATTTTGAATGGTAAAACTGAGAATAAAAAAAGAAGAAATCAGCTGATCCGAGGAAAAGTTGCATGCCTGTAAAAAACATAATTCTTGAAATAAGAAAGAATTTTTTTTTCTAGGAAGTGACAGTATAGTTTTTTCCTTGAAATAAGAAAGTATTCTTAAATCAAGAATAACATTTTTAGAAGTGGCTAAATTTGTCAACGTGCTGATTATGTGACATTCCTGCAGGCAATCTGTTCAACACGGCCTTGTGTGACTTTCCTCTTTCTACACTTCCTCATTACCTGAGACTTGAGATGTCCTGTTTGATTTCGTTGAGGTCATCCTCGTTGACGCCGTCCGCCTTCCTGTTTGCTTTGGTCATCTGTATGTAGCGGCTGACCAGCCGTTTCATCACGTCCTGGTAGCGCGTCTCGGCCGTCTGAACGTTGTTTCCCACGGTACCGTCCCCGATCTAACATTGTGAGAAATTTTATTAATTGTTTTTTTTGGGGGTAGAATTTTATAACTTGTTCGTGAAAATTAAATAGTTTTATCTTACTATCTAAAAGAAACTCTCAAGTCAGAATTAACCCGGTTATGGGCCCAATTTCATAGAGCTGCTTAAGCAGAAAATATTGCTTAACAATTGTCTGCTAAACACAAAGTAGAAATATAAATTCACCTCGTTAACAACGCTGGACCAATCCTCTAGGTTTCCATTTGTTGGGATGAAGGGAGTCTGTAAACGTCTGTAACATTCTGATATTCAACTGGGCCCAATTTCATAGAGCTGCTTAAGCAGAAAATATTGCTTAACAATTGCCTGCTCAGCAGAAATTAGCAGGATACCAGTCACAAATTGTACATGTGACACGGTAGTTTGGCTGGTAACCGTATTCTGGTAAGCTTAATTTTGTTGTGCTTAGCTACTTTATGAGCTTAAAGGTATTGTACACTTTTGGTAACAGCTCAAAATCAGTGTCCACATTTTGTGGGATTCAACATATGCATGAACAAACAAACCTGTGAAAGTTTGAGCTCAATTGGTCACCGAGGTCATGAGAAAATAGTGAAAAGAGATCTTATGTGTTTTCTGTTTTTTCAAATTATCGCGCGCGATAATTACTATTGTTTTACTCGTTTCTCAGAAACGATAGCATTTTAGGCAGAAATATTTTAAGGAACCCTTTCTACCATTACTTACTTTAAATCATGTAAGTTATGTGTGAATCTGTGAACATTGTGTTTTTCGATCTTACCAATAGTGTACAGGGCCTTTAAGCAACTCTATGAAATTGGGCCCTGGTATCCATGCTGCCTGACCCTTTTCTGGCTCAGTATGACCTGGAATAAATGGGGTCAAACTGACGCAAAATCTGAGTTAAAATCCCATTTCTTAACCAGTTTCTGGGTCCGATTGACTCACAAAGTTTATGGGTCAGGGGTCGATTTCACAAAGCACTAAGATTCATCTTAAGATGAGTTATCAGTATTACCATAGTGATTTGTATTGTGACATCACTCTTTGCTAAGCAACTGCGATGGATTTGCAGTTACGATCAGTCTGAACACTTTGTGAAATCGAGCCCAGGTCTCAGAATCCGGGTAAATTCTGACTCTTGAGGTTTTAGAGTATAAATGTTGGCAGTTGGAGAACATCAAAGACTTTGGTAAGGGCCAGAATTGTGCTTTAAAAGCAAGCCTTTACAAAAATGGAGTACTTCTTGGAAAGAATAATAAGGTTCACATGAACACCAGAAAAGAATGCTAACTTATATATATTTGGTGAATACTTTTAAATGCTTGTGAACCATCAGAAAGAAAATAGAAGAGCGTTTGGAAAGTGCCCGATTATGGTTCTGGCTCTCCAATTATGAATAATAAGCAGAAAGATAAGAAATAAAGTAAATGAAGTGTAGCGTATAGGTGACATGGGACTATCAAAATTCTCCTGCAGTCGGTGAGCCAAAACGAGAAACTCTAACAGTAATAGGGCATTAGAAAAATTAAACAGCGATGTTTTTAAATATTAATTTTCTATTAAAAGTAATTATGGTCTAAAAGAAGAATTCAATTATGGACCTTGCATTGACGTCGTCACGCCACCATTTTGGAGCTTGGAGGTAAAACGATAATGAAACAGTGGACAACGCACATCTATGTACGTGCTGCGCACACCAATGGGCCAATGAGCAACCTTCTTTTTGACCTCTAGCCAAGGGCGCCATAATCAAATGACGTCATGCGCATAGGGTATATTTCTAATAAAGCAAAAATGCAGTGTTTCTTCTTCTACATCTTGCCAATCAAGTAGAACTTACTCGTAAAGTTCCATCCAGAGAACGCCTCTTCCGCGGTTTGTAGTTTGCCTTCAGAGACCTCCGGTATCCACACAGCATTCTTCGAGCTCCCGAGAAGAAATAGTAAATGGATTTTGGGCTGATGATGAGGTTGAAGGGCGGGGGTAAGGTAGAACCCTCGTCGAAGTAACTCATCCAGAGTTTGGAACGGGCGAACTTCCACTCCCTATCAGCATGGTCCTTAAGAGTTAATTTAAAAAAAAAAAGTAACAGAAACAGTGAAAGAAACAGTTCAGGGTGTTGGCACAATACACCGATCCAGTAGGCCACGCCCCATGACAAATTGACCAATCACAATGCGGGATTTAAGGTCCGACACTATACCGCCATTTTTTCCGACAAAAACAACGTGCACGGCGGACGGGGGGACACGCGACACGTTTGATTGTTGCTATGGTGGGCGTGGCCTACTGGATCGGTGTATTGTTGGAGGGACAGACGTATCCCCATACTTTTGTTTGGGCACTGGCCTGGTGACCAGTCTTTTTTCTTTGTCTGTTCTTCCATTCTGTGCTTTTTAACATGTGTTCTGCGCCTTTGATCATTTTGTATGTAAGTGGCGCAATATAAAATTTAAATATTATTATTATTATTATTAATTTCATAGGGCTTCTTAAGCAGAAAATACTGCTTAACAATTTGCTGCTAAGCGAAAATGAGCAGGATACCAGCCACAAATTGTACATGGGGCATGGTATTTTGGCTGGTAACCAAAATTTTATTAAACATAACTTTGTTGTACTCATCAGCTACTTTTTGTGCTTATAAGCAGCTCTATGAAACTGGAACCTAAAGTCATCACCCAAGATAAATTTTGGTTGCGCCATTTTGGGAGTGAGATTCCCGGTGTGTTTTTGTGCAGGTAAAATTATCAGTTCGTAAAAATAATGTCAGGGACGCTTTGGTGGATTCATAAACTTAAAAGCAACTGGAGAGCCATGTTTGAACCACTGAGTAACACTCAGACATTAACTTGGAATTTGTCTCTTTTTGTTTTCCCGCCAAAATCTTACTTCAGACTTAAGATTGATTGTTTTGCTCCAACAATTGATTTGGATCCAGTGTAGAACTAAGATTGATTCAGAGTGAAATTAAGTTTGATATTGATTGTAACTTTCTTTATGAAACAGAGATAAGATTAATTGTAAATTTGTGGAATTTAAGATTGATTGTTTGGAGTTAAGATTGATTATTCATAAATACCTGGGACAGTTTATCCATTCTGATTGGACGAGAGGACGTCACGTGGGAGTGTTTAAACGGACGATATAACACCGGCTAGAAGTGTTTAAACACACCTGTGGCGCGCAAGGTTACACGCAGGCGCTAATTTAGGCGAAACGCAATCAACACAGATTGGTATTCAATCTAAAAACATGTTAGTGTTATGATGCGCGCGTACGCACAACTGTTGAGCGTGGCATGTATATCCTTCGCGAAACAGGGCTCGAGGACGTGACAGGAAATGAAAGTTAACAGAAAAGTTGATATTTTTCCAACAATGTTACACTTTTTAACAAAAAGGGCATTTATGAATGGGAATAAAAGAGTAGTGACTTGGTCTTAATCGGCCGTTTAAAACCTTGCAGGGCCTTCGGCTCGGTCCTTTATCACACGGCCACGACCCTGCCGGTTTTAAACGGCCGGTTAACACCGCGTCACTACTCTTTTATTCCCTTATTAACAAATATGATTAATTGTAAAGTTTTATGAAACACCCCCAGCACAAGCTCAGAGCTACGTAAACAATGAAAAGGCCCTTGTGAATCTGATGCCTCCTAGCGTCCCAAAGTATCAAATTCACCGTGAAGGGATGAAGTTTGTGTGAGAATTGGTGGCAGGAGTGGGATACTCCAACCAATGTACCTCTCCAGTTTTAAATCTTAATTTTCAATTATTTCCGTCATAAAGTAGTAAAGATAAAATTATACATTATGTACAACAGAATAGACTAACTTATTAGGCTCGAACAAGCAAAGAATTGAAACAGTATTGAGGCTGCTTTGATAATTAGCCAATGCATGATGTGATGGACAGACAAAGAACAAGACAAACATAGGACGACAGAAATGAACAAAACAACAACGAAAATTAAAAGAAATGGAATGAAAATTCATCATGTTTTTGAAAAGGAACGAACAGTGATGTACCTTTTGGGTATATTACCTTTCCGAGAGGGGCCTTGAGTCAAAATCTCAGTAAGCAGAAACGTTTTGTTAAAGCAAGAAGACTCACCTGAATATTCTGAAACGAGTTGCTCATCATAGCAATGAGCATGTTGAGGAGTACGATGATGGCGATAATGTGGTAACATAGGAGCAGTATCTCACCGACTAACTCCACCGTCACGTTGTTTTCCACGTTGACTGCGAGCTTTAACTTGATCGCATCTGAGCTGGTCAGGCCAAAAAGCGCCCACAGTAAATTCAGAAAGGACCTCTCAATTCTGCAAGAATGATAAAAAACACCCAAATTCTTAAACAGCTAGTCACCTACTTGAGCGAACAGTTTTTTAAAGGGAATTCTGTAAAAACTTGTTTTTAATGTGTTTAAATGTAATTTTGATACTTTTACTCTTAATTTTTCGCAATTATCAACCAAAAAATTCCGCAAAAAAAAAAAAAAAAAAAGGTTTAAAAAAACTAGCTTCACTTCTGCTGTTGACAGCGTTCACCAAAATGACATTTGTGGGGATTGTTGCTTTGTTATAACCTCCATGTTGCAACAAAGCGCCTATACAAAAAAGTCGCTCCCAACGGAGCATTAATTTTCAAATGAAATTGCGTGAGCCGAGTGTTTAATTGGTATGAAGTTGTGTTGAAATTGTCAAAAAAAAAAAAAAAAAAAAAAACCTATACTACCCGTGTTCACCAGGTTCTGGGGATTGCTTAGGAGTATGCAGCACCGGCCGCAGGCACCCATGTACTCCCAGCTGGGTGTCAAGAAGCAATTATGGTGAACTAAAAATGTGTCTTGCTCAATAAAGTGTCACAAATCCAAATTCCTGTGACTTGCAGCGAGGGCACAGTTTCCTAGAGCTGCTGAAGCACAACAAGTAACTAAGCACAGCAAAAAATATGCCGGATACCAGAATAAGGTTACCGGCCAAAACACCATTTCACATAATCTGTGATTGGCTTCCTGCCTTTTTTTTTTACAGCAGAAAATTGTCAAGCAACACGTTCTACTTAAAGGCATTGTACACTTTTGGTAACAGCTCAAAATCAGTGTCCACATTTTGTGTGATTCAACATATGCATGAACAAACAAACCTGTGAAACTTTGAGCTCAATCGGTCATCGAGGTCACAAGAAAACAGTGAAAAGAGACCTTATGTGTTTTCTGTTTTTTGAAACATCAAGTTTTAATCATGCGTGATAAAAACTATTGTTTTACTCATTTCTCAGAACTGATAGCATTTTAGGCAGAAACATTTTAAGGAACCCTTTCTACCATTACTTACTTTAAATCATGTAAGTTATGTGTGAATCTGTGAACATTTGTGTTTTTTGATCTTACCAATAGTGTACAGGGCCTTTAAGCAACTCTGCACTTGAGTTTGATGCGCTATAATTACTATAAAAGTATGAATGGATTTAATGTAAATTGGTTTTATTGGATGACCAAAAGTTGTACTATATTTTACCAATTGTGAATTTGCCATTCCTTTTAGCTGGAGTGTAATAATTTCAATTTTGATAATATTGCTGTAATGCAGATCGCCATATTGGTTTAAAAAATGATGGCTTTTTCTCCACTTTGACACTTTTTATCTTGTGGACAGGCTTATTGGATCTTGAGCAATGGATGAATTTTAATCTAACCAAAATTTTTTGGGGCTTTTTGAGTATTGTGCCGTCACAAATTTGTTGCGTGTTTTGTTTATGTTGTTATTAATAACTATTTGATATTTCATTCTTTTTATGTAATATTGCTGGTGCTTTTATGAGATTTTAGGTGACTGTTTTTTGTAAACTGTACATTTCGGCTTTTAGCCACTGTATTGCTGTATTTTAATTAAAGGAACATTACAGAATTGGTAAGGAAAAAACTTGTAAAATATACTTTTTGATCACAGATTTACATACAACTTACAGGGTCTAATGATGATGATAGTATACAAATATAACATGGTTTGAGGGTGAACAGTCGATATTAGCTCCCGAGGTATTGGAAGTTGACAAACTAGTTCCCGAGGCGAAGCCGAGGGAACTAGTTTGTCAACTTCCAATACCGAGGGAGCTATTATCGACTGATCAACCGAAATAAACCATGTTATATTTGTTTTACTATACCTCATACATATTCAGTCACCGGTACAATATTAGGACCAAGGGGAAATGACGACTGTGAAATGATAAATTGCATCCAGGATAAGTTTTTCATGTGTTGGATGTCGCTAGAGCGATGTTCGCGCATGCGGACAACACCCGGTGAACAGTTCCACGATCGTAAAGCGCATGACAAGTAGACTGTCACCTTGTCATGCGCATTTACCATGTGCGTGAATACTCGCGTGCGCGCTTGGTAAACTGCAAATATAGCGTCTGGCACGTGATGCTGAATGGACCAGTGAGAATTCGACTCTCGGTCATGAATATGTATGAGGTATAGTAATAGAAAACATCCCCTGACATATATCTGTCTGAAATGCCATATTTGATGAGAAATGAATAAACTAATTTTCCGATTGGAGTTTATTGCTCAGTGAGCGTTTTATTCATTTGTTGAATCTATATGATTTCATGCAAATGTGTAATCTGTTTTTCACTATTTTCTCGTGACCCAGATGGCCGATCGATCTCAAACTTCTCTAGGTTTGTCAGTTTATGTATATGGTGGTTTTCATAAAGTGCTTACACTGCCAGCAACTGTTTTGTTAGCAAAAACCAATTCTGTAATGTTCCTTTAACCATTAATAACAATAATAATATATAGACACAAAATGATGAGCAGGAATAGCAAATCCAACTGAGCATGACTGAGGAAAGATAAACCCAGAGCCAACGCTGAATGTTTTGCAAACCCTGCAACTGCCATAATTATTAGTGTAGTTTGATGTTTGCACATGTACTTTGAAGGCCTAAGTCATTAGTGAGTTTTGTGTGTGGCTGTGGTCTGGCATGTTTCATCGCTGCGGGGGTAATCATCAATGAATAATGCTTGAAACCTTACTTTGAAAAACCATTCGCCTCACACACTTTTTCATCAGCACCTGTACTATCACTTCCAGAGCAGGCGTAATTTTCGTTGTAGTCCCAATACAACTGATGCATCCCGCAGGCGAACGAGAGCAACACCAGAAAAAATATGAAAAAGAACTTGGCAATGTCAATGAGCATGCATCCCAGGGATATCTGGAGCGGACCGAGGTAAGGGTTCGCCTGGAACAGGTAGATAATCCGGGCGAAGCTGAACACGTTGGCCATGGCGAAGAGACACTCGGCGATAAGAGTCGGGTCGCTAGCAGGCCATTCTCGACGCGAGACCTCGGAGTACCCGGGTTTGCTCAGCAGGAACATGGCACTCAGGCGAAGGCTAAAGGTGGCTAGGTACAGTGTTAACATGATGAAGTCTAACCAGTTCCACCACTGTCGGATATATGCCTTTAACCCCTCCTCCCATAGCTGCTTACACTCTCCCCAGATCATACCTGTTTTGAAAGATGGCGGCAAACAAAAAAAGTAAAACATAAGTAAGTGAAACTGCTTTACATGAACAATTTTGGAGTCAATGTCCCCGTGTGTTTATAATGTTACGACCCCATTCCTAACATACTTCCCTCCCCACTGTTTCCTTTTCTCTTATGGAATGCTATTATGGCTACGCGCGGGTAAGACCCTTTAAAAGGCTTGACCACCTTTTGTGTGGTCCTCAGTCAGTGCCCATGCAGGCACACACGTTGTACGACCCGTATAGTGCAGCGTTGGGCCCGCATCTCCTCCGTCTTCGACGACTACTCCTTCCTCTCCACCGATGGATCGTGGCCAAGAGTAACGGTGCTGCTGGACCGGACTCTGGACTGTCGTGGCTTCCGAGCTGAACTCCCGAGTGGACGTCTACCCAACCACCTGTGACTGTGGGCTGATCTGGTGTGGGCTGTTGTTGGAGATGCTGGGCCTAACGTCTGCATTTTATAAATCTTGTTAGGGAACTGACTGGGCGGGGGCATATCTTAAGCCTCCTTAAGGTAAATATTACCTAATTTGCTTTAACTTATCTTTGCCGGCTTACCATTCATTTTTGCCTCTACTTTGTTTAAATCCTGCTTTATTAACTGCTTTGTAATTTATATGGCTTTACCGTTATTAATGTTGCTTTAACTCATTGTTCTGCTTATTGGCTTATGTATTAAACATCATTCTGAATGTATTTCATTGATTGCTTCTGGGCTTTTACTCACAAGGTCTTTGTTCTTGTCCCGTTTCACACAAATATCGCTGTCGTGCTTGTCAGTACGTAACAATAAAGTGTTATAGTGTGCATTTTAGGTGATAGGGCATTAACACGCTTACCATAATTTGTAAGTGCAATTTGACTCGCAAAATGGCGAGCACGGCAGAGAGTATAGTCATGTTTAAGGACATCGGTGTAAGGGCAGCCTTTCTACCATGGGCAGCGCACCGTATCGATCACCTCTCGTCCCTGGCAGGGAAGCACTAAAAAAAAAATGCTGATTGGCTAACCACAAGTGACTGCTCTGCGCGCACGCTTGTTAAAAACTTTCGAACGCTTGTTGGGCACTTAGTGCGCTCGTGTCAAAATGCACATAATTTTATACAATACACTTCAAATGAGTCATGTTTTTTACACAGAATGGATCTGCCACAGGACTAACTAAAATATCCAATACATTTGGATATTTCAAAGTCACAAGAAGGGGAAAAATACGAACATTATACGGACCTATAACCCATACTAGTATGGCCACTTCAATAACATCCGGACTGCGTCCGCGTTGTGATTGCTGTGGATGCTCTGGATGCTTTTTCCTTGGGGGTAAGGTGACCCGGGTGGAGGCCAGCACGAGCAGGGCCAGAAAGATGACGAACGAGGAGCTGTGGTGCATGAACTTCATGAACGGCGACCGCATCATCTGACCTATACGGGTCCGGGGGAACAGCAGGTAGATGAGGGCGTTTATGGGCATCATGACCATGACGAGTACGCAGAGGAGGAACTTGTTGAACGCGTTGCTTCCTCGCCAGCCCGGGAGGCCCTCATACCAGATGGAGGAGAGGACCTGCTGGGTGTTAGGGTGGGCCACAAACTGATGGATGGAAATGATTATCTTGTTATTTATTACTGGTAATGAAACCATGGGATGGCTCAAAAGTTAAGACAAAGATACAGATAGCTGTGATAGTCTGATGATAGATACAACAAAGAAGGTAGTGGTAGCACTTAAAGGCATCGTACACATTTGGTAATTGGAGCCTACTGATTGTGTTAATCCTATATAAATGTAGGTGTCATACAATAAACTAACCTGTGAAAATTTCACTTCAAAAGGTGGTTGTGTTTTTGAGATATCACCAAAAAACCGGAGCAAATATTTCCATGCAGGAAGACATTCCCCGCCATAGGAATACACAGTCTGAGATTCAAATTTGGGGGACTAAAAAGTGATATATTTTCCATAACCGTAGTACTTCCAAGTTAAAGGTTTCTCAAAATTCATCTTACTACCCAAGGCTGCTGTACTTCTTACCAAGTAAGTTTTTATTGCCATTAATTTTCAGAGTCATTACCAAACGTGTACTGTGCCTTTAAATACTAACTAATTACATTAAAAAAATCTGAATCAGCAATTCGTAGCATCAACTACTTGCATCTGATGAAGTATTTATTTATTTATTTCTTTCTTGTTTATCCTGGGTAATCCATTCAGTGAGAAAAAACTCACTGATCTCCCATGGATCCCAGCTTACATCAAAACTACAAAAATGCACTGAATATACAATAATAAAAGGTTACAGGATAAAAACATTGCACAAACGTTAAAAAACACTGGAACCAAACACTCAGAACACAAACAAAAAGATGATAACAGAAAAAGAACAAACATACACAATCGCTTACAGATAGGAAAACCAGAATGGAGTGATAAAAAAAAAAAGAAAAAAAAAAAGTAGTTGCTATGAAAGCTCATATGTTTTTTTTTTTAATGCAACTAGTTTGTCTTTAAGTGCTACCACTACCTCCAAATGTTAAGGGTATAATACAGGATTGATAGAGCTGACAAAATAGACGCTAACAGTGTTCATGTTTTGTGTGATCAACCACATAAACACAATAACAAACCTACGGAAAATTTGGACTTAATTCGTTATGTGAGTCAGGAGAAAATAGTGAAAAACCATGCACAATTATCAGCATGTAAACACATTTTCCTTAATGTTGGGTGTAACACTATCAACCAAAATCAGCTGTTGCATTAAAAAAAAGTTTTCAGATACAGTTTTCTCAAATTATTATGACTTCATTTCAGATGGAAATATATCACAGAAAAAAAAGGGTTCTAGTTTGAACTTCATAATTAGTCAGCTTTAAATTCGAACCCACACTCTGTGGTGTGAACGACAGAACTTGAATACGGTGCACTAGACATCTCGGCCACGACGCCCAATTAACTTGACAACAATATTTGTGGTCATTAAAAAATTATAGAAAGTGACAATAAAAAAAGTAAAGTATTAAATGACAGGACATTCCAATTTGTACTTATGGCAACAACGATAGTGTATGAAGAAATTTTTTGACTCAAAATGATTTAATTCGAAACCCTCCCCCCCCCCTGAAAAAAAAACACCCCTTGTAACTTTTTTGTTTAAGACGCCTGATGGTTAGATCTTTTTTCGGTTGTTTTAACTGAACCGGCAGTAACAGTCGTTCGTACTTACCTGTTTCTGTTCATACTTCAGTGCGAGACGTAGCCTCGCCAGGGTCAACTTCTCGTTGTTGACGTCTTCGTCGGGGAACTCGTCATCCGAGTCGCTCTCTTTGTTCAGCACGGCGTTCACCTCCTCCGAGCTCCGGCACTGCTCCAAGAGATCCACGGTGAATGTCTTGATCTGCTCGTTGAGCTGCTGGTAGATGTCCTTGAACTCGTTCTCTCTCATGGCCAGATGCTGGAGCTCCCAGCTGAGCTTGAAGGCGGCCAGGATTGGATCGCTGGTTGTGAGGGATGTCCAGGCAGGGCTTGCCAGGGCCTTGAAGGTGTTAATGCGGTGCAGGGAGTACCTCAGACTGTCCTCCATCTGCTTCTGGGTGCAGGTCTCGCATTTACAGATGCAGGGGTGAGGTTTGGAGATGGTCGCGCCGCGGGTGAGCAGTAACTGTAAGATCTCAAACTGGTTGCAGTGAGCTGCCAGGATCACCGGGGAAATGTCGTGGGAGTAGCCGGAGCTCTCTTGACGACCCTTCTTGAAGTGTGCGCTGCTCCATCCTTCACCGAGCATGTGTCGACTGATACTCGGATGGTTGACCATCATCTCTACCATTTTGTACACACCCTCTCTGATGGCGTACAGGAGAGCATCTCCGATCTCTACCTTCTCCTGCTTCAGGAGGAGCTCTACAATCTCCACATTCTCGTTGTCGACAACCATCTGGAGGGCACTCCGGCCGAGGATGTTAGTCACATTGACGTTGACGGGGCTCGGCTGTTGAAGGCATCGTTCGACAGTAGCCTTGTCGCCTCTCTCCGCTGCCTCCAGAAATGTCCGCTCTTTCGCCGTTAGTCGGTTCCCCTCGCTGAAGAGCTGTAGAGGGATGCTACTCACTCCGGAGATCAGAGACGATGTACGGTCTATGTCAGACACCGTCAAAGAGGGGTTGGCGTCAGTGTTGAACCCGAAGTTCGTTTGTCCTCCCAGTGGGCTTTTAATAGTCCCATTGTTTCCATCCCTAAGTGAGGGGTAGGGAGGGGGAAGGTGATGGCTGGGGTAAGGGGGTGATACAGAGGACCTCATTTTTCAAGCAGGAACACCAGCTGTTTCAGACATCCACTTTAACTGTTGGGAAAGTCAAAATAAAGAACAACTTTATCAATGTGACAAAATTATTGCAGAACAGAAAATAATAATGAACAATATAAAACTAGTTGAAATGTTGAAACCAACTAAAAAGTCACTCCGCAGCAGTGAAGTACATAATGAGAAGTCCCATCGGCTGATTTTCTACCTCCATATACTATAGGTAGTACTTAATAAGCAGGACAATTTATTTAAGAACTAAGTTATCTCCAGAATTCTGAAATCTACTCCGCGGCAGAAGAATAAATAGCAAGACAAGTTCTCAAGAACAAATCTTCACAGCAAAGTAGATACTTATACACATTCTGTCACCACATACTGAATATACATTTATACCTCACCATGCAATGCCTCAAAATCCATATAATACAAAACTGTAATGTCAGGGTTTTTATGTGAAAGCGAAAAACTTTCCAGTATTTGTTTACTCATTCGGATTTAAGGTTGATTTTACTTTGGATGGGCACAGCTCACAAATACAGCGGCTAATAATACCCCTCCAAAAATTGTAAAGAGAAAAAAGTTGAGTTGTCACAAATGATTTTGATTTGACTTGAAGCAGTAATCAACCATAATTTGTGTTGTAACAACCAAAATCAGCTGTTGTGCTTTTTAGGTTTTCAGATACAGTTTTCTCCAAATATGACTTTATTTCAGAGGGAAATATTTCACGGAAAAAAATGTTTTTAACTTAGTTTTCAGACTAAAATTAAACAATAACGTATTTCATCCTGACCATTCCTGTATAATACCTGTATAAACAGCTACTTGAGCAAAACAATTTTAAGTGTTATTTAAACATGTTTATATCGTGTTTGTTTAGCATTTAAATGTCATTTTGATATTTTTACACTTCTGAATTTGTTCGTAATTATCGATCCAAGAAGTAGGCCCCAACCTCAAGGTTTTGAAAAACTAGCTCCAATTCTGCCCTTGACTTTGAGGTCATGTGTGGGATGTTGCCTTGTTATACCTCCATGTTGCAACAAAGCGGACCATACAAAACGGAGATCCAACAATTGACGTAAGGCCAAAAAAAAAAAAGGGTTCTGTTTCCGATTACATGTCATTTAAAAATAGGGTCGGTAGGTCGGAAAGTTTGATTATTTTTGTTTTTTTTTTCCCCATACGATTGACGATGCGTCCACGATCGTTCATGTGTTGAGCGCAATCAACGGATTTGCACAACGAATTAGGCAAAATTGTGTGCAATCTTCAGTTGCGCTCTTTAGATTGGCAGTTCAAGGATTTTGCAAAAATGTGCGCAATCTGTAAATTGCGCAAGCCCAAGGAATGCGCTTGACACAGTTTTGTTTCCCCCCACCCCCCCCCGTTTTTTTTAAAGGCCGAATAAAAAGTTTAGGGTCGCGGCGTAAAACTAGGGTCGGTCGGGGAACCGGAAACAGAACCCTTTTTTGGGGGGCCTAACATGAGTGATGACGAAACGGGGCTTTTCGCAAATCTGTCTGACTAAGTACCAGAGTAGGGAATTCAAAATGATTGTTTTTTTTTACACAATTAAAATCTGTTTGATCTCATGTAAACCAAATTTCCTTATTGATTGAAAACATTTCAGAAAAATGAATTTTTTTAGCAGAGATGACTTGTTGCCGTTTTTGTCCAAGCTGGAGTAATTTTTTTATATTTTGCAATTATCATTTTTTTGTAAGTGGGGTGCACCCCATCCCTTAAAAAGCCGTAGCAATGTCGATGTAAAAAATATGGAAGTAAAATGGAAACAAAATAGCGTTCCATCAACTGGATCCATAGTAATAACCCGAAACCCAACAAGCACCAGACTACCGTGGTCAAGTCAACGGAATCAATACAACATAAAACTCGATGTCACCAAGCGCAGATGTTGGTGAGTGACTCTAAACTTGAATAATTAGATGGGGTCAGGTGGAGTGCTCGCCCCTGAGGCTATGTACGGTATCTGATCATCCTTGCTGGCACTTCAAGGCTGAAACACTCTATACTTGAATTAAACAAAAAAGTATATCAAACCTAGGCTGGAAGTGGAAATAGAGTCTGACTTGGTTTTTGTATCATACGCCAAAACTGTATACTTCCAAGCCCTTATGAAAAAAAAAAAAAAAAAAAAAAAAAAAAACCCGGGCCAGAATTGACCCAGATTCTGGGTCACAGGTCACAGGTCACAAGGTTAGTTTGACCTGAAAGTTGTGTGAAACTATAACCCAAAACTGTGTGAAACTGACGCAGAATTTCCGAGTCAAAATCTGAATTTTTAAAACGGTTTCCAGGTCAGCCTGACCTAGTAGCAGTAAGACCTCCTGGAATCCGGGTCGATTCGGACTCGTGAGTTTTCAGAGTGTAATTAAATTCAAGTAACATTACAGAATTGTTTTTTGGTAACAAAACAGTTGCTGGCAGTGTAAGCACTTTATGTAATCCACCATATACATAAACTGACAAACCTGTAGAAGTTTGAGATCGATCGGCCATCTGGGTCACGAGAAAATAGTGAAAAACCAATTACACATTTGCATGAAATCATTCACATAGATTCAACAATTGAATAAAACGCTCACTGAGCGATAAACTGGCATTTCAGACAGAAATATTTCCAGGGATGTTTTCTACTATCATCATTAGACTGTGTAAGTTTTATGTAAATCTGTGATCAAAAAGTATATTTTACATGTTTTTTTCTTACCAATTCTGTAATGTTCCTTTAAGTAATAAAACCACAAGGGAAACTGACCGGGTAAATTTTCAATAATTTGGGGTTGAACAAAGAAAAATTGATTAGAGCGGGATGCAAACAAACGACCTCCGAAAAAATTGACTAAAATTTGAGCTAATGAACTCCGAGGTCATTGGTTCAAATCCCGCTCTGGTCAATTTTTCTTTGTTCAACCCCAAATTATTTGTAATTAGTTTTTAAACATTTGAGCTGAAATCAACACTAATCCCATCAACGACTTTGCATAATGACTACCACAAGTTTTAGAGTCAAATTTGAAATTAAAGATAAAATCATCTGCAGCTGTCAGAAGTCACTAGTTTCAATCAATTAGAGTGAATTTCAATCTGAAAACTTCAAGAGAGCATTCAAAGGTATTATACAGGATGGCTAGTATTAAAAACATCATTGTTTAATTTTAGTCTGAAAGCCATAACTGATTATGAAGTTCAACCTAGAACTATTTTTCTGTGAACTATTTTCCTCTGGAATGAAGTCATATTCGAGAAAACTGGTTCTGAAAACATAGAAAAAATGCACCGGCTGATTTCGGGTGTTACAACCAAAATAAAGGACAATGTGTTTACTTGATAAAATTGTGCAGGTTTTTCACTATTTTTTCCTGACTCCCCAACAAATTAAGCCAAAATTTGCACATGTTTGTTATTCCATGTATATGTGTTGATCACACAAAACATGAACACAGTCTGCAACTATTTTGTCAGCTCTACCAATCCTGTAAAATACCTTTAAACTTCTCTATGTACACAGCCACAATCATGGGTACACATTTTTTCGTGTCCATGTTATGAACAACACTTTGAAAACCAGTGATGTAACAGTTATTTCAATGTTTTTTGTAGATTGATTAACCAGCAGTATGTGAATGAATAGTAGAAAGTACTCATGGGTTTGACGGATACAAGATCTGCAAAGAGTTACTCAATATTTATGTGTCGTTCATTTGGCGTCTTTGTAACAAAAAGTGTACCAATGATTGTGGCTGTGCACCTATAAAATGCAGGAAATGCCTGCCATTAATAGCACACAGCCTATTCTCTACGGAGAGAGTTCAAGGAGCCCTTCACCCTGGCGCACTCAATATCATTAATGAATACAGGAAACAAGACAAGCCCCGATCTTTGTCGCTTAACCTTCGCCACGCCTTTGCTATAAACAGTACAATCAAAACAGATACTGCCGTTGCAGGTGCAATCCCTGAAGATTGAGGCCTTGGTCGGGGGAAGTAGGAATACACCGCAAGTTGAAATCTATCCTTTATCTGAAAAACAAAACTTCTCAATTTGAATACAAAACTACTTAAGAAACCATGGCAATAACAAAATAACTTGACCGATATAACACTTTTAAAAATACAAATTTAACCCGGAACCAATCATTTAAAGACACTGGACACCTTTGGTAATTGTCAAAGACCAGTCTTTTCACTTGGTGTATCTCAACATATGCACAAAATAACAAACCTGTGAAAATTTGAACTCAATTGGTCATCGAAGTTGCGAGATAATAATGGAAGAAAAAACACCCTTGTCCATGTTGTCACACAAAGTTGTGTGCTTTCAGATGCTTGATTTCGATTTCGGGACCTCACGTGTGAGGTCTCAAAATCAATTCAAATATTTTACTTGGAAATTACTTCTTTCTCAAAAACTACGTTACTTCAGAGGGAGCCGTTTCTCACAATGTTTTATACTTTCAACAGCTCTCCATTGCTCGTTACCAAGTAAGTTTTTATGCTAACAATTATTTTGAGTAATTACCAATAGCAGTGTCCAGTGCCTTCAAAGGAGTCCCATCTTGTGTAGATATTCCCAGTAGAATCATTTGTAACTGAGATGTACTTTTCTAAAGTATTACAGCCTTATAAAATCTGTTTTCAATACTGCAAGGGAGGGTCTGCTATCATTCATCTCCATCTTATAGATGTGAAAAACGACACAACAGAAGGATCCTCAGATTAAGAGCACTTCACGATTTTCTTAGTTTTACCGAGGAGGATAGCCTCATTGTCTTAAAGGTATTATACAGGATTGGTAGAGCTGACAAAACAGTCGCAAACAAAGTTCATGGTTTGTGTGATTAACCATATACATGAAATAACAAACCTGTGAAAATTTGAGCTCAATTGGTCATCGAGGTCACAAGAAAATAGTGAAAAGAGACCTTTTTCAAACATCAAGTTAATTATTGCGCGCGATAAAAACTATTGTTTTATTCATTTCTCAGAAACGATAGCATTTTAGGCAGATATATTTTAAGGAACCCTTTCTACCATTACTTACTTTAAGTCATGTAAGTTATGTGTGAATCTGTGAACATTTGTGTTTTTTCGATCTTACCAATAGTGTACAGGGCCTTTAACATATGGCTAGATTAAGAGAATTCCTCAACCAATCCTCAAAATAAGTCAAAATCTATATTCTTACTCGAGGCGGTAGATTTTGTTATTCACTCAATGAAAAGAATAGACTAAGGTGGACAAATTATTTAACTAAAAAAAATTTGGGGTTGAACAAAGAAAAGATTACTTGAGCAGGATTTGAACCATTGACCTCTGGATTAACGTACCGGCACTCTATAAACCAACTGAGCTGTCTAGCTCTATGTTGGCGGTCTCCCTTTATCCAGAGGTTGTTGGTTCAAATCCCACTCTAGTCAATTTTTATTTGTTCAACCCAAATTATTTAAAATTTACCCAGTCAGTTTTCCTTGTGGTTTATTACTTGACATAAAAAAACATTTGTATACATATTCTGTACCACCGTCTTACATCTATTGGTGCACATGAGCGTCTATCCACTGTATTTCTTTTTCTTATTGGTATATTTTGTCGCATATTTACAATAATTTATAGTTTGCAAACGCCTACAATTCCAATTCGA
Source organism: Pycnopodia helianthoides (assembly GCA_032158295.1). Lineage (NCBI taxonomy): Eukaryota > Metazoa > Echinodermata > Asteroidea > Forcipulatida > Asteriidae > Pycnopodia > Pycnopodia helianthoides. The sequence continues at coordinate 2,723,644 of CM063248.1, read as the reverse complement.
TCGAAATGATTCATTCCCATAATAAAAGATCAACCAAAATAATTCCCATTATTGTGTGGCTGGTACCCCACGCGCTATTAGCAAAATACATTTGTCAAACAATATTTTCTGTTGATGAACTGGTTAAGACATTACAAAGACCAATGTACTTAGCACGGAAAATCATGCTCAGCAGAAGGTGGTTACCAACTAGAATACAACTCTGGGCCCACGTCTTTTTATTGCTACAGTTGCTAACCACTCCCCGATATAACAAGTGCATTGGCATGAAATATTTAACGCTGTCCCTAATGGTACATGATATATTTTATGCTAATTTTTCCAGGGTTTGGCCCTGAGCACAAACCAGACCATGATTACACCGGGGAGAGCGTTGCTTCCTGTCCACTGAACTTCTTCGATCGATGGGGACGATGGTGGCGATGATGACAAGGGGGAATGGGTACGGACAGGGAGATGAAATCAAAACGGTCATGAGATGCCGCTTTTTACCAGAAAGTGAAAGAAAGGATACTTCTTTTTTTCTGAACGGAAAAACACGTCGTTTGTTTTTGGAAATACAATGAATTCATTCGCACCTCCTGGTTTTCGTGAGATGTACCCGACCGATCCCTGATTTTTATGAATGATTGCAAACCCATTTCTGCGTATAATGGGGGCAGACAGGGGAAATATTCTGGGAATTTGTCACACAGTGAGAACATGTGAAGAAAGATATTTGGCTATACGGCCATTGCATAAAAAAAATAGGTATAAGCAATGGCAGCCATTTTAAAAACAGCTTAATATTCTACAATCCCGGCCATATCTCGTTGGGCCCCCCTGCCCCCTTTCAATGTTGAATCACATTGTTGCATGGTCTTTCGCGTTCCGGTCAACATTGAGCGGGGGGACGGGGGACGGGGGAGAGAATGTTTATTGTGAGACAGGGAATGGTTATTGTATGGTTATTGTAACGTAACGGGTGGCCCAAGCATTTTGGCCGGGATTGTAGGTATGTTTTTCCATAGGACAAATCTGCGATTGGCCCTTTAGCCAAATATCTTTTTCATGACAAACTCTGATGACTGTGTGCCAGATTCTATGCTTGTTTCATCAAAGGCATGTATTGTCATTTTTAATTATATATTTTTTTAACAGTATTTTGAATAACTGCTTAATTTTATAGATATTTTATTTAATGAATTTTATCCTAAATGTATTGATCACTGTTATCCTATTAGTTCGGAGAGCCCCTCGACAGAAACTTGTTTCTTTTGGGTAATCCTGCGGGAGCTTTTGGGGTGTTGTTTTCTGTTATGTTTACTACTCAGTGTTATTTGTACATGTAATTGTTTTGTCTGTAGTTCACTGTTTGTATTATCCCGGAAAATGAAATAAATAAAATAAATAAATAAAAGGCACAATCCCATCACCTACCTGCCGTACTATAATAGTTCGCCTATTGTTTCTCTTTTCAGCAAATTTAGGCGCTCCACAATTTTATGAAATAATTATGACCTGTTTAAATGAATGACGACTGATGAAAAAAAGGGTAAACAATGCGGTTTGATCAAAGCATAGAGGGAATATGTGTTTGGAATGTGCACTTTTCAGAAAATGATTTTCGATATTGAGGTTGACAAATTACCTCAATCAAATCGATTACTCCCCCCCCCTCACACAAAAAAAGCAAACTAATCGACTAAATATCTCCTTGTCTCGTGGCGATTATAAAAAGCTGCGTTTTCTTTGTGTTTTGGAGTGTTTAGATACTAGTTAATAAATGACTTCAAACATTAGTTAAAATTAGTTCTCTTCACACAGAGTTACTAACTTTTTATCACTTGAAACCTAAATGGATGCTTATAGATTTTCTACAATTGCTCGATTTCCCTAAAATATGAGGTAAATCGGCCATCTTTACGGACAACTTGGAACACACAGTCATGCGTTTGGCGTGAGAACGGCGTGCAGCACGCGCACATTTCTCAAAACTCAATGCACAATTGGTTAACGAAGAACGCGGCTGCGTCAATAATTTGAGCAAGCCAAAATGCAATTTGCCCGTAAAGATGGTGTCTAATTGGGAACTATCTAAAGTTTGATTTTTTAGACACGGGTTGACCTTTTCACACTTGAATTGCTAGCCCTAGCAAATTCCTGGGAAATAGCCATTTACAGGGGATTAGCTACCCCTGCTTGGGAGTAGGGTTTAAGGCAAAGTATACCTTTGGTTTTTGTGTGCAAACCCATAAATCCATTTTAATTATACTTTTTCTTGTTTTAAAGAAGGTCCGATTGTACATATCTTTTTGTTGTTGACAGTTTGTATACTTATACATTTAATTGACAGTCCCTGTTCAACTTTTTCTCACTGTATGTCTAGAGATTTAAAATAAATAAATAAAATAAATCACACACTAACATTTCTTAGTTGAGCGATATGGAAAGAAAAACAATTATGAGTGAAGGTCACAGAATTAATGTATTATAAAATAATGGAACACAGTTTTGTGTTTCACGGTTGTAAGGCATCTACATAATAATAAATAATAATAATAATAATAATAATAACTGTATTTATAAAGCGCCTTTTGCCAAAGGATACAAAGCGCTCAGTATTTTTACCTGCCATGTATGTGGAGCTACGTTTTTGAAGTATGAGACCTATGCATTTATAGCACAATGTAATGGTTTACAAGGCGCGGTGGCGCAATATGCTGCCAATCATTCAACGAACGTGTATAAAACGTCCGTATGACTTGCAATGTTTGCCATATCGACCTGGGTGACAGTATAGCTAGACCATCTACTCTGATTCACGAATTCGGGGAAATGGGAAAGTGGCTTTTGGTTTAACCTTGACTGGCGGCGGGAAATCTTATCCAGTCACAAACAGTTATTGGAAATGTCTACGAAGAGATAACACAAATGAGGCAGAATTCGGCGGGTGTTTTGATAATGAGGCTGCCAAAGCTTTAAAAAAAAACTAAAACCCCCTCACACACAAGAGTGTAATGACCTCCAATCTTGCTTTAATATTCACTACAGTATGGAGACCAAGCTTTTGAATAAATACAACTCTGGTCATCAAGGGCTTAGATCTACCCGAGATCACACACGTCTTGCCATGCCGTCCACTAAAAAATCTTTCGGGGATAAGTCCAGACTTTGGAACAGTCTACCTGTGAATATTCGTACTGCCCCTAATGTACACATTTTAAAGAAGTTTCTAAAAACTTTCCTCTTTCCAAAGGAATTTTAATGTTGCTAGTTTTAATTTTTCTTTGCAAGGCTTAGGCCTAGCTATCCCGTAGGTTTGATTTTATGCGAATATTTTTTATATTTCTTTAATGTGCTCTTTTCTTGTGCTTTTGAGTGTGTGCTTTTTGCTTTCTATTGTATTTGATTAACATTTTTATTGTAAAGCGCTTGGTCTATTTTGGAAATGCGCTATATAATCTTTTTAATAAATAACTAATAAATAAATAAAACTAAAAAAAGGAAAAAAAAGGTCTCCAGAGGGGAATTCTAAAGACTGGGTTGCTCCACAAGGAATTTTGTGTACAAAGACTATGAGAGGATGTTTACTACAGAGACAAAGGAAAAAACACAAAATATGTCTCCACAGGGATGTAAAAAATAGAATGTGTGAACTCTCCTTTGTTCAATTATTTGTCCTGACAAATGTGGACCCCATTATTTTCCTTTGTGAGAGCAAACGTGGACCTATTGTCCCTTTTGTTGTCCTCGATTTGAATGTCACTACAAACTCACAAAGCTCTGTGTTACATACCCCCCTGTAGACATTCCTTTGTTCTGTGCATTTAAGGACAAAAAAACATGCTCTTGAACACTGGTGAAAACAGTGTATGGTTGTGTGTAAGTAAGTCCACGTAGTGTTACAAAACCCTGCCCTTTCAAAAACCTCTTTTGTTCTCAGGTCCACAGTTTGTATTTAATGCTTGTCCAAACACACACACACCCAGCTCACCCATGCACACACTCTGTTAATATTACTTTTTCAGTGTGCTTAAAGGAACATTACAGAATTGGTAAGAAATTTTAAAAAAAAATATACTTTTGATCACAGATTTACATAAAACTTACACAGTCTAATGATGATGATAGTAGAAAACATCCCTTGAAATATTTCTGTCTGAAATGCCATATTTGATGAGAAACGACTAAACTAATTTTCCGATTGGAGTTTAGCGCTCAGTGAGCGTTTTATTCATTTGTTGAATCTGTATGATTTCATGCAAATGTGTAATCGGTTTTTCACTACTTTCTCGTGACCCAGATGGCCGATCGATCTCAAACTTCTACAGGTTTGTCAGTTTATGTATATGGTGGATTACATAAAGTGCTTACACTGCCAGCAACTGTTTTGTTAGCAAAAACCAATTCTGTAGTGTTCCTTTAAGAAAAAAAACCACTTCTTCAGCACTGTAAAAAAAAAAACACCGTGTGGACTTGTGAAGTCCACATAACGCTTCCAGTCCCTGTGTGGACCTCTTTTGTTCTCCTGTCCACACTTCATATGCAACGCTTTAAAAACACAAAAACGTTGCATTACATCGGTGAAAACTACCAATACTTAATATTGACGTTTTCATTCCTGACTTCTAGCAATTTTGAAAATTTGAAATTGTTAACATCGCTAGTTATTTTACCTATAGATTTTTTAGAAGGACAAAAATGCATTGGCCCGATATCCATTAATATCTTTCCAATGACACACTCTGACTGTGCGCCAAATTCAATGCTTGTATCATCAAAGGCACAATTCCCCAAATGAATCCCCTATCTTCCCCCGACTGCATATTCACAGAATTGAATCTATTCAATGAAGCGTATGGAGCATTAAGAGATATCGCTTTGTTAACCTCCTGAACTCTTTCTCTCTTTCTCTCTCTCAAAAAAAAATGCTAGACAGTAATATATATTCCACTTACCATCCGTTGACATGGCAACGTGAGATTGAATTAAATGCAGAGGCTTTTGAGGCGCCATGCTATGAGTTAATGATCGTGCCAAAGATGCACCTCGTACGACCTACCATGAACGCTTTATGCATATACCGTTAACGGCATAAACATGTATAGTGCATTAAAAACAATAGCAATAACAAACTCTCCAAAGAATCCATAGCATATCTCGGCAAGTCGACTCACTTAAACTAGCACGGTAATTTGCCTTCTAGGACTTAGTAATATCGACTTGGCGATATAAATGATCTCGACAAGTCGACGTTTTTCATAAAAATAAGTCAACTTGACAATATCTCGTGTTCTGTAGTGGAATGGCACCTGTTATACATTTCCTTGAATACTTTCAAAAAAGTAACTTTTCCTTGTTCAATCCCAAATTATTTAAAATCAACCCAGACAGTTTTCTCTTGTGGTTTATTACTTGAAAAAAAGAAAAATAAATAAATATAGAAAGAAAGAAGACAGAGAAGAAGAACCCCTAGCGCCCCCCCCAACGACAACTGACTCCTCCTAAACTCCAAAAATACAAGTAATTAATACAGAAGGAAAGTGATGACATTGCGATACAACCATGGAATTTGGCACACAGTCAGAGTATGTAACAAGAAAGATGTTTGGCTGTAGGGCCATCGCCCTTTGAAAAAATTGAGGTAGAATAACAAGCAGGGCTGCCATTTTTTAGCTTAAAAAAAAAATTGCTGTTATTCTGCTTTTATTTTGTCAAATCACAAATCTGCGATGGCCCTACCGCCAAATATCTTTTTCCTGACATAACCCAGACTATGCACCACATTCCATGCTTGCATCATCAAACGGCACAATTCCCCCAAATATTGCTCCAGTCTGCCCAACGAAATGACCATTTCGCAAAACCTTAATGTTGTATTGTCTCTCTTTCCCACAGTGAAATGTAATTTTGTGTGTGTGTATATCAAGTTTTTTGTTGGGCACTAAGTTCACCTGACGAGTTGCAACGAAGAGATCAGTGAACGATATCTTATTTCTTCGGAACACATCCTGGGGGGCCTTAAAGTCAAATTATCAACATGCATCAAAAACAAGTTTTTCTTGTTTAGTGTTTATTTTTGCTGTTTCACTCCCCTCTGAGTAAAATGAGTTGAATTAATATCAAAATATAACAAATTTGGCAGTCGCAGAATTTGAATCGTGCACTCTGAAAAAGGATAAATATTATTTAGCATTTCCCATAATGCTAATTACACTCACGTATGCGTACAGTCACTATTGGTTGGCAAACGTCTTAGATTTGTGCACTAGGCAGATTAGCCTGAGCACCTGACGTCCCACTTCGAGGCTCGTGAACGACAGGGGGCCAGAGTCTAAATGCAGACGCACAAGCGCGTATGCGTCATGCCACCTATCAGCCCCATACAAATTGCTCCTTCAATTTGCCAACTAAGTAGTTTTAGTGCGCACGCGCGATGTGCAATTTACATATTTCATGGGAGAGGTCCATCATGTGGCATGACAAAAAATAACCATAAATGCCTCAGAGAACAGACACATAGAAAAACAAACACCACAAAAAAACACACACACGCACTCACATGGAATTACGATCTATTGTATCGTTTGTGTTTGTGAACTTGATTTGTGAAAGCTTGACTAATGGACGGGCCAGCCTACCAGATGGGTAGCTGATTGTACATCAACAAAGAGCCTTGTGCTTTCTAACGAACGCAGCAATTATCTCATGAATCATTCTAATTATGAATTTACAGGAGCATTTGGTACTCACTGCCTCTGCTTGTAATGCTCAGTTTTATTTTATCTTACAGATCACGGTTTATTTATTTTTATTTTAAAATAAATACGTCTCTTTTCATTAATTTGTTAATTTCACAGGTAAAGACATTACAATTACATTCCAAAAATATGTGCACGGCCACAATCGTGGGTACAAGTTTTTTCGTGTCCATCTTATGAACAACAGCTTGAAAACCAGTGATGTAACAGTTATTTCAATGTTGTTTGTAAACTAATTAACCAGCGCTGTGTGAATTGAAGAGTAAAAAGTACTTGAGTTTGTTGAATACAAAGATCTGCAAAGAGTTACTCAATATTTAAGTGCTGTTCATTTTGGTGTCTTTGTAACAAAAAGTACACCCATGATTGTGGCTGTGCACATTATACATAAAATACAAAAGGCAAGAGGTATAAAAATATCAACAGCAGATTATAATTATACAATACATTTCAAAGGCAGGACAATGGCACAGCTGAAGAATTACAAAAAAGTAAACTTGACTAATGCTGTCAAGTTGTTTTCCAAATGCCATTAGACAAAAAAACAATCCAAAAGCCATGCACAACATTACAAAGAAAAAACAATAAAATTTGCAATAGATGAAGATTTATACAGGGGACAAAAAATAGAAGGCTGTTTCAAACTGATCACCAACCAGAATGACCTACGGCATAACTGAAAAAAAAGAAGAGTTAATGGTCTCACGTTTCCACACTAGAAGAAATTTTTCTAATAAACTCTGCAAAATGGTCAAAACCTATGACCCTCAACGAATTTAATGAATAAATAAATAAACAATGAAATAAATAATTGTATTCATTGGTTTAAATAATTTTTTATATTTTGCTTATATTATTAATTTTCTTCCTCTACTTTTGTTCGACAAGATTTGTACGGTATTCTGGCGTCTGTTTAGTCAATTTTGGGTCATTTTGTTATTGTTTACAGAGGTTTTTGTTTGTGTTTTTTGCACACTTTAGCCTGTTCTTAAAGTAAATTTTATGACTTAAATTACTAATATTATTTTGTGTAATTTGTTATGCATCGCAGCTCCTCTGAAACAACCTTGGCTAAATGGGTCGACCGACCACAGTGTATAAATAAGTTGATATATAATTAATAACAAAAATGAAATTTCATTCTAAGTTATGTGAGGGACTGCATACCTGCGGGTAACAGTAGCTTATTTTTACTTTTGCGGCCCCGACCCACATAGCTGTTGCTGTTTCTTGTTGTAATTTTTTTGCCCATAGTTATTTGCATTTATTGTTGTATTGGCCCTTTTAAGATGTTTTGATTCTGTGTATTTCTGTTAATTTTTGTATTATTTTTCTGGTTTTTTTTGTATACTTTCTTGCTCCTTTTATCATGTTTATCATTATGTTCATTCATTTATTTATTGTACATTTTGTGTGTTGTCTTGGTCCAATAAATAATAATAATAATAATTTAAAACAAAGATGGAATAACCTGTATAAGGAGTCATTACTAACAATGTCCTAATACAATTTGTCATTATTAATGACATTGTGTTTTTGTCAAAAATTTTGTTTTAAAAGATTTGATTTGCAAGACTGCCATTTTTATTTTGCTTCAGGAAAAGTACATCATTTTTGTTGAAGACTATAAGTTCATTCTAAGACTCTTGTTTTCAATAAACACGCAATACAACCATCCCAGCAAACACGTAACGTCATCATAACGTTACTGTGAAGTTGTGTTTCGGTAATGTTATACCTGTGAAAATGTCACTTTGTTCGATGATGCCATTTTACAGTACAAAGAATGAAAAGAGTTCATTTGTCATGGAATTCGTTGGCATTCACATTGGGCTGATTTCAATGACAGCAATCGAAACAAGCAGCAGTGGTTGTTGGGGTCTTCAAAATAATGCTAGAATAGGGAGACTGCCAACTTTAGGGCTAGATAGCTCTTGAGCGCTGGCACATTAATCAGAGGTCGCAGGTTCAAATCACATTCTAGTCAATTTTCTAGTTGAACCCCAAAGTTGAATTACAATTTACCCAGTGGGTTTCCCTTGTGGTTTATGACTTGATATTTGAAAATACAAGGTTGCATCCCCTTAAGGTGATCCCTCTGCTGCCGCTTCCCAGGTTGTATCCTAAACTTGGGTGTGATCCCTGGCTATACGGCAGTTACAGGTTGAATGGCTTCTTACTGGCACCCGAATAAAAATATTGACAAAATAGGGAGACCGCCAATAGTTGGGCTAGAATAAGTGGAGCGCCAGCACACTAATCTGGAGGTCGAAGGTTCAAATCCCATTGTGGTATGTTTTTCTTTGTTCACCCCCAAAGCAAATTCTAATTTCTTGACGTTGACAGTACATCAGACGGACTTTTTTTCTCTGAAGGATTGGTACTGGTACGAACTTTATAATCAGAGAGTTTTCATATGAAAGACAAAATCATTTACAAATCCTGTGCTTTATCCTTAGCATTCTCCAATACCTCACATACTTCCCTAAGGGTCAGTCAAGTATACATGTTATTTACTTAAAAAACATCTCGTGTAATTCTGTCCCGGAGATGAAGAAATCACCCATCCGCGACAGTGATCCGATACGATCGATCGGAGTGAATAAAGAGCTATGTTGACCCCCAGAGGCCTACCTCCATGAGATAACACTCACTGATATTATTTTGAGTGGTGCGATCAACGAAACGATTCAGAGACTACGCAAGTGGTTTGGGGGCTTGGGGTCAGGATATTGTGTCGCCATGTTCGGATTGGCGGCTACAGCTATACGGCTACGGCTAATGCTAATGGTGTTGCTAAGGACGTCCTATATACTTCAACAAACCAGCCGGAGCCGTAGCCGACATTCGGACACAGCCTCAATGTCCCATCCGAAGGACAAAGCATGTATGGTAAAGAGTTTTGCCTAAAGGCCCTGTACACTATTGGTAAGATCGAAAAACACAAATGTTCACAGATTCACACATAACTTACATGATTTAAAGTAAGTAATGGTCGAAAGGGTTCCTTGAAATATTTCTGCTTAAAATGCTATCGTTTCTGAGAAATGAATAAAACAATCATTTTTATCGCGTGCGATAATAAACTCGATGTTTGAAAAACAGAAAACACATAAGGTCTTTTTTCACTATTTTCTCGTGACTTCGATGACCAATTGAGCTCAAATTTTCACAGGTTTGTTATTTCATGTATATGGTTAATCACACGCAACATAAACTTTGTTTGCGACTGTTTTGTCAGCTCTACCAATCTTGTATAATACCTTTAAGGACACAAGTGCCCAAACCAGGACTCGAACCCACACTCCGCCGTCTGCTGATCAGAAATACCAGAGCTTGAGTCCAATGCTCTGAAAGGGGCAAGTTGCCTTCGGAGGCAAGAGTTTATTATGAAATGGATATGATGGTTGGAAAGATACTTTAAAAGTAGAAGATATTGATCCGCACAAATATCTCTTGAAATTGTATGGTTTCCTTTTATTTTGTGAACTAACACAGTCCGCCATTTTGTGGAGTCAAAATTTGGTTCTACTTCATGAACTAACCGGGGCCCAATTTCATGGCTCTGCTTACTGAGGAATTCTGCGCTTACGGAGCTCTTTTAGCACATAATTCTACGATACGTAAGCGCAGATATCCGCGGTAAGCAGAGCCATGAAATTGGGCCCTGGTCGACCGCGTTATAGTTCACAAAGTAAAAGGAAAATCACACAATTTCGAGGTGTATTTGTGTGGATCATTTTTATTCTACTTTTAAAACGTCTTTATCCATTCATAACAAGCTCTTGTACAGCCCAAAGTGCCCAATTCGAAGGCAACATGTCCCTTTAACCGCTCGGGCCGCAGCCTTGATAATGCACGTTATGTCTAAGTAAAGCTAGGCTGCCCAACCCTTAAAGGAACATTACAGAAATGGTTTTTGCTAACAAAATAGTTGCTGGCAGTGTAAGCACTTTATGTAATCCACCATATACATAAACTGACAAACCTGTAGAAGTTTGAGATCGATCGGTCATCTGGGTCACGAGAAAATAGTGAAAAACCGATTACACATTTGCATGAAATCATATAGATTCAACAAAATGAATAAAACGCTCACTGAGCGATAAACTCCAATCGGAAAATTAGTTTATTCATTTCTCATCAAATATGGCATTTCAGACAGAAATATTTTAAGGGTTGTTTTCTACTATCATCATCATTAGACCGTGTAAGTTTTGTGTAAATCTGTGATCAAAAAGTATATTTTACAAGTTTCTTTCATACCAATTCTGTAATGTTCCTTTAACGTAGCCCAATAAGAGATACAAATGTGCACCTCAGATAATGAATGCATCGGTAATGAATTGCATTGTCAATAAAATGTAGTCCGTAAATACTAGGCACCTGGGACAGTCTGGTATCATTTCGAGTTGCCGTTGATTATCAACGTTGGATGTTTTGAGCGAGCGTTGTGTTTCGATTCTGGCGACAGTATACTGTCACCAAAACACCTGCAGAATAAATTACCTTAGCAGTGGAGAGTCCTTGATGTTGCCCAGACCTGATGTCTTTGAGCGGACCAGTCGGTTGAGCAATCAACATTTTTTTTATTTTTTTATATCGACAAATTTACAATGTTTTTGTGATCCTGGAGTATGTGCAGGAAGTCTTGGAGTGTATATTGACGTACACTTTCCTACCCAGACGCGGTCTAACGCTCTCGAGGCAATCAATGGGGTTGTGTATGTAATATAGATCACGTTTGGGGCAAACCATTGATGTGGTTAAGAAAGCATGTCGAGTGTGTGGCCCTTTGGGAAACCACGCCTTGGGCTTCGTTGGTTCTTTAGAAGACGTGTGCTTTCCGTACGGTGCTTCAATCAGGCGGATGGATCCCAAGCCAGAGCCTAAGCCAGAGCCCAAGCTGGACCCTAAGCCCAAGCCGTGGTTTCTAAAAGAGCCGATGTCAAAAACATGAAAAAACAAAATGGCCGCACCGGTCTATACTTCGTTTGTTCGTGATATCAAAATATATATTAAACAACGGGTTGTTTAATAATGTCATGTTTGAGGCACAGGCGTGGATCCAAGGGTTGGATCGGGAGTGTCCGGACACCTCCCTTCTCTATACGACTTTTTAAAATATTGTTTTCAAAATTGTATTTTCCTTTTGTACCAGCTAGTGCTCCAAACATAGAAACGCAACAAACAAAACCGCCATTCAACCGACGACAGTCTGTGGAAACAGCACCGGTAATTATCATTTTTTTAAAACCCAAAGGACAGCCGGAAGCTCTCTTCGAAATGTATACCGTGTAGCGGGGTACCGCTTGACGCAGTGTATTTGCCTCATGCTAACATCGGAAACCGGGGGAATAAACAAAACGAAGCCTCATCGACTGAAAAAGCTGATACTGACAAGAAGGCCTTGACTTTTTTGTTGGAAACCGGAGACGTAGTCACCATGAATGTCAATTGGGCACGGATGGATATTTTACTGACAACTACGGCTATCTTGAATTGTGCATTTCCTTTTTTTCCCCCGCATTTTGCACCTGGACCGACAACTGTTTCTTTGAAAAATTACTCCTTAATTGCTCAATTAAAATGTGAGAATATAGTTCATTGCTAATTACGTCTGACTTAGTAATATATATATTTTTTAAAATATAAATATTGCCCTTTTAAAGCCACTTAGATAATATATAAAAGTAATGATAATAAAATGCGTTTATGTAGTGCTAAGTTTATTAAAGATACCAGGTCTGACTTTTTGCCGATTTAAAATTCAAAATTTAGACAACAAATTTTAATAGATATTTTCAATAGATTCCATAAAGTTATAAGCTTTCTTTAAAGGTTTTTGCACAAAACAATCCGATAATAATAAGTGGTAGTTAATAAAAACTAGAAATGAATTGTTGTTGTCCAAACAATTTGACATGTTACATTACTTTGTGCAATGTCCGAGGCATATGTGAAAGTTTTTGTAGGTCTTGCGGTTTGAAACTGTCTTTTATCAAGTTTGGTTCAGGAACAAACAAAAAAATGATTTCAGCAAAAATCGGGCTACGCAAATTCAATGTAAATGTTAAAACAGAAGGTGGACAGAGGGAAGAAAAAGATGTGTCCAATTGAAGGAAAGGTTTATGTTGATGTTGCATTAGAAAGTTTGGTTATTTGTTGGTTTGAGATTGGGAAGCAGGAGTAAGGAATTTTTTTAATAGAGGCAGTGCCGTCGGAGAATAACACACAGATTCAGATTTGGGAAAGGAGATTTATGAAGAAAAAAAAACCAACATTCAATAATGATAAAAAAGAGTCCACCCGCCCTGGCACGGACAGCATGACCTAATGATGTAGAACATACTCATTCAATATTTACAACTAAACAGGAAGTGAACCCTGAAATTCTGACAAAAAGCCTTACTGATGAACCGGTAACAAATTTTAAACACGACGTCTCGACCGTGCAGTTTCCAGTTTCCGTGTCTATCACACTTGGCTCACTTACTGTCTGCGACGTTTTCAAGATTCAGTTTCTGTTTAGCTGTAAATATTTATGGACTGTGTTTTAAAATCGCTGTGTCATGCTTGCCCTTCAGGGAAATTGTGAGAAGAGTTTGCATAAAAAGTAAAACAAGACAACAGGCTTTATGTTTTGGGGTACAAAATCTTGCGCTGCCAGCAACGGCGGCGCTGCGTACATCACTTGGGTGTACGAATTGCAAGTTTTTGGTCGACAATAAAGAATAAAGACTTTGGCTGTATGCAAGATACATATCCACAAATCCAGCAAAATACAAACCTTCACGTTCTTGCAAGTTTGGATCGTATTGAGCGTTGATTAAAATTGTACACTACAAACACTCTGGTGTTAAATTGGATCTCTTGTAATGTGACAACACCAACACGTCGTTAATTTCACTAACGACATAGCAATGGGGATACCTAACACCATGTCGGTGTTGTCACATACAGATACCTAGAGATTAAATTTCACACCCCATTTTTTTTGCGGTGTAGTATTACAAATCTTGTCAAAATGTCATATTCTATAATCTAACAACCTTTGCTTGTTAGATGAAATGGGAAACGTTTGGAAATAAAGGTAGGGACCGCCGAACAAAGAAGACAATTCCCTTTCAAGTAGGATTAAGTTTCTGCCGTCCGACCGTCTATGAGCGTTTACTACCTTGCAGTAGAACACGATCTCGTGAGCTGTTACAGAACTTACCGCACTGCAGACGTTTTCATCAAAAAAATAATGTGGCCAAAGAATTGGGTGTAACATAATTCCACGAGCCTGTCATGCTCGTATGCAACGCCAGTAGCTTGAAGTAATATCACAGAATAATTAATGATTTACCGAATTAGTTGACAAAATGCAAATGTTTAGGTTCGCCTTTGTGCTTCCAAGATGGAAAATAAAAAGGACCAACAAAAAACATAAAAATAACACAGCAAAATACTCCTCTATCTTTCATAGAATAGTGGCGTGCGTATTTAAGATTTTATCCGAAAATATATACATCTATTAGTAATATTATTGTATGATACCATCGGTCAAAGTTACATGGAGTTTTAGTATCTTATCAGAAAAGGACAAATTTATTTTCCTTATGAGTTCTTTATGATAAAACCATTATGAATTGTGTTGCGAAGTACATATTCTCTGCTTTTAAGTTAAAGGAACATTACAGAATTGGTTATTTGCTAACAAAACAGTTGCTGGCAGTGTAAGCACTTTATGTAATCCACCATATACATAAACTGACAAACCTGTAGAAGTTTAAGATTGATCGTTCATCTGGGTCACGAGAAAATAGTGAAAAACCGATTACACATTTGCATGAAATCATATAGATTCAAAAAATGAATCAAATGCTCACTGAGCGATAAACTCCAATCGGAAAATTATTTTGTTCAAATATGGCATTTCAGACAGAAATATTTCATGGGATGTTTTCTACTATCATCATCATTAGACCGTGTAAGTTTTATGTAAATCTGTGATAAAAAAGTATACTTTACAAGTTTTGTTCTTACCAATTCTGTAATGTTCCTTTAAAGGAAAACCAAGTATAATTTGATATTTGTTCATGCTTACCTCTCCTATCTTTGTTAAATTGTAAGTTTAAAATGTTGTTAATTGTTGTAAACCTTCCCGAGGGTATGGGTTTTTGTTCCGTTTTTTGGAATAAAATTAATAAAGACAATACAATTATTATTACTATTACTAATAGAGTTAATGATATATCTATTAAACTGATAGGGACGTCTCTATTTCTAAAAGAGATCTCTACATAAAGGTAGGGCCTATCTGTACAGACTGCATAAGTCTCACACGTGTTTGACCATTGTGGTCCCAACCATATGGAGATTTATGTGGGTGGGATCTTGCTTTGTCAATTATTTTAGTAAATGTAGTTTATAATAATAATAATAATACAAAGTTCTTATAAAGTGCACATATCCTAGACACTAGATCAAGGCGCTGAACAAATAGAGAATTAACAATTAACAGATTAATGAGCTCTGAACAGTTCAGTCTTCAACAGTTTTTTGAATTTCATCATTGAGTCAGACTGGCGGATTTCTGAGGGAGTTGGTTCCATAGGTGGGGGCCGCTATAACCAAAGAGGCCATGAGAATTGTTGTTGGGATCATAATACTAAGTGATAAACAATAGGAAAGTAAAATCAATTCAATCAAATAGAGAAGAAAACCAGAGAATAAGACTTGACCTCTGTTCTGGTTACTTGTAAAAAACTAAGGATTTTGCCCAACTGATGTCATGTTGTCATTAAACCTTATGTGCAGACGCACAAATTTGGGCGTGATTGGTAAATGGGGTTTCTAAAAATAAGCATCCTCGCCCCAAGTTTTAATTTGTTTCAGTGTTAAATTAAAAAAAATTATTTGTATTATAAATATTGAAATTTTTTCATAACAGCTTGCTATGGGTATTTTAATTTTCAAGAACTTTGTATAAACATAATTTTAAGAGAATTTTTGATTTCATAGGAAAAAATGAAAGTCTTCGTTCGAGTTATTTACGATTTGCGCGAGACCTGCAGCCTACGGTCTCACCCCTCTGTTCCGACAACCCTAATGTGTTTTCCTAACTATAAACCTAACTCCAACCTAAATCCTAACCCTAACCCTAATCCTAACCCTAACGCTAACCCTCAAGAAAGAGAGAAAAAAAGTCATTCTGACTCTGCAATGAGTAAGGTCTTTAGGAACTCTAATCCTGGTTAATTTTGACCCAGCCATTTTCCCAGAATGTAGTGGAAATCAAACCCCAGCCAACAACCTATAGGATTCTGTGCTCCTAAAAGAGAGAAAGAGAAAAAAAAACCACCAAGATTTCAAAAATAGGAGAAGGAAAAATAACGAATAAATCACTACTTTTACACAATTACCGGCTGGCAGTCCGCGGCAATGAATTCTAACGCGAGGTGTGAGGGTGCTACCGTATGATGTCATCAAGTCCAGCTGATTTGTTATATTAAATTGCGGTGCACTTTTGGCGGTCTTTCACTGCTGCCGTATTCAGTGAAACTAATCTTTATCTAACCGCCCTCAACTTCCTCATGTGTTATAAGAAATAAAGAAAAAAAGAAACCCAACAACAACAACCCTGATGCCTTTTGAAATAAAAACTTATTATTTTCTCTTTGCAGTTTTGGTTTGATTACATTTTGTTAAAGGCATGGAAGGGTATACCTTTGGTAGTTACTCCAAGAAATGAATGACCATAATGAATTGGTAAAAAGCACTGGAGAGCTTTTGATATCATAAAACATTGTTAGAAACAACCCCATTTGATGTAGTTCTAGAGAAAGAGGTAGTTTTTCACCCCAAAATTCTAATCTGAAGGCTTCAGGCACGAAGCCTTTCTCAGGCATCTGACAGCAAACAGTTTTATGTAACAAGGGTGTGTTTTTCTTCCATTATTTTCTTGCAACTTTGACGACCAATTGAGCCTAAATTTTCACAGGTTTGTTACTTTATATCAGGGCTCGAATTTGACACTGGACCGAGGCCAGTGATTTTAGCAATGGGCCACTAAACTCATGACCGAACAAGTCCGGCAGTCTTGTGTTTTCAATTCAATAACAATTATTGTACCTAACTCTATAATATCTTTAACAGAAACAATTTTATGTTTAAATGTTAACTTTGAGTAATAATTTGAAATATACTTAATACCTTTAAAGACAAAATGAGGTAAATCTTCTCTTATATGTCTTAGTGCTTGTTCAATTAAATGCAAGTTAAACTGTGCAAGGAAGTCTTTTCTCAGTTTGAATCTGGTCTTGTAAAGTTATTTCTGGTCCAGTAAACATTTTGAGATACAATTCCTGTGGTCTTGTGGATTTCCCCCCCAAATTCGAGCCCTGTATATGCATATGTTGAGATACAACAGGTGAGGATACTGGTCTTTGATAATTACCAAAAGGATACACTGGCTTTAAAAGAAATTTCACTACATGATTTTGTCATGAGAAACTGTCTATTCTACGTACTTTGTATTATTCGTGATATCATAATACTGTGCCAAGCAACAGGGTTGTGTTGTTGTTGCAAAATGGCCGCACCAGTATTCTATGTTGTTGTTGTTTGTGATTTTGGGTGATGAACAGGATTGTGCACGTTGATTTAAGTAATGTTTAAGGCAAAAGATTAGTTTAAAGTTAGGGTCATACCTCGGTAATGACCCTGAAAAAATTGTGTAATTTCTTAAAAAGCTAAATTTTTTTTAATTTGGGCGAAAGATCCACAATACCACTGGGCTTGTAGCTCAAAATGTTTACTGGACCAGAATTCATTTTACAAGACCAGAATCAAAATGAACAAAAAAAACAACTTCCTGAGTCCTGGCAACACTAATTTAACTGTTTCGAACAATTAAGCA
This sequence comes from Pycnopodia helianthoides, assembly GCA_032158295.1. Lineage (NCBI taxonomy): Eukaryota > Metazoa > Echinodermata > Asteroidea > Forcipulatida > Asteriidae > Pycnopodia > Pycnopodia helianthoides. The sequence continues at coordinate 2,705,995 of CM063248.1, read as the reverse complement.
CCAAAGACATGTATGTAAGAGAAGATTTATCTCATCTGTCTTTTGGGGTATACATAGAACTGAAAGGTATTTTATCGGACTCAAAATCAACATTTGAACAAATTTGTTTCTGTGAGGTACATGTATTGTTACTAAACTGAAAAACACAAGACCACCGGACTTGTCCACTCAAACGTTTACTGGCCCGATAATGAAACCACTGGCCTCGGGCCTGTGGTCCAGTGTCAAATTCGAGCCCTGGCAATGGTAGTAAGCATGCTGTGAAATTATTTTGTCTGAAATGACTCCGTTGATTAAACAATTAATAAAAATATCAAAATCTGAGAAATGATTCATGCATGAATCCTACTCAGATCTCTGAGGGTTGGTGTCCACTCACGAATGCTACAGCCAGAGATGTGGTTGGTACCCGCTGTCACCTCGCTGAACGTGGATGGATTCAACGTTCTTGTGGAAAAAATACCATGACAGTTTGTTGCTTTTTTCTCATCGAGCAGACACTGTATTCAGCTGAAACTTTCACATGTAACTATTATTGTATCTTTATTTAATTGTTTTGCCAATAAATCAGCATTAATACATTGACAAAAACCAACTTACCGTTAAGCCTAGGTATGGTTACAAATTGATTTGTTTGCAAGAAAATACAAATGGCCGCACTAGAATTCTACGTAGTGTTGTTCGCGATATCAAAATTTGCCAATAAACGGGGGTTGTGAACGTTATATTGCAGGTACGTTTGAGGCAACTTGCCTCTGTTGCCCTTGGCTCGATCTCACGAAGCATAAGATTCATCTTAGAGAGTGAATATTATTACTGTACGTCACTTTTTTTTCCGAGCAATTAAGACGGGATCAACAACTTGTGTAATCGACCAAATGCTTTGAATGCAGGAGAAACTTATTGGTTTTTGAATCGTTTAAGATGTTTCGTTCTGTCTTGAGAGATGATCTAGACAGTTAATTTTATTTATTTATAAAAAAAGAGAGAAAAAAAAAGAAGCTATAGTATAAATTGGTGTTTTTCGTCTTTATTGTTTTTTTTTTTTTTTGGGGGGGGGGCTTCGGTTTATTATTACTTTTTATATTATTGTTATTGTTGATTGTATACAGATTTCCTTCATAGTTTTACATATTTTATTTCAAATTTCAGTTCGTCTGGTTCGTGTTTCTACTTTTGTTTATTTACTCTTTGTGGGGTTTTAAGTGTCGTTGGTTTCTGTTTATAAATATGTTTTGTTCTTTTATTTGCCATTTTGGTTTTACTTTTAACTCTTTAATTTTTAGATGTGTTTTTCTGTGTATTTTATATTGTCAACTTTGTATTGTTTTAAAATGACCAAGGTCTGGAAGGGCACACCTTTTTCGATGACAGTTTGTTTTACTTTTGCCCTTCCCTAAACGACCTCTGCTCGTATATTGTACTGCCCAAAGATTTAAAATGAATAAACAAATAAATAAGATGAAACAAACTGGCCGAATTGCTCTATCTTACGTTGGTTTTACTTGTCCTGTTTACATGCCCAAGTAGCGGGTTGAGTACGTTATCACAGGTCAAGTTTGAGGCAAGAGGCTGTTTCTGTCTGCTCTGCTGACACAGGTATCAAATCAAAGCCATTGCTGATATGAGAAGCTAGGGCCGACGTGAAAGCTGAGCTCTGCAGCTGATGCTTTGGCAATAATGTTGTTTCGATTCGATTGTAATGTGAAGGTTGACCATTTTGAAATGAGTTCGGTTGGTCTTGCCAAACACGGGAGGATCAGATTGGTTTTTAGTGGTTTTCAGTCAACCCGAAAGCAAAATCTTGTTTCATACACTCCATAGTGATCCTATACCGAGGCTGAGAAGCAAATGCCTGCCTCCCGTTTTTTACAATGATAACATGTGGCTAACTAGATTTGACAGTGTAGCTCTGCAGATTGGTGAATTGTTCTCTTTAAAAATGAAACGGCAAAATGAAAACTATACTAAGGCCGAGTAAAAAAAGAAACATGTTTAGCGTCCGGGTTTCCCAAAAAAAAAAGGAAGGAGGAGGGCTCTTTATTTTTAGTTTTTTATTTCAAGATGGCCGCCATTCTTTTTAAAATTTCAAATATCCATTGTTTTTTCTACTGTTCAAACACACAATACATAAAAGAAACATGTTGGACAAGACATTGAACATGTCCGGACTTTTTCAAAAAGAGGAGGAGACAGGGCGCTACTATTTTACTATTTTTCCAATTTTTTGCTATTTTTGCCAAGATGGCCGCCATGCTAAATATGGCTGGCCAAGGTATATTTATTCACAGATTTTGTGCTATTGTAGTGTACTGATGCAATGTATGGCAAAACAAATGATTTGTATCATTTTAGTCAAATTTTCCCTTTTTTCCCTTTTTTTCCCTTTTTTTTTTTTTTTAATAAAATAGTAAAAAGTAAAAGGAGGCGGGCAGTGACGCTAAACATATTTTGGTTTTTTTTACTCGGCCGAATACAACAATTCTGTGTTAGGTAAGATTACAAATTTTTCTTTCAAACTTTATAGAGTATTTTTCTCTACGCTATCTTGATTACATATTTTGTTTTAGTTTTCCTTTACACTGGATCTCACAATACAACATAGCCTTATTTTCACAGCCACCAATTCGGTTTTGCGTTTTACCTCTTTCAGACTTTCAACGAAAAAATATCTTTCCGAGCAATCTTTAATCGTACGTGTGATTGTTCAGATACGTCTGCCGGTTCGTTGCAGCTCTAAGTTTTGTCTTTCCCCCCACAAGCAATCCACTCTGTTTTTCTGTTTCTGGAAACTCAATCGTCTTAATGCAAAGTGCATTTTCCCCTCGGAAACATTGTGACCTCTCTGAGACTGATCTTGGAGATCGTGGAGGATTTGATTTTCTAGTTTCAATTAAAATCTTCAAAAAGTGACTGGCACTGTGACCCGTAGGCACCAGTGTGCAGAAGATGAGACGTTCAGTTTCAGATGCAGGAGGAAAACCCCTAAATACTATGGAAACCTAAAGCAGGTATAGGGACTGAATACCCAATCCACATGCAAGCTAGCTCTGGTCCGAGGTGGGATTCGAACCGGGGTTCTACCAGGTTCTACCGAGGTAAAAGGCAAGATACCACAAAACCAACCTGATCGTAGATGGCTTGCCTTTTAATCAAAGACAATTATAAACTTTGATTTGATACATAATTGAATAATATAGTATTAATAATAATCCTAGTAATCATAAAGGGTTTTTATGCAAATGGTATTGCAACACTTTACAACAAATAATACATTTCATGGTTAAAACAAAAAAGTGAGAAAGAATTAAATAGCCTAATCAAAATAAGTCTGGAAAAAGGTCAGTTTAAGCGATGTTTTGAATTCAGTAAAAGAGATGGCATGACCATTCGATAAGAAAGATTGTTCAAAAGATTTGGAGCTGCTGCTGCTGCAAAAAAAAAATTAATGAAAAAAACGTCAAAAGACACAAATGAGTTGCTGACGGGACCTGGCACTATCTCATACAAACAATTTCCATGTTGTACTTTGTGCGTTGTGCGTAGCATACTGGAATGAATTTTAATATTTTGAAACATCATTATCGTTTCCAAATTTGCGAAATTTTGAGCCATGCAACTTCAAGAGTCGATGGAGAAAAAAAAAAAATAAAAAAAATTGGTGTCATGTGTAATTCATAAGAAATGTATGTAAATTTAAAGCAACCTCCATTTATGTGCTAGGCTGAATAAAAATGTGGCTTCCGCCAATCGTGAAACTTGCCGTTTGAACGCAGACTTTCATCGACACAATGCCAGCTCCGTGCTTTTGTTTTTGACGTTAGGCATCCTCCCCAGCGTAATTAACAAAGTACAGAGCCTGGCCAGGATCGAACAATGACCAAACTAATTACATTGTCCGGGGGGGGGGGGGGGACGGGGACGGGGACACACTGTATCTACAAATTGCTTCCTTTTGCAAAGTCACTAAGGATATTAAGGCTGGTGTCGTTCATCGTTTCTTGTGGAATTTTTTTAATGCCTCGGTTGAACTGGCAGAAAAATGAGAAAATTTGACAATACCATGACGACACGAAATGGGGCTGTCAATGGGCAGTTAGGCTTCACAATACCTTCCAACGTTTTGTGGCTGCTGTCATTTGCACTTATAATGTGAATGCATGCTGACGTAGTCAAAGCCACTAGCCTATAACAATAGGCGCATTGACTCGACACCTTCAATAGAACGTCACAAAATTCAAATATATTTATTCAGCCCTCCCTACTTAAACAAATTACAGGATGTTCAATTGTAAAAAAAAAAAAAAAACCCAGACAAGCTTTGATCTACTTAATACCTGCAACTGTCCTCCGGGAATTTGGTCAAAGTGGAGAAAAACCGTGAAATTTCCGCTCAGTCTATAGTAACAGATTGTGAATTTATTTCGTGATACCCAATCGCGTGATGTGCTACAAAGACATGTACATGGCTCAGGGTAAACACGAGTGATGTATAACCCCATGGGGTACATTACCTTGATCATGTCCACACGTTGGCCGCTTCTATTGACTTGTACAATATTAGAAATAGCCCTGGGTATGAGGTTGTAATTACGCTGTTCAACTTAACAATAAAATTTAATTAATGTTCAACACTACATTCATACGCCTAAAGAAATATAATTTATGTATTAATCATATTTTGGTTTCCCTTCCTGCAATAGATGGATTGCACATGATGTCATTAATCAACATCTTAGATGAAAAAAACAATGGAAATGTTCACGCGTGTATGCGTTGCGCACAACTCTCAACCAATGATAGCATTTGACGCGTGCACATTTCATCAAATATGGTGGTCAATGCAATGGGTGTATCCATTACCATGTTATAACAAAACAATTGTATGGGTTCTGTGGGTTTTGCACACCTGAGGGGGCAAATGACAATCCTCCGAGATACTAAAACACATCACATTGTGCAACAATATTATTGTATTATGTATACCAAGGGACAGGGAAACATTGGTAATATTTGCTCCTTTTAAAAAACGTGGCGGACTGGGAAGACCTATAGTCTAACTGCCCTACGCATACCTCAGGGTATAGGCCCTACAGTAAGCGTTTAAGACACCACCATGGGATAAGGATTTCACTAAACGATAGTATGCATAGAATGAGTGTACCGACTAGTTATAAAAGATCTAGACATTGAATGCACTCGGCATGAAAAAATAATGGAAATGTGCACGCGTGTACGCCTCATGTGCGCTTTCATGTTTTCGATATTAGTCATCTAATCAAAGTTTTCTTGATCAAATATTTGAGGAAAAGGGTCCAAAACATTAAATATGCTAGCTCTGATTGTTGCTGAATAGATCAGAAAAATTTGATTTAAATTGATTTTATATATGATTCGGAAAAGTTATCTGGTTTCATTTACGGTATCCAACATAAAAATCCGTCAGTGATTAAGTGGTAGTTAATTAAAAATGAATTAAAGGTAGAAATCCTGACATCTCACGTCCCATTAGCCAAGTACAAACATTTCTCCATGTTGCATGTATTGTGTGTATTGCCTAGGGCGTAGGCGAATGTTTTTGTATGTCGTCTGTTTTGTAACAGCATCATCCGTCATCGTTCAGAGAAATTATAATAAAAATATATATATAATAATACAAATAAAATTCTTTCGGCAAAAAATCCATACAACTTTAATAGACTATGTGCACTTGGCATTTCAAGACTTACATCTTATGCCCAAAATGCTCTTAAAAGGATAAACTTTTGGTAATTGTCAAAGACTAGTATCCTCACTTGGTGTATCCTAACATATGAATAGCAAACCTGTGAAAAATTTTGCTCAATTGGTCATCGAAGTTGCAAGAAAACAATGAAAGAAATAACATAGAATTGTTGTATAGATTTGTGTGCTTTCAAATGCCTGAGAAATTCAAATATTTTTATTGAGAAAATTACCTCTTTCTCAAAAACTACATACTTCAGAGGGAGTTGTTTCTCACAATGTTTATACTATCAGCAGCTCTCAGGTGCTCCTTACCAAGTAAGTTTTTATGATAATGTATTTCTTGAGTAATTAACAAAAGTGTCCACTGCCTTTAAAGGCATAATTGAAATGCAAACAAAATTAATATTGGCAAGTTAAGAGACTATGGATTTATGTTTCAGCAAATTACGCGTAATTACTTCTTAATTAGTGTACCTGGTACTGTTTCCAAGCTCTTGCACAGTACGTTCACAAACAAATGTTCAAGACACACGTTTTCTACACACAATTTGGAAATATTCCTGCTTTAAATGCTAATTTTTTTTTCTTGCTTGAATTATTGTAACTAAATGACAAGTTAATTTGAGCTTAAAACGCAGCATTCAAAATCATGTAGCCGTCAACAATCAGTTTCCTGGAAATTGTGACCACACCTATTATGATGAAATAATGTCAGGGTTCGTTTCTGTGAGCGTGGAGGTTTCTGCCCAGTACAGACCAGCACTATCTGCACCTCCCTGGGGATTGTTGTCATTGGTTCTTCAGATTGTATTTATCAACATTGACAGAAAATTTAGAATCTATTTGTTTTGAGCTCCCCCCCCCCCAATTCAGGCCCGCTGAACAGGAAAGAGTTGCATATTTAAATGAAATGACGTCAGACATATGACATCACCATGCCATTCTGTTTCTATTTATTGTTCAATTTTCACTTTGAACTATAGATAAAGTTATGGTAAACGGAGCCTTTTCAATATCATTTATTATAATGCTTAATCTCTAAATATAGTGTATTTTTGACATTATCAAGCTAAGGCGGTTGCATTGTCATTTTAACTGGTCAACAAAACAGCTATTGGTCTTATGGTGTTTAATGAAAAATACCCATTGAAATTTTCCAGAGAAAAAAAGTTGTAAAAATCACTTGGAAAATCAAATTGAAGTAACAGATCACGTGCACTGGAAATACAAAAAAAAAACATACCAAGAACCACAACACCATGGGTATAAAATGAAACACAGTTCTTAGCCATAAAGTGACGGTCAGATTTGGCATCTTTTTTGTTCATTCTGCATCTTTTCCATTCTTAGTTTTTGTCTGGGAATATGTATGGCCTGGTATGACAAAAAAAAGTTATTTGAAAATTTATCAGTGCAAGGTGGTAGAGATAGCCCTTGTGCACTTGCCACACAAACAGCTCCATTGTGAGGACTTGGAACAATGAATGAAAGAGTGCTAAGGACTATCATAAGATCGAATAGTACTAATTATAAGATGATAGTAGTATTATAAATTGATAGCAGTATTATAAGATGATAGTACTATACGGATAATATTACTATTATAAGATGATGGTACTATTAAGACATAGTACTTTTATAAGACGATAGTACTTTTATAAGACGATTAGTACTATATACCATTTAATAGTACTTCGACACGAAGTAAGCTTTACTAAACTGCAAAGTATTAAAACGAGTTCACCAGTGGCGGTCAGACAAATATCTTATTTTGTTGATCACCACAAAATGTACATAAATATAGCCTCATGTTCAAATGGGGAAACATCGGACGCCGTATTTCCAAAAAGGAGGCGGACGAAGTGTATCTTTTCAAAAATTTATTCCGTATCCGACCGCCACTTGTTCACCCATCATTGGTACAAAAAGCAATATCTCGTTTTAGTAAATAAGATACTCTTTTATTTCATAATGAATGAAAAAGTGGCAGTCGGATTCTGACATTTTCACCTCTTTTTTGTTTGCAGGAATGTTAGGGATATCCAATGTCCAATGTTAGAGGTTACAGATTAATATTAAAAAAAGGTATTATAGAAGATCTATTGGTACTCACGTAGTTTGTGATAAGGGCCTGCCCCGTATATAACGGTTCATCCCCGCTGCAACATCATGGATCGAGTAGCTACATCAAGGCCCCCTGTTTGACGTCGATTTCTCCTGGTACTGGGACTGCGTTCCAATGCCTAAAGATCACCGAATAAATCTGTGGGTTTCCTCAGTCTCTCTGAATCGTAGAAACCTCGATCCAGTCTCGATGGAAGAGGTTCGACACCACACAAGGTCACTTTGCACTGTTGACCATGTCCTTCTTCCTACTCACAATTCGGTGAATTTACGAGTGTCTAAGAGGCAATCCACACATCGATATTACATGAGACAATGTGTTAGGTCAGGGCGTTGAATCTACCACCTGCCCCGTTTAATGTATAAATAGGAGCAACAACAAATTCTGTTCAGCTAGCTGTCGCGGTCTTGGTCATGTTTATCTTCTTTGAGACACGTCCGGCTGGTGTTCGCTTTTAAGGCTTCCAAGCCATTGTTCGTTTGTCTCCTAGATCTATAGAAAGAATCTAGTCATTTGTGAGATCCCAAAGAACGGTTATGAGTTTTGTCAGGAAGGTTGTTGTCAACGAAATACACCACCATCCGAACGAAGAAATCCCACAACCAAAAATTATGCACGGCGGGTACAGCTCAGCATCCGAACGGCGCGAAATGCATATAAGGATGGCACTTGGGCTAATATTTCTCTTTGTGAGATGGAGATTCGCTCACTAGTATTAATTCCTTCTAGTAAAAATACCTCGGCACGAGTGTTGCATCGGCGTTGTTTGGTAACCTACCTCAGGTTGAATGTTAGGTAAGAGTGCGACTGCCATCATTGTGGAGCCCTTGTACATAATAATGCGAAGCAAAAACGGCACTGTGTGTGTTCAGCTTTCACTCCAGAAAATGGCCCTTCGTTCGTTGCGCCATATAGCCCCGTGTCGTATAACACGAGAGCACTGGGGGCAGTTTGCGCGGGAGACAAGAGAGAGAGGAAAAAAATGAGGAGACATCTGTAGCGCATGCAGCGTTGCTATGGAAACGGTACGACGATGAGGCCGTGCATGATTAATGACGTTATGATTCTAGAGGAATGATGCATGGTGTGTGATTGAGGGGGGGGGGGTGGTGGTGGTTCTGGAAGATTATGCATATGAGAATGGAAAGATAATAGTTGAATGGAAGGCAGAGGAGTAATAGAATGATGGGAGCCCAGATTAGAGTCATGATGCTCTGATGCAGCGGTTATAAGTACACGACAACACTATGATGTCATGGGTTTGCGTTCTAAAAATGGAGGAGAATTTTTGGAGTGTGGTGGTCGAGTTGATGCCATCTCTCTTTAGCTCATCTCGTGGATGGCCATGGTGTTAGTATCGGTGGCCGCCTACTTTGGTACCCACACATTTTGGTCTCATGGATACAACCCATTAAGTGGTGTCCATTTCTAATCACTCCATGAGAAGCCAATGCTGTTTAGCATAAACTGTGAAGCGCAGGGGACGACAATTTCATTTAAAGGAACATTACAGAATTGGTTTTTGCTAACAAAACAGTTGCTGGCAGTGTCAGCACTTTATGTAATCCACCATATACATAAACTGACAAATCTGTAGAAGTTTGAGATCGATCGGACATCTGGGTCACAAGAAAATAGTGAAAAACTGATTACACATTTGCATGAAATCATATAGATTCAACAAATGAATAAAACGCTCACTGAGCGATAAACTCCAATCGGAAAATTAGTTTATTCATTTCTCATCAAATATGGCATTTCAGACAGAAATATTTCAGGGGTGTTTTCTATTATCATCATCATTAGACGTGTAAGTTTTATATAAATCTGTGATCAAAAGTATATTTTACAAGTTTTTTTCTAACCAATTCTGTACTGTTCCTTTAAAGGGGGTTTCTTAAATAAAGGTTTTCACCCGTACAGTATTCTATGCAACTAGTTATCCACAAATAAAAAAAGGGGAGAAAAAAATTAACAAGAAGAAGCAAAAAACCAAAGAACGTCAAATAAAATACTGCAATTCTGAGAGTGATCGTGTACATTCCAGGGACTTTCTAGAAGGCAATGTACTACACTGGTCATATGGTCAATTTTTGATTTTGAGTCATAATTCATGAGTTATGAAAATAACAGCTGAACAAGTTTTGGGATGTTCCCCCTTTCTTCATATCAAAAGTTGATAAAAATCAGACAGTGCGATCTCCATAAAATACAGGAAGTCCAGGCTCTGTGGCTCTTTGAGCTGTGTACAAATCGTGCCTCCGGGAAGACCAGACTCTGTGGCTTTTTATGTAAACATGTGATTTCAAAGGTTATATGGTCTGTTTGCTTGTAATGTTCCAAAACCATTCCTTGGTAAAACATACGGCAGGTAGGTGACTGAAGGGATTTGCCTTTAAAGGCACTGGACACCTTTGGTCATTGTCAAAAACCAGTATTCTCACTTGGTGTATCCCATCATATGCATAAAATAACAAATCTGTGAAAATTTGGACTCAATTGGTCATCGTAGTTGCAAGAAAATAAGGAAAGAAAAAACACCCTCATTGCACAAATTTGTGTGCTTTTAGGTGCATAATAAAATACTTCTGGCCAGAAGTTGTTTAATATTTTAGTAAGAAATTACCTCTTTCTCAAAAACTACGTTACTCCACTAGTGTGTTAGTTTGGCACGAGAAAGACAGGTGGCTAGTGGCTATTTAATCGGGCAAACGTAGATTTGTCCTTTGAAAGAAAGTATAGACAATAACAAGCAATTTTCAAAATGGCTACCACTGCTTGTTATTCTACCCTTTTTTTGCAAAGGGCAAAACTGCTATGGCCCTACAGCCAATACCTTTCCCACGACAAGTCCGACAGTGTGCCAAATGCCAAGCATGCTTGTCAAAGGCACACACCCAATATTTTACAATCTGTCCCACCCCACCAAAAGGAAGCTAAAACCCATTCAAAAAAATCAACAACTCACTTCTTCCAATATTTAACTAAGCAAACCCAAAATAAACATTGATTTACTTGGCTCCGTCAGTTTTGATTAATCAAACAAACTTCTTTCCACAAACCAATGATTGTATAATTAGCTACGTCAAAGATAATCAAATCACGTGATTACCGACATCACAATAATTGACAAGGAAATCGGTGTTCATGATTGTATTGCATTCTGCTTTAATTATTATTTTCTTTCGTAATTTTAAGTCTGCAGAAAACGGAATACTAAACGCGAGACATAAGCTTCGCACATTAGTTTATTTTCTTTTATAAAAAAAAACCACAAAAATGAAAGCTCGGTTTACGTGAATTTTACAGTTAAAATGGGTCATGTCACACGAGGCAGTTTACAGGCAACAAGTTCCAGGCAATCTCCAAGAAGATAAGGCACTCGCATTTCAGTTCCATCATTATTTTCTTGGGGAAAGTGAGTTACAGCCGTTTCCTTTTTCAAGCAGTGCATTTGGTTGCTACAGAGCTTTTAAAGGGACATAGGAAAAAACAAAATCAGAAAAAACTTCTTTCGAACGAAAACAATCTTTGTTCAAATGAAACTATTAACAAACCTGCGGCGCCCACAATGCCTGCATTATAGACACGGCCGACACTGTTGACGTCCCACTACAGGCTGTAGACATGACTGCTAGCATGCCTCTAAGCGTCGTCAACAATGGCGTCTGTGTCTCGAGCAGCACACAAGCGCTTTTTTGTATCTTTGTTCGAACGAAAAAATCTTCGTTACGAAGATTAATCTTAAACCCATGCGCTCACGATTGCTGCCAGAGACAAAGAATCCATCGTTGACGACTTGGAGGCAAGCTAGCAGTCACGTCTACAACCTGCACGCTAGCAGCCTGCAGTGCATCTTCAACAGTGGCGGCGAGCGCCGCAGGTCTGTTAATATTTTTTAATCGGATGAACGAAGATTTATCGTTGTAACCTTCGTAACGAAGATTAATCTTTGTTTTAACGAAATTTTTTCCGTTCGAACAAATTTTTTTCTCTCGTTCGAACGAAGACTTTTTTTTCGTTCAAACGAAGATTGTTTTCGTCCAAACGAAGATTTTCCCCCAATTTTTTCCTCCATTTATGTCCCTTAAAAAGTTTCGTAGATTGCCTTCAACTTACCTAGAAAAAATTGCCATGTGTGACATGACCTTAAGGCCGCATCCGAATACGAAGTGCAAGTTTCCCGCGTGAATATTGGAACAGTTTTAGTAACCCAGAGTTTTCCACCGGAGCCCATCGTTCGAATACGCAACAAACTTGCACGTTATTTTTGTCGGCTTTGGCTACAGCCAAGTCACTGCATACGCCTATTCTTCAGCGTTGTATTGGCAGCCAAACAGTCGTAGCCATAGCCGAAGTGGCTTGATTCAGACAAGACCTATAGTATCATTAGATAGTTACAAAAAAACAACAGTAACAAACAACACTTCGTGATAATATTCGGATCGGATTATCCTAAACAAAAAAAATTGATTTGAATATTGGTGGTTTTAATGTATATCGGCAAAATTTGTTCAATATTAAAGAGAAGGTAAACCACTGGTTACATCATTCTTGATAAAATGAAAGAAATTAACTACACCCCCCAATAAATGGCCAGTGGGCTTCGATAACGTCACAATGTTGACCTTCAGAGTTGACCTCTAAAGCAGGGCAAGTTTTTCGTTTTGTGAGGGCTGGTCCACGTGCCACGCCGAAACCCAACCCTAAAAAACCCCCCAAAAAAACCCAAAACAAATAAATAAAACACGAACCTTGAAACTAGCAACACAGTGTTGTACCTTCTCTATTAAAAAAACTTGTTACGGGCTGGACTGACTTCACAAATCAATTAAGGGCACTTGATAGTTGATGGAAGATTCTGACTGAATACTCTAAAGCATGCACCCGTGTCACTGTATAGGTAGGTGGTTATGTATAGCTAGCCTAGGTTATATGCAAAATTAGGCTTAATTTTATGCAAATTTTTTCCAAATTATGTTCACTTATGCCAAGTGTTCCATAATAAACTGTTCATATTATTTACAATTAATGTTTTATCTACGCTTATTTATAGTACAAAAAATCCTTGATAGTTTACTATTGCGTTCTCAATTTGTCCAACTAGAAGCTAGACTTTAAAAAAAAAAGAGGATCGCCATTTTGGTTACAAACCTGCATTAGCCTTGCAGATCACAGATATATAAAAAAAACAACAACAAAACAAAACACTTTTTAAGTATACCTAACCTAAAACTTAAACTTTCCTGAAAGACGTAATGGTTAACAACAATTTCACAGATAGAAAACATATCCCTACTTCAACTAACCAAATTTACGTAACAAGAAAACAAAATATGAATACTGAATCGTGCCTGTTTAGTAGAGAGCCATTTGTTTTAACAATCCCCCAGGGGTAACATGCATTCTTGTCGATCCCCTTGTACTGATGTCACATGCGCCTAATTTCTGTCCATGGTCTGCCATTTTGGAAGTTACAATAGACCTTATGCACGTGATGTAACTTTGAGTAGGGCGCCCTCGTCCAAAGGTCAAAAGAAGGTTACCGATTGGCTGATTCTATTGCACCGCGTGCACTAAGATGTGCGGTTTCCATTGTTACAACAGTTTTTTACCTCTAAGATGGCGGCATGTGACCTCGGCAAACTTGCAGCACTGCACGTTACGCAAAAGGACCTATTGCCGTGTCCGAATTGGCGGCTTCACTACGGCTAGATAGCTGCGTTATCATGCGTTGAAGTATAGGGTATCCTTAGCAACACTCTCAGCAACAGTCACAGTCAAAGCCGTCAATTCAGATACCGCCTTAACGCACAGGAGAATCGAGTCTTCAAGTAGCTGCCTACTCAATATAGCCCCCTCTTGTGACAATGTGTGACAATTCAGATACGGCCTTAACGCACAGGAGAATCGACTTCCAAAATGGCGCAACCAAGACTTTTGTTTGTGTGGTGACGTCAGGTGAATTTGGGAGGGGGGGGGGATTGTCATCATGGTTTCGTTGAAATCCCGCAACATAGGGCAGATACATGACCTTGAAACCAGTCATGCGGAAACTTTTGAGAGAAGTGCGGTACCAAATCCGTCAAAATCAAGCAAAACCAGTGAAAATTGGGCAACTTTTATGGGGGAATGAAAGGTAATACAACATATCAGATAAAAAAAACAATAACACAACAAATCCTCTTGTGCCTCGAATAAGGTCGCAACAAAAGTTCTATCGGTAAAAGGACGTAAGCAATTAATGTGCAAAATTGTGTTTGAAGAAAACAGAGCGCGAAAGTTTGTTTGTTTGTTTGTTTTTGGCCAATCATAAGTCACTATAGGACGGTTAAATTCTGCACAAGAATGAGAAAACATGTCTTTTGGGGTAATTTTAGCAACACAAATTTAACAGTAATGACATGTTACTGGTCAGGAGGCATTTTATTGCTGACGTCCTTCTGTTACTGGGGCAAAAATACTTTGAGTGCCTGGAAGAAGGGCGTAGGAGGTGTACTGTCCTTTCCGGGCACAAGGAGAAATCTTGCCACAGGGTTTCAAAACACGATGATCAACTTTTAAGTTTTTGATCTTTCTGGATGGATAATACGAACTGGATTTCTGCGCTAAACTGCTTTACAAAATAGAAATAAAACGCCTTCATTTCCTGACATACTTACTTTTAAATAAATTTGTTTACAACAATGACATTTTTTTGAAAACAAGCACACAATAAACATTATTTTAAATGTCATGACCCCAGATGACATAATGTTCACTGTCCATAATGCTGGTAATGCTTTTTTTTATATACAAGTTTAAATATTAAATTAACTCTATGTAAACTATTTATAAATAGAAAACATTAATGTACAGTAAGCACCGATAATAAAATCTGATGATGGAAAAGGGAAACAATTTACACAAGAAACAGAAATTATAACTTAAAGGAGTTGTCATTAAACCATGTACTTGTGATAAAGGTAAAGTAAATGAGATTTGTCATTTTTAAATGATTGCATTGAGGATCAAGATTTATCACCTTTAACCCTGGACCCATCTTTAAAGGCACTGGACACTATTGGTAATTACTCAAAATAAATGTTAGCATAAAAACTTACTTGGTAACGAGCAATGGAGAGCTGTTGATAGTATACAACATTGTGAGAAACGGCTCCCTCTGAAGTAACGTAGTTTTTCAGAAAGAAGTAATTTCTCAGTAAAATATTTGAATTGATTTTGAGACCTCACGCGTGAGGTCTCAAAATCAAGCAATCAAGCATCTGAAAGCACACAACTTCGTGTGACAAGGGTGTTTTTTCTTCCATTAATATCTCGCTACTTCAACGACCAATTGAGTTCAAATTTTCACAGGATTGTTATTTTGTGCATATGTTGAGATACACCAAGTGAGAAGACTGGTCTTTGACAATTACCAATAGTGTCTAGTGTCTTTAAGGTTCTGTTTACTATGCAATTCTGCGCTTACGGTCACCACTCTCTGCTTGCAAGGTTTGCGTTTTCTGCGCTAGCTGTTTGAGCAAAAATTACCTGCCACCTTGTGAGATACACCCATGTAAGCTTGGATTTGTCTGCTACCATAAGCACTAATTCTTCGCTTGCTGTCAGAGACGAGATAAGGGGGTCATGTAAAAAAAAAACCAAACAAAAAAAACAGCAGAGCGTGTTGCAAGATATAATCAAGCAGTAGATGGTTTAAAGTGCCACTATTAGTCAGCCTGCGTATGATTTATGATTTATACATCATTGTTTAATCAATATTTGTCCATGTTTGTCATCGATTATGTCCATAACCTAAGATACTGTTCAATGTATGTTCGTGTGGGCTGGTTGTACTCGAGTCTTCAAGTAGCTGCCTACTCAATATAGCCCCCTCTTGTGACAATGTTTGACCAAGGTCAAACAGTAACAATCCATGTGAGAATGCAAAGCCATGGAGGTATGTTACTATCAAAACCATCCGGGGACATAAAATGAACTTTTGGTGAACTCCAAGAATAACCCATTGTAGATTGTAAATCTTGGATGTCTCGGTAACTATTACAACACCAGGGATATGATTGGATGAATGTGAGAATTCCTGAGAATGGCTTATGGGCTTGGGTTCCCCTTTACTCTCGACCAAAAACCTCTCAGATGTTACAATTCAAAAGGCTTACAGACTCTGTGTATCACCAGGAATACAAAAGTACAGGTTATTTGCCTTGGCTCGCCAAAAAGTAAACAAACCTAATTTCAAATGGAGCGTTCTTTATCGGGGATAAAGAATATTATTTGTTTTTTTACCCTAGCACCGATGTATGTAAAGCACTGTATACTCAGTACTTTCCCGAGTTCTGTTGAAAAAAAAAAATCCACAGAAATGTTACTCGGGTGGGATTCGAACCCACGACCTTTACACGATTTTTGTTCAACATATATTGGTTTCCCGTCTCATCAATTGTTGACAGTATACAAACATGGATAAATACAGGCTGTTGCTCTTCAGCTGTTAAAACTAACTGACTGTAAGTCTCGGTGGTTTTGTGAGATAGATCGATAGATAGACGGATTGATCTATAAAGATTGACTGTCCCACCAGGGGAATATTCTTATGGCCTTTTTGGCAATACTAAAAACAAGCATTGACAAGAGGGTACAAAAGGGAATCCTGAGATGGGCAGGGTATCTTGGCATCAGGAAAAAAAAAACAAGTAGATTCATCCGAGGAAACTCCTCCAACTCATTCCATTGACATTATTACTGATAGTTATTGCTTCCAACAATTTACTGATAGAAGCTACCATGATGCACCCTCGTTTCCGAGGGGTGATTTATCTCAGCGCCATCTTTTTTCCCCAGCATGTGCTGTTCACTCATAACCCCTGGGTTCGCGTTTTCGCAGCTGTTACCAATAAGTGTTTCGGTCATTGTCCAGTGATTAACCAATGGAAAAGTCAACCGAAACAGCTATTGGTTACGACCGAGAAAAATGCACCACTGGTATTGGTTAATCAAATTGTAGCTGTATATGACACATTATAATTAGGCATGTGGCCGATCAACTCTATGTGCACGCTCAAGTATGGTAACCCGCAAAAGAGGCATCGAGTCAAAGAGCAACTGGTCCCCTCGCATTCTTCTTTGATCTTGTGACATGTCTAACTGTATGCAGTTTAGGGTGACTGTGTAAAAATATGATTCATCTTTTTGGAATCGCGTAAAAATACTAGCATTTAGTACGCTCGTACTAAGCGTCCTACAAGCGCTCGAAAGTTTTTACCAAGCGTGGGCGCAAAGCAGTCACTTTTGGTTGGCCAATCGGCGTTGTTCTTCAGCACATCCCTACCAGGGATTAGTGACGAGAGGTATCGCTATGGCATGCTGCCCATGGTAGCGAGGCTGACCATGACAGGCCACGGGCTACGAGCAATAAACAAAAGCAGCTATCCCATCTGCTGCCAGGTGGTCGTACCATATTCCCTCCAGATTCTGTCTGGATTATCAAAACCAACGTGCCTCTGCATCATGCCACTTCAGCGGCAGGGCCCAACTTGAAGATGCACCGCCTGACTTTTTGCCGAACTGATTGTAAAATGTTGATTTAAATATCAGGCGGTGATTTTCCGTTAGGCCTGGGCAGTTCAACGCTTTTCACCTGAAACGCTGAACATGTAGTTGATGATATTACTTCATCGTGGATAAAGATTTATCATGTATAAGCCCCAGGCTCAGTGTCAAGGCTCAGCGTAATATGATTGTGTGCGTACGCTCACCACTCTCAGCTTACAATGAGCTTTTGGAAAACAGTATCCTCAGAGCTAGAGAAGTAGATCAAAGAGCATAATTTCTTATTATCCCCCCAAAAATATCCAGGCATAAATAAAATAAGTCTGAATTCAGAGAAGAGTTTGGAATTACTTATCCTTGTTAAAAGCACCTTTTTTCCTCCTTTCATAGGATGACGACAGCCGGCAAGATATGACGAGTCAATGTCACATTTACTCTTAAAACAAAACCCACTCCAAAACCCAGAGACCCCTTGCTGACACGAAGCTAACCCCATCTGTAAAGATGAGAGTCAAATTAGACTAAAAAATCTGTGACAATTTTTGTAAAAACTGTTGAGCAGGATATGTTGCTTGGCAAACTTGTCAAGCAACTGTTAGCACGGAACCAGTCGCAAATGACAGTACACGATATGGCATTTTGGCTGGTACCCTGTATCTGCTAGCAAGATTTGCTCTTAAGCTGATTGTGCTCAACAAATTTTACTAAATTAGTCGATGGTATGCGTCAGAGGGTTATACCCCCTCCACCCCTCTCACAGGGGGATTATTCAGAGGGTGCAGCAGTCGTTGAGGGCGCCATTTACAAGGGATCTATACCTGGGTTAGACATTGGTGCAGGGAATGTTGTTCAGCACGGCCACCCCTGCCACAGCTCGACACGTCCCCATGGGACCCTGACTGTGCCACTCCCCGAGCTGGGTGTCGAATACTTCCACGGTGTTCAGGTAGTGGACTCCGTCGTGACCTCCGATGGCGTACATGAGGTCACCGACGACGACGCAGCCGTGCCCCGATCGGCACTGTGCCATCGGCGCTAGGAATGTCCATCTGTGAGAAGGGAGACGGAGAGAGAGAAATCACGGTTAGTTTCACGTTTTGGAAGCAGAGTTTGATTATTGGCAATCACCTGGGTGTGAACCAGTGAAACATTTCACAAATGTTTTCACTGACAAAAAAAGTTAATGCGGCATTTTCGCAAACCCTCCATTATTTGATTTAAACTCTTATATAGATGGATTGCAATATGCGTCATTGACCGTCATCTTTGATGTATAACGATGGAGAAGTGCACGCGTGTACGCGCTACGCATGACTCTCAGCCAATGATAGCTCTTCACGCGTGCACAATTCATCAAAGATGGTGGTCAATGTCGCGTATTGCAATCCATCTATTAAACTGATGTGTGATGAACACTGTATATACTCGGAGCTTCTGAGTCCTTTGTAACAGACTTTCTGAGTCCTTTGTAACAGACTTTCTGAGTCCTTTGTAACAAACACCACAGGCTACTCGGGTTGGACTCGAACCCACAACCCTCTCATTCTAAAACAGATGTCTTCACCACTAAACCATCGAGCATACCAATATTCTACTCATATTAACAGCCTTTTCACGCACCTATGGACAGTGTTGATTCGATGCAACTATTCATCCAGGGCCCTATTTCATAAAGCTGCTTAGCAGAGAACAGTGCTTATGAAGCAACATACGGGAGGGGCACCAGTCGCAGCAACTTTATGGAAATTTGACTGGTAACCTGCTTCTGCTAAGCGAGATTTTTGTGTGCTTAGCAAGTGTTCATGCTAACAGGCTTTATTAAATTGGGCACTGTATGCCAACTGTCACGGAGTGCGGGTTACGCTTAATCAAATTTCGAGCCGAGCTATGCTAGTTTGAATGTTTCCCCTGGTGGTTTATTACTTGATATTGAGAACGCGTAACTCCATCACGTGAGATTTGCAGCGACACCCGATATGCAAATATTCAGGATATGACAGCAATTGTTTACACACAGTATCAAGACAGCCTATTGTGCACGCCCCCAAAGCTGATATCCAATCTATGATTAGTGTGAATTGACCAGATAGATAAAAGGGCATCGTGATCTTTCTGGAACGATTCAGCCCAGCGGATTAAAGAAAAGATGACCGGGCTCCGTTTTCACATCTTGAGATAAAAAAAGAAACGGCTCTATCTCTGCAGATACTGGCATCGTATTTCCACTGATTCTCTGGCTAGCTCATCACAGGATGAATCTTAAAGGCATTATACTGGAATGGTCAGGATTAAAAACACAATTGTTTTTAATATTCTAGTCTGAAAGTTTACTGATTATGAAGTTCATAATAGAACCATTTTTTTCTGTGAATTGTTTCCCTCTGCAATGAAGTCATATTCGAGAAAGCTACATCTGAAAACCTAGAAAAGCGCAGCAGCTGATTTGGGTTGTTACAATCAAAATTAAGGACAATGTGTTTGAATGCTAAAAATTGTGCATGGATTTTCACTATTTTCTCCTGACTCACACAACGGATTAAGCCCAAATTTTCGCCGGCTTATTATTTTATGTGTACGGTTGATCACACAAAACATGAATGCTGTCTGCAACTATTTTGTTAGCTCTACCAATCCTGTATAAAACCTTTCAATGCCTTTTGAAATTGAGTCTATTCATTT
This sequence comes from Pycnopodia helianthoides, assembly GCA_032158295.1. Lineage (NCBI taxonomy): Eukaryota > Metazoa > Echinodermata > Asteroidea > Forcipulatida > Asteriidae > Pycnopodia > Pycnopodia helianthoides. The sequence continues at coordinate 2,685,912 of CM063248.1, read as the reverse complement.
CATAACAAATGCTTTTATAGCCCAAAACGCCCAATCCGAAGACAATGTGACCCTTTAAGTTCACTTTTCTGAGAATCCTTGGCTTCACAACCAGAACAAATAAATACATAAATAAACAGATAAAAATTTCTCCAAAAATTCATGGTGTACGCACCTGTCTTCCTCAGGGTAGTATCTCTCCAGTGTGTTAAGGTTTGATTGCCCGTCATAGCCACCCATAGCATACAACCTCCCACCTAGGGCTGCCACGCCCACCCCTCCTCTCCTGGAATGCATGCTGTCCACTGGAATCCACTATAAGGTTAAGAGAACAACGGCAAAGTTGAACAATTATCTGTCAATCATGTCTGGGTCAAAATAAAAATGTTTGAGGGATTGCAACATTCATCTTACATTATCACCCGCTGCTAAAATATAGGATTCGGACTGCCTCTAGCTACCGGGCAAACTCGGCGATGTAGAGGTAAGACATCTGCTCTAGAATGGCAAAGGTCCTGGGTTCAAATCCAACCCAAGTAATATGCCAGTAGCTGTTTTGTTCACTGAATATACAGTGCTTTACACACATGAGTGTATGGGTAAAACCGAACAGTATACATATCAAGTTAGTATTTTATCCATTAGTGGGGACAACTTTTTCATAACTCTTTGGTTCTATCACCATGCGCCAGAACTGAGTACTTATCGAAGGGTAAACAGATCTAACAGGGTTGAATTTTTAAATAGGTCAATTTTGTATTATTCAACACTTTCATTTCAGTATCATCCACTGTGGCTTTGAATAAGGGAATCAAAGTACGATGACGAAGTTTCAAACTAGTTATCTAAACACGCTGAGGCCAGCTGTCGATTTCACCAAACTCTTCCTAACTTAGGATTAATCTTAGGACTTAGGACGAATTAAGTTCCGTATCCATAGACGTTAGGACACATTGAACCCATCCTAAGTTAGGACGAGTTACTCATCCTAACTCGAGATAGGATTAATCCTAGCACTTCGTGAAATCGGTTCCCGGTACTTGATCGCTCTCGAGACAAGGTCAAGGTAAAGTTATCCAGATCCAGGCCTCAGAGGTTTAAACATCTAGCTTAAAAACTGATTCAACACATTTTGATTTCCATTCATAAATACCTTTCTGTTAAAAACATTAAAAAAACCTGTAAAAGTTTAGAACAAATCTGACAGTTTAGCCTCAGCTCACCACGACTCTGCGTTGAGTTTCTATCCATGTGTTGAGGAATGAGTACCTCCTCACGCTTAAGTTTCAAACTATCACACGCAAGTTTCAAACTTGCCCAGTGAAACTTACGCGAGCCAAATATGCCACCTACCAACTTGGAATGTGAAAATGTGTGCACGTTCTGTGCATTCATCTGATAGCGCCCTCTTTTGACTTCATAAGTTCAGGTCATGTTTAATCACTTCTAACTGTGTTTATATCGCATGTTAAAAAGAACCATGTGATCTCCTCTCGACCAATCAGAATGGATAAACTGTCTCAGGTCTTCATGCATGATAGATGAACCATGCCAGCCTGCAATATGATATCATGTGATGAATGAATCTACACAGTACACACGTGGACAAAAAATGGTTCTTTGCACAGTTGTGCCACCATATACCCAAACAGCTGAATGGTTCCAAATAGTTGTTCACCTTGCTGGAGTATGTTACTAACGAGGGAGTGTTAAAGACACTGGACACCTTTGGTAATTGTCAAAGACAAGTCTTCTCACTTGGTGTATCTCAACATATGCACAAAATAACAAACCTGTGAAAGTTTGAACTCAATTGGTCGTCGAAGTTGCGAGATAATAATGGAAGAAAAAACACCCTTGTCACACGAAGTTGTGTGCTTTCAGATGAATGATAAGTTGATTTTGAGACCTCACACGTGAGGTCTCAAAATCAATTCAAATATTTTACTTAGAAACTACTTCTTCCTCAAAAACATTGTTACTAGTTTTTATGCTAACAATTATTTTGAGTAATTACCAATAGTGTCCAGTGCCTTTAATGAACTATTGTGCACATTGATCAGTGCTGATTTTTATGGTACTGCATGCCCACAGAATTCACTTACGACACCCTGTAAAAGGTGTGATTGATTCCATGGGCCATAAGCGCAGGATTCCATGGTAAGCAGAGCCATGAAATTGGGTTCAGATAATAGGATTCAACCAATTAAAAGGAATTTATGCTTCATAGAGCAGATAATCTTTCACAGCATTGAGGTGGAGATAACATTTTTTCCCGATCATTTCATGGCAGTGCTTAGCGCGGAATTCTCTGCTTATCATCCACAGAATCATACGCTTAACAGGTCGCTGTACGCATAGAATTCTGCAGAAAGCAGTAACGTGAAACTAGACCCAGTTCCACTGAGATATTACACCACTGGCTTTTGTCAGAACCACCAAAATCGTTAGACAGATTATGTCCACGGTGTTACCACCGGCCTAACCAGATTGTACTCGCCAAGTTTCAACTCTTACTTGTATCGGTGACCTACCTGATTTAACCTTGGGTCGTACTTCTCTGTGCTCTTGAGGTATGACGTGCCGTCGCTGCCTCCTACTGCGTACAGGTAGTCCCCCATGGCTGCCACGCCTATATGCCGCCGCTTGGTGTCCAGACTACCAACTCTCCCTGTAGGACGGAATAAAAACAGTTGACATCTTTTACGATAGAGCTCACACAAACGCCATAATCAAACCTCCTACTCTTGGTTGACACCTTCTAGTGAGTAGACCAAGCATTTGAAACTATTATCCCTCTTGCTGTCTGACCATTCAATACCATTCACTGTGGTTTTGAATGATAGACAAACTATGCCAGCCTGCAATATGATACCATGAGGGAATGCATGTACACAGTACACAGTTAGTTCTGTGCAGTTGTGCCACCGTACACAACCTTGGCAGTCGAATGGTTTCAAATGGTTGGTCAACTCACTGGAAAATGTTGGCAAGAGTTACTGACAGTAGGAGGGTTAAGGCACTAAGAATAGAACTAACCGTGTACATGTATTCATGTTTGTACTGTGCACATATATAGACCATCATCAAGCGCATAGAGACTTATCTGTGAATGTGATGCGCTATACAAGAATGGTTCATTATTATTATCATAATGCAGGCTGGCATAGTTTATTTATTATTCAAACCCACAGTAGATGATATTGAATGGTCAGACAGTAGGAAGGTTGACTGTGTACTGTGTAGGTGCATTCACCACATGATATCATATTGCAGGCTGGCATACTTCATCCATCCTTCACAACACAGTAGATGATATTGAATGGTCAGACAGTAGGAGGGTTGACTATGGACTGTCAAGATCCATATTAAAAACCACATGAACAGAACTGAGAGAATGCAGTGTGTGCAGTTATATGTGCGAACCCGCCTTGCGGCAATTTGAGCATGCTGCCATTTTAGCTTTATGGCAAATTTCAGTTTCCCCGTTGGTTGATCTCGTTAATGTTGCCATCCAGGCAATGGTATTGGTGCTCTAAAATGTCCACGTCTGACATAGAGGGCGTGCTCAGCAGACACAGATGGCAATTTGTTGGCTCAGGACTATAAGGTCTTTAGTGCAGTTTGTATGGATTTCATAAAATCGATTATGCATATTTTGGAGCTGCTAGTCAAAAGAGTTTATTGATCAAGAGTGGTCTCCAAAAGAACTGTTTGGTAAAAGGAAACAATCGTTTTCTCAGTAAAACAGTATTTCTCAGTATTTTCTGTTTTTTATATAGTTTTTTCAAATTGATACGTAGTTTCCATTTAATGCTCTTTTGATCATTACGAATATGAAATTGCTCAAATATGAGCCAACAGTTGATCGATCAGCATTTTTCATGTTCCATTCCCATCGTGGCTGTTAACCAAAATGGCAGTCAGGTTGGCGTAGTGGTATATTGCCTTGCCTTCCACCTCTGGGGACCCGGTTCAAATCACACCGGGGCACTACGTGGATTGGGTTTTTCAGTCCCAGCCTGATTGCGTGGGTTTTCCCTGGAACATTTCTCTGTTGTTTTCCTCCCACACCACGGGTTTCTTAGCTAGTATAGCGATTAAGTTCGCTTTCTGAGAGTCCTTGGCTTCACAACCAGAATTAATAAATTAAATGGTGGGCGGGGCTTTCCCTGTTCTATTTGTCTACTCACACCAGCGATTTGTTCTAGGGTCGTAAGTCTCCACCGAGTCCAGCACAGTGGAGCTGTCGTATCCCCCTACGGCATAGAGCTGTCTGTTGAGCGCTATGACCGAATGATAACGCCGGACGTGAAGCATGGTGGCCACACGATGCCAGCGCCGTGTGGACGGATCTAGACACTCCACGGTGTTCATGTATTGACTGCCGTCGTAGCCACCTATGGAGATGAAAGAGGGCAGGCGGGGAGACGAAGTGGGAAAGCATTAATGAAAACCACGTTAGGAATAGTAAATGCATGTACGTGCTGTTAATAAAAAAAAAGTTGATCAAAGCAGTAGACGTGAATAGAAGAACCATGCAGCAGACGAATGCAAGTTTTTATATGGCTGTTTCATGGAATTGGAAACGATGAAAGTGGCATCCCTGATGTAACTTGGGTCTCAGAGTTAAAGTTGCATGTCACCATTTTTTCTTTATAGTTTTTTTTTCTTTAGGCTCCCAAAATGTTCAGTTTCCGGTTACATGCCATTTTAAAATAGGTTCGGTAGGTCAGGAATTATTATTATTCAAAAAAGATAACTAAGTTGAATATAAAGTTTAGGTCATGGTGTAAATTTTTTGCATATATGCAAATGCACAAAATACATGTAACATACAAAATTGTTTGTACATGGCTGCTGGACATGAGATAATGTCCGGATCCAGACAATAACTAATTTTTAGTTTTGAATAAACTAACACTTGTTGCTTGCAAGGGAGACGGTGAAAGAATTGTACTGCAATCACGTACCCACTGAATACAGTTTGCCTTCCAGGACGGCCACGCCCACCCCACTCCTAGGTGAGTTCATACTGGCTTCGATGCTGACTCTACCATTGCTCAGGTTGTAACGCTCCACACTACTCAGTGAATGGCCGGTGCTGTCCATTCCTCCAACACAATAAATAGAGCCTGGTCAAATGCAAAAAACAAAACATGGATTATTATTTTATCGACTACAGTAATTTTCTGCGTATAAGGCGCTTGGCGTATAAGGCGCAGTACCTTAAAATCACCGAAGTAGGATTGAGTAGATTTGATTTTTAATAAAGTTATACCACGTAGGATTACTCTGGAAGAAAGAAAGGACTATTTTACAGTATAAAAATTTAAGATTTCACACGCTGATCATCACAATGAACTCAATCAATACCAGATAAGGCGCACCGTTAGATAAGATGCAGTGATTTTTTTGGGTCCTTTGAAAGTCAGATAAGACACGTCTTATATGCCGGAAATTACGGTTGTGAAAGACATAAGACCCTAGTGTCTTTGGGTAGAGACCCTTCCAAAACTCTCTGGTAACTCAACATCCAAAGGTTTGGACACGTAGATAAGATCGGTATGCCTGTTTCAATAATAAGCAATAACCCATAAGCATGTCCAATGCGCATGATCGACGTGCAAAGGATTCTGGGTGAAATCGAGTCCAGCAACACCGGGAACTCATGCGCAAATTGTTTTTAAGTAATGCGGTACACAACTATAAAACCTGGCACAGTTACATGTAAACTACAGCATGGTGTCTTTATGGCAGCTTGATAAATTTTTAACTGTACTCTGTTTCCAAGATGTATTGCAGTATAATTTTAAGATGGGGGCTTGTGCATATGGGCTATTGTTATTAGGCCTGTAGAACCAAAGTAAGTCAGGCAACTTCCTAAATAGAATTTTGGACGAGAACTTTTTTTTACAATAAAAAACCTACAATTTGAATATAAGCCAATGTTCACTGCAATCTGGCCCAATTGAGGCTTCTGCATTAGGCGCTTACAATGTCTTATTATTATTATTATTATTAATTTCATTAAACCCTCAAAGGAGGCACGTTGTCAGCACAAGCTGACAGATTTTAATATTTCCATTGTCTTAACCACATCGTACACACTGGTCAGCTCATATGCCATAAGATTGTAAGCTGGACCATGCCGTCCTAGAGAGGGGGTATCAATCAACATGGGACAGTGGTTTGGTATACAAAGGGCAGGACAAAACTCTGCCAGCATCTTTTGTGTACAAAATGAAACCAAGGAATGCCTCATAAGTGAACTTAATCACTGTAGCTCGCAAGCTTGAGGAAACCTGTTAACAAGGGTCCTTGCTATGTGAACCAGAAACACCGGGGTTAACCCCTTCTCTTCCACGATAGTGTTCTGGGTTCTTTTATGTGCACTACCAATCCTAGTACACGGGACCTGCGCTTAATGTCACATCCGAGGAACAAAGCCATTGTGGTAAAGTACCTTGCTCAAGGACACAAGTGCAACGACTGGGACTCGAACCCACATTCTGCTGATCAGAAACACCAGTGCTCTAAACCGCTCAGCCACGACAAGCCACAATTCATTTATCACAACTAGAAGTAAATTTTCAAAGATTAATTTGTTTTTCAAGTCCAGCATATTTTAAAGGTTAATTTTCCATAAAAAAAATGATATTCATGTACATACTTGTGCAGTTCCTTTATTTTTATCCTCAAAATCAACAATATAATCTGGTGTTCCATAATTGTATTATTGACTCTCCTTCTGAATAAGTCTCACTTAACAATGCATTTATCTTTTTAACAACAACTATACTTTTGCAAGATGAACTTGTTTGACAATTCTTTATGCACATTTTAAAGATTCATTTCTCTTTCTTATAAATAAATGTGGAGGAAATTTCCTCTATTATCTTCGAAAAAGCAAAACTATAATCCTAAAATCCAAATTTATAAATGCAGTTCCTACTCAAGAATATTTCTTCAGAAAAAAAAATAAAAAATTGTAGGAGGAACTTATTTTTGGAGGCTGCATATCCAGTTGAGGAGCCTTCTCGCATCGAACCCATGCATGATTAATTGCAGAGCTGGTAAACGATATACAAACAACCATGGCAACGGTTTCCTCTAAATGAGCTGTCGGTCGTACGATCTTTATTCTAAAGAGTTCCAACCCCACGTAATCCCAAAGACAAACAAGAATTATATTTGACGTGTGCAGGGGGGAAATATAATCCGCGTATGGCTTCACGGAAAATCTCAAGAGCTTTCTATTTTTTGTGGTTTTGACTCTGGAAGAGTACAGAAAAGATGTAATAGCCCAACAAATTATGCAGAGAAGAGAGAGAGTCTTTTTTAACAAAATTTTGGCTGTGTGTTTACAAAAGCAGAAAATGATGCATAATTTATCAGGAAAGGAAAATACATCTGTGTGACTGCACAAAATAAACTGAAAAGTTCTGAAAATAGGACGTTGTCTGCTATCAGTCTCAGGATAAAAGCCAACCTCAACTCCTGGGGTTCTACAGAGTGTCATGGCCGAGGGGGTCTGGTGCACTGGACTCAGAGTTCTGGTGTTGTCAGTGAGTGCGGGGTCGGGTCCCAGTCATGGCGCTTGTGTCCTTGAGCAAGACATTTTTATAAACCATAATTGCTTCGTGCTTCCGATGGGATTGTAGGCCGTAGGTCTCGTGTTGGGTAATGGCACAATTTGCCCTGGTTGTTTCTGGTAAAGTTGGCTGCAGGTTGCAACAGATCTTACAAGGTGCTAAACAAGTTCAATGGTTCTCGGCGGTGCATCATAGCCGAGCAGTTAAGAGCACCACACTCAATCTTTGATATTTCTGATCAGCAGAGTATGGTTCAAGTCCGGGTCTTGACACTTGTGTCCTTGAGCAAGACACTTAACCATTATTGCTTTATCCTTCCGATGGGATGTAAAGTCGTAGGTTCTGTGTACAAGAATTGGTACTGCACGTAAAAGAACCCAGAACACTTATCATGGAACAGGTAGGGGTTAACCCTAGTGTTTCTGGTTCACATAGCAAGCACCCTTGTTTACAGGCTTGTGAGCTACAGTGATTAAGCTCACTTGAGAGGCATCCAATGTTTATAATACAAATAATTTGAGACGCCTGTAGGGCACTACATAAAAACTTGAGAAAAAAAGGACAAAAAAAAAAAATGCTTTCTCCACAGCAGTCCACATCACTACAAATGGAAGTGAGGGTTTGGAGCACTTAAGGGACATGTCCATCATCCACTAATTGCAAGTTCACACCATTCAACATAAAGATTGACTGAATGCAAAAAAACCAAAACCAAAACCCAACCAAAAACCTAAAATTAGGGAAAAATTCTGATAAACCACAGGTGGAACATCAGCAGTGCAACAGTCACAAGAATTTGATCATGAATTACATGGAATTTTGCTTCATACAACCCTTTTGTTTTGGGTCAAAGAACAAAACGAAAGTGTGCCCAGCCAAAGGTCACAAGTAGTTCATGTGCCAACCTTGTTCCCAGGGTGTGTCGAGCAGTACCAGGTTGACCGCTCTCTCACCCTGAAATTCACATCTTCGTCGTGGTTCGGTACCAGATTTAATAGCCTGTTTGTACATTGGTTGCCGGCCGGCTGTTTTGACAAAGGTTAACATTTGGTTTTGTCCAATCAGGGTCCGAGTAAGGAGTTTCCCTCCCAGGGTTTACTATTGTAAACATGGTTGGAAATAAAGTCAACCATGGGGACGAGGTTGTTCATGTGCAAGATTAAGTTTCACAGGGGGTGAGATTGTACAACAATTAAAAATCCCCAAAATGTGATAAAAAGTGTGGAGCTTTAAGCCAAGATGTTACATTTTAGAGGTTTACAGACTCTCCATATCATTTTAATGAGCTATCTGAATGCTTGGTCATTGCGATATATTTCATCTCTGTGATGGCAAGCTTGATATAAAATCTGATGGCATAGAATTTGACCTCAGAGCCCTTGTTCAAACAGAATGACCATGCCGAAAACCTTTCAACGTTTCTCCTCATTTATAAAGTATTTATAGTCGGCAGCGGGAGTGCAGAAATAAAACACTGGAAACCTCTTGAGGGGGAACAAAATAATGGGGGGGGACGCCAGCGAAAAAAAGATGGAGAGATGAGCTGCAACAGTCCCGGGAAAATGTATTTCGGTACAATCTAGCTCGAAATAGAGGCATTCGGCATCATCATGCTGAGGCCTTCATCCTGCAGTGGATTCACATCGGCTGAGAAACACGTTCAGACACCCACTATTACTACTTTATTTCTACTTCAACTCTACTTGAGAACCGTCCTTTAAAAGCTTTTAACATCAAAATGTTTTGCTACGTCCAAATATTGACGAATTGCCTCCCAAGACTCACCGTCGTCTTGAGGCTAGGCAAACTCTGACTTACCCACAGTGGAACGACGGGGTTTGATCCTCTCCTGCTGCATTCTCGTCCTCCGATCAGGCAACATGTGGTAATTCTTGGCCTCGTCTAGGAGATCCCTACACTTAATGTCTTGTTTAATGAGGTCCTCCGCCTCGACGATGTCCACCAGGAATCGCGGGGAGAGCAGCGGCATGCGGATCGCCTGCAGCAACTCGGCGATGTCGTTCTTCCGCTCTTCCTTGTCGTGGTACACCCAGCGCATGATGGCGTTGTAGACTTCCTCCTCGCTGCTGACATTGAGGTCTTCGCACTGGAGCAGCTCGGCGAGCTGGGGCTTGGGGAGCTGGAGGAACTCCTCCTCGTTGGCGACCTCGGTGAAGTGCCTCTCGGCAAACTTCCCCGATGCTTCCACTAGGTCCGTGCAAGTATGGGCATCGGCAAAGTTGCGAATTCCTGAAACGTAAAAAACAGATTAGATCTTCTCGTTGATTTAAAAGTCTTTTTTCCCTGAGGGAGCAATAAGAGATCTTACATGTAAGCAATTTTTTAAAAACACACCTTTCTCAATTCAGAACAAAAAACTTTTTCTCTCATCATCTTTTGACTTCTGCATTACCATTTTTTTCTGCCACAACCCCACTTCATTCCGCCCCAACCACAAAGATGACAAAACAAAACATGGCTCCCCCGGAAAAAAAAAAAAAAATAATAATAATAATAATAAAAAAAATAAATAAATAAATAAATAAACAAAGGAAAATATCTCCCCACAACAACAACAAAACAACCAATAAGTAATTTAAAAGTAAAACAAATAGGCCCTAAATAAACAAATAAACAAATAAATAAATTCAAATTTGCAAAGCAAAGAAAGATAAGAGGAGTCTCGCAGTAAGAATGGCTGAGGGAGAAAATACCTGTTCACATCTTGCAAACTTGCAACTTTGAAATTGGAAAAGAAAAAACGGAGAGTGGAGATTGCCTAGCTGATCATCCGAATACTGTAATTGCATGCCTAAGTTATTAACTTTTTTCCCGGATGTATTCCAAGGGATAGTACATGCGTATGTTTAGGCCTCTCGAATTTTAATACAAAAGTTTTCATACATCCAGAACTACCCCCCCACCCTGAACAAGAACAGGTGTAACAACAACTTCCCCCTTTTTAAAAACCAGTCCCTACCTCTCCCCCCCCCCACCACACACAACATCAACAAAAAATCAAAACTTGGCACAACAAACAGCGTTTGTTATTTTATCCGAGTCGAATCTCACCGAGACAGTTGGCTGGATGCAGTTGTCTCTTCAGGAACTCAGAGCACGCCGTTTGCACATCGGTCAGCTGGAGCATGGCGGCCGTATCAAGAAGGGACTGAACCGTGTCTATGTGGATTTCCAGAATACCTGCACATCAAAAAAACAAAAAAACATGGAGGAGTGTGGAATAGATGAGGACGATGTGGAAGACGTCTTAATCGAATGGATGGAGAGGATAAGAAACAAGGAGGAGAGGAAAAGGATAATCTGGATGACATATTTGAGATGGATTAAGAAGGTGGTACACATCTCTTTTTGGGTCAGGAATACATGTACATGTTTTTGCAAGCATTTAGAAAATGGAGGAATATTAGAGAATAAGTATTTTGAACAAAAAATACAGGGTCAGGGTCTGTCCATGTTACAAGCTAGCGTATCGGGCCAATATGCGCAAATTGCATGCCGAAGCAAAAAAAATAAAAAATAACATTAGAATCTATTTTGTTTATTTATTTATTATTATTATTATGTGTTTTACTTCAGATCAAATTCGCAAAAATCATCAAGGTAAAACCATTCACAATGCTCCAGATGGCACAGTCAGGCTTTTAAAACCAAAGATAAACACCAAGAAGGAAACATTCCCAGGACCTCGTTTCAATTCAGCGTGCTCTGGCCAAACTTTAACAAATTGGGTCCGGAATGCCCCCCCCCCCCCAGTTTTGAAAAATCCTGAGAAGAACCCTGAGGATTGCTAATTATAGAAAGGTATCCCGTGGCAGTTTGAAAAATACGCGCGGTAGTTTAAAACTCAAGCGAGGAGCTAGGAGCGCTTAAAGACACTGGACACCTTTGGTAATTGTCAAAGACCAGTCTTCTCACTTGGTGTATCTCAACATATGCACAAAATAACAAACCTGTGAAAATTTGAACTCAATTGGTCGTCGAAGGTGTGAGATAATAATGCAAGAAAAAACACCCTTGTCACACGAAGTTGTCTGCTTTCAGATGTTTGATTTCGAGACCTCACGCGTGAGGTCTCAAATCAATTCAAATTTTTACTGAGAAATTACTTCTTTCTCAAAAACTACGTTACTTCAGAGGGAGCCGTTTCTCACAATGTTTTATACTACATGTATCAACAGCTCTCCATTGCTCGTTACCAAGTAAGTTTTTATGCTAACAATTATTTTGAGTAATTACCAATAGTGTCCAGTGCCTTTAACATTGATAGAAATTCAACACAGAGTTGAGGTGAGCTGAGGCTAAACTGTCAGATTTGTTCTCAACTTTTAAAAGGTTTTTGGATGTTTTTAACGGAAAGGTATATGAGTGGTGACTCAGTCTTAAGTGACCGTTTAAAACCTTGCAGGCCTGAGGCTGTTTGATAAAGGACCTCGCCTTCGACTCGGCCCTTCATTACATGACCACCCTTTTATGCCCTTTCTAACAAGAAATACATATATAAGGACACAGCAGACAGGTCTATTTGCAAATTTGTTATCACCACAAAATTAATTGTTTAATGCAAATCGAAGTGTGTACACTGTACATGTCATGTAATTTAAATACAACATTTGAACTGTAAAGAGATAATGGCATTGAGAAGCAGTCATAACATGGAAAATATCAAGTTTATTAGGTAAGCATCGCACTCCCTCCATAGAACGTTAACATGTGCTCGATAAATATGTAATGTAATGCAGATCGCAACCGCACGTATCACACACACAGATATAACATTTCAATTTATGTAAAATAAATATAGCGTCAACTTTGAACCGAAGAGCTTCAGGGCCTCCGATGAGGTACAATGAGTAATCATGAAAAATGAGTAAGTTCCTGTAGATTGAAATATTTTAATAGCAATACGATGGAGTTGAAATTGAACACCAGTGTGTAAAAATAACATGCGCTCTTCTTCTGTCTTCGTCGTTCGTAGCCATCATCAAACGAAGGGGGGGGGGCTTTGCTTTTGCCCTCCGGTTGAATTACCTTCTTCTTGAGGTATAGCGTACATAATTGTGGATTTTACCATGCTGTGCCAGCAAGACACAAGATGCCGTAAGGTGTGCAATTATTAAGCCTTAACTATGATTAAATACGCAGCATGCATGAAGGATCCCATCGTCCAGCCCGGCGAGAGGAGAATTGCTGAGTGCTGTATTGATTTATGACATTAAAAATGTACGGGCCGCGTATTTTGATGCAAGGAAGGAGGGAGGGGAGGGGGGGGGGGTGGGGTCAGTTGTTGATGAAGTGGCATGGGGTGAAATGGATTCCTTCCTATTGAATGAAAAAAAGGGGTACAAATGCTAAATGTTGAGAAGGAAGGGGGAGGGGTGTAGTGGGTGGGGTGGAGGTAAGGGTACAAGTATACATGTGGAGGGGAAAGATAGGTGCGTAGTGGGAGGGGTGTACAATTTGGGGAGGTACATGTACATGTATGTATGTATCAACAGTCATTTGAAAATGTCAAATTTACAGATATTAGTTATTTGTATAAACTGCTACAAAAAACATGTTCAGTCAAAATATATTCTTCAAATGCAGAATTGCTAGACAAAGTCTAGAAGGATGCAGCGTAAATGTAACTTTTACAGGAAGTTGGAATTTTTTAAGAACAAATTATTTGATGTTATTCTACAATGTACACTTCATTTCAGTTGTGTCCAGGATAAAGCTGTGAAATGGAATTTACGGCTTACACAATGTGCTAAGCAAAATCGAGCAACAACCATGACATTTTGTCTGGTTTATACCGAGTTCTGATCAGCACAGATTCTCTGTTCTGAGCAAAACAATGAGTTACATGTAAGCAAGCGTAAAGCAGCTCAGTAAGATAGGAGTACCGGACCCTTGCTTTGTCAGTTTCTTGAAAGACTGGTTAGTGTAGAGGCATGAGATTTGACCCTTGAAAAAAATAAAAATCTAATTGAGATCAAGGGCTGAACTTCACGCAACAAACAGACTTTGATGGACATTTTAAGCAACTTAATAATAATTTCACTGATTTTCCAAGGATGAATAATTACAATGTAGGAATCAGATTAAAAGAGAAAGAATCTCATGCGTCAAGTCAGAGAAACTGTTATGATTGACAAACGTGCCAATGATTGACTGCTCTGAAACGCAACCCTCCATTTTCTCTCGCCCTCCCTCCGGAAAATTGAAACTAATACAGGTGTTCAGGTAGCATTCAAGGGACTCAAATTACTTCTTAAGATTCCTCCGCCCAGCACCCTCCGCCTCATCTCCCACACGTCACATAGCTCAGGTCACGCTAAGCTGTGCGAGGCCTAAAGTGACAGGTGGAGCATTAGTCATGTGAACCAGCCCAAGATGAAACGGCGAGAACCAAAGATGATCATTGGTAATGATTATTGATTCTCGCGAAGCTCTTGTCTAGTACGTTTCGTTCGTCGGCAAATTAAGCTGCAGACAGACCCGGAGCACCTGGACAATATGGCCACCTGCTATGGATGGGCGGCTTGTGATCACAACAGCTAACTGAGTGATCAGTCGAGCTTGTTTTACGAAAAATTTGAATAACATTTTTTGGAATCATAATACTCTAGATTTAAACGCACTGGACACTGTTGGTAATTTACTCAAAATAATTGTTAGCATAAAAACTTACTTAGTAACGAGCAATGGAGAGCTGTTGATAGTATAAAACATTGTGAGAAACGGCTCCCTCTGAAGTAACGTAGTTTTTGAGAAAGAAGTAATTTCTCAGTAAAATATTTGAATTGATTTTGAGACCTCACGCGTGAGGTCTTGAAATCAAGCATCTGAAAGCACACAACTTCGTGTGACAAGGGTGTTTTTTCTTCCATTATTATCTCGCAACTTCAACGACCAATTGAGTTCAAATTTTCACAGGTTTGTTATTTTGTGCATATGTTGAGATACACCAAGTTAGAAGACTGGTCTTTGACAATTACCAAAGGTGTCCAGTGTTTTTAAAGGCAGGGTCATAAATTGTTTTTTGTCAAAGTTAATGATGATTTATGAACGGCAAAATTATAAAGAAAGATACAATAAAAGTCAACTGTGAAAGTTTCAGCTGAATACAGTGTCTACTTGTTGAGAAAACTGCAAAAAACTGCCACAGTATTTTTAACAGAACGGACACCAAACCTCAACAATCTGAGAAACGATTCATGCATGAATCGTTTCTCAGATTCAAATGTTTTGGGGTGAAAAATTATCCGAACCATATTACTTCAAAAGGAATCCTTTAACAAAATGTTTTCTACTACATGTATCAACAGCTGCCATGCTTCTTAACAATTAAGTTTTTACGGTCATTAATTTTTGGAATAGTTACCAATCTATGACCCTACGTTTACACTTAACAATCTACACTTGGATGATCTTCTTGATTTTTTTTATTTTACCCTTTTTCAGTAAAAATGATATTTAGAAATTTAAAGTTTGCTATGAAAAAAATAAAATAAAATAAAATAAATTCAGGACATGAACTTTACTTGTGAGTCTTTGAAAGGTGGAATTTATCGATGAATTAAATCAATAAAATGTCTGTTAATGACAAGTTACCTGTGTAAGCGTATTCCACAAGCATCTCCACCGATTTGGCATCCACTTGTTTCATGACCACCTCAGACTGGCTGGCTTCCAGCATGTCCCCGGTAAACATCGCGTAGAAGTACCGGCTGAACGCCGCCAGGACGACGCGGTGACCCACAATCACCTGATTCCCGACCTGAAGCCTGATGTCGCAGAGCTTATGGGCCTGCCGTAGCTCCTGCATGAGGCGTAGGGCCTGGGAGCTGTAATGCTCGTGGGCGTGGTGGACAATGAAATCGGCATTGCAGCTGGTGTCCAGTTCATCAAAGTCCATCATTTTGACTCTGGAATTGTTCCGGTTGTATCACCTTGGATGAAACTGCCGACCCCGTGTCATGACACTTCTGCTGCTGCCTCACACATGACGATCGGTTCATCTAGTAATGCTGTTCTCGACGATACTCAATTCAATCTTCCCTGCGGGTTGAACATGATCATGCCGTCATCTTGGAAAGAAAGACAAATATAAATGTGTTTAAAGACAATGGCACAATACAACTATGAAGGACAATATGAACAATTCTTCCCATCATAGTAATGAAGTAAAGTACCAGCAGAAAGTATATTTACTCTCTACATTTGACCTTTACAAGCGAACAGAAAATGTCTTTGTAAAGTATTCTACACATGTAAAAAAAAAAAGAATTGCAAGATTCAAACACCCGAGAAAGATTCAATCTACGTGTAGAAAACAACGCACTACACTGGATTGAAATAATTGAATTTAAAAATAGATTGATCAATTCCAATCAGAAAGCTCACTGATTTCAAAGTTCATGCCAGTACCAATCCTCCAGAGAAATATTTTTATCTGAAATACTGTCATTGTCGGAAAAATAGTAGCATTTGAAGTCTCCAAAATAACGGTTGCTTACATATGTATGGCAACAATCAAAAAAAGTAAGTAATATCAATTTTGAAGTTCCTGATAAAACATGAACGTTTTTTTCGCTGTTTTCACTTAAACGTGATTACAGACTTTGATGAGATTTTCCCAGGGGTTGGTTGCATGGCATGTTTCCTGAAAATTAGAGGACGTATGATATTTCACTCTTCCCAAAAAAACAACATGGACAATAAATTTAAGAAAACAAAGTGACAGGACTCCCAAATTCCTCGAAAGCATCAGAAAAAAAAAAAAAAAAAAATGGACACACCCAGAGACCAAGCACATTTACACATAAAAATCAATGTTTGGAAGTTGTCCAGAACCCAGCACTACCGAGTAATCTACACATAGAGGAAACACACCAGTCCAGCAACAGCTCCTCAGAGTCTCTGTATACTCCAAAATATTCCAATATTCCATTACTCCTTCCCTAAGAATTTCATGATGGCTTTTAGGGGCAAGGAGTTCACAGAAATCTGCAGCAAGTCTTCCAGGTCGTCTGGCAGATGGCCTTGGAGGTCCCCTCCTCCAAGGAGGACCTTTCCACCAGTTGACGTTTATGACCTTCTTGGATAGAATCTCAACCCGAGAGAGAGGTCAAGTTCCTCCAAGCGGGAGTTCCTCTATTAATGTTTGTTGTTGCTGTCAATTATCCAAGGGAAGGTATACATGAAAGAGGACCCTTGTTCAGTTTAAGGATCTATTCCCAAGATAACAATTTGAAGGAGAACCTAAGGGAAAACAAAATCTGCTGCTACAGTTTCTTATTTAAGTGGCAGGATTCTCGGAAGAAAGTGTCATGACAATAATATACATGTAGAGGGTCGGGGGGGGGGGGAAAAAAAAGAAATTCAAAGGTTTCTGTTGTGCCTTAGGATAACATTTGCTTAGTTAATCATTATTATTTATCTTAATGATGTTTTTTTCGTCATGTCCCCTGTATCCAGTGTTTACAAAATCAATCATCATTGAAAAGTGATTACAAAAGTGGAGCCAGACTAATTTGTAGTCTCTGTTTCATGACAGTGATCGAACTGTCGAATGGGTGGTGGAAAACATCAGGCCAAATTTCACAGAGCTGCTTTTTTAAATGCACAAAAAGTCGCACAGCATCACAATTTTTTTCCAGCATACTGTCTGTGGCTGGTACAAATGTATCTCGCTCATTTTTGTTGTTTCAAAAATATGTTCAGCAATATTTTCTCCTTAAAGGCACTGGACACTATTGGTAATTACTCAAAATAACTGTTAGCATAAAAACTTACTTGGTAACGAGCAATGGAGAGCTGTTGATAGTGAAACGGCTCCCTCTGAAGTAACGTAGTTTTTGAGAAACAAGTAATTTCTCAGTAAAATATTTGAATTGATTTTCAGACCTCACGCGAAATCAAGCATCTGAAAGCACAAAACTTCGTGTGGCAACGGTGTTTTTTCTTTCATCATTATCTCGCAACTTCGACGACCAATTGAGTTCAAATTTTCACAGGTTTGTTATTTTGTGCATATGTTGAGATACATCAAGTGAGAAGACTGGTCTTTGACAATTACCAAAGGTGTCCAGTGTCTTTAAAGGCAAAGTATACCGCTAGTTTATGGAACCGTTTGATTGTTTTCAATCCTATAAATTATAAATGTAGCTGGAGCAGTTTCGACATGCCCAAGAATAATCCGTAATTG
Organism: Pycnopodia helianthoides; assembly: GCA_032158295.1. Lineage (NCBI taxonomy): Eukaryota > Metazoa > Echinodermata > Asteroidea > Forcipulatida > Asteriidae > Pycnopodia > Pycnopodia helianthoides. The sequence goes on along the minus strand of CM063248.1, from coordinate 2,668,125 downwards.
GAATACACAATCAGAGAAATGTTTTCGACAGGAAAGTTTTCTCAGATTTAAGTTTTTTTGAATCCCTTCTCTAAAACCACGGTCCTTAAAGGGAGTTGTTTCTAAAATTGTTAAATACATTATCAACAGCTGCAGCGCTTCTTTACCAAGTAAGTTTTTACGGTCATTCATTTTTGGAGTAATTACCAAAGGTACACTCTCCCTTTAAGCAGCTCTATGAAACTGGCCATGGCCCAATATCATAGAGCTTGTAAGCACAGAAAAAATTGCTGAGCAAAGACAAATGATGCTCAGCAGAAACAGGTTATCAGCCAAAATACCATGTAATGTATACATATTTGTGACTGGTTCCCCTGCTGATTTGTGCTTCAAAGCAAACCAATTTGCTAAGCACTATCTTAAACAACAAAGTAGCTCAGCATAAAAAAATGATTCTTACTAGAATAAGGTTACCAGCCAAAATACCATGTAACATACACCATCTACAACTGGTATTCCGTTCATTTTTTTGCTTTTAGCATAGCAGCAAGTGTTAAGCAACATTTACTGCTTTTGAAGAATAGAGAACATGTTCGAAATTGGGCCCAGATGTTTGCACCTTGATAAAATAAAAACCTTAAGCGCGATCAGGGTCCAATTTCATGGCCCTGTTCACTCCAGAATTCTGCACTTATGGAGCCCTTTGAAGTGCATATTTGCTGTAAGCGCAGAATTCCGGGGTAAGCGGTGCCATGAAATTGGGTCCTGGTGATGAGTTGTATCTTTATCACAGCCTGGCCTGTATTATGGTGTCACTCCCTACGAACTCAATATTGTGTTACCTTGTGCGCGCATCCCAGGCAAGCAATCCAATAAAAAAAATAAAAAATAAAATGCCAGTACTTTTTTGGTAAAGGGCCCCCTACGAGATTCCGAGTTTAACAAGAATCAAGATGGTGTACATGGCATGTAGATTAATCGCACAGACAGCGAAAACCTTGGGGAATGTGAGTGTGTTGTGTGGATTAAGTGAAAAGCATGCCATTTTAATCTGGTCAAATTGGCATTTCACATCACCCTGAAAGCCATTAAGCTTAGATTCTTTTACTTCACTTAAATCATCTATCACCAGACCACTGGCAAACATTTTTAAGATGTATTTACCATCATGTAATCATGAGTAATTTTAATGGTTTTTTGCTTTTGCCCTGCTCCATTCATGAGTCTTAAGCAGAAAATATTGCTTAAAGCTGAATACCAATCACAGATGGTACATGTGACATGGTATTTTGGTTGGTAACCTTATTCTGGCATAATATTGTTGTGCTAAGCTACTTTTTGTGCTCAAACAGCTTTATGAAAATGAAACTTGGCCCTTGTTTTATAAAATGTTAGAACTGTTTCAGCAAATTCATATTTTCGAACTCATGGAAGCTTCTTGTCTTAAGATAAATAGCTTTCCATCACAATCAATTCAGTGCGTGAAAGATATGTGGTGTTTGCCTGACAAGTTCTTTTTATAAGCATTACTGTCGTTAATTACTCAAAAACTACTTCACAAGATTTTAAACCACATGATGTATGCTCAATAAAGGGGAACTTTTGAACACTAGGTGGCAGCAGACATACAAGTAAGTTCTTATATAATAATAATAATAATAACAATAATACTGGGTTCTTATATAATAGCGCTTTATCATACCCCTAGGGATCAAGTGATTATAATCATAATAATACAGCATTTGTAAGGCGCACTTTCCTGTAAACCATTCAAAGGCACCGGTCTTGAAGACGCTTAAGTTTAGTTACAGTATTATCAAATTGTTGGGATCCCACATGTAGCACTTTATCTATGGGTGTCTCAAAGCGATGATTAACCCTAAACAGACTAGACCCTTGGTAACATACTGCCCAAATCCTTCATATCCTTCGGCTAAAGTGGTAATAAACCTAAGTGCCCAAATCCTTCAATATCCTTCAACTTATTGTAAGTATACATATTAGCCCATCCTTCAAATCCTTTTGAGACAGAAGTTAGGGAGTCAAAAATTCAAAAAGCCAAACCTTCAGAATCCTATTTGGCCTAAGCTGCATAATCTAATAAACCTTCAAAATCCTCCTATGTAAAAACAGCCCGGTAGCGCAAGTCCTGCGAAATCCTACCCTAACAAAAACTCATTTTAGCCCAAAGCCTTCGAAATCCTCCTGTGTTGCAGATCCCTAATAGCCCAAATCCTTCACAATCCTGCACTTTGGCAATGAGGATATTGTAGGACTTGGGTTCTTTAGGGTTAATATTCTTCTAAGACAGGTTTGCTAAGTTTTTGATTTATGAGACCCATTTATATAGCACCTATTACAAGGTGATGTGGCCAACCTTGCCATGCAGAGGCTACTGGGGCAAACCCCTCCACTTCTTGAAAAGTATACTGGGTTCTTTTACGTCCCATCCTTAGCTTGAGGCAATGATGGGTCTTGCTTAGGACACAAGTGTCAACAGCGGGACTCGAACCCACACTCTGCTGATTGGAAACACCAGAGCTTGAGTCCAGTGCGCTTGACCGCTTGGCCGCGACAAGCCATAGTATCTGTTAGTGTTAGCATGAGGAAGGATCCTAGTAAATCACACATAGGAGATAGTTGAACATTTTGTACTTCCTAACCTTTGAAAACTTGAAACACAAAAAGCAAAGCGAAAGTTAAACAAGTTTGAACTTTCTAAACTCATGAGTTGATCCGTAGTACCCCTTCTCAACTTTCCTAGACCTCCAATTATGAATAATGAGTCACGACAGTGTGATGACACCTTGCTTGGGACAACCTTAGCCGGGGGGGAAATGAAGTCATCAATTAACCGCTGTGCCATTTTTGGGCGTTCTATAATAATGTTTACATTCTAGATTGACTATGGCTGTCTGTCCTGTGAAATTTGAACACATTGCAGGTTTCCCCAAAAAACGTTTTTCACGTTATGTTTACATTAAAGAGAAGGGCAAGGCCAACTGTCTACTCCGGAATCCATTCAATGTCTGACTTTAAAAGGTTTTCAAGGAGTACCAAATGATTTTTAAGGAGAACTAAAGGCTCGGACCAAGGCAACAGAGGGAGGTCACTCCACCACTCAGGGTTTGCCCTTAACTTTTTAAGTGTCTGGTCAGCAGGACCAGTTAGCTCAGTTAATTCACTGGTCAACCAGATTTTTGTATTAGTCTGTCTTTCACATTATTAATAAGGGACACTTTCCAACACTGAAATAGCCAGCTGGACCACTTTGGAGTAAAGTTTGACTGGTCCTTGGGTGTTCTAACTGGCATCTGGACAGCAGACCACTGTTTAAGGGAGAACGCTGGCACTGCTACATTGTACACCATCTTTTGCGGCCTCTTGCTACATGTACAATGTACCTATTGACTCTAATCATAGAGCTCCTAAGCCCTAACCATCACCCTACCCCTCATCAAAACCCAACTGCATGTTCTGTTTGAGTGAGGTCTGAACTAGTTTCCTTGAGTTCAGGCATAACCGTACTCTGTACTCAGATGATCAGGGCCTGGTTTCATAGAGCAGTTTAAGCACAACAAAATTAGGCTTACGGAAATAAGGTTACTATAGCTAAACTACTATGTCACATACAATTTGAAATTGGCTGGTATCCTGCTAATTTCTGCTTACCGGAAAATTGTGAAGCAATAAATAAGCAGGCCCTATGAGTGTGGGTAAGGGTTCAACTTGCTTCTAAGCAGAAAATAAAGCATGAAAACTATATGATTAGTAAAAACAAAAGCCTGGGTGGTAACAAGTCATCGGGAAACACTAGCATAACACATTACTTTGGGTTGTCTAGTTTCTGCCACGAAGGAGTTGCCCTTGCCTTACCTAAATCTGCTTAGCATTCATTAAATGAGCTTAGCTGCTATAAAATGAGATCTTGCTATATATTCTTCTAATTGGATGGAAATTACAGACCATCGTTTCCACGATTCACCTGGCCCTTCTATTGATTGATGAGGGGAAGGATAATACCAATAAAAGGCCGTACGAGATTATTTGGCATGGAGGTCATGGATAGTTTAAATATTTCACGTTTCAAACATTTCAAACTGAAAACGAGATGGACTGAACTCGGCTGAACACCACTGATGATGCGTACAGGTATCGGATGACAAGAAACACGATGAAGGGTACCACTTATGTACCCTCACGTTACAAGTTTTCCCAACGGTTGTAGAATTTTGTTTTAAAGGCACTGGACACTATTGGTAATTACTCAAAATAATTGTTTGCATAAAAACTTACTTGGTAACGAGCAATGGAGAGCTGTTGATAGTATAAAACATTGTGACAACATGGACAAGGGTGTTTTTTCTTCCATTATGATCTCGCAACTTCGACGACCAATTGAGTTCAAATTTTCACAGGTTTGTTATTTTGTGCATATGTTGAGATACACCAAGTGAGATGACTGGTCTTTGACAATTACCAAAGGTGTCCAGTGTCTTTAAGTACCTGAAACCGACCAAAAAGGTTTCGACATGTGAATGGGCATGAAGGCTTACACTGAAAGTAGTTGCGTTAATTTATTATATTTTTTTCAAAAAACTACTCTCAAATTTTAGTACATTTATTCCAGAAAAAGGTGGGTAACTTTCTCCATCCATTTTTGATAGAAATTTGAGGGTGATTAAAAAAACAAACAATGTTGTTTCAACAAATGAATCAACTCAAATTGTTTTCAGTATAATCCTGCATCTCAACTCACATATAAATTAAAACACTTTTGGGTGATATTTTTTTGGACAACCATTGGAAAAAACTGCTAACGTGATGCAAAGTGTTACCATTTACTGTGTCTTTTTGTCAAGTATGCAACTTCATAATTGAAAAAAGAGTAGATTTCATCATACTGTCCTGGTGAAAATAACAGCTATTTTTCCAACAGGCAATAAATATAAAAAAGTCGAAATTTGCTAAAAAGTTTAAAATGTCATGGAATTGTATCTTTGCTACATAATGAATTGCAGACATGGTTTACACAGTTATATCATCATAGAGCAAGGACATGGTTAGACAAGAATTGTCCAACCATGGATCAACGAATGGCACGTTATTTCAGACCAGCCTAGTGCAGTGATTAGACCATTGGGCCACGGTGATTGCAACCATATGTATGCATCAGACTGATAAATTTAATTCATAATTACCTTTTTCCTGTGAGCATTTGATTATTTCATATCTAGTTCTCAGTGCAGCTGGTTCAGTTACAGAACTCGATCAATCAACAAAGATGATCTAGATTTTTTCCTTCGGCCATGATCTTTCAGATTTTTTTTCACAGATTTGGGGATGAACCTCAGATGGACATAGCTCTCCATGGACAGACCTTCATGAGTGAAGCAATGGTGAAACTGAGTGGCCCAACTTGTTAAGTGCACTCTCCCCCCAATTTATGACAACCACACAATTATGCATTGCTGAGGAGTGAGTGTTCCTGTAAAGTGGCCCACCCTTGTGGTCAGGCAATGGACTAGGACTAGGCAGAACAAAGGGATTATATTGTGTGTTCTGATGGAGGGGGGGGGGAGGTGTTACCCATTAATGGGCCCTCAATGGTGTCACTTGTCCCTGTGGTTGCCTTTGTTTGGATTGCCACTAACTGCCTAATGTTAGCTCTGTCAATAAGCCTGGGGTTTTTCGATGAGAAGTTACACTGGGGGAAATCAGTGAGGATTTATGGCTGACTTGATCTTTTCTGATCCAGTTTTTATTCGACTATGTCAGAGTTCAGAAAGCTTTGTCTGTATTCCTGGAATTATTGTCGGAAATAACAACTTGTTCAACTTTAATTCCATTTCATTAAATTCCAACTCCATGACCAACAATCTAGCATGTAAAATTCAGCCCACACAAACAATCTAAACCCAAAATAGATAAATTCAGGAAAAAAAAAATCTGAGCTTCCCACAGCCCACAAAATGTTTACTTTCTCAATCCAGGGAGTTACAATTCCTAACCATCACCAACCCTTCCAAGTCCAACTACTTGCTCGATTTGTTTAAACCAAGGACTGCACTTTAGTGAACTCATTGACATGGGATCAAACATACCGTTGAGCCACGAACTGACACACACGTAGATACCAGTAAAAAGTAGCTATCAGAGAAAATAGCATTTAAAGTTGAACGTTTTTTTAAATCAAGTTTTCCTACAACATTCCGGGGTATTTTCAACTAGTTTTCTTATAGTGGGGACTTGATGCTTTAAACTTCATACATACGGTGCTTTTTTACTGCTTTTCGTCCTAAATTAATCAGCAATAAAGTAAGAAAGGTTTGTGTCAGTTCGTGGCATCTAAAATTTACGTAACCAGGCATTTTCCCTCGCTACGAACTGACACCATCCAATGTAATACAATGCGTGTGTGTCAGTTCGTGAAAATGTAGGTCAGCGCGCGCTACACACCAAGGTTTGTGTCAGTTCTTGGAAATGTTTTTTTCACATTTGAGGTTTGTGCGCGCCGTGTGTTGCAATGGTAAATTGAACCTTTGCGTCAGTTCGTGGTGACAAAAATTGTCAGTTTCGGTGCAAAGTTGCCTAGCCTCATCATCGTATTTCAAAAAGTAAAGCTCCTGAAGCTCCTGAAACTTCATGAAATTGTAGGCCTTGGTTAACATTGTCTAAACATGCAAAAAACTGAAAACTTAAAAAAAAGTGGGTTTGTACACAGTGTGTCAGTTCGTGGCATCGGTGATGATACACGTACCACCCTATTCAGAGTCCAACAACTTCCAATGTCTGTTAAAAGATTGGACGATTATTATTCTACTAGTACATCATCAATTAACTCAATCCACTCCAGACAAGTCAAAGTTTGTATTTATTGTGTAAAAATAAAATCACTATAAGGGGGACAAATACCCATGCAGTGAGACATGCAACTGGGGTTCATGACCTATTGTACAATGTGTGTACACTCTGGTGTTTCCATACAGTGGAATACAATTACCATAGAAACCACATACTGTTTCTACCTGCACTGACATGGGACTGCGCAGCACATTTCACCAACTAGAGAGATTGGTGGTAACGCACTTTGCCTGTTTATATTTGGAGTACAAATCTGGACTTCTGACACATGGGTTCAGAGCAATCCCTATTCCCAGGGCCACCTTGATGTGGGACTTCCTGTTCGTAGAAACCTGCAGTCTCCACACACACACACATGTAGTCAAAATAATTGACAAGAACAAAACACAACCCTTTTAACTTTTTCTTTGAACATGTGTTGGTGGATCCTGTTTTAATCTAACACAGAGGTTGGGTTTATATTTAGACTGTGTCCGAAATATGGAGGAAATTCTCCTCCATGGTCTGAATTAGCGACTGATGGCTATGGCTAAGACTGTTGCTAATGACGTCCTATACTTCGATGCATGATGATGCTGCGATCACGCCATAGCCATAGCCGGGAATTCAAACACAGCCTTAGCCTTACATCGATGTGTGTACTCAGAAGCAAGCAGCTTCCCACCCCCACCCTGCAGGACTTTGAAAGCACTAAATACACAGCGATCACACACATCAGTGGTTCAGTAAATCCCCCAAAATATTCTCTATCAGGAACCCCTGATGCAGTTATGACATCATCTTCAAGATGATGGACAGTTTTAGACCATGAAGATTAAGAAGGCTTGGCGAAGAGAATTAAGATGCCACCCATCTCTTGTCCTTATCAATTCTGACCCAGTTCACCTGACATCAGGCCTGGAATTTCATCTTTGAGGGGGCAAGGACATTTTCATTTTGCACAAAGGGCACTTCCATCTAAAAGTCTTTAAGTCTATGGGAAATTTTTCGAAGGGGCACCAAGGCCAAGACCAGGGGCAACAGAGGCCAGTCCTGTGGCGTCATCATCACAATAATCTTAGTTGCCCCATTTTGGGAGTCGATGTCTCTGTGCCTACAGAGGGCGACGTGGCATTTACGCGCTCATCACTGACTCCCAAAATGGCGTGCGTGGCAGCCAGTAGCTGCATTAGTGCAAGGGTTCCATAGAGAGAGACGTTGCTGATGTTTTATATTTTAAAGTATTTTGTGATATTTGGTTTAACAACTAATTATTTTTCTTGTGTAATTTTACTCTAACATCCCTTGAAATACAGAAAAAATAAAATTATTTTCACTCACACGTACACTATATTTAAATGCATGTTTGAAACAAAAACAGTTATTTAAGTTATGTACAGCTTGCAATGTTTCAAATGGGGGGATTCCGAGCAAAGCCCCTGACGATTGTTGGGAATGACCTAAAATTAGATTAAATCTGGAAGCTATTACTGAAGTCCTCAGAGTCTTTGCATTTTCGTTCTGTTTCAGGCCCTGAATCTCAGGTCAGTTTGAGATCTATGGCAGTATCATCAGAGCATTTAAAGGCAGGGTCATAGATTGGCTTTTGTGAGCGTAATGCTGATTTACAGGCAAAATTATAAGGAAAAATACAATAAAAGTCACATGTGAAAGTTTCAGCTTAATACAGAGTCTCATTGCTGAGAAAACAGCAAAACACTGTCACTGTATTTTCACAAGAACGTCGAATCCGTTCACGTTTGGCGAGTTGACAGTGGGTACCAACCGCATCTCTGGCCGCAGCATTCGCGAACAATCGATTTGAGCCATGAATCGTTTCTCTGATTCTAGTGTTTTGGGGTGAAAAATTATCGGAACCATATTAATTCAAAGGGAATTCTTTCTCAAAATAGTTTAGTTGGGTATTTACTCAAGAAATACATTACCATAAAAACTTACTTGGCTGCAGTGCATCTCACCAAGTAAGTTTTATGGTCATAAATTCTTGGAGTATTTATCTATCACACTACATGATGAACCTTTAAGTTTAAGCAGACCTACATACCAACACTGATCCTCAAGGACAGACGATATTACATTGTAAATCTATTAGCATCTCCAAATGAAAAATGGAGACAAAAATAATCATCGGAAGACAGAAACAAGTCAACCTCAAGTAAAAACAACAAAAAACAAAACAAAGTTACAACACAGGAGGATAATTTTTAGCCATTGGATGCCCATGAATTTGTCACTCATCAAGATTTCAGATCCACAGAGTTCTTTTAAATAAGAACTGGTTGGCAAAACTCATGGCTGGGTCTAAAACATGTAAATTGATTTTAAAAGATAAAAAAAGATTTCTGCTCCGTGATTTAACATGTTACACAAGACGGTCTCACTGGTGAGACTAGGCAATTTGGGGTGGCATGGCTGGGGAAGGGTAACCGGGTTTGCCCTTAACTTTTTCAGTGACTAGCCAACGAGACCTGGGCCCAATTTCTTAGAGCTGCTTAAAGACACTGGACACCTTTGGTAGTTGTCAAAAACCAGTATTCTCACTTGGTGTATCCCATCACAAGCATAAAATAACAAATCTGTGAAAATTTGGACTCAATTGGTCATCGCAGTTGCAAGAAAATAATGAAAGAAATTGCACAAATTTGTTTGCTTTTAGGTGCATAATAAAGGACTTCTGGCCAGAAGTCTTTTAATATTTTAGTGAGAAATTACCTCTTTCTCAAAAACTACTTCAGAGGGAGTCGTTTCCCACAATGTTTTATACTTTCAACAGCTCTCCGTTGCTTGTTACCAAGTAAGTTTTTAAGCTAATACTTGTTTTGAGTATTTACCAAACGTGTCCAGAGCCTTCAAGCACAAAAAGTAGCTAAGCACAACAAAATTGTAGAATAAGGTTACCAGCCAAACTGCCATGTCATATGTACAATTTGTGACTGGTATCCTGCTCATTTCTGCATAGCAGAAAATTGTTAAGCAACAGTTTCTCCTTTAAGAAGCTCTATAAAAATTGGGTCCAGTTAGCTTGTCATTTCACTGGTCCACAAGCTTTTTCACTAAGGGAATAAAAGGGTAGTGATGCGGTCTTAACCGGCCGTTTAAAACCGGCAAGGTCGTGGCCGTGTGATAAAGGACTGAGCCGAAGGCGAGGTCCTTTATCGCACGGCCACGGCCCTGCAAGGTTTTAAACGGCCGGTTAAGACCAAGTCACTACTCTTTTATTCCCATTCATAAATGCCCTTTTTGTTAAAAAGCGTAATATTGTTGGAAAAATCTCAACTTTTCTGTTAACTTTCATTTCCTGTCACGTCCTCGAGCCCTGTTTCGCGAAGGATATACATGCCACGCTCAACAGTTGTGCGTACGCGCGCGTCATAACACAAACATGTTTTTAGATTGAATACCAATATGTGTTGATTGTGTTTCGCGTAAATTAGCGCCTGCGTATAACCTTGCGCGCCACAGGTGTGTTTAAACACTTCTAGCCGTGTCTATATCGCCCGTTTAAACACCCCCACGTGACACGCTCTCCACCAATCAGAATGGATAAACTGTCCCAGGTATTTAAGAATAGTCCATCATAATATTAGGGATGCCATTCAACACTGTGCTAGCCAGCCGAACCAGTTTTTAATGGTCCTCAGGTGTTCGACAAGTAACTGGCAGTTGTCTAGTGGACAGCTAGGGGACTGGCAGACCTGTCAGTGTAACAGACATGCAGCAGACAGTGTACTGTCCTCAAAGTTTACTCTGGCAGTAATTGGAGAAAAAGTACAGGCGGCCTTGACTGCACAAAATTCAACAAGTTATCATTAAATACAATAATGCTATCAAATTACCTTTATGGTAAATCAATTGTGCTAGTACCCAATGAAAACAAAAAGTACACAAATTCTTCATAAAAAAGAGAGGTTTGGATTGTTATTATAATGGGAAGATTTGTGCCAGCGCAGTTAAAGTTATTCATCTTATAATGATACTCAAGGCCGAATGGACAATTACAGTCTTTGTCAAGTTTTCTACAGAGTGAATCTCCATCGTTACCAATTCTCGTTTTAGTCCAAAAGAGACAAAACTTTGGGTTGGCTCAATTTAATTCAATTCAATTCAATTGATGTGGATGAAGGAAGTACCAGACAAGATTTTTTTTTTTACAAATACTTAGTTTTAAATGTTACATAAAACTGTTCTTGATGTACTTTCCTGGGGGCTCTCGCCCAGTTCTGGAATTACATGCGGGCTCTGGTCTTTGCCTCGGTGCCCATTCAAAAGTTTCCCATAGACAAGATAATGACCGGCAAAACTTACTTGGTAATGAGCACTGGAACGACCCCCTTTGAAGTAATGTAGTTTTAGATAAAGAGGTAATTTTTCACCCACAATTTGTTCTTCTTTGGAGAAAGGCTTGAAGCCTTTCTCACATGTAGGCTCTATCTGAAAGCATACAATTCTATGCAACTAGGGTGTTTTTCTTTCATTATTTTCTTGCGACTTCAATGACCATTTGAGTCCAAATTTTCACAGGTTTGTTATTTTATGCATTCTAATGTTGGGATACACCAAGAGAGGATACCGGTCTTTGACACTTTGACTCTTTGACCAAAGGTATACCCTGCCTTTAAGCCAACAGAGGTAATTCAGTCTGCACCCTTAGAATGCTCCAACATGAGAATTTCAAAAACCTTTCATAATTTGTACTAGAGCAGCGCAGTTTGCTATCAATCTGTTGTTATTATGGGAACTCACATGCACAAAGATCACCAACCGAAGTTCTCAGGGACTAAAATTGACAATATTCTTTTTTGTTTAACTCCATGTTTTATGGGAACTCACATGCACACAGATCACCAACCAGAGTTTATGAGGGCTAAAATGGACAACGTTCTTTAAAAAAAAAAATACATGTTAATGGTAAGTCTAAGAATTTGGTCATAGGTCGATGAGACACTCAGAACTTTTATAACCAGCTAATTTGATTTCAGTGATTTGTATTCCAAGGTCGGGCATCTTCCAAGAGCATGTGTTTGTTATTAGTCACTGGAATACTTATGTAAGTAAAAGAAAACAAGGTGCAACGGGACCACACAAATGGACCTTTTATTGGACTTGGCCTGGCTTGGACCATAAACCACACAGAACACTTTATAAATGGCCCCTCTCTTTATTCTGCCAATATGCTTTCCTTATCAGTGGGCAGGAAATGCCATATCCACAAACTCTTATGCTTAGGGGAAGTAAGGTCACATCTGTTATCCTGGTAGTGGGAGCTTTGTTTACTGTTTACAATGGGGCCCATTGTTGGCTGGTCAGAGGGGCCTACACCATATCACTTCTATTTTATGTCCATATTAAGTCAATGCACAGTTAAAAGGTGTCAAATCACAGAGGTGGGAATTGTGAATGAAAACAGAGAAGTGACTCAATGATTTACTATAAAAAAAGGGATTGCAAGATTTATGAGTTCCTGTAGGATGTGGGTCCTGGGTGATAAAGTGTTTCAAGAACAGGGACAAAATGTAACATTATGATTAAAGTACACTTAAATTCGGAGGTTGGGGCCAAAGAAGTGCATGATACAATTGAGAAAGAATGACCCACATTGTGTCGTTGGGGTTTATGGTCACTCATTGGAGTAGGTAGAGAATAGGAAACATTGTTGGTGTGACTCATAAGTGTTAGTAGCCAGGGGGATGTCTGTGTGGTTTTATGGAAAATGGCTGTTCAAATTTGCAAGTTAAAAGTGTTGGAAGTGAACCATTTGACACCATTTTGGAAAAAAACACACACACAAAACAATGTCCATGAAATTTAGACGCCCTTTGTCAAAATCCTTCCAAACAAAACTGTCTTGATTTGACCATGCTACCTGACTAAAACAGATCTGTTAAAAGGCAGGATATACTTTTGGTAATTGTCAAAAACTAGTATCTTCACTTGGTGTATCCATATGGTGTATCCCAACATATGCATTAAATATAAAATAACAAACCTGTGAAAATTTAGGCTCAATTGGTTGTCGAAGTTGCAAGAAAATAATGAAAGAAAAAACACCCTTGTTGCATAGAATTGTGTGCTTTCAGATGCCCGAGAAAGGCTTCATGCCTGTACAGCCTTCCCCAGATTCAAATACTTTAGTGAGAAACTACCTCTTTATCAAAAACTACATTACTTCAGAGGGAGTTGTTTCTCACAATGTTTTATAATATCAGGTGCTCCGTACTAAGCTAGTTTTCATGGTAATGTATTTCTTGGGTAAATACCAAAAGTATCCCAGCTGTCTTTAAATATTTTTTTAAATGCCATTGTATAGTTTAATGATTGTACTGACTGGTTGGAGAGGAGAAACAACTTTGTTAAACAAAAACAAAAAACAAAAATTCCTTTCCGACCATCAGGAAGATTGATAAATGTCCAATTTGTTTTACATGGCCAAACTTAGAAACTTATAATATATGCACATCTTAAAAAGATCCTTTGTTTGAAACAATGACAAATTAAAAAGTGCCCTTTTTGCTTGAAGATTTTTAAAACATGTACATTTCTTGAGAAAATATTAATAAAAATTATCTTGCAAAAAGTATAAAACTTGTGTTTGAAGTACCTTCCATTATTAACTTAAATCTCTCTTTCTTAGTGAAGCTGTCCTTACAAAACGTTGTGGTTGAGATTTTTGGGGGCATGTTTTTCAATCTGTTTAGTTTCTACTACATGTATGGTAATACTTGAAATAGAAAATAATGGCTAAATTTGGTGATACGTAAATTATACCCCAATCATGCCAATCCTGATTTATTCAGTCTATGTAGTTTACTCTTTTTGGTAATGGGTGCAAAAGTGACAGTCGAAGCATTTATTGATTTCTGCATAAAAAGTTACAGATATTGCATTTTACGAAAAAATCTCAACATTAAACGTCAAAAAATTGTCATTTCTGAGGGCAGGCTCAAAAAATTGTCATTTCTGAGGGCAGGCTCAAAAAATTGTCATTTCTGAAGGCAGGCTCAAAAAATTGTCATTTCTGAGGGCAGGCTCAAAAAAATTGTCATTTCTGAGGGCAGGCTCAGACACTAAATAACAATTTAAATTGTAAAATTGCCTTTTATGTATAAATTTGTTTTCATTTTTTTTTTTAAATTACTCGTCCAACAGCGCAAGCCCAATCACAGGAAGAATACAATGTAGGAGACAATGATGAAAAGTTCAGTTTCAGATGTGGGAGGAAAACCCCTCACTGGGAATTCAACCCTAATGTTCCTCCACACCAAATTGTTTGGACTTAAGATTGGAATGCCGGACCCTGTGGTGTGACTGATAAGCACTTGTTGTTTGATGCCTAGGCCCAAGTCCTTCTCAATCCTTCATTTTACTTGACAATTGGATGCGCAGAAGGATTTGTGAATGTGACAGACTGTGTATAGTGTGAAGGGAAAATGAGATTTTAAAAGAGGGGCCATCAATGTGTCTGCGACTTATTGTTAGTTCACAAAGTAAATTGAAAAACCACACAATTTCGTTCGAGGCATATTTATGTGGTGTTCTACTTTTACAACACCTTTTCAACCGTATTCAATTCCTAACGAAAGCTGTCAATAGGTTTTTTAGCCCAAATCCATTCCAAGGCAATGTGTCCCTTTAACACTAAACTACTGCAGATTTATAAACACTAGTGATGCTGAAATGACCACAAAAACCAACAAAAAACATGCACTGTTCGAGTCCCTGTACATCTTTTGGTAAGTACACCACATTTGGTTTTAACTATATTCATTCAAAGTAAAAGTTAAACGACAACCATGAAACAAAATTACCAAAAAACAAACAAAAGCACTTTCATGATTTAAATAATGAAGTTTTTAGTTAACTTGACTCACCCCAAAATCGTCTCATTGAAATGCCATATATATATTGGACTGGAGTCCCATGGATACACAAAGTTTCCACTCACCTTTCTGGTTCAGTTAGTGACTCGTTCTATTCGTCAAAGGCAACGGACAACTGTCAAGGTTAAATTCCGACATCGACTCGAGACACTGACACTGTCACTGCTGCACAGCACAGGTAAACAACTTCAGAAACTTGGCCGTCAGTCCGCAAAGAAAGGGTAGACAATATCGCACAAAAAAACCCTGTGGTTTTAAAGACTATTTGAGAGTATACACAAAACTCATGCACACACAGACCACAGAAAAATAGCTAGTGAATGAACGTAGGCCAACTAACTTGTAACCTTGACAGCTGGTATTGGCATTTTTACTTCAGCTGTAGTTTTTTTTTGTAACACTGAAAAATAGTAAAGATCAGACGACAAAAACAACAGGATGTGATTCACACAACAACTGGTGCCAAATATTTCATGTACGAACCGAATGGTTGGCTGTGCGAGTTACCAATGAGAGGCACTGGAAAATGGCGCCCTCAATATGCCACCTACAGAGTCATTTATTTTGTTTCAAGTGAGGGCGCTCGTCAGATTTTAGAGCATAAAGTACTTGGGGGAAATAACTTCAACAAGAAAAACTTATTGGTCCCAAAGCGGTTTCCTCTAATAACAATTTGCCCGCTTGATAATTTTCAAGGTTAAGTCGCTATTTATTATACAAACTTGAGGGTGTTCCCTTGACCTTAAACACATTTAACATCAGAAACTTAAAGGAACATTACATAATTGTTTTTTTGCTAACAAAACAGTTGCTGGCAGTGTAAGCACTTTATGTAATCCATAACTGACAAACTTGTAGAAGTTTGAGATCGATCGGCCATCTGGGTCACGAGAAAATAGTGAAAAACCAACTACACGTTTGCAAGAAATCATTTAGATTCAACAAAAGAATAAAACGCTCACTGAGCGATAAACTCCAATCGGATAATTAGTTTATTCATTTCTCATCAAATATGGCATTTCAGACAGAAATATTTCAAGGGATGTTTTCTACTATCATCATCATGAGACCGTGTAAGTTTCATGTAAATCTGTGATCAAAAAACAAGTTTTGTTCTTACCAATTCTGTAATGTTCCTTCAAGTTTTAATCCGTGATGAGCAAATTATAAAATTTATAGAAAAGCAAAGTAAACCAAATTAAATAATAAAGGATAATAGTATTAATAAAAAAAAGATATTAACAAAATAGGGAGACCGCTAATATAGAGCGAAATAACTCATACTCATACTTGTTGGAGCGCTGGATCTGAACCTGTAGGTCGTTGGTTCAAATACCGCTCGGGTCAATTTTTCTTTGCTCAACCCAAAATTAATTTTAAAATAATAATCTGCAATAAAATTCAAACGTGACGCATAAAGAAGTATGAACTTCATGAACAAGTGCATGTGAAGTGTTACGACCATCCATGTTACGGGGACAGTTGCAACGACAGAAAAAGTACAGCCCCATGGAAAAAAAATCAGTACATCATTACTCCAGTTTTTACATGAGCTACACTGGTTGCTACTTCGCAAGAGATTTTGGTATTCATGATATTGCTGCTGACTTACAAAGCACTCATGGGCCGTGGAGGAAGGATTGGGCTTACGCCTGAATACATTTATTAGACCTACTTACTGAACACGCTCAGGTGCTCGCTGAGATCCAGTACCAACCACTTACTGAAACCTCAAAACATCCACGCCATATGGTGATAGGTCATTCAGTAGTAGCTGCACCTAAACTTTGGAATGAACTCCCAACAGCAATAATCAAATTGTGAAGGGGGCCTTACAAAATTTAAAGGCAGTGGATACTTTTGGTAATTACTAAAGAAATACATTACATGAAAACTTACTTAGTAAGGAGCACCTGAGAGCTGCTGATAGTATAAAACATTGTGAGAAAAGACTCCCTCTGAAGTAGTGCAGTTTTTGAGAAAGAGATAATTTCTCACTTCAATATTTGAATCTGAGAAAGGCTTTGACGCCTTTCTCAGGCATTTGAAAGCACACAATGCTATGCAACAAGAGTATTTTTTCTTTCAGTATTTTCTTGCAACTTTGATGACCATTGAGCCCAAAATTTCACAGGTTTGTTATTCTATGTACTGTATGTTGGGATACACCAAGTGCAGATACTTCTTGTCTAGTCGTTGAAAATTACCAAAAGTATTCCCTGACTTTGACACACACCTATCTAGTCGACACCTTTGCGGTGATCATAATATTTCTGCTTCTAGTTTACCTCATGTGGAGGGATATTGATCTTTACATTGACATTTTGTTTTTACATGCATTCCTGTAGATGTACACAGTGTAGATGATTTCGATTCCCCATCTCCAGTAACAACTGACGCCATTTTGACCATCTTCCCACTGCTGAATGGCGCCAACGCACCGCCAGACTATAAAATAGACACAACGCCCTCTACTGGTCACACAATCATTATAATACTGAACATTTCGAACTCAGAAGATTGTTTTCCCCTGTACCCTTACTACACAGTTTGCCTGCCAGGAAAATGCCTTAATATAGACCTTTCTACTGCAACATCAAAGCCATGAGATTTTGCCAACCAAGGTGGAAAACTATGGGAAGCCATAAATGCAAAGCAAAAACATTTCGTAACAATGTTACACACAATATGTTCAAAAATAATGTTGAATTTGTTCGAATCAAAGCAACCAAACATGTAATATATATATTTTTTTAACTGAAAGTTTGCAGAAATGTTGAATTTGGTCACAACATGTGTTAACACAATTTTACCAACATTTTGGCCGTCCATGCCAACCAGCTTATTTTCTTTATTAACAATAGAAAGATCTATAGCCATATCAGGGCAGTTTCTCGATACGATCACTCCCCCCCCCCAAAAAAAAATGTATACAAGCAGAACATACAAAATCAATACAAAATACAGTCTCACGAATTTGATTTATCAAAACTGTAATTTATTAATAGATCTGCAGTTATATATAATTATAGTATTACAATCGATGACTATAATTTTCTTCGTGCTATTATATTAGGTTGAGGTAAGAACAGGTAGATGTGATGAAAAGGTAAGAGCAGGTAGATTGGTGATGAAACAAGAGGAACAGGACACTTCAGGTCACGGCTTAAAAAAAACCCAAAAATTATTAAGTATTTTTTACATAAAGTGCTAACGCTATTTTGTCTAGTGTACATTGGACACAAAGATAAGGCCTGGAATTTTCATCTTTGAGACGGCAATTACATTTTGAAAGGGACACTTCCATCCATGGGATGGAAAAATCTGAGAACAGACCAAGAACAGGATATCCAATAGGCCAGACATTATACTTTTAGGGGGGGGGGGGGGGCTAAATGTATCGAAACATTTATTTGTGCGTTGTTTTGATCTCATTTGGGGGGCGGGGCGAGAGAGGGTAGAGGGCAAGGGTTCCGAGGGAGGGGCTCCATCTTTTACGCCACTGTGGGCAATGGCCTTTGTGGCCGCCGTGTAACACTGTCTAGTAGTTATTACATATAATACGAAATTACTAATTAAACATACTTTAATTAAACATTATATTGATATAGTACATCATTTTTAGTTGAAATCATAGCAACCGTTGCCAAAGATTACCATCCCCCTTTACAGCGGTCTGCTGCATTGATTTCGGGAAAAACATGGCATCGACCGACCACATTTTCCTTCTCTATAGCCAGTCACCGAAAACGGCATAGCTCACCATTGGTGTAATACACGACCGCGCACGTAGCGATATGATCGCACATAAATTCACAGGGTTTAAAAAACCCAAAGTGTAACTTTGTAAAACCGAACCAGACTAATTCGTAAAGTGGCACAGACACTATAGTTAGAGCTTGAACATCTGACGTCACACTTCGAGGCTCGTGAATGACGCCAGATACCGGCCTTGCGCAGCGCCTGATGGCAGGATCCTGCCAGATGTACCTTTGACCTCGCCATCCCGTTCAATCGTAGTTGTCGTCATGTGCATGGATATTATGCTTGGTGTAAGTGCACACGGATGGATATACTTTATACACACGTAGCAGACGATAGAAAGTGCAAGAGCGTGATGTAGCTGACTAGTTGACAAACTACATCACTTCGGACCAATCATAACACAGACATGGAAAGCTTACATCGCTGCGTGTCTATCCAATGAAACCATTGGGTTTGTAAGACCGGTGCCTGTCTTTATCCTCGCGGATAACTACGCTTATACGAGTCGCAAGAGGGCGCGATACATCGTCATTGCGGCTCACAAACTGTCGATACCATGGTTTAATTTCATGAGAACTGCATGCACACAACAATAATATGGCAAGCACAACAAAATATGCTTACAAGAATAAGGCATGAATTACCATGTAACACGTTCCATCTGTTACCGGTACCCTGCCTATTTTTGCTAAGCAGAGAATAGTTAAGCAGTATTTTTTGCTTAAGCAACTTTGTGGGAATGGGCACGGGCAAAGACAATCACCCCGTACTGCGTAAACCGGTAATATGATTATGTTATATGAATTGATCCAATAGCAAGGGAACGGTTTGATAATGTCATGGTGCCCGATTCGACTAGCCACCAGTCACTTTTAAGTAAGGCGTCAACCCTGCAGCGAGGGAGATATTTGGTTGCAACGTCCCTGTGGTTCGTTGTCAGCACATGCTGACAAGCTTTTCACATAATATTTTAAAAGGGTTTGTTTTCCTTTTTTTTTTTTTTTTTACGATTTTGTCATCTGGGTGTGTCGTTTACATATCCAGGTATTGCCTGAGTAAATTTAAACTTATTTGTTTGCTTAATTAATTAATTAATTAAGTTTTATTTTTTGGTTTCATCTACCATTGACAATTGACGTACCGATTTTGTACACAGAGGATGCTGGCAGAATTTTGTCCTTACCACCTTCTAACCAAATCACACACCCCTGTTGATTGACACCCCCTCTAGGACGTGTGGCATGGTCCAGTTTAGGAAACCGTGGCATAAAGAACTGACCAGCGCGTAAGACGTGGTTAAGAAAATGGAAATATTAAAATATGTGACGACAGTGGCCCCTAATGCAGGGTTTTAAAGGTACACGTTGCCTTGAATCGGCCGAGTTGGTCTATAAAAACCGTTTGTAAACCGTTTGTTATAAAATGCATATGGTTAGAAAGATGTTTTAAAAGTAGAATACAATGATTCACACAAATATGCCTCGAAATTGCGTGGTTTTCCTTTTACATCGTGAACTAACACAGTCGGCCATTTTATGGAGTCAAATTTTTTTGACTCCACAAAATGGCCGACCGTGTTAGTTCGCAAAGTTAAATAAAACCACGCAATTTCGAGGCATATTTGTGTGGATCATTGTATTCTACTTATAAAACATCTTTCTAAGTTCCATATGCATTTTATAACAAACGGTTATACAAACGCTTTTTATAGACCAACTCGACCGATCCAAGGCAACGTGTACCTTTAAGAGTGGATGCTCTACCATGATGCCTCGACAGTCCCACGAGCGTTTTATAAGCGAGGCGTCAATGCTCGAAAGCCTTTCTTAGAAGTGACTGTGGCTAGTCTAATCGAGTGGTAATGGAATTAATATAACATGGGTTTAAAACATCGGTACTGAATAAAAATAGAAATAAAACAAAACTTCAAAATCTTACTTTAGGCCTACTCAATCGGGTGAGTGTCATTTTGCAAACCAAAATGGACTAGGAAACTATTTGAAAACAGTGTTACTTTGTTTTTCCATTAAACAATGCGCACCTGTCGTTATTAATTGCTAAACCATTAACACACTGATTAGGTACTCAGTTTACCAGGGATGTGTTGATTAGCCAATAACACACGAGCATCTTTTAAAAATTAACTGGTTTTGGCGTCCATGAAAGAAAACACATCAACTTTATTCCAAGTCTGTGGTCGTGTTTTGTGTCTACCTGATAGCCAATACAGTCTTGCCTGATATAGCGCCCTCTTGTTGTTATCCCCCACGTGGCTGATGCAGCGAAAAAATAACTGCGATGTCACGACTTGAAATCAAGTCTAGAAAATCCACCAACCCTTCCACCTTGAACCGCAGAAAGCGACCCAGAAAGCCTTAATGACTGATGATGAAACAAAAACACAGCATTTCTCTTTGTATTTTCGCTGCTGTCAAGCAGATTATCTCCCCACCTTATTCCCCCAACGACGAGGAAGTAACTAAACTGAGGTTAACAAAGCAACATACTGCTCGCGTGTGCAACACAAACAAACACACACCCCCCTCGCTACGCGCGGGTCGGATTTGTCGAGCAGAAACGCAACTCCGAGCATTCTGTTTATCTTCGCACTCGTTCGTCGAGGCCTTGAGCATTTCGAGGCATCTTGTTATTTACCCTGGCACAATACAAAGCCGGGCTATTAATCTGTACAAACAACCCCAGTGTAGTG
The DNA here is from genome assembly GCA_032158295.1 of Pycnopodia helianthoides. Lineage (NCBI taxonomy): Eukaryota > Metazoa > Echinodermata > Asteroidea > Forcipulatida > Asteriidae > Pycnopodia > Pycnopodia helianthoides. The sequence continues at coordinate 2,646,930 of CM063248.1, read as the reverse complement.
CGGAATATTTATCTATCCGTGTGCATAGTTAATGAAGACGCACGTTAATGACGAAGCGCTGCAGAGTGGAATGAAAAGTGCCGTGCGAGATTTCCCGCCAAATTCACTGTCCGTTCGCGTGGATTGTAATTGGGGGGAAGTCATTTAGTGTGGACACACTGCTTACGCAAAGGGGTATTTTTGGCAACCCACATACCGAAGGTAGACCATTACCACAAGAGGCTTCTACTCCTATGAGTGATTTTCCTCCAAAAAAGTTACCAGCATTTTAGGAATGCTGTGACAGTTGAATCTTAAACTCCTTTGTCAGAGGAACAATGAACATTAGTTGGAAGGAGTAGGGTTAGGGAATAACCAATGCCATAAAACCAACCTATAGAGTTTCACAGCGCTTCACCCAAAGCGCTGGGATGGGCTGATGTATGCACATGCGCATGGACCGTTGCCGCTGACATAATATTGACACAGGTCACCTCTTCCTGTTTACGAAAGATTCGACTGTCAATAATAATCATAGCTCTATTTGCAAATAGTTACTGTCATTCTTTACCTTGCTGAAAAATAGGGTTCGAATCCAACACTTTCTTGCAACTTTCGTTTAAAAAGATCGTTTACATTATCCACGGAGCCTCCACGCATTATCATATCATGGGTAACTGACACTGTTGCGATTTGTGCGCATTGCGCAGATCAGCAGAGCAACCGTTCCCATCCTGCATCACTACTTCCTGAACAAGAGTTCGCACAAGCTCATCAGCCCCATCTTGGATGAGACCGGCGGGGCCGAGCGAACCCTGATGCAGTTCGGGACCCCGGTCACCAGCCGGTTATTGGTCCCATTTGCACCTCGTCGACGAGCCACTCGAATCGGGCCGTCGATACATTATTGCATTCGTATAAAAAGGTGAGAGTGGAAAGCCTTTCCACAAAGGGCTATCACTTCACGAGGGGAAGACACCCCCCCAAGTATTGGATCAATATCTCGGTCGATAAACTACAACGGAAACCTTCTAAATGCTCGTCGTGAAACCTCAGCATGTGTGTATGTGAAACTCGTCCCAGCCCATCCCTCTCCAGGGTTTAAATAAAGCAAACACTGAACCCACCAACCACCACTTGACTCTATAATAGAACAATCACTGGGCAGGAATTTTGTGTAACAGTCCAAATTTCCTGCTATTTATAAAGACATGAATTGTATTTTGTTTCCCGCCAGGTGAGAGGAAAATACCAACTTACCCATGAGTGCGAATTGAGCACTGGGATCTGTTACACACCTTACGCTAATAGTGTATAAGCTGTGACATAATGAATAACGCATTATAGCCACACCAAAAGAAAACTAACAAAAAAACACCACACACAGAAAAAAAAACCACGATTGCAATATTACCCGGCCTCGTACAACCTGACCTGAAAACGAATTTCAAGCCTCGTTGGCCCTTCGTCAAACTCAAGTTTAATTGGCGTGGAATTCTCCAGGAGGCTCTTAAAGGTAGGGTTCACAAATTGGTTGTTGTCAACGTAATGCTTATATTTTATGGGCAACATTTTATAAAGGAAAGATACAATCAAAATCACGTGTGATAAGTTTCAGCTGAATATACAGTGTCTATTGCTTAGCAAACAGCAACAAAATGTCACGGTATTTTCACAAGAACGTCGAATCCGTCCACGTTTAGTGAGGTGACAGCGAACGGACACACCAACCCTAATAGAAACCTGAGAAACGATTCATGCATGAAAATTGTTTCTCAGATTCCACGATTCGTTTCTCAAATTCAAATGTTTTTTAAGTGGAAAATGATCCAGAGCATATAGGCCTAGTACTTCAAAGGGCATCCTGTCTCAAAATAGTTGATACTATCGACAGCTGCAGTGTTTCTTACCAAGTAATTTTTTTGTTAAGGTCACTAATTTTCGAAGTGTTTACCAATCTATGACCCTATACCTTTAAAGATCTGCGAGAATTTTCATTTATAAAAGAGAGCTGAAGTTTTTTTGGCAAAGGGTGCATAGTGGCATCACGGGGTTAGGGGTGCACTGCACTAAAAGAGAGAAAATCTTGTGCCTATAGCCTCATGAATAATAATGTAAACTAATAAAATTTTTCTGTAAATTAAAGATGTGAAGGTCATGGCTTTTATGGATTGTTTAAAAAAATGTCAATAATGTGCCCCTGGGACTGTTGACTTTCAACCTGGAGCATTTTTGGGTACACTAGCCCTCTTACAACTGTCCCATTTTCCTGAAAAGTAGGCCCATTTTCCCAAGATGGAGTCTGGGCCAGGTATTTAAAGGAACATTACAGAATTGTTTTTTTGCTAACAAAACAGTTGCTGGCAGTGTAAGCACTTGATGTAATCCACCATATACATAAACTGACAAACCTGTAGAAGTTTGAGATCGATCGGCCATCTGGGTCACGAGAAAATAGTGAAAAACTGATTACACATTTGCATGAAATCATATTGATTCAACAAATGAATAAAACGCTCGCTGAGCGATAAACTCCAATCGGAAATTAGTTTATTCATTTCTCATCAAATATGGCATTTCAGACAGAAATATTTCAAGGGATGTTTTCTACTATCATCATCATTAGACCGTGTAAGTTTGACGTAAATCTGTGATCAAAAAGTATATTTTACAACTTTTTTTTCTTACCAATTCTGTAATGTTCCTTTAATACTCGTTCAGAAATGTTTTCATTTTAGTTGATCATAGCTCAAACACTCCACAGCTAACCTTTCTTAAAAAAGTGGAAAGAAAGATGAAGTTAAGTTGTCAGTAAACATGTTTGGTTTGATTTCAAGCGGCTGAGAGATTTTTCAAATATTTTTTTTCCAGTTTTTTGAATGTGGAGTTTATTTTAGTGTAGTGCACCCCCTGCATGGAGAACATATAATGTTTCATGCTGCCATCACTTTGTCTTCTTACCCATTCCGCACCATTATGACTAATATTGACTCCTGTTAAGTTGTTATTATTATTTCATAATGCAAGTCTGCCCCAAACAAGGCTAAAAGCCACTCTTGGTAAAGGGGCTCCAAGGAGAAAACATTTCAGATGAAAATAACTCAGGGGAACCGAAGGTAGGAATTGATGTTCCTCTTAAAACAGTCTAGATTGTACGATGGAGGGAAGCATGCACCAGGTAAGGAGTTCCATAGAGATGCAGTACGTGGAATAAAGCTGTTGGAATGGCTCTTTGTTCTACGTCTTATGAAAGCAAGAGTAAATGGGTGAGAACATGCAGAAAGTCTGGTTTCACGCTCAAACACCTTGACAGGAGGAACCAGGTCGGACAAACTAATGGCACATTTACTATGAAACCATATATGTAGAAAAGACAGAGGCTGGCTACAGACCTACGGTGGGAAAGAGGTTGTAACGTTGGTTCAAACTCTTCGCCAACAAGATTAAAAAATACTAGATATTTTAAAAATCAGGCCCCAGACTTTTAGTTTCCCTCCCTGCCTCACTTTGGCTTATATTGGCTTCGATGGAGCAACCCAATAAAATATGAGTAAGCTTAGATAAAACATCCACTGAAGTTATTCAGTGTATTTTTTGTTTGCATTTCTAGAAAACACGAAACATCGTTTTTAAAGGCCCTATACACTATTGGTAAGATCGAAAAACACAAATGTTCACAGATCCACACATAACTTACATGATTTAAAGTAAGTAATGGTAGAAAGGGTTCCTTAAAATATTTCTGCCTAAAATACTATCGTTTCTGAGAAATGAATAAAACCATAGTTTTTATCGCGCGCGATAATAAACTCGATGTTTGAAAAACAGAAAACACATAAGGTCTCTTTTCACTATTTTTTCGTGACCTCGATGACCAATTGAGCTAAAATTTTCACAGGTTTGTTATTTCATGTATATGGTTATTCTCACACAAAACATAAACTTTGTTTGCGACTGTTTTGTCAGCTCTACCAATCCTGTATAATACCTTTAAAAAGTACCACCGAACCACAGTCATGAACGTTATACTGTTCAAGGTGGAACATAGGTGATGAGGTTATGCAAACATGGTACAAACATGGGAATCGGCACAAAGTCAGAGTGTGTCATGAGAAAGATATTTGGCTACAGGGCCATTGCAGATTAAGTTTTTCCTTTGAAAAAAAGCATGAGTAGTATAACAGGCAATTTTCAAAATTTTCAAAATGGCTGCCATTGCTTGTTATTCTACCCATACTTTGTCAGAGGAGAAACTTGCGATGGCCTTTTGACAAAATATCTTTCTCATGACATTCTCTGACTGTGTGCCACATTCCATGCTTGTATCATCAAAGGCACAAACCACCCAATATTATTTCTCTCTTATCCTGCCCCACACTAAACAACGGCACCGGAAGGAAGTTATTATCAGTTTAAAGAAATTAAAAATAAAGTTAAAAGCTCGCGTCATGCGAGCGGTGGAAACAAATCCATCATCCGTGAAAAATATGATGATTAATACTATCGGTAATTTTTTCTCTTCACATATTAATTACATTAAGCTTTTATATTATAACCGACGACTGCTTCCTGATAATTAGGCCCACCCGCTCGCCATCAAACATATGAATGATTACCTCTGTTGTACCAGACGTGACAAAATGCATTAAAATTACTTAAAATATTAACACCAACACACCTATATTGACTGGGCAGCATAATGCCCTATTAAAAAATGTATGGAAAAAAATCTATATTGAACAGAAATTATTTATGGTCTCCTTTAATTACAGCTCTCATTTTGTCAATGCCCCCCTTTTCAAAATAACATGTCCATTCAGACGCAAATTAAAAAAGACCCAATTGGAATGTTTTTTTTTTCTATAATGGGGTAGGCTGAAGTACCATCCTGCTATGAGGTCTGTCGACTGTGCGTTATAGATGCTCGGAGTTCGTTTGAAACTGTAATTAAAATATATGGCGTGTTTTAGGATCCCCATGTTATCTCAAGTCTAACGTCCTTCATAATCACTCAAGATTTTAGTTTATTTCAGTTTTTAATTTAAAGGTATTATACAGGATTGGTTAAGGATCATGAACTGCTGAAAGCTATCTGATCATGAAGTTCATACCGGAACCATTTTTTTCTGTGAAATATTTCCCTCTGAAATGAAGTCATACTCGAGAAAACTGTATCTGAAAACCTAAAATTAATAAGAAATGATAACAAAATGTAACAGTTGATTTCGGTATTTAAAACCAAAATAAAAAACAACGTGTTTTATACATGCTGAAAAATGTGTTTGGCTTTTCACTATTTTCTCCTGACTCACACAACGGATTAAGCCCAAAATTTCACAAGTTTTTTTTTACTATTATGGTCGATCACATAAACTATGAAAATTGTCTGCGAGCATTTTGTCAGCTCTACCAATCCTGTATAATGTCTTTAATGAGGAAAATTAACTCATAAAACAGATTAACAATATTAAATAGTTACATTATTTGTGTTTTACCACTCACAATAAGCACTGCAGGCTTATACTCAGTACTGAGGAAAACCCCCCACAGGGACATCGGGTGGGATTCGAACCAACGACCCTCGCCACTCTAGACCAGATTCTAGACCACCGAGCTTGCTCGTAGCTAGAAGCAGTTTAAATCCCATTTTAGCAGCGGGTACCGCAACGACTTTGAATTAATCTGCTCACGTTTTGTTAGTTTTTTAATAAACACAGCACACCATACATCCAATTTGTGCAAACTTGCATCTAAGTCGGTGGTCACGGTTTTTTTTTTGGGGGGGGGGGGGTGGGGGTGGGGTTTAAACAACGAAAAACGGTTTATGCGGGAATTTGGTTTGTGCAGTTCATATTTAATATGCTTAAATTGATTGTGGCAAGCAACGGTGATTCATGGGGTATTTAAAATGCTATTTTCCTCGACTTCGACTGTAGTTAAGACGGAAATGCTTCTCGGAAGGATTTTGTTTTTGTACGGCAGGCAGGCGATGGGATTGAGCCTTTGATGATACATGCATGGAATTTTGCACTCAGTCAGAGTATGTCTCAGGAGAAAGATGGTTATATGGTTGCCGCAGATTTGTCCATTGAAAAATATGGTAGAATAAGCAAACGCAGCCATTTTGTAAACTGAGAACTGCTTGTTATTCTACCTATATTTTTTTCAAAGGAGTAATCTGCAATGGCCGTTTAGCCAAAATAAGTTTTCCATGGCATACTCTGACTGTGTGCCAAAATCCATGTACCGTCAAAAACACAATTTCCCCAAATATTTCCCCTACCTGCCCTATTATTTGGAGTTGGCAAACTTTCGAGCCAATAACATTTCAGATTAAAAATTTAACATTCCCTCGATAAGATTGAACCAATCATGGACCTTGTCTTCAAGCGATCTTGTAGGCGAACCAGAACAGCCCGTTGGCGACCAAGAACGAGAGCGGGAAAATAACGCGCGAGACCACGTCGATCTGGCTGACACTGTTGAACGGCTTCCCGGACGTTCTGCTCTGGCGGAGCCTGGCGTTGCGGTACTCGGCGTTGCCGCACAGGCAGCTCAGCAAGTCCATCAGGCACGAGGGCTTCTTGGTCGCCTCGTCAGCGCTCTTCACCTTGATGTTGTAACGCGTGAGGCTGCTCAAGAGGGTGAATCGACGCTTCTTGCGAAGGGTTGCTTCAACATTCTCAGCCTGTGGAGGAAAGTCACAATCAATCAAAGCCGTTAAAAGGGGTTAACCTGATCCACAATTAAACAATGTAAGGCAATTTCTGAAGTGCCATTTCAGTCTCATGTCAGAGATGTTTTTTAATTTTTCAGTTTCGGATTCACCCTTATAGCGCGGCCTATAAGTGCTCAAGGGGGTCCTTGTCAATCACAATACCCGATTGGGGTAGTTTTAGTGCTATGGGGTGGCCTGCAATCCCCCAAATAAACTACCCTGATTTGGAATCAAGTATAGCATTAACAATCTCGCTACCATGCCTTTCCCGAACGAGAACACAAATATAGAGCAAAAACCCTCAAGATGTTGGGGAAAATAAACCTCAAGATACAGCAAGCCATAAAATGGGCCTTGGTGCACAACCAATTTTGTAACTGGCCCAACCTTTTTGTTGTTGTTCCTAAAGTCAATTTGAAGAAGAAAAGTAACGTAATGAAGTCTATAGCAATGAGATTAAGCCACATATGCGCTCGATCCAGGGGAAAGGTGCAACTGCCCTCCCAAATTCAGACAAAAAAGTGGGGAAATTCGGGCACGAAGAAGACAAAACTTGCCCTAGACATAAAAAACAAGCAAACTTTTTACCCAGTATAAGAAATTGGTACTTATGTTTTTATCCGTGTAAAATGTCAGGCGAACCCTTCTGCCCCCATTAACCAAACAGTCCACATTACTGCCATGTTAAGCCTAACAGCAATAAAATGCCAGTACGCCCTTTATTCGTGATTAGGACCCAAGTTTGGATGCTGATCGAAAGATGAAATTATTTGACTTTGCATGAAGATAAGAGTGAATCTTTGGTAATGATCGATCATCACAAATTGCACTGCGATTCAGGGGGTTCACAGTTGAAATTATTTACGACAATTTAAAAAATAAATAAACAACATTAAGTATGAAGAAATAAATAAACCAGAAGAAAACACAAACGAGAAGAGTGTCCTTGTTGGCCGTATTTTCTTGTCCAATTTAAAATCACATACGAGGTGACACGAATTAGCGTGACAAGAGGTGACACGAAAAGGCCGTGTCACAATTAGCGGCTCCAGCTGTGGCTTGATCGTCACGTGGTCGTGCGTTGAAGCATATGGGGCCCATAGCAACACACCATTAGCAACAGCCATAGCCGCAGCCGCATATTCAAACACGGCCTGACACAAAAATTCACAAATTTTGAATAAATAATTTGATTTGTGTATGGTTTATAAATCCCCAAAACAAGCAGAGGGCGTATTTTGAAGGTGAGTGTGCACCACACTAAATCGGCCCAAATTCATGCGCCAAACTGATTATCATAATTTGTAGGCCCAAATCTTTTGAAATAACGTTTTTGGGGTCATGCAACTTTTAGGTTGTGTAATTATAAGAATCTATCACAACCTGGGGGTTCTGTGTTTCAACTTTTGAGGAGATTTGATACATTTAGGCTTTAAAGTTGGTCCTATTTGGCTTGGAAAGTGGAAAAGTGCTTCACGAAAACTGGCAGCAAATCAGTTTGGGAAAAAGCACATTTTCAGGGGGTGTTTTTTCTGGGGTTATTTAGCAAAAATTCCAAACGGCTGACCTTTAGTTGTCCGAAAATATGTTTGGTTGGTTTTCAAGAGGCTGAGAGACTTTTTTTAATTTTTTTTTTTTAGTATTTTGAATGTTTAGCATTTAGCGTTGTTTGCTATGTGAGTTTATTTAGTGTGGTGCACCCGTGAATTGGGGGGGGGGGGGGGGGAGGGAGGGGGAGGGGAGGGAGGGTGGCGGATTAGATTTACCTCGGCCTGTGCCACGTCGTCGTCATCATCGTCAGCCATGCCCGGCAGCATACCGGCCCGTCGCTTCGTGAAGTAATTCACGGCAGCGTACTCCACCATTGCCGCAAAGACGAAGCCGAAACACATCACAATGAACCAATCGATGGCTTTGGCGTAGCTGACCTTCGGGAGTACGGCCCTCGAGCTCCACCCCAGGGTGGTGATGGTTAGTAGAGTCATTATGCCTACGAGGTTGAAAAAGAATAAACACTTTTTTGGTTATCTTTGGTGACAGGAACAATAAAGATAATTTTCTGTTGATATTTCACCGGACAAATCCCGACCTTTGACCTTCTTTTGGCTAATTAATACAATGTATCGAACCATTCATTTGTGAATTTTTTCATCTGCGTTTTTTCTCTCGCCTTCCTGCCCTCCTGCAACCCATGTCGCGCCAACTCTGCTAGAGCAGCCAAAAGCAACCCACGCAAAATTCTTATGCCCCTCTCTTCCCCTAACGGAAAAAAACTGTGGCACTCCATTTTTCCCTTGACTACTCTAGTTTTCAAGAAAGGACATTAAACTGACATGAAAGTGACATTAAAGTGACATCCCTTTAGTAGCTGAACCAGTTTTCGATAAACATCAAAATAAATGAGAATTCTTGGCTACTGCTGTCGTAATTTTATAAAAACAAAAAATGGACACAAGGTTAAGTTTTAAGTGACGGATACAGTTTAGAAACACAGCCAGCGAACACGATTAATCCGCGTGTATAACGGCCGTAAGACTAATGTACAAATGCATGCCCGAATGGACACTGTTCAACAATAACAATACTAGGGACCCCTTTTTGCAAATTAACAAAATAAGGCATAACAGCGCAGTCGCCGTCGGCTGAAGCTTTTAGACTGTGACAGTCAAACTCTCACTTGTGCGTTGGATGTCTCACGAGATTATAATCGCGTATCTATACGCGGTGTAAAGCTGGATCCGTCCAGAAACACACACAGAGTCTGGTACCCGTCCCGATGCTTGTTTCTTCCCCCCACCTTGTATGTCATCTTCGGGCTACAAATTCCCCTAAAATAAAGATTCCCAGATTTGACTTTGTTTTTGTAACCTATACGTGAGATAAAGCCACCTGGGTTAATGGCAATGAATGCTTCGGCTACAAAGGTGTTTCTCTGGTGAGGTTTTTTTCCCGTGAGGACGCTTGAGGCGTAGGAACCTACCCGGACTGCACTGTGTGCGTTTCCTTCCCGTGGATGGACGACCGAACAGAACGGTGAGAGAAAAAAAAACCTCCACTCTCTTTAATTTTCTTGGATTACAGGGATTTGATTAATCACAGTTCTGATAAAAGAAACATGTCTATTGAGCGAATTTCAATCCATTTCCATCCGGCATTCCGTGAGAGATTTTAAAAAGCATAATGCGATCAGGACAGTCGGCATACGCCATTTGGCATTGCTAGTTTGGTTTATCTCATGCGATTATACAATTTTTGGGTTTTTTTCAAATTCCGACTTATCAGTCTGATCTCGGAGGAGTCTCACTGTCGGATTACTGTGTGACATTAATCATGTTGCTTCGGAGATAATTATGTGGACGTCTCCGTTTGAAAGTTAAAAAAAAAAAAAGTAAAAAAAAAGAAAAAAAAAGAAAAAAAAAGGAACAAAAAACCACGAACAAAAAACAACTGTTAAAAGAAAACAAGAAAGGAAGCAATTTATCACTGCGTCAATTGCACTCCCAAATCCAATAAACTGATTTCCTTCGAAGTAAGACGAGATTTTTTTCTTGAAGAGATTAGTTATGATCGCTTGTCATATGATGAATGTTATTTAATTTGAAAAATGTCGTTAATAATCATTCACCGCTTTGTCAACTGCATTTCTAAAACCCCAACCGAATAAAAAAGGGCAGTGTAAACAAGAATCACTTTGGTTTAGGAACGCCAAAATCGGTCAACATTTGGGACACAATTGTTTACAGTAAAGTTTGCCACCGGATGGCGCTGTTCTCTCAGAACTGCATTGGAGACAAGTTTGCTGAGCACTAAGCGTTGGTTACCAGTGTTGTATTCAAGTAATTTTTGTGGTCCGAGTACCAAGTCCCGCCGAGAACAGAGTTGGCCGACTTGTACTCAAGTACGTGAGTTTGAGTTCGTTCGAGTACGTTTGAGTCAAGTAACGTGACTTTGAAACCGAGTACATTCCAAACCGAGAAACAAATACGTGACTTTTGAGTCCCGGTACATTTTCAGTCGAGTAGCGAGTATAAACATCTCTTCGAGTCTAAGTACATTTTAACTCGAGACTTTGAGTTCGTGTACAATAAGTCGAGAAGGAGTTCTAGACTTTGAGTCCGAGCACACTAAATCGAGAAACGAGTTCGTAACTTCGAGTCCCAGTACCTTTTAAGTCGACTGACTAACGAGTATTAACATCTCTTCGAGTCCAAGTGCAGTTTAAGTCGAGTACGAGACTTTGACTCCATGGACTCTAATTCAACTGAGTTCGTGACTTCGAGTGAGAGTACTTTCCTAACATAGTACAAGTACGAGTATATTGGTGCCGTAAAATAGTTTTAGAGTACGCGTACCTCATCCGAATACTAAAGCACTGTAGATTACCAGCCAAGATGTCACGTGATATTTGACGTACCACCCGGGCCCAATTTCATAGAGCTGCTAAGCACAACAATTTGCTTGGCATGAAATTTCTTCCTTGATAAAAACAAGGTTACCAACCACATTTTCATGTGTTGCATATTGCTTGTCACTGGTATTCAGCTGTTGTTTGCTTATCCTGAAAATCACGTGAAAATTTGGTTGGTAATCCTGTTTTTATCAGTGAAGAAATGTCATGCTAAGCAAATTGTTGTGCTTAGCAGCTCTATGAAATTGGGCCCTGCTAACTTGTAATAAGTTATGTGTTAGCACCACGTTTGTGCATGATGTATGTAAGCTATGTATCACACCACAAAAGGTGTTTTTAACACAACGACACCCTGCCTAGCAGTAAAGATTCAATGTATTTCACACTGTCGCGACTGGTACCCCTGCATTCATGTTTGCTTAGCAGGGAGATTAACATTTTCTGCTTTTGTGTTCATACCATTAAATTGGCCTTGTTCTGTGAGGCCTTAATGGATGCGAAGTGTCTCTACAGGTGCAACCTTGTCCACATGACAACCCGCGTACAACAAGATTAAATAATCTTGTACACAGTGTGTATGTTGTATGGAATGTAAAAAAGTAAAAACCAGTCATGTTAGATTCATAATCAGCAAGCTTGGAACACAGTCACGAAGTGGATGTTCCCATTTCCAGATCACGGAACGCTGTCATTTAATTTGAAGGCGAGGCCTGTAAGTGGACACCTCCAAACAAGTCTCAGTGTATTGACTCGACCTCAATCCAGACAATGGCTTCGTGCGATCTGGAGAGGTCAGCCGGCCTGAACGAGCAGGGGCATTTGAGTCTACATGTTATTCACGCGAGTTCGAATACATTAATCGATTCCTAATTCAAATGATTTAAAGTGCCGTAGAAGTAGAGTCCAGAGGTTACTTTAAATAAAAACACACACACAAAAAAACCCAAAATAACACACAACCCCCCCCCACGAGTCCTAGTACATGACTCATCAAAAATAGGGACGGAGATACTAGTATCCGAATATGTTGGTAGGTCGATCACACTATGATGCATTCGACGGTTAGAGTTCAGAGAATCGATTCTAGATTCCCATTGAGTGAATCCACTCTGGGAAGTCAAGTTTAGGAGTTGCTTTTTACGGCTGGATTGAAAAAGTAATGGTCGAGTCCAGAGAATCGATTCCTTAAAACCGGAGTCGGAGATTCAGTCAATCCAGCCCGCGGTTTCTTGCTCTGGGGTGGTCATGTTCTGATGGTGGTAGATCGAGTACAGAGAGTCGATTCCCAGTTACAAAGACTCGGCGTGTAATGAGAGTCGGAGTGAAGTCAGCTGCAGATAGACTACCAAAAACAAAACAAAACCACTCCTTACAATATGCCTACATTTTCAGCAACCCGTCGCATCCAATCTGGCTGTAAATCGTGGCCTAAGGTGCTCATATTCGCCAATTCCTTTTTAAGGCGTTACATCGCCGTAGCATTGCGTTATTTTGCCGTAGTATTGCGTTATACTGCCGTATTATATTGTGTTATATCGCCGTTTTTTAATATAGCTTTACTGTTAGTCGCCGCATTTCATTGCATTATATCGCCGTACTATAACTCAATAAATTACGGCAATATAACGCAACAGTATACGACGATATGTCGCAACAAACGGCGATTGCAATGAAATAGCGATACAACGCAATTAAATAGTACGGCGATATAACGCAATAAAACGCGACATAACGCAATAAAATACAGTGATATAACGCAATAGTAAACTGCGATTAACGCAATAAGTCAAAATATCGCAAAAACAGCATATCTCAACAAAATACGGCGATATAAACGTAATAGTTCGGCGATATAAACGTAACAGTTCGTCGATATAACTAAGTTTGGCGATATAACACAATACATCGGCGATATAACTCAATAGTAGTACATGTACTACGGTACCCAAACCGCGCGAAACTAGGACTTCGTTGTCCCGGCGACGTCATGCAACATCACGTAAAATCCATGCGACACAGGGTCTGTTTTCGCGCTGAAGTAACGAATCACTTATATCCCGATTGAAAAAATAACTTAACTTCGGTTTATATGTGCAGTCGACACGGTTTACACAACACTGTCGGCTTAAATTCGCAATTTGACACTTTTGAGCCGGATGTTGGAGGTCGAGAACTATTTCTTCATTTTCTCTAAAGTTTCAAAATTTTATTTTATTTTTATTTATCACATTGTTAGTTTTAAATGTAATAATTCCACAAATGTATTTTTTAGGGGTTGAAAAAAAAAAATCACACAAAATTGCACCCACGTTAATCTTCCATAGCCAATGGCTCAGAGGTGACCGGAAGCTCAACGGTGACCTCATCGTCGCGTGACCTACACGGTCTATAGGAATCGGTGGATATCGTTAATGTTTTCAAGTTGGGACAGGCATGTCGAAAATCATGATATTGGGAATCCAATTATTTCGCTTATTATGATTAAAACATAACACTTAATAATCCTGGACCATTCCCAATGGGGACAAAAAGTTGCTAATTTGGTTTACGACGTTTAAAGACACTGGACACCTTTGGTAATTGTCAAAGACCAGTCTTCTCACTTGGTGTATCTCAACATATGCACAAAATAACACACCTGTGAAAATTTGAACTCAATTGGTCGTCGAAGTTGCGCGATAATAATGGAAGAAAAAACACCCTTGTCACACGAAGTTGTGTGCTTTCAGATGCTTGATTTTGAGACCTCACGCGTGAGGTCTCAAAATCAATTCAAATATTTTACTGAGAAATTACTTCTTTCTCAAAAACTACGTTACTTCAGAGGGAGCCGTTTCTCACAATGTTTTATACTATCAACAGCTCTCCATTGCTTGTAACCAAGTAAGTTTTTATGCTAACACTTATTTGGAGTAATTACCAATAGTGTCCAGTGCCTTTAATAAAAAAGACGGGCATCCCAAGATTACGCTGTTTTTGTTTTCCTGAAGGGACGGGTTTTCCAAAATGCATTGCACAAGAATGAAATAATTTTACAGGCTTGTAGGTCAAGTCGCATTTGAGTTTTCACGAAGAGACCGTGCTTGTCAGAGTGCGCGTGATCACGTGACATGCGCACCCTTCGCTATGTCAAACACAGATGTGCGCAAATAGGTCATCATGATTTTGCGTTTTTACGACGAAGAGACGGGCACGTTTGACTAATTACTGTGTTAATTAAGCAACGTTATGGTACTTAATTTTGACATTGTTGATAAGGTTTAACTCTTACCCAAAAAACATTACGGCATTAAACTGCAGAAGAATGTGTTGATACTGCAGAGGTTCCAGTTTCAAATATCACACCTATTCAAATGCATATAATCTCGAAATATTCTTTTAACGCATTTTGACAGGCCGTGGAAACATTGACGAGATGAGCCCCCGTACCGTCAGAGCCTAATCAAAGGTGTAAACGCCCGGGTGGTTTACAAATGTTATGTAATCGACTTGATAAACCCACCGGGCCTAATCTTTTCACAGCACGCACGCAAAGTGCTCACGCTACGTAGGCGCTGATTTTCATGTGATGACTTGATTGACACCGTACAGGTGATTCCACTGAAGATAGTTATTTCGCCGGTTTAAACGCCATCAATACGTGCCTAATTCTGAATTTCCACTTGACGTTGCAATTTTGGCGCGAAAGTAACACGACCCGCGCGGCGGAAGATCGTTTTGCCCTCGATTAATTAGGCTGAAATAAACGTCTGCACGCAATGTGTAAGACAACAATTTTGATAGAGTTCCACGCGTTGCCAGGGGAGACTGTTTCAGTCTGTTTTTTTTTTTTCAAAGTGAGACTGGCGTTTCAATCTTCTGACACTAAGGACTGTGACAGAAAGGAGGTGGTTTGACAGAGCAAGGGCGTCCTCGGTTCGATTCTGTTCATAAATTCGGGAACATCGCTTTAAAAAACACACAACAACAACAACAACACAACAACAAACAAACAAACAAACAAACAAACAAAAACAAACAAACAAACAAACAAACAAACAAACAAACAAACAAACAAACAAACAAACAACAAAAAACAAACAAACAAACAGCCTAAACATAGAGAAGTCTTGATTTACCGGGTCGACAAATATCGTGTAGGCTCCAAGTTTTTTTCCTCCTGTTATTTGTAATTTTATGTAACAAATTCCTCCTTGAACGTAAACGCTTTGTCTCATTGTGGGAAATTAGCCTCAATAATTTATAAGAAGAGGTATTTATACGTAAACGCTTTGTCTCATTGTGGGAAATTAGCCTCAATAATTTATAAGAAGAGGTATTTATACGATCACAAAATTGATCTACTTTTAGGTTGTTTTGTTTGAGAGGGTCGGTCAAGGTTGGGTGGTTTAAACATTAATTTGTCTTATGGTTGCCCACCACGCACAAGGCCATGGAAAGCCAGCCAAGGTTAGGGCTATAGTCAATTATTAATTAGTTAATTATTTAATTGATTTGACTTTATTCACATTCTGGCTTGCTTTCCAAAATCTACATGCACTAGGTCCACCAAGTTAATTTTACCCGATTTAGCGCAAAAATAAACAGCTACCACTACGAATCTTAACCAATTTCTCATCACTTATTAAAAAAGGACTAACCATGCAACCACTAATGTTCTCGCTTTTTTTGTTGGTGTTTTACCTTTAAAGTGGCTCGGCCTTCGAACTGTGTTTTGTGCATTAACTGCACAACTCATTACTGACATCGCGAAGTGATCTCTGTCTCTAATTAGCCATTTAAATATGACTCTCTAGACCAATCTCTTTACACGAGACGAAGTGCGTGCAAGTAGTTTGCTCTTTCTCGTAATATCCGCATTAGAATGGTTCACGCACGTATGGCTAATTGACTCCAGTGGCGCGAGGACCCGTGAGATATGAAATTAATTCGCAATTATCCCGGTTGGTGGCGAGTCAAGCGTGGTGAGATGGGTGCCCGGCGTCCACTGTTTGTTTATTTGTGTTGGCATAGTAAATCCCTTTGGGGGAAAGAAAGAAAAAAAGAAGAAGAAGAAAAAAAAAAAAAAAAATCCCGGCTTTGTTTTAGGAAAATTTGTTTAGAACGAAAGAAGGATGCGACTCCTGAGATTAGACCCTACTGCCTTAAGGATGGAACCGATGGAGAAAAACGATTAGGAAGAAAATGAAAATTGAGGAGGGGGTTAATATTTGGGAGGAGGTTTCTTCGTTGATGATAAATCCTAAAGTAACCTGTTGAGAGATGTTCCTGCTATAGCCCCGATCGGCTAGACCGTTTACCCCCCCCTCGAGTAGGCCATTAAGGAAAATTTCAAATCAGTGAAGGCCATCGCACGAAACAACAACCCGCAGCGACAAAAGAGAAAAAGAAGAAGATTAAAAAAGAAAGAAAAAACAAACTTAAAAAAAAAGAAGAAGAGGAAGAAGAAATAAAATTAAAAAAAATAAAAGAAAAAACAACGACAAAGAAGAACAGAGAAAAACAAGAAAGAGAGAAGAAGAAAAAGAAGAAGAAGAAGAAGAAGAAGATGAAGAAGATGAAGAAGAAGAACAACAACAAAAGGAAGACGAAGAACAAAAGCAGCAGCAGCAGAAGAAGAAGAAAACCACAAAAATAACTGTAATACCGATTATGGGATACAAAAGAACAAACACATTAACACAGAAAACAACAAATTGTCGTAAAAAAGAAGGAAAAAACACACACAAAAAACACACAATAGAAATTGTAAAAGGAGATGCCAAAACAGATAGTTACAGTACTACTATGCTTTTTAAATGCTAATTTACAAGTGTGCAATGGAATGCATCACTAAATATACATAAACACTTTCATTTGGAAAGTATGTTAAATTATATTTCGAGAAAGTTATACTGGAGGTTCAGTGTTTACTTTCAGATCAATAAACTTTTGATTTATTTTAATTTTAAACCGTTGTTCATGAAACCAAAGGATCGTCAGACGCGATTAGTGTCTCAACTTCATGAGCCCGAAGGTACCAGTCTAGAAAAAGACGATGACGAATGTTCACTTTACATTGGATTAAAACATGAAGAAGAGGAAAACATTAATGAGCGAATGTGCTGTCTGGAAGCCCACAGGGGAGGACTGATGGATTAAGTGCGAGGAGTGACTGGACGATTACCATGGCCTAGACAGGGGGATACTTACACAGGGCGCTCGAGCGGGCGTCGCCTCACGGTTGAGCCAGAAGGACACCAGGAGAGAACGACCAGCAGCACGCATGGGATGTACGTGGAGATCACGAAGAAGCCGGCATTACGGGCCAGGTAGAACTCGGCCGTTAAAACAGTACGGTCACCTTTGGTAATGAATAAGTTATGGCAACTTTGGATTAGCTATATCCAGGTGATGAAGAAAGGGAGGGAGACTGGAGGCGTGGGGGGGGGGGGAGAGGGGAGGTGGAGACAGAAGAGTTCACCTTTTATAGGGCACGTGTGGGAAGTGGATGGCTTCTTTAAAAGCTTAAAATGTCAACCAACATCTTGTCATACAGTGTCGACCTTAAAGGTCCTGTACACTATGAGTAAAACACTAGTTTTTATCACGCGTGATAAAAACTCGACGTTTTAAAAACAGAAAACAGTAAGGTCTCTTTTCACTATTTGTTCGGATCTCGATGACCATGAGCTGGTTTGTTTGTTCATGCATATGTTGAACCACACAAAATGTGGACACTGATTTTGAGCTGTTACCAAAAGTGTACAATACCTAAAGGTATTGATAGAGCTGACAACATAGTTGCAGACAGTGTTCATGTTTTGTGTGATCGACCTATTGCATGAAATAACAAACCTGTGAAAATGTGGGCTTAATCCGGTGTGTGAGTCAGGAGAAAATAGTGAAAAACAATGCACAGTTTTCAGCATGTAAACACACTGTCCTTAATTTTGGTTGTAACGACTGAAAATCAGCTGTTTCGTTTTTTTAAATAATTTTTTTTTTTCAGAAACAGTTTTCTCGTATATGGCTTATTTCAGAGGGAATATTCACAGACAAAAATTGTTCTGGTATGAACTTCATTATCAGTGTGCAAAGCCATGTTTTAGAAAGGGTCTTATGGTCGCACATGAATTCGGGCGTGATGGCAATTGAGGTTTCTAGAAAAAAGCATCCTTTCCAATTTTGTTTTACAAATTATTTGTGGTATATTAAATTGAAATTGTATTTCTAACAAATTGCTATGTTTTTTTTTTTCAATAGACTTCAAAAAGAATGTTTTCTTTTACAGAAAAATGTAGCCTTTGTTCGACAATAGAGCAAGGTTCCTTGCCCTATGGTTCAACTTGTTCACTCGTTTTCGATACGCGCGAGACGTGCACATTCTTGTTGTTAAGTCGATCGTTCTGTTTGTTGTTAAAAATTTACACGCAGCAGACATGGTGGCTTTACCCTGGCATCGAATGCTCGCACCAATGCATTGCTTAGGCTCGATTTTGATGTCAGTTTCATCTTGATGAATGGAAACTACTTGGTCGTAATAAATGTGGTGCCGGAACAAAAGTCACCTCGGCAAAAAAATAAAAATTGCTTGTCTTTGGCTAGAGCCATCAAGGTCTCGTTATAATTAGCGTTAACAAGTCAACTATGAACTTCGAAGGGATCACGGAGTACAAGAAAATGAGATATGATGTTAATGCGTGGCCCCCTTTTTAAGATCATGTTATTGAGATTTCCCTCCCATCTAATATCTGTATAATGTGCACAGCCACAATCATGGGCGCACTTTTTGTAAGAAGACACTAAATGAACAACACATAAATATGGAGTAACTCTTTGCAGATCTTTGTATTCGACAAGCTCAAGTACTTTCTAATCTTCATTCACACAGCGCTGGTTAATTAATTTACAAACACCGTTGAGATAACTGTTACATCACTGGTTTTCAAACTGTTGTTCGTAACATGTACACGAAAAAAAATGTGTACCCATAATTGCGGCTGTGCACATTATGTGTTACGCTTTGGGACAGCTCATAGACTTCTCAAGAAGAACTGCCACTTTCAAAATTATTTAGTACGGAGCTCCGGAAGTGATATCCAACTTGGTGAGATCCTGACACAACTGCAAGATGATGACATCATAAATGTAAAGATGATGACATTCTGAGATAAATTTGTCTCGGGATGACGACATGTAGGATGTCGTCTTCCAGATAGATTTAATCGCGGGATGATGACTTCTTGAAAGTAGGATATCGTCTTTCAAGAAAATACTTATCTAAGGAAATCAATATCTTACTTCCATGGTGTCAACACCCTAAGACGAAATACCGTATATCAGGAAGACGACATCTTATTTTATCCTGAGATAAAAACCATCTTACGATGTCATCATCCTGCAGTAATTTATCTCAGGATCGCAACATGTCGGATGGCGCCCCAGAGCGCCGTTGTTTAGATCGTTGATGTAACACTTACGATTTGAGAGTGATGATGTTTTCAGAATTTTTAATGATCGTGTAATTTTTCATTTTAAACTTTTTATTCGTCACATTTTGTTTGTTAACGGTTGTGTAATGTTTTTCTCTGTAACCTTTTATTGTTTTATCTTAAGTCCATTTCTGTAGGTTGTTATGTGAGCTGGGATCCATGGAAGATCAGTGAGTTTGTTCTACTGAATGGATTACCCAGGATAAATAATAAATAAAAATAAAATAAATAAAATAAATACTTCGGTTTGATGCGTGTCCTGCAGTGTGGCAGTTTAGCCACACGGTTAGCTTCACTATCTGCCTTTTCGAAAAACTGGAGTGGGCTACGGCTCTGGACTTCCTCTGCTTTGTGAGGAAGCAAAGTTTCATGTTTCGGCAGTATGTGAACCTAATACAAAAGCCGGAGTGAGCCAGAACCATAGTTTCGAAAAGACCGCATGCAATTCGTTCATAATAATAGGAAGAGAGAGTGTGTATATACCTATACGGTCTGACACCTTGACGTCTCTGTACGCTTTCCAAGTCTGGAGGGAGAATTGTGAGAATCTGAGATCCTCTGAGACCTCGATGGAGGCGGAGGCATTGGCCGGTTCGTTCTTCCATCGGTATACAACATCCTGCTCGGAGTAGCTGTCTGTTTATTTAGAGGACAAAAGATACAACGAATATCATGATATGTCAGATTTTGGTTTCGAAATCGGAAATTTTGCAAGGCGGGAAAACAATGTATAGAAACGAAGGCCGTGCCCTAATCGTGTCATTTTGGCTGCAACGGCTGCGGTGATTGGCTGCTTGAGGCATTTCTGGGGGCATGGTCACTGTTTTAAGACGTCAATTCGGACACGACCATTGGTTTGTTATGCCTTGCCCGATATGTGGCAGAGCGTGATGTGCCCCCCAATAATCCTATACTTTAATACACTAATTTCTGAGATTCCCTGAACACAAAGAAGACACACTTACAGGAAGACCGGGGGGGGGGGGTAACATCTCACCTCATATCGAGAACCAAATGTGGTTTGTCGTGACACCATTTGAACATCGCTCTTATGAGTTACAACGGTTCTAAAAAAGAACCGTTGCTTGGACAACTCTTCATTTAACGTCAGGTTTCTCATGAGAGAACTGAACGAACGTCGAGTTTGATTTTTTCAGAGCCACCATAACTATTTAGAGCGATTTGGTTCCACCTCAAAGCTTTGGTTTCTTAGATATTGATTTACTGTGTTTTTTCCTTTAATCATCAGTTCTGATTTTCAAGGGACTTTTAAAGTTTAAAGACTCCTTTGTTTGAAACTATATATTTTTGTTTTCTACATGGCTGATGGACGTGAGATAATGTCGGATCTAAACAATATCTCATTTCTAGTTGTTGACTAACTACCACCTATCATTGGCAATTATTTTCGTACATTACCTAAATGAAAGCTTCTAACTTTTTCGAATCTATGAAGATAGCCATCTAAAACCTTAAATCAAGATTTTAGGTTCAAATTGGCAAAAGTCTGACCTAGCATCTATGACCAGCAAAAACCGGTTCTGTACTTCAAAATGCAAGGAAAAACGAAGACAATATATCAAACAGAATTAGAAGAAGGTCAAACCACTATTTAACCTAAATAAACTCGTAATTTAAAACAAACAATACAAAAGCAGCACCCTGGGGCTAAATTAAATTAAAGTAACCCTTTTCTAAATGCAGATATCGAACATCTTAGAGCACAAACTGGAACCAGGTGGGAACAAGCCACAATAGTGGCCTAGCACAGAAAACAAACATCTCCAAAATCCATCCGCCCTGAGGATGAAAATAGTTTGGTTCCGACCCAGTTGCTAATCTGTGCTAAGTGCTTCAAAAACAAGACCTGGGCCGATGCGTGACAACAACATGTTAGCCCGTCTCATGTCGTCTCAACCTAAATTGCCTCTTGTCGTATCAGCCTCGAATTTAACGCGGGGAAATATTTCCCGCGCTAGGAGTCGGTCCCCGTGAAAAACGACCGGCGAGAGGAAGATAAAAAAAGCGCGCCAAAAAAGGGCATCGGCTTAATCGGGTTAAGAGATTATCCACTATACGCCCACTTCGATATCCGGAGCCACTTTTTTTGAGCGCCATCACTTTGATTAAGGATCATACAGATCTGTTGTTAGCTTCTTGCCCTTTTGCTTGGACATACCCTTTGACAAATTCAGTGCCAACATTTCATGGGTGTTAAGTTTGAAATGCCCACAGATTTCGGATCGCTGAAGGACTCAGCGGTACACATGATCTACCGGTTAATGTGATTTTGTTGAATATACCCCACTTTTTTCGCATTAAAACAGAGTAAATACCTGGAAACACTTTTAACTCAATTTACTGGCGGGCTCCATGTTGTCCGTTTGGACTGTGTCAGGTTTCTCAAGAGCTTAACCCAACCATGTGCACTTTCCAATACTGTTTATATGATCGAGGAATACGCCACAGTTACAAGTTTGTAAATCTTTGAAGGTAAAAGTCGTGCATATCTCAACATGGAAAATCCGTCAAGAGAGATAAGACGGTACGGCTAGCGGAATGTGTGTTAAGAATTTAACGTAACACCTTCTGAAATAATGCTCTTTGAAATCTAAATATTTATGGGGCTTTGTTCACTGACAAGAAGGTTGTGTCCAAATTGAAGTTCACCAAACCCAGAGCTGTGTATTAAGAGAGTTGCGATATAGAGGGAGCAGGACCCAGTTTCATGGCTCTGCTTATCGGCGAATTCTGCGCTTGCGATCCCCACTCTATTGCTTATAACAGGGCAAGCGCTGAATTTCTGCGCTAGCCGTGTGAGCGAAGAATGGCTATAGTAACGAGGAGTACGCACGTGTACAGGCAAAAATTCCCCCTTCACTTGTGAAATACGCTTGACGTACAGCGAGGAATTCCCTGCTTCAGTAAGCGCCGATGCTTTGCTTACGGTAAGCGCTGATTCTTTGCTTACGGTAAGCGCCGATTCTGTGCTTACGGTCAGCGCTGATTCTTTGCTAACGGTCAGCGCTGATTCTTTGCTTACGGTAAGTGCTGATTCTTTGCTTACGGTAAGCAGAGCCATGGCATTGGGCCCAGTTTTCTTTAGTCACGTGGTTACCGAATGTCATTTTTCGGTCCAAATGCAGCACAGTGCAATGTGCAGTCTAGTCTGGTACCCTGTGTGCGCACATGAGTTTTTTTTGGACCGAACATGGCGTCTAATCGCAAAGTTGCCGCAACTCTCTCAACACGCAGCTCTGCACCAATCGCACAAAGAGCGACCTCAACTGCCCGTGCTCAGAGTGGATAGGTTGAAAAAATGGTGTAACAAAGACAAAACTTACTACTGCCAAAATGAAGAGAGCAAACTTGAACGTCCATCGGGTATTTTTCCAAGTTCATCATGCATTCAGCTTTGATGGTCAGCCTGAAGCGAAATGAAAACAAAGCTCCACAATAAACATTGTTGAATAAATACAGAAAAAAAGAAAGTTGCCTGACCATAAAGTTGGACTATAACCATTAAAGCAACATTTTGGCTGTTTAAAACACGACACGCTAAGGGCAATCACGAGACATGAATCTAGAAAACATGATGTAAACCAAAAAGGTACGTTTCCCGCCAAACATCTACATTGTGGAGGGCGCCCTCAGTTAAACAAAGATTATAAACGGACATTTGGAGCTTCATAAAATCAACTGAGGACTAATTAACAAAGAAAAGTAGACCAAAAAGCAGTCGTAACGCTTTAGGTTTTTACAGTCAATCTTAGCAAACAAGAGAAAACATGTATAATTAATATTGCAGTCTACATGCAATGCCCTCCGATATCCAAAGCGACGATTCAGATAAGGCTTCGATGAAGATATTAGTTAAAATAAACCACGCTTGGATTGTTCATTTCCGTTGAGGGACCCTTTTACTTTATCGGCACCGAGAAATACCCAAGGGAGGGACACAGAAGTGCTTTCGTATAGTAGGGTGACTTTTTGGTTAATAGTGTGTCCTATACTTTTATCTCTTGAAAGTACATCAAAGGAGTCCGCCCAGCTTTAGCTAATAATAAAAATTAAAAAAACACCAAGGGAATAAAAGACGCGAATTTTCTCAAGATTTCATTCATTTTGTGATGAAGGTAAGAGATAATGAATGACCGGGCAATTCACCTTTTTGGAAGAGTTGCCATCGACGTGGCACTTTCTCTGTGTTAAAAAAAAGGCGCGAAAATGAAATAAACATCGTCCGCGCATCACACATCACAATCTCACGCCAGTCTCAAGAGAAATCTTTAAAAGAGCATTTTTTTGTGCATTTTCTTCACAGGGCTGTGCATGAAAAGGTGAAAGGGAGAAGAAGAAAAAAATGTCTGGATTTCTTTTTCGATCTCCTCAAATTGAGAAATGGTTGAGAGATTGTGACGGGGGGAGGGGGGGGGGCTCGCACTCTGTCGAGCTTGAATTGTGAGAGCTACCGCGGATAGAGACTTTCCCCGCGGGAGACGGAGTGGGTTTTGAACCCCCCCTCTCCCCCGGGGGTGGTACAAGAAGATGCAATTACTGACCGTTTGTACCAAAATAGAGTGAAGGGGGCTCAGCCCACCTGGACCGCATAGACTTCCGCACTGTTGGCAAATCTAAGGTTGGATTAATAAAAAAAAGTCCGCCCGCAGTGACTGACTTTACGGCCCGGCCGTGGTGAGTTTTTTCTCTCTTTTTCTTTCTTCCTTTCCCCCTCGACGCCAACAGTTCATGTCAGCGGGAAAGCGAATCGCTACGAGGGCAAATACTCTCTCTGTTTCCCATCTGCACTATTCAATATCACACTGAATCCAGCGTCAGTAATTCATGTAGTCAGATGCCTATACATTTGGATTGAAGGGTATAAAAACAGTCTTTGTTAATGGCTTCTATTTGCCTTGCCCCCCCCCCCCCACACACACTCCACCCCGATTTTGATGTGTACCCCGAGGGTGGTCACAACAAAGTGAAGACAGAAATAAACTTGTATGATGAGGATGACCGAAGAAAGCATTATGGCAGAGTGATGATTTCGCCTCCAACTGAATTAAATTGAGAGACACGCGGAGAGTTGATCGAGAACTGCAACAAAAAGTGTCACATGCCTTTCCAATACACGTCAATCTGGAGGGGATAGCAGGGGATTTGCAACGGATTTGCGTTGCTTTTTTCGGCTGCCGCTGGTGCAAAAAAAAAAAAAAAAACACAACCCGGCCACACAATGCTACTACAAATGTTATTGTTTTGCAAGCTTTGCCGAACAGTTTGACTCAAAGGATTCCAGTTTGACTCTTAGGAATCATGACAAACTCTTAAAGGAACATTACAGAATTGGTTTTTGCTAACAAAACATTTGCTGGCAGTGTAAGCACTTTATGTAATCCACCATATACATAAACTGACAAACCTGTCGAAGTTTGAGATCGATCGGCATCTGGGTCACAAGAAAATAGTGAAAAACCGATTACACATTTTGCATGAAATCATATAGATTCAATAAATGAATAAAACGCTCGCTGAGCGATAAACTCCAATCGGAAAATTAGTTTATTCATTTCTCATCAAATATGGCATTTCAGACAGAAATATTTCAAGGGATGTTTTCTACTTATCATCATCATTAGACCGTGTAAGTTTTATGTAAATCTGTGATCAAAAAGTATATTTTACTAGTTTTTTCTTACCAATTCTGTAATGTTCCTTTAAACTCTACAATTGCAAGGAATTGACTCGGACACGGCGCTTATACCGGGCACGACCCTTCCCATTCTGGCTCAGCTTGACCAAACTGACCCGTGATTTCTTCTCGTGCTTCGGTTCAGTGACCTCGCAATTCCGGTCAGGACTGGCCCGGAATCCGTAAACGGCAATGTTGTGTGTTTACTCCGGTTCCAGGTTCACATGGAACCTGTGGCCCCTCCCAATCTTTGGTTTCTTCCAATGGGATTATTAAGTTCCGTGGGTCAATCATGCCGTTGATTTCTTTTTTTTTTTAGTGAATGATGTTATGAAGTTCTGCGAAGAATCGTTTTTAATAAAGTCAGAAATTTGCTACTTCAAAAGAAATGACTAACTTCCCGATGTAAATTAATTGAATCATTCTTTGTAAAAACAATCAACAATATTTGAATTTTAGGGGATTGTGTTTTTGAAGGCCTTCATTCAGAAACGACTTTATTCCCATGGTCCTAATAGGCTAAGTGTTGACCCCAACTGGGCATCGTCATCAAAACGGTTTAAAAGGTCACTCCTGTTTCATGTCTCACCTTTGTGTGTAGAGAACATTCCCGCTAGGAGAGATGCGGAACAGGCGGTTTGGCGTGGTAACCGTGTGCCGCTTGCATTTTCTTCCGTTGAAGAAGTACGTATCGGGGTACCAGATCGACTCCAACATGATGGTATTTAGCGGGAGCACCTCGACTGAACTGCTGTTGAATTTCAAACGGGGGTCGGTCCAGCGTTGCCTGAAGAACACATCGATGTGAAATTCCTGGGAACAGAGCAGTCAGTCGGACTTAATTATACAGAAGGGTTTGAAAAGCATTCAAATTAATGAAAAGGTTTTGCTACCCTAAACGATAGAGCAAGAGGAAAAAAAAACTAGCAGTCAAAATTATTGGCAAGTATGGATTTTCAAGAGGTAGTTTCAGGAGGCGACGGTATCCGCTCTGTAATTGTGCAAATTAATCTTCATTCGAATTGCTCACAAGTGATGCGCGGCCGCGACCATTTAGGCTGAAAAGTCCGTCGCCAAACATTTGGGAATTGATTGTTTTGGTTTACCTCCCATTTGCGAAATTGTGGTTAAGGTATATATGAATTGGAGACTAGACACCATACGACTGGCCCTTGTAGATACTTCAGGGTGCATTGAAGGCACACCAGTAAAAAATGCAGACCGTAATAATCATGTTACTCCAATTAGCCCGTCAATGCTAAAGCAAAAACAGACAAGGCGTCAACAACAACACCACCACTACCACCACCACACCACCACCACCATCACCACCACCACCAACACCAACAAACAACAGCAAACAACAACAACAACAACACAACAACACCACCACCACCACCAACGCTCTAACAAGAACAACAACAAACAAGAACAAGAACAAGAACAACAACAGCAACAACAACAACAACAACACACCACCACCACCACCCACCCACCACCCTAGAACGACAACAATGGCGACAGCGACAATAACAACAACAACAATAACATCATCAACAACAACAACAACAAGAACATCGACAAGAACAACCCAAAAGCACATTAAAACAAAAACAATCACCACCGGTACAATCGGACGTTGACCCTAGCACTTTGATGATGGTTAGAGTGGCGTTGAACATTGATAACATTTGGAATTTTGACAGCCCCCTCCCCTCCCCCAAACTGGGGCATTGACGGGATGTTATTGCAGGCTTGAGAATCATGTTAATCAAATATTATTATGATCAAGATGAATTGTCAACAATGCAACATGTCAAGTATTATTGCATCGAGTGATTTGGAAATGTAGTTATTGCACATCAATAGAATGGTAATATTCACATCAACGTCACATGGAGTTAAATTTAAACTCGAATTGATCATCCACTTTTAGAATCCAGAAAATATCCACCTAGACCCAATCGATGAATATCCCCACATGTTTTAGGAGAGGGTGGGGATGTTGTGCATCTCTGTAAAACGGCACGTCCATTTCGTCTGGTTTCCAAGTAAACGTCGCACCATTTGTTTGTGAAGCTACCATTGTGATAATACACATGCTTAAAGGAACATTACAGAATTGGTAAGAATTGTTTTTGTAAAATATACTTTTTGATCACAGATTTACATAAAATTTATACGGTCTAATGATGATGATAGTAGAAAACATCCCTTGAAAATTTCTGTCTGATATGCCATATTTGATGAGAAATGAATAAACTAATATTCCGATTGGAGTTTATCGCTCAGTGAGCGTTTTATTCGTTTGTTGAATCTATATGATTTAATGCAAATGTGTAATCGGTTTTTGACTATTTTCTTGTGACCCAGATGGCCGATCGATCTCAAACTTCTACAGGTTTTTCAGTTTATGTATATGGTGGATTACATAAAGTGCTTACACTGCCAGCAACTGTTTTATTGGCAAAAACCAATTCTGTAATGTTCCTTTAAAAGCTCCCACATACTTTTTTTCGGTTTAGATATGGAGAAAGGTATAGGCACATCTCACAACTTCAATTCAGCTGGGATTTTCAGTGGTGACTACAACAAAGGTTCTCATACGATCAGTGCACTTTCTTGCCTGCCAGGTAATTCCTTGGATGGCACAAGGTCACTCTGTTCAACAAGGTGTCGATGTCTGTATACCGAGTACGAGTACGATTTCATTATTAACAGATATGTTTTGATATGGAGAAAGGTATAGGCACATATCACAACTCCAATTCAGCTGGGATTTTCACGTGGTGACTACAACAAAGGTTCTCATACGATCAGTGCACTTTCTTGCCTGCCAGGTAATTCCTTGGATGGCACAAGGTCACTCTGTTCAACAAGGTGTCGATGTCTGTATACCGAGTACGAGTACGATTTCATTATTAACAGATATGTTTTGATATGGAGAAAGGTATAGGCACATATCACAACTCCAATTCAGCTGGGATTTTCATGTGGTGACTACAACAAAGGTTCTCATACGATCAGTGCACTTTCTTGCCTGCCAGGTAATTCCTTGGATGGCACAAGGTCATTCTGTTTAACAAGGTGTCGAGGTCTGTATACCGAGTACGATTTCATTATTAACAGAGTTCACTTCTTCGCATTGAAGATACTAGGCCAGGTTCTTGACCAAATTGACCCAAATATTGTGATTTAAATTTTAAATAGATATTTGTACAGATTTGAGAAAGTTATGAGCTTTCATTTAAGAGTGTACAAGAACAAAAGCTGCAAATGATAAGCGGTAGTTAATAACAAACTAAAAATTAATAATTTTCAAGATCTCGAGGTTATCTCACGTCCATTAGCCAAGTACTAACAATTTTGCATGTTGCATGTATTGTGTGCATACGCGACATTTGTTGTATGTTTTTTTTTCGTTCTGAAACAGCATGATCTGTAAAGAATTCGGGCAGAGAATATCAATTCTAAAACAAAGAACAACAAATTAAACAAAAAATTTGTTCGGCGAAAATCAGGCCATCTAACTTTAATCACGACAACTTCACCATAACAGTATTTATATCAAGGTGTTGATAAATGCAACAATAAAACAGAACGCTGTTCATTTTACCCTTTTATAAAAAGTGTATGCATTTATCGATTTACTTGCGTTACCTGCAAACACTAATCGCACGTTTTTTTTTTAATTCAACAATTTCCTTTTTTGCCACTTAAAGACAAAACCCAAAACAGGTGAGGGCTATTTGCGAAAGGCAATAAACATCTTGAACATTTAAAAGACAAAAAGACAGTTGAAAAAAACCCCCCAAACAAACAGCAAATTTCAACGATCCAAGCACCTTTAAAAAGTAATTATAACATCGTCTGTGCATACAGCTGTCTCATTTAGCCTCTGTCCCAAACCGATCTTAAATTGATTGTCTGTGACACGGAGCAGTTCAAATGAAGCTGGAGAATTTCTGTAACTATGGAAAAGTCCTCTCAAGAAGAAGAAGAAGAAAAGAGAGAGCAAAATACCCATAAAAAAACAATCAAAAAAAATCTTTGAAGCTCGATGCATTAGCAAACACTATTGATTCCGTTTTTTATCAATTTGCAACGGCAGTAAGAGCTGGCTCCGAAGGGAACAAAAAACCGAATTCCACCGTCGTTTGTCGGCAACCGCGGCGCAGTTGTTTGCATTCGCAAGGTTTTAAATTTCCATTTTTCCCCAAATCACCTTTTACGATGGTCAATTTGTGTTCTCAATAAGTCACAGTACATTAACCACTGACAATGGCAATTTCCTGTCAAGCTATGTACAGTTGCCCTGCGTGTCGTGTTCCGCGTAGGCAGACTGTGGTACTGAACATTGATTCTCAGTACCACAAAAACAGGGAGCCAGACCATTTTTTGCTCTGGCGGTATGCTATGCACGACATGGGGAGCTGAGGGTACACACTCTGTTCCTCTCGTACAGATTTACCCCTCTAAAATCCTCAAAGAATTCCTGAGATTCCAAGCACACAATGAAGACACAATAGAGGGGTGGGGGAGGGGTGGGGGTGGGGGGATGGGGGCCCCACATCGAGCACCGAATGTCTCGGTTTGGTGACGTTAGTTTGAATGGGTTGGTATATCATAATGATTTTGTTATTAATAAAATTACCTGGGTAAAATTATACTTTGTTTTGGACAACACTAAATGGTGACTGTCATGATTTATTGATTTTATTGTTCAAGTATGTTGGGGATACTGGTAGCAATGTATAGGGCAACATGGTTTTGGTTTTGTTCTTTCAGTTAAGTCCCATAATAAACAGACCCAGTGCAGTGATTTACGGAATTTCGAGTAAAAATTCGCCCTTTGCACAGTCAGCCATTTGCGTGTAGAGCCTCGAATTGGAGACAGCAGTGAATAGAAGCATTATATAACTCTGTTATGTCACGGTAATGTAATGGCACTTTCATCCAAACAGATACATCAATACAATACAAATGAAGCATGAAGTCGAGGCTCTACACGCACATGGCGATCCGTGCAAGTATAGCGAATAGGGGCCATAGCCTTTCAGTCAGAGTATGAGGATTTCTTGATAGTGAGGCAGGATTTTGGGCGTAGTCCGGGGAGATCACCATGAGACAGAAACGAGGTAGCATGTATTTGTTCCCACTCTGTGAATTTACGTTTACATCGTCTGCCAATCATGCTTGTTTCTCATAGTTTTTGTTCTTCATTTCAAACACAATATGGCCCATGATTGTTTGTTAGTGCAAGTCATGCTAAGCATTTGTGATCTTAATGCAAGGTGTGTTGTCCTCACACAGATGACATCATCATTACGTCATTTCAATCACATTGACCGTTACAAATAAAGATTGTGACAGCAGTCAATAAATAATCAGCTAAGCTGTGAAAGTTTCAGATATAAAGGAATTCAATGACTAAGTTGTGAGACATTGAAGTAAACAGTCTTCATTTGATTTCTTGAAACAAAAAGCCACTTAAGACGTCAGCATAATTATCATGAATTACAAGTCGGCTACATCACATCTTCATCCGAGTCAGGTGCTGGCCAAGAGACTCTCGCTCGTCAAGTTTCAATCAGGGTTCCGTTAAAAAAAAAAACCATCCCCAAGTTCTAGTCCCGGCTAACTTTATTCCCCCTGCACCTGCCACACCTGATGTTGCCGTTTGTTCGCATCCGTAATACATCACATTATGTTACTTAGGTCGCCATGGAAATAGGGCAGTGAGATTTGGGACTTGGGACTCGGGATTTGGGATTTGTCATTTCCTTGGCTTGTGGCGTTAATGTTTGATACAAACACTGCATCGAGGGACCTGTTTTTGTTGCAACGTTCCTGTGGTACGTTGTCAGCACATGATGACAAATTTTTTTCCAAACAGGTTATGAGTTTTCTTTTTTCTTTTTCGTTTTTTCCCAACTGTTTTTTGATACAAGTGTGTTGTTTACAGTGTTCAGGTATTTCCTAGGTTAATTTTAACTCGTTTGCTTAATTAATTAAGTTTTATAAATTGATTTTTATCTACCCACTGACACCGATTTTGTACACAAAGGATGCTGGCAGAGTTTTGTTCTTCCCCTCCTCCCAACCAAATCACTGACCCCTGTTGATAGACACCCCCTCTAGGACGTGTGGCATAGTCCAGCTTAGGATATCTTTGCATTATGAGCTGACCAGTGTGTACAATGTGGTTAAGACAATTGAGATACTAAGAAAAAATGTGTCAGCAAGTGCTGACAGCGGCCCTTAATAAAGTGTATTATTATTTAATGGATTAAAAAAGAAGAAAAAAGAAGAAGTCAGGGGGTATGCTTAGTGGCAGCTTAAGGGGATTCTGAGAAAGGACAAGACGGATATCACGATGCTGGTGAAGCCGGGTACCAGGCAACGGCCTTTCATGTTCACCGCCAACGCTTGTACATGTCTGACGAAATGCTGCTCACCGATGGCAACTTTGAAGAAAAATACCAGAGTTGGAAAAAAAAATTGATCAATCTGAATCCTCACTGATTAATCAAGTTGGAACCCTTTGCCAATCCTCCAGAGAAACCGTTTCAAAAAACTGACTGTGGACGTCGAGAAAATAGCATTTGTGAATTGAGTCCCGAACTCGGCATGGCTTATTTTGATTGCAGCAATTGAAAAAAATCCTGACAATTTTGCGTGCACAAAATTCCTGACACTGACAGAGCGAAAACCGTTTTTACTTTTTTCTTTTTACTAAAACAGGATCACCAATTTGGATGAAATTTTCACATTGCGTAGAATTCTGACCTTTGACCTGCATAAGTAATGAGCACTGCAAATGACCATGCTAAAATGTCGATAGGGGTGTAGTGACTGAATCATGCACGAGCCTCATTAATATTGTGGAGGCCCCCCCCTTAAATCTTTCTGCTTGTCAAATATTTGGTAGTCATGGCTTTAAGAGATTGTGTTGGAAAATGGTCCAATATTGTGCCTGGAATGATTGAACCTGGGGGTATTTCGGGCTTTCTTGGCCCCTGAGAATGTCTCTGCTTTTGTCACAAGCACAGGGCCCCCTTTTCCTAAAAGATAGAGTGTGGCCCAACCTCGTCCCCATGGTTTACTTTATTTCCAACCAAGTTTACAATAGTAAACCCTGGGAGGGAAACTCCTTACTTGGACCCTGATTGGACAACGACTTTACAATATTAGCGTATGTTCCATATTCATAGTGTCTAGAAGAATTACATCGTACACAGTTATTCAATCTTGTACCGGACCACGAGACTATGACGAAGATGTGAATTTCGAAAAGCAGCCAGACTATTCTAATTTGCATACGTATCCAAAATTGTGGATATGCAAATGATCCAATACCAGGGTGAGAGAGCAGTCAACCTCGTACGGCTCGACACACCCTGGGGACGAGGTTGAGTGTGGCCTGTTTAATCGTTCATTTTGGACGGACATGGCTCAAAATATGAACGGCTATTCCTCCTAAGAAAAAGAAGTTAAGTCATCGGCAAATATTTAGATTTGATTTCAAGAGGATACGAGACATTTACTTGTGAGTATTTGTCAGACACTTGGCATTATAGTTTCCGTTGAGGACCTTATTTTGAAGGGTTCAGCCGTAACAGTGCATGACGTCATACCCCTACAGCATGACGTCAAAGGTGTCTGTCCCGACCGATGTCAAAGGTCAAGATCTCAGAGGAGTACCCACCCAAATGTTCAGGGGATAAAACCCTACTACCTTGAAATGAAATAATGTTATTGTAGTCCTACCAATCACGAGACACGATTAAACTGCCGTGAGAAGACCGTGCATTGTGGGGAAGCTCATTCTCGGATCTGCGTCACGGATAGGCCAACCTAAAAAATCTAACCTTGGAATGTGTCAAAATGTGAGTGTGACGTCAGAGGAGTCATGACAAGGTAATTTTTTTGGGGGGTAACGTGGGGACTTGATTGGAAACTCAAATCTCCCGGCTCAAGATCATGTTGCTTCTGGATGATCATACAAATACAATTACATTACAGATGGGGTTTAGATTATCCCGGGTTTCTTTCGATAAAAATACTGAGAACCCACGTGGAACGACTTCATTTTTGCATACAAATGTTTAACGTCAAGGAGCTTCATTTTCAAACTAGAGAAAGGTTCGCTAAATTAAGTCCCTGTCTTTTTTTTCTTCTTCTCTCGAGACAGTATGCCATTAAAATGAAGGGTTCAGTCGCTGCTAATTGCGCACAAGGACTCGGTACATTTTAACCCCCCCGGATAACACCAGTAATGGCATTGGATTGCACGGGATAATTGTATTAAAGTTCTGCTTCATTAGAGCACACAGGCCATCTATTGTGCATAGCACATTAGGTACCAGACGGTTAGGCGTGCACGGGTGTGCATGTCGATAAAGAAGGGGGGGGGGGTGGACTGGGATGGGCTTTATACCCAATCTGGCACCCGTATGGGTAAGGGGGGTGGGGGTAAGAGGTAACAGTACATGGAGAGCACAGAGGCTATAGAGAGGACCTTAAAGGAGAACTGTGTTTTTCTTTGTGACTCTTCTAGCCGGCCCTGACAAGAAACAACACGGAGCCGCGCGTGATTTAGCGTCTAACGACGTGGGATTCGATTATTCGCGGTGCACTGCACGAAAATTGGATCATCGCAACGATAGATAAAAAAAAGAAGAAGTCTCAAACAGCGATGACAAAAAAAAAAACCTCTTCTTCTATTGGATTGGGGAAAGTATGACCGTAGTTAACATGTGGTAAGAACCTACAGACTGGACTCAATTAACGGGAAAGAGGAGCTTTGGATGGTGTGGGGGGGGGGGGGGAGCTTACCAGATTTATTTCTACGACTGGACCGATGCTCAAGGCGAAGATATCACACTGGATGATTACAGGTGGACCTGTGCAGTTGTTTAAGAGAGAAAAAAAAAAACAAACAAAAGAACACGCTTAAAGATTGGGATTTGCTCGTCACTACTGGATCCTAATGCACACGAGAAAGTGTAATATCGGGGGTTATTGGGTTTCACAAAAAAACAACAAACAACCCCCGTGATGGGCAATGAATGCAGGGGATTAACAGGAGACCAGAAGGGGTACATGAGTTCAGTTGCACCTGATCGAAAAGAGTTAGAAACCAAGGCCTTTGAAAAAAGTCACAAATACGTTTAGAATGAGAAGTGAAGATGTTCCCTGTTTTTGAAGAAGACCGATATTTGAGACGGAGACACTTAGACGAGGCTAATAATGTCGTCATGAAGATACCAAGTAAGATGTAAAAGTTAGTTTTTTTTTGCAAAAGCAATAAATAACTCTAAATGGGTGAAGGGAATGAAACTGTTTGATTTCTCTCCGGAGAAAATCGAGGTTTGAGACAAAACAGGGGAGTTGGATACAAGCATGCCCCATAAATTGATCTTTTAAAAAGTTATTAATTAAGTAGAAAAGTCAGTAAGAATTTACAAAAGTGAAATCTGAAAAAGTGACAGTATTTGCTTATTAAGGTTAAAATTAACGCTTAGCGAAAACAAAGGTTATCAAAACGCCACGTGATACATATAGCCAGTGACAAGGTCCCATACTGATTTGTTTTGCTTAGCAGTTGTATATAACGAGAAGCACGGTTTTAAGTATACATTTTACTAACAGATAATGTTATCTAGGTCATATTCTGCAGTTTTAAAGAGTGGAATAAAATGAGTTGATAATTCCACGAGCTATAGCTTGGAGAAAAGAATGTAGCCAAGGCCGTTTCACACACCCCCCAAAAAGGTGTCACTTCTCTAGTCAATGACGTCGTAACATGTACATGAGCTACTTGAACTAGAATCGACGGGTACTTTTACAGATCTGCCCTCTCGCAGCGACACTGCTAAACATGTCGTGTTTTTTCTTCTCCCCGTCTCCTTGTAGAACTTTGCCCACGAGTGCGGCTAGAGTGGGACCCCAGAGGAACTTGCAGCTAGGACGCCGGGGTCGAGTGACTTGAACCCCCGTTGGGAGTTTGCAGATCCCAGATCATACCACACGTCATCTTCGGTATCGGAAGGTATCGTTAACTTTTGCCCGTGTGATACCTCCGTCTTGCAACCAGGGTCTGATTTCATAAAACTGTTTTGCCCGAAGTTGTGCTAAGCAATAAACAATCTTTTTTTTCAGGGAGCCAGCAGGGTAACGCACATTGTGGCCGGTGATCCATTTTGTGCTGAGCAAGACTTATCCGTTATTAGCAATTTTTTGGGTGCCAAACAGGATTAAAACTGAGCCGTTACGTTATTTTTTGGATCTACAAGGTATCACCATCTTGACCTCGTGGTATCTCCGTCCGATAGCCACACGGGTCAAGTTTTGAAAAGGTGTTTAGAAGCATAACAGTTAACTAATCAGATCAATCTTGCTTAACAGTCTTGCTCACTAGAGATAGGCTACTGGCCCCCAAAACATTGCAGTGTGCATTGATGTGATTGGTCAAAATGTCAAAAAATGTCAAAAAATACGTTTAACTTTATCAAAACAACATCCGTGCTTTTGAGCAGAAACTACAAGCCAGACTGTACTCCACTGTTTCAACTAGGGCTCCCCGGAAACTTCGTTTAAAACACATTTTAAGTGCTAAGCAGAATTATCAAACAGCCAATCGAAACTGCAATTTTTGTGCATAACTTGGAAGTGTATCTCAAAGCAGGTAACCTATGTTTTTGTTGAGCAATATTTTTTCACTCTAGGCGATATTTTGTGACCGATAATTCCGTATAAAATGGACCCTTGTTTAATTCAGTTTTGCTTGACATTTTATGCTATACCGGGGGGCTGCACTGAGTTCAGCTACACCAACGAACACGAACCAACGACGAAGGCTGAATAAATATAGGTCCCTAACGAAGGTCAGGATTAAAAACAATTTCTATATAATAATTCATACCGTCGTGTACAAACGACATGTAAATGATTACAGTTGATATTCCTGTTTGATGTGCATTGATTTCGCTGTGCGGTCGTTTGACGTTTTATTGTTTTGGAGTTTTCCGGAAAGGCTGAATAAATTAAAGTTGAAGGTCAGCGCCGGACAACATTGCCGGTCGATAAAGCTTCGATTTTGGAGTTTATTTCTTGTTATACCCACGTTAGTCTTTCACCCGTCCACCGGACCGTGAAAGGCACAGAGTTGTTCAACTCTTTGATCAGACATTTCAATTTTAAAGTGGAAAACTAAACCGCGGGGAATTTTTTTCAGATAAAGTAGGATTAAGGATTAATAGGGGATTAATGATTCTCATTTATGGATTAGTTTCAAAGTGAAAGCTCACTGATTATTATTAAAATCCTCAAACAAGTTTGGTCAAAATGGATGCACGTTTACCGTTGTCAGCACAGGTGTTCCAAGCGTTTTCAAGAGGTTAATAGGTTTGCTGTGCACTTTCTAACCGATTTTTGTTTTAATATCCCAAGTATGTTATTTTTTACATTGCCGTGGTTAATTTCAGCTTACTTGTTTGTATGACTATTATTAAGCTTTATGATTGGGTTACATCTACCATTGACAACTGACGTACCGATTTTTGAACAGAAAGGATGATGGCAGAGTTTGTTCCTGCCCCTCCTGACCAAATCACTGACCCCTGTTGATTGACACCCCCACCAAGACGTGTGGCATGGTCCAGCTTAGGATATCATGACGTATGAGCTGACCAGTGTGTACGATGTGGTTAAGACAATGGAAATATTAAAATATGTCAGCACACGCTGACAGCGGTCCTCATTTAGAAGGTCAACATTTCATAAAAAACTAATCATATTGTGCTAATCAATTTGTGTGCTAAGAACAACTATAGTTGGAACGAAATAAGAAACATCTACATTTCATAGCGTTTTGGCTAGTAATAAGTTTTTTGCTAAGCAAGATTTGTTTGTGATAAGTAATTTTTTATTGATTATTATTATTATTATTATTATTATTATTATATTATTATTATTATTATTTTATTTTTTTTTTTTTGGGGGGGGTACTTCACAGCCATGAGCGTTTGTGGACTCTTTGAAAGGGGGGGGGCGGGGGAGGGGTAGATTTGCCCAAAATTGTACACATATAAAAACATAAGAATTGATTTCTAATACCCCTGTTAAAATTTGTTGTTTGTTTTGCGTTCTCATGCAAATTTGTTCTTCTAACTGAGCCCGAATTTCCCCTACTGTTTTACCCGAATTTGGGGTGGTCGCACGCCTATGTTACCAGCTTTATGAAATTGTGCCGAGTACCAACGAATCCAGTGAAATCGTTCAGTATGACAGACTGCCACAATAAAGAAAATCGCATTCGAAGGCTACCGAATCACAGTTTTTTTTATTTCGATTTTTGCAATCGAAATAAGCACGGATGTGAACGTGCACACAGATTACCCTAACGAAACGTCAACCAATTAAATTGTTTCGATTATGGCACCCCAACGGGAAAACCAAATTTGTAAATTTGTAAACTGTGGATGGAAATGAATTTACTCTTCCAAAAAAACATTAGCCATCTATCTTAGACAATCGGAAGCACTTAGTAATTTATTTTCGAATTTAACATAGACACATTTCAAAAACAGGAACAGAAAGCCACTCAGTAGCATAATTTTATTTTGTGGATCATGTTTGGAAAAATACATCCCGCATTTTTTTCTTAACGAAAAGCTTATTCATCAAAAAGTAAAACTGCATAATCTCTAATTTTCTTTTTTTTCCCGGCAAAGGCTAAACGATCAGGCGCTAGTAATGCATGTCATATTCGTTTTTAAAATTGTCCAGTTCTCACGCACTATTGTAAACTTATCTTGTAAAATATCTTCGAAGTACATGCTCATTTTTTTGTTTCGTTTCGAGGAAAGCGGTGATTGATGTTAAAACACTGTTTTATTGATTGATTCTCACGGTGTATGGTTGTGGTGGTACGGGGGGGGGGGGGGCGTGGCTCATTCGGTTATAATTGTTTTTCCAGGGGGAGGGTACTTTCTGTATTTCTAAAGGTGATTAATGTTAACTTTGTACACTCGACTCTAGCCTTTTTGTTTGACAATTCTAAATAGGCTATTGTCAAGCGTGCATAATTTATTTACGATGTACGGTGACATATCAGCCGTGTTTATGTCCCCAAAGGAATATTTGGCTACAACATGATATCTGTCTCCTTTTTCTATTGACTTCAGCAGAGCTTTTTGTGACATAGTGCAGGGATTGGTAAACAATCGCAAGGCAAATTTATTAGTTTCAGCATGAGAGATCATTGATTTTAAAGTTCATACCAGTCCCGATCCTCCAGAGATTTTCCATCTGAATATACTGTCAAATTGTATAATAGGCCTGAGAATTGAATTTGGCACACAGTCGAAGTGCGTCGTGAGAAGGATATTTGTCTACAGAGGGTCATCGCAGATTTGAAATAAAATAAAAGGTATTATAAAAAAGCAATTTTCAAAGTTAAAACATTCCTGCAATTGCTTGTTATTCATTCATTGACCCAATTCAAATGACGTCATCATCACTACAATCTCGGGTGCGCCATTTTGGGAGTCAATGCCCTGTGTGTTAAACAGTGTAGTGCGAATTGTAGGCGACGCGGCATTTACACGCTTTAGGTGTTGACTGCCACAATGGTGAGTGTGGCACCATCGCTGCGCATGACGTGTATAGGCTATAGGCCGCCATCGCTAAGGTCACTGGAAACGCACACGCGTGCACGCACCACGCACAACTCTCAGCTGATAGGCCTTCATTGGCCTAAGTGAAGGCACTGTTTATGAGCTTGTGAGGTCACATGCAAGGGGGTCTAGCTACCCCGCTAGCAAATTTATGTTCTGCAGCACACGTCGGCTACGGGGTCAACAGTTAAGGGATAGGGAACAACAGCCTATCCCTTAACTGGTGACTCCATAGCCGACGTGTGCTGCAGAAAAGAAAAAAAATCGCACCCCGCTATAGACATGTTTGAATTGACGTCATCGCGACGCCATCTTAGAGGTTGAAAGGATAATGAAACAATGGAAACGCACATCAATGTACGTGCAGCGCAAAGGATGGGCCAATGGGTGACTTCGTTCTGTCTTCGCTGGCATTGGCTGATGCGCTCGCACAAATTCTTGTTCAGGATGTCGTGATGCATGATGGGAACGATTGCACTGCTGATCTGTGCAATGCACAAAATCACAACATGTATACACACACACACGCTACGGTAATTATTAATACCAATGTAAACGATCTTTCGAAACCAAAGTTCCCTGAAGAATGTTAACGTTGCGATCGAATGACAACTATTTGCAATGGACACGATAGAGCAACGATAGAGCAACATTATCATTGATAGCCCAAACTTTTGCAAACAGGAAAAGGTGACCGGGGGTTATTAGGTCAGGGGCAATGATCCAAATGGACACATGCATACGTCAGCCCATGAGCGAAATGAGTAACCTTTATTTGACCTCAAGCCGAGAGGGCGCCCTACTCAAATGACGTCATTATGCACGAGATAAATTATGGAGAATGCAGCAGTTGAATTAAGCCTTATATGCACATATTCTGACAAAAATGACACAAAACTATTTTTCATTATTTTCACTGAAACGAAAATGTGCCCCTATGCCTTCCTCCGCTCATTAAAGCCACTTCTTGTTCTTGCTGAATGTACACTTCCCAAAATCCATTGTTGTAATCTCACATTTAGAGGTAGGGTCATAGACAACCTCGTCCCCAGGATGTGTCGAGCAGTGCCAGGTTGACCGCTCTCTCGCCCTAGTATTGGATCATTTGCATATCCAAACATTTTGGATACGTATGCAAATTAGAATAGTCTGGCTGCGTTTCAAAATTCACATCTTCGTCATGGTCTCGTGGTCCGGTACCATATTTAATAGCCTGTTTGTACATTGGTTGCCGGCCGGCTGTTTTGGCAAAGGTTAACATTTGGTTTTGTCCAGTCAGGGTCCAAGGAAGGAGTTTCCCTCCCAGGGTTTACTATTGTAAACATGGTTGGAAATAGACGAGGTTGGGTCATAGATTGGTTGACACTCTTAAAAAATCAATGATCATAAAAACGTCTTTGGTGAGAAGCACTGCAGCTGTTCATAGTATAAACTGTTTTAAGAAAGGATTCTCTTCGGAGTAATAATGGTTTGGACAATTTTTCACTCCAAACCATTTGAATCTGAAAAAAAAATATTCGTGCATAAATCTTTTCTCCGATTTCTGAGGGTTTGGTGTCCGTTCGCGAATGCTGCGGCCAGAGATGCGGTTGGTACCCGCTGTCACCTCGCTAAACCCGTGGATGGAATCGACGTTCTTGACGAAAATACCGTGACAGTTTTTGGCTATTTTCTCAACAAGCAGACACTGTATTCAGCTGAAATTTTCACAGGTGACTTTTATTGTATCGCTCTCGATAATTTGGCCTATAAATGAGCATTACGATGACAACAACCAACCTCTGACTCTACCTTTAAGTTAGAATGGCTAAACAGCCATATAAAAAGTAGAGGGTCCCAAATAGTGCATGGCGTACCCATAATTGTCAAGTGGGTTCGACACGCATTCACCTTCGCATCTATAACCTCGCAGAGTGTTTCCCGACATCTTTCGTTACATTCAGAAGTTTCCGCCTCGAGGGCTGGTCAAGGACTGGTGCCCTGTATTCAAATTGACAATGCACTTTCGGCCCCGATGCAGAAGGCCAGGGACAAGATTTGCATGTCAAATTGGGAGGGTCTTAAGGCCTGGACGCATTTCTGAATAAAATTGATTGCTATATCTTGGTATATTGTACTTTCGAATTGCCTTTTAAAGATGCTACGTCCAACTTTTGACCAGTTTGACCCGAAATTTAGAATTAGATTTTAAAAACAACTATAAGCTTACATTTAAGGTATTGTACGAAACAACTGACCAATAACGGGTAGTTATTTATAATCGAAAATGGATTATTGTAACGATCCCTACATCTCACGTCCATCCGCCATGTACAAACAATTTTGCATGGTACATGTATTCTGTGCATTGTCCGTGGCAAAAAACGCGAAAGTTTTGTAGTGTCTTTTGTTTTTTAAACAGCATCATCTGTCACAATTCCTTCAGAAAAAGAACCCCCAAAAAATCAAAATTCATTGGGAGAAAATCGGAGAAAAAAAGTATTAACCATCTGGTGATTGGGTAAAGGACAAACCCCAAGAGACTGGAAAAACGAATTATTAAAGACACTGGACACCTTTGGTAATTGTCAAAGACCAGTCTTCTCACTTGGTGTATCTCAACATATGCACAAAATAACAAACCTGTGAAAATCTGAACTCAATTGGTCGCCGAAGTTGTGAGATAATAATGCAAGAAAAAACACCCTTGTCACACGAAGTTGTGTGCTTTCTGATGCTTGATTACGAGACCTCATGCGTGAGGTCTCAAAATCAATTCAAATATTTTACTGAGAAATTACTTCTTTCTCAAAAACTACGTTACTTCAGAGAGCCGTTTCTCACAATGTTATATACAATCAACAGCTCTCTATTGCTCGTTACCAAGTAAGTTTTTTTGCTAACAATTATTTGGAGTAATTACCCATAGTGTCCAGTGCCTTTAATAAGAATTTGACAATAAGTTTATTTTTTATTTATACCAAGTACGCCGTTTTTGTATTGGATTTTGAACGTTTGTAACTCGTTGTTAGTGTCAACACGGGCAATCTCATCAAGCAGAAAATACTGCTAGGCAACATTATTTGTTAAGCGAACATTTTGCGTGGCACCAGTTGCAATAATTATATACTTGGTGGCATTTGGGTTTCGGATCAGTTTCTGCTTATTAAGTTTTGTTGTGCTTAGCAAAGTTGTGTATTTACCAATGCCCGATTTCATGGAGCTGCTTAAGCACAACAAGTATAGCTTACCAGAATAAGGTTACCAGCCAAAATACCATTTCGCATGTGACACATGTGACTAGTATCCTGACTGGTATC
Organism: Pycnopodia helianthoides; assembly: GCA_032158295.1. NCBI lineage: Eukaryota > Metazoa > Echinodermata > Asteroidea > Forcipulatida > Asteriidae > Pycnopodia > Pycnopodia helianthoides. The sequence continues at coordinate 2,604,675 of CM063248.1, read as the reverse complement.
CTGAAATATTGTAAGAAACATTTTCGTCTTGACTGGTATCCTGAAAAATTGTAAGAAACATTTTCGTCTTAAAGGCGAGATATACTTTTGGTAATTGTCAAAGACTAGTATCCTCACTTGGTATATCCCAACATTTGCAAATTTTGTCTCAATTGGTCTTCGAAGTTGCAAGAAAATAAAGAAAAAAAACACCCTCGTTGCATAGAATTGTGTGCTTTCAAATGCCTGAGAAAGGCTTCATGCTTGAAGCCTTAATCAGATTCAAGTATTTTAATGAGAAATTTATTCTTTCTCAAAAACTACATTACTTCAGAGGGAGTCATTTCTCACAATGTTTTATACTATCAGCAGCTCTCAGGTGCTCCTTACCAAGTAAGTTTTTCGGTAATGTATTTATCGATTAATAACGGGGCCATGTTAACTTTTGACAATTTAAAATAAACAAAGAGTTAGGAATCATTTAAAAAAGTGAAAGTTATATGACTTCATTGTATGTTCACTTGTTTGTTAATAATTTTAAAAAATTTATTAGAAGGCAGTAACAATATTACAAAAAGGCACCGACCTTGCTTTCGAACTGTCACAGCATAATTGCTCAAATGCGTTAATAACAGTCACGGTGAAGAAACATCGTACGTAAATTAGCAGGCACTGACGTCAATTGTGCCAACAGTTTCTTTTTTACATTTTACAACTATTTATACGATTACCTATGTGCAAGACATTATTCTGAATAAATTGTACGAATAAAAACACGCCATTCTTACAAGGGTCCTTTGCATTCTAGCAAGAAAGGTGGAAATCGTGGCTGTTGATTTGCCAGAGGCAAATACAGATTGGGAGCTGGTTGCAATCTTCCGGACCCACTTTCACAGAACTGCTTAACAGCAAAACGAAGCTAAGCACAACAACATGATGCTATACCAGAGTGTACCTTCTGTGAATGGTGTCCGGCTTATTTTTTGCTAAGCAGTACATTTTTTAAGCGATATTTTCTCCTTTTTAGCATCTCTTTGAAATTGGGCTTTGTGACCACATCACAATTATACACGGAGAGCTCGATGGACAATCGAAGACGCGTGGGTTAGTAATTAGTTGAAAACATTTGAATCTGAGAATCGATTCCCGCATGAATCGATTCTCAGATTACTGAGGGTTCAAAAAAGAAAATTCAAATTTCCGTGGTGTCCGTTCGCGGATGCTGCAGCCAGTGATGCGGCTGGTACCCACTGTCACCTCGCTATTAAACTTGGGTGGATTCGACGTTCCTAACGAAAACACCGTGATTTTATGTCTTCTGTTTTCTCAACCAGTAGACACTGTATTCAGCTGACATGTGACTTTTATTGTATCATTCTTTATAGCTTTGCCTATAAATAAGCACAACGTTGACAAAAACCAGTCTTTGCCCTTGACCTTTATATTAAAAAAATAATCTGTTTAACTGCATTTTACATCAGTGGTTTGGGGGAAGAGTAATCCCCAATCCTCTAGTTTAACAATAACCACACCACACAACCAACATCGGACGAAAAAAATATCACCAGGATGAAAACCAAAGATACACGGTTAACGTTTATCTCGTGTTCGTTTTACATTATTTCGATGGCTGCAATTTAAATAATCATAGGCGGTTTCGGAGGTCTTCCAATGCTATTACCTCAACTTTGACATTATTTCAGATTAAAATATTTCTCTGGAGGATTGGTATGAAATTTTAGATTGAAACTATAGATTAGGTTATGGTTTATCAGATTGAAAATATTGATAGTGGTCTAGCGGTGAGCCATTTGCTCTAGAATGGCAGAGGTCGTGGGTTCGAACCCCACCCGAGTAACATGCCTGTGAATTCTGTCCACAGGACTCGGATAAGTACCGAGTATACAGCGCTTAACACACATCGATGTATGTGTAAAACTTAAATAATATTATCTAACCCGGGTGTAAATTTAACATTTTATTAGATTGAGACCAAGCTTATACCCCCATCGTTGTTTATCAATCCTTGTCCTGACTCGAACTCGACGAAAGGGCGGGGGGGGGGGCACACTCGACGCAGTCAACGACCCAATCCCAACTTGACAGCGCGCCTCCCTGCTCCACACACAGTCACCGTTACTACTTTAAGGGCAATATACTGGAGTCCTAACTACAATTCCACTTCGCCGTTGTGATAATAATTGCAGATTCACACGACACTATACTAACTAACGAACATTCTCGCAGCGACTCGTACATCCCAAGACAAAAAAAAAAACACGGGACCCTCGAGATGAATTATTCCTAATGGTTGGCGCCTAGGCTGTCATGCACACAATATACAATTCAATTAAACATAGCTGACTGAACAGCTAAGTAAGTTGAACTGGACGGGTGAGCCACGATAGCTTGAGATTGCAGCTCTTAAAATTGGTAAGCTCGAACTGCACGTCCGATTTCGAGATTTGACGATAATACAAGATTGAGGATTTCTTTTTCAAAGGCAACACTTTGATGCATTCCAGATGTTCATCAATTTCCATTAGTGATGGTTATCTTTCAGTCAACTTTCCGTGCTATTTTGAGCAAAGTTGAATTATAAATGGCGGCTTAAATCTTAACTTCTAACACAATAACTGTACAACAGAAACAAGAACAACGGAAAACGTGATCGGGTCTTCCATAATTTGTTAGTATTTTCCGAACCATTATTGCCTAGGTTAAGATTACAGTCATGTGACTTTGACATTGGTACAACATTGATAGTTTGATCATTGGTGGACATAGTTTGATCGTTGTAGGACACAGTTGTTCGTTGTTAGCCACAGTTTGATCGTTGTAGAACACAGGTTTATCTTGTTGGACTCAGTTTGTCATTGGTTGGACCAGTTTTGTCATGTTGGACACAGTTTTTGTCATTGATTTGGACACAGTGTTTGGATATTATGTTTGGACACAGTTGATCATTGTTGGACACAGTTTGGTCATTATTGGACACAGGTTGATCATGTTGGACATGTTTTAAATGATCTTGTTGGACACATGGCATTGGGCACGTTGTAGTGGACACAGTTTGGTCATTATTGGACACAGTTGATCATGTTGGACACAGTTTATGTGTTGGACAGGTTATTGTGGACACAGTTGTCATTGTTGGACACAGGTTTGGTCATTATTGGACACAGGTTGATCATTGTTGGACACAGTTTGGTCATTATTGGACACAGGTTGATCATTGTTGGACACAGTTTGGATCATTATTGGACACAGGTTGATCATTGTTGGACACAGTTTGGTCATTATTGGACACAGTTATCATGTGGAAAGTTGGATCATTGTTGGACACAGGTTGATCAGTTGTTGGACACAGTTTGGTCATTATTGGACACAGGTTGATCATTGTTGGACACAGTTTGGTCATTATTGGACACAGGTTGATCATTGTTGGACACAGTTTGTCATTTTGGACAAGTTGATCATTGTTGGACACAGTTTGGTCATTTGGACACAGGTTTATCATGTTGGACACAGTTTGGATTTTACACGTTGATTGGGACACAGTTTGGTCTTATTGGACACAGTTGATCTTGTTGACACTGTTTGATCGTTGTTGGACACAGTTGATCACTGTTGGGATAGTTTTAATCGTTGTTAGGACACTAGTTTGATCGTTGTGGACACAATTTGATCCATTTGTTGTTGGACACAGTTTGATCGTTGTCAGAAACAGTTTGATCATTGTTGGACACAGTTTGATTACTGTTGGACACAGTTTGATCAAGTGTTGGACACAATTTGGTCGTTGAAGGACACAGTTGGATCTTTGTTAGACACAGTTTCTTTTGTTAGACACAGTTTGATCGTTGCTGGACACAGTTTGATCGTTGCTGGACACAGTTTGATCGTTGTTGGACGCAGTTTGATCGTTGTGGACACAGCTTGATCACTGTTAGACATAGTTTAATCGTTGTTGAACACAGTTTGATAATTGTTGGACACAGTTGATCGTTGTTGGACACAGCTTGATCACTGTTGGGCATAGTTTAATCGTTGTTGGACACAGTTTGATCACTGTGGAAACAGTTCAATCGGTTTTTGGACACAGTTTGATCGTTGTAGGACACAGTTTGATCGTTGTGGACACAATTTGATCATTGTTGGACACAGTTTGATCGTTGTCAGAAAGAGTTTGATCACTGTTGGACACAGTTTGATTACTGTTGGACACAGTTTGATCACTGTTGGACATAGTTTGATTACTGTTGGACACAGTTTGATCAAGTGTTGGACACAATTCGATCGTTGTAGGACACAGTTGGATCTTTGTTAGACACAGTTTGCTCTTTGTTGGACACAGTTTGATCGTTGCTGGACACAGTTTGATCGTTGTTGGACGCAGTTTGATCGTTGTTGGACACAGCTTGATCACTGTTGGACACAGTTTGATCTTTGTTAGACACAGTTTGATCACTGGTGGACACAGTTTGATCGTTGCTGGACACTGTTTGATCGTTGCTGGACACAGGACAAGAGTTAATGAACAGGACAAGTCTACATTTTTTCTTTCAGTATTAAGGTGCAGGTAAAGTCGACTTGGCGAGATAAGATATTCTCGTACAAGTTGTAATGCACCATGGAGCTCCCTACAAAGCAGTGCGTAATGCTGCACCGTGAGTGACTTAATAAACGTAAAAGTACAACTCCACAGAATTAAATACACTGGACACCTTTGGTAATTGTCGAAGACCAGTCTTCTCACTTGGTGTTTCTCAACATATGCAAAAAATAACAAACCTGTGAAAATTTGAACTCAATTGGTTGTCGAAGTTGCGAGATAATAATGGAAGAAAAAACACCCTTGTCACACGAAGTTGTGTGCTTTCAGATGCTTGATTTCGAGACCTCACGCGTGAGGTCTCGAAATCAATTCAAATATTTTACTGAGAAATTACTACTTTCTCAAAAACTACGTTACTTCAGAGGGAGCCGTTTCTCACAATGTTGTATACTATCAACAGCTCTCCATTGCTCGTTACCAAGTAAGTTTTTATGCTAACAATTGTTTTGAGTAATTACCAAAAGTGTCCAGTGCCTTTAACAATTTGTTTTTCTTTGGCAAACGAACTGACCGCTAACCCGGAGTCCGCGGCACAAAGCAAACTTTATTCATAAACATTCTCTGAAAAAAGGTTAGTGCAAGGTTTACGAGGCTGACTCGAAAAGGACATCTGGAGCGTGCACGGCAATACGAGATGATAGTTACGGGTTTGAGAGCGATAGAGCGAGATGACGAGATGGGTATCCGGGAGACCTGGCCGATTTCATCAATCTAGACACTAAAGATGCACGGCAGTTATACCCTCATTTATCAACGGTAATTCTACGACTGTCTTGTGACAACAGAGAGGGAACAAAAAACCCGCGCTATTGTCAACGATTTTGTAAGGGGACTCCTGTTTTTTTTTTTTTTTTTTTAATCTTAAAGGAATTATTATAATAATGGGGATGGTTTTTTTCTTTCCACCGTCTCGTACTCAATACAATGCAACTTGAAACCAAGCTATCATCATTTTCCATCGAATTGCATCGGGTGGTCACAATTCCGATAAAATATTAAATCGTCGGCTTGTGTTTTGTCATATGATTCGGAAAGAAGAACCCGGGGGTTTGGGGGGACATTTTGTCAAATACATATAGGATTTTAGCAGGAAATTTATTTAAATTTATTTAGGAGACATTGTACCGGTCAAATAAGATTTAAAAATAAAGCTCTCAGAGTGAATTTTTTTTCATGTGCTTTGATAATGCGTTTCTTACTTTTAGAGAATCCGGTGTTATACAAAACTCTTCTTTTATTTTCTTCTCGAAAGCGAAAACGTGGTACATGATAAATTTGTCTTTAAACCTCGTGGCTTTGCCGAAAGGTATGCTGCAAAGCGAACTGCCATTTCCGAATAAAGTACGAATCAATCGTAACAGACATGCAGAGAGAAAAAAGGTTCACATCGCATCCTTTTTTTTTTTATCTGCTAAGCAAAACTATAGACAGGGAACCAGTCATTGACAGTATGTGCGATAAGGTATTTTGGAGGCATATAACCAAACAGACGTATGAAGCTCAACCACGAACGACAACCATGCACGGTCTATGGTAGCTCTGTTTCTCAGCTGGTAACCCTAACTGTATTATTATTATTATTTTGTTTAAACCCTACCCCTAACCCTATAACCCTTCCCCTAACCCTTACCCTAACCCTAAACCTACACCTAACCCAACCTAACACTAACCCTAACCCTAACCCTAACCCTAACCCTTACCCTAACCCTACCCCTTCCACTACCCCTATCTACCTGTACCCCTACCCCTGCAGCTACCATATAACGTGCACGATGGTTGTAGTTCGTGGTTTAGCTTCATATGTCTGATTGGTTATATCCCTCGTATTTTGGCTGTTAATCTTGTTATTGGAAGCAAAACTGTTTTATGCAGCTATAGCTAGATTTTGTGTACAAGCAGCTCCATGAAATATTGAGCCAACTTTTTGTTAAGCAAGATTTTTCTCGACGAAATTGAATGTGGATTACAATGCTACAAAGCTGGAATTACAATTTTGCTAAGCAAACAAACAAAAAGTCTTGATCAGCAGAATTGGGTTTACCAGCCAAAAAAAAACCATGTAATTCATAATAATCGGAACTGGTACCCCCAGTTTGTTTTTGCTAAGGACTATAGTTTTTGCACAGAGTAGTGTATAGCCCTGGATGGAAGAAACAAAACCTCAAAGAGGCTCGGTCATCCAAGATTCTAGTGCTTTTTTCCCCCGTTGTAAAAAAACGCAACCTTTAAGATAACCCAACCCCGTGAGTGGCCCAGTAAAGGGGTAACCCGACAGCCTGAGAAACCGTTTCCCCGTTCCCCTCTCCCTGACAGACTTAAAAGCCCTTAGCCTGGAGATTTGCTTCAATTTCAGTTTAGATTCAATTTCACACCGAGCCACTTAAGGCAACAGGTCCCGTGTAAGTAAATAGCTCAACCCGGGTGTATACTATTTCCTTCTGCTCTGTTTGTCCAGTAACGATTTCTTCCACTCTTAGATCTATACACAAAACACACACACACAAAAAGACACCCTCGTCTGGAGCTTTCTGAAAACCTCAACGAAGCAATCGGTCTGAACGCTGACACGTGAGATAAATCCAAATCCACGTTTTACATGCACATAAAACGAGGAGCCGATCCAAGCCCTTTGCAAGAGCCTCACAGAGGAGGGTGAATCCCAAAACTCTGACATCATTTTATTATTATTATTTTTTTACGAGCGAGCTGTTCAGCACTTGCAGGGGGAAGCCTGGACGGAAATTGGAGTGATGTTCGCTTTCTGTGCACTCCATATCCGAACAGAAAATAGTGCATGTACCCCCCCTCCCTCCTCCCCAATACCGAATGGTCCCTTCATCATTGTATCTGACCCTTTCAAAATCGTCCCTTCCTCTGAGGGAACTCAAATTACGCACGTGACCCACCATCTAAGGTTTCATCGCGAGGCTATATAGCAAGTGTTCCAGTTGTGACGGTTCGTACTCGCCAACTCATCCGAGCCCCCTGGATATAACTAATCAATGCCGATGAGCATCTTACGGGGGACGATCGGGGGGAAAGTCTAAATCTGGGTCAAGATATAAGCCTCAATAAACGGGCTGTCCCATTGAAGAGCGTATATCTTCCCCTTGTGATTGTACAATGATGGGGGGGGGGGGGGGGGGGAGTAGGAACGCAGACAGTCTATAACTGTATTCAGAGCTTTTCGTATAGTCGTCCCCATTTTCCTCGAGAAGATTTGACAACACAACACCCAATATATGAGGCTCTTCGTTATTAAAAACAAACCCCCCCCCGCCCACCTCAGAGACGAATTCTCCTTGTGGAGTGACCGGGCTATAGAGGGCCGTCCTTTATAATCAAACCTGGAGGGGGGTTACGAATCAACGCCGATGCATCAAACATCAATTTAGGAATACGCACTACCAATTACCGCATGTTACATTAACTTTGCAGTCGCAGGTGTATATAAACAACGAGTATTTGAACGGTATCCTTGCCAAAATGAATCCATCATATTGGCTTGCATGTTCTTACAGGATAGACATTGTGGGTGACTTTTTAGGTAGGAACTGTAACTGTGGGGTGTCTTGACATTGTGGGGTTAACCCCCCATTGTTTTTAACTGGACAAATTTAAGAATACACAATAGAAAACATTAGGGAAAGCCCACACTGCCGCTCTACTCACTAGTTGTAGATCTGTCGCTCTACTATAACATTCTAGTTGGAGATCTACAGTTCAGTGTTATACCGTGTTTCAATATGCACATTGGGTAAGACCGTGGCTTTAGTCAACACAAAAGACGCAATATTTACATCTAATAAATGTCTTACAAAATTCAAGGTTGGTAAATAGCTCCTACCTGATGTAACTATCATAACAAGCTGATATCTAATGGACTAGTTTGCCCTACTTCTAAAACTAACTAAATAAATATATATATCAAAGTCGACTGCTCTTCCTAAAGCCCCAACTTGAATCTTCAGAAACTTGTCTCTATAAAGGAATAATGTGACACAGAATTTTCCAAACTACATTTGGTTTTATTTCTAATACTTCTAGGTTGATGAAAGTGTCCCTCCCGATAGTGGGGCAAACCGAACAATTGGGTGAATTATGCCTCGGATGACTCAGTCATGGAATTTGGCTCGCAGAGTGTGTCAGGAAACATAGGTTGCAGTATGACGTAAATCGGCCATCTTTACGGGCAGTTTAGAACAAACAGTCGTGCGTTTCGTGTGAGAACGGCGTGCAACACGCGCGCATTTCACGAAACTCACTGCAGGATTGGTCAGTGAACAACGCGGCTGCGTTAATAAGTTGAGCGTTTGACGCACCTGCAAGCCAAAATGCAATTTGCCCGTAAAGATGGCGTCTACTGGGAACTATCTATAGGGCTAACGCAGATTTGAATTTGAACATATATAGGTAGAATAACAAGCAACAAAATGGCCGACATTGCATGTTATTCTATTAATTTGTTTTTTCAAGGGACAAATCTGCAATGGCCCAATAGTCAAGTATCTTTCTCATGACGTAGTCTGTGTGCAAAACATCATTGCTTGTACCATCAACGGCACAATAGAGCTTGCAAGTCTCGCGCGTTTTCAAAACATTCAGACCCCATAAAGTGCGCAGTTCGTCTTCCTCCACACGTTAAATCAATGTGCGCGGGACCAAAAGTGGTACGCGCGAGACTTGCACGGTCTATTTCCCCCAAAACATTTCCCCTACCTGCCCAAAACTATACAAAGACTAACTTAGTGTTCATAAACGAGTTTTCCCCGTGGAATTAAGCGTTCATAACGTCTGTGTGTTCCACAGGAAATCCAGTCGTTGGGCTGATATGGGACAGCCCAAACAAACCCACAAAAAATTAATAAAACGATTCAGCTTTTCTCTCAAATATTTGCTACCTGTCAGTTATTGATTCGGCACACTTTCACATCTGTCAACCTATAACAATATTAACCATCTTGCAATCTGACCCACTTGTAGTGTTGACGACAAAATAAGGTAGATTTGATTATTTTTGAACATCAATCTTTCACTGCATAGTTGTAATGTTCCAGCATTCTTAGCCAAGTACGCAGGGAATAGTTACCCCTTGGTATCGCTGGCTCAACAGTTGTGCACTTTTATTCACTGCGCAGGTTTTAATAAAAATCTAGACTTTTATTTGCAGGCCAGTTCATAAAGCAAATACTAAATCGTGGTAATGTGCGACTAGCTTAACTTTCCACACAATTATATAAGGACATCCATTGTATGGTTGATTTCGAAGATAGGCGTGGCCACTTAAAAGGAACATTACAGAATTGGTTTTTGCTAACAAAACAGTTGCTGGCAGTGTAAATACTTTATGTAATCCAACATATACATAAACTGACAAACCTGTAGAAGTTTGAGATCGATCGGCCATCTGGGTCACAAGAAAATAGTAAAAAACTTACTACACATTTGCATGAAATCATATAGATTCGACAAATTAATAACCGCTCAGTGAGCGATAAACTCCAATCGGAAAATGAGTTTATTCATTTCTCATCAAATATGGCATATCAGACAGACATATTTCAAGGGATGTTTTCTACTATCATCATTAGACCGTGTAAGTTTTATGTAAATATGTGATAAAAGTATATTTTTTCTTACCAATTCTGTAATGTTCCTTTAAAAAGGAAGCTCCAGCCCCACACAAAACCTAATCTTCCCGTCGTTCTGATAACACTTTCCCTAATCTGACTGTCAGAATTGTACGTGGTGAGATTAAATGTTTGTCGAAATCCATGAAGGTACATTCATTTGAAGGTTTTTGGAAGGTGTGTTGAGCTCCAAGAAGAGCCATTTTGGTTTGGTTCTCGACGTTTCGACTATCTTGCTCTGGTCGTCTTCATGAAAACGTTTAGGTTATATGAAAAAAGTGTACCTTCCCGTTTGGAAGATGTATTTTTTTTCTTCTGAGTTATAATATTTGGATCTTCCAATTACTAGTTTGAGGCCTACCCTAACCCACTGTGGATGCGGGGGGGGGGGGTTATCGTTGGGTACAATGGATGCATCCAAACAGTGTCAACATTCCAACAAAACATTCAAATAAACATTAATACATTATTTCACAGAGACATATCATCACCCTGCCAGACGACAGACGCTTCAAACTCCCACATAATTGAAACCGAGACTGGAAGGGGAAAAATAGTCTGGTGCCTTTCCATGCGCTTAGACACAGCGGCGTATGAATTTTATAGGGAAGACAAGGAGGCATATGAGAGACTGCCGAGCATGTTTCTTTGGACCATGACTAAGAATAGCAAGAGACAGGAAACCACACAAGAGACGCGAGAAGAGCTACATCTGACAGTACAAGGACACATCCTGAAGATGTTGTCTTTTGTTGTTGCCCGTGGCGATGATGATGACAGCAAGAGACAAGAAGCAATGGAAGAGACGAGGCGTCATCGTCCAACAGTAGACGGGATACCTGATGATGGCGGAGGTGTTGCAACAAAACTGAGTAAACACACACGGACAACAAGGTATGGGCCAAGAGTGATTTGACACAATCTGATGGCAGTGTTGCTTTTATACAAATGGCACTCTTGTACTTTCATATTAATTGGTCATTAGAGCAGCCGGTATAATTTACACACATCCCAATTTGTCACTCATCATTCAAACGGTAGGAAACTATCCCAACCGTACATGCGTATTATTGATATAATACTTTGATCCCATATTAATTGAGAACGCCCCAAAGCTATGAAAGACGTGCGTCAACAAATTTTAGAAAACTCAGTGCACTGTGACCAATACCCCGGGTTTGCAAACGCCTCAAGACGGTGGCCCCTGGATGCGGGTTTGCATCCTTGATGGTGGACGGCGGGCTCGATGGATGGGTGGAAAGGAGAGTGTATGTACACGTCATCATTTTTTTCCTTCTCCCTGTTTTCGAGTCCATTCTGATGGGGCTTGTTGCCCGGTGTTACGGTGTTCCTCAGATTGCAAGAGTATGATATTTAGGAGGAGATGAAACAACCGTGGTTTAAAACACGCCAGACGGCCGTTCGCCAATTCTAACAAGATCGCCAAGGCTATTTTATCATCTTGGAATTCCAAAGGAGGTAATGCAGCAAGTCTCAGGCCTCACATCTTAACATAAATCACACTCTGTTTTCGTCCTCTCCAAATCCACAAGATGGCTATTATATCCATAGCCCAGGGCTGCGAAAAAAAAAATCAACCCAACTTAAATTTCGGGTTTGGATCACCATGCCAATTTCCACGACGACCAGCGGGGAAGAGAGAGAGAGGAGGTAAGAGAGAGAGAGAGTGTTGAGATCGCGAGGCCGTTATTGGTGTACGGTCAACCGTATAGGATGGCCTGGACCCTCGGTATCGTTCTGACGTTGAAGTGGACCAGATGACGACAAAAAAAAAAAACTCATCTCGCGGGGGGCTTCATCCCGAGCGCTCCCCCGATGCAAAATACGGCCCGAGTACCGCCCGAGGGCCTCGTATATATACGTGGATCACATCCAAGCCTGACCCCAACGACAAGGATTCGAGGAAAACACACGCAAGTCCACCAAAAAAAATCGATTGCTGCTTCTCCCTTTTAGCCTCATTACTGATGATGGAGAAGTGCTTAGAACACTATAAGCATTGTCCCCCCCTTGTTTGTTTGGATAAATTGTGACATCGCACACCGGTCTCAATTAATTTCGTCTCAAAGACGCATCAATATAATTAAGCCTATGCTTTGGGTGCTCTGGGGACCCAATCTAGACCCCTGTGGAACCCCCAGGGTGACTATCAACCGATCTACAGGGACACAGTGCCCCTGCGCGGTAATTTCCCATTGCCTCTTAATTCATAGATTGGTAATTGCGGAACTGAAGGTTCAATATTGAGGATAGTGCCCCCTACGGACCACTATGCAAATATCGACTGCGTATACTCGTATAAGAGTCTTTGAATATTGCAGAAACAGATCTCATAGGGACGTGGGGGACTCGACATAGCTGTTACAAATCCATCTGTAATGATGACACAATACGAGTCAGCGTCATAATACAGATTCTTATCATAACTGGTTAAACGGTGTCACTTCAGCAGCCCTGCATTATTATATTATTTTGTAAAGTCCAATTTCTTTTCTGGAACGATTTGCTGAATATAACATACCGAGGTAGCCGGAAAGAATGACAAATGTTTCCACTACATTTCTAATAAGCTGCTTCTAAACCAATTGAGCCTCGTCACAATAACGAACACCATTACAGATAATGGATAAATATATATGCATTTTAAAAACACCGATTTGATAAACCTCATGACAGCTTCTGTGTTAAATTGGGAGCCACTTGTACTCGTTGACGTTTTTATAGAATATGAAGATCGGTTTATACCGGTACCTCATAATAACATCTAATTAAAAAAAAAAAAAAAACAGCTTTGTGTTCTAAATTATCTTGGATAATCAATAAAACGTCTGGGTCACAATACAGACACAAAACGAAAATTATAAATGTCAATCTTAAATCGATTTGTTTGTTTTACATTGTCTTATCAATTGTTCACTTGGCAGTGTACACAATAATGGCGACCCCAAGGCCAACCCTTATGCCGAGACAAATCAAATAAGCACACCGTCAAAAAAAGCTACACATCCGCTCTGTAATAGGTATTTAATTACAAATCCCACAAAACAACGTTTGGAAAAAAACAGAGAAATAAAAAAGAGCTACATGATGACAAAACGATCGGATCGCAATAATGGTGACGTGCCGCTTTGTTTAGTCGCAACGTTCGTTTCATTACAGCTACAGCGGATCTCCTGTGTTGGATTTGTTGAATATATATATTTTTTTATGGAGTCACGGACGGGAACGACCCGAGTAAGAACGCGACTGGTGTCGATGGGAGATGATTAAACCTGACAACTGCTTCACTTACAGATATATGCCACACTTGAAGCGTTATTATTGGTGTGAAAATGAGCAAATGATAGCCAGAAAGATACGTGTGTGCTCAGCAGACACTCGGTTATACGACCTACACTTTAGACGATAATATTGAAACGCTTCAAAGCAAGGACCAATTGGTCATGGTATATTCGAATTGGGATACTTATACCCAAACTGAAATCATATACCCAAATGAAGATATAAACATTCCCAATCGGGAACCATAGGGTGACATCTAAAATGTATACATACCAAGCAAGGCCCAATTGGTCATGGTATATTCCAATTGGGATATACTTATACCAAGCAAGGCCCAATTGGTCATGGTATATTCCAATTGGGATATACTTATACCCAAACTGAAATCATATACCCAAATGAGGATATAAACATTCCCAATCGGGAACCATAGGGTGACATCTAAAATGTATACATACCAAGCAAGGCCCAATTGGTCATGGTATATTCCAATTGGGATATACTTATACCCAAACTGAAATCATATACCCAAATGAGGATATAAACATTCCCAATCGGGAACCATAGGGTGACATCTAAAATGTATACATACCAAGCAAGGCCCAATTGGTCATTGTATATCCTATTTGGGAGATACTTATACCCAAACCGAAATCATATACCCAAATGAGGATATAAACATTCCCAATCGGGAACCATAGGGTGACATTTAACTGAGTACATATCAAGCAAGGCTCACATGGTCATTGTATATCTCATTTGGGATATACTTACAGCCATAAGTGCTTCAAAGCGTCATTGCTTCAATGTTTTTTAAAATTAGAAACCCGCACATCCAGTCTGTTTTTAAGAGCAGGTATTATTTGTTGCTTTAAACTGCCCCGTTTGGGGTACAATCTCCCAATGGGAGGATATTGAATGTACCCAACGGGACCATGTCATGCTGTTACCGATTCAAACACGTTCAGAAACTATCCTGTCATCTATTTGGTCATTGTATATCCCAAGTGGGATATGCTTAAACCCATATTGAAACCATCTACCCTAAGGAGGATATAAATCTTCCCGATCGAGAACCATAGGGTGACATCTAAAATGTATACATATCAAACAAGGCCCAATGGTCAATGTATACCCCAAGTGGGATATACTTATACCCATATGGAAACCATCTACCCCAATGAGGATATAAATCTTCCCAATCGGGAACCATAGGATGACATCTGAAATGTATACATATCAAGCAAGGCCCAATTGGTCACTGTGTATCCCATTTGGGGTATACTTTAGCCATATTGAAATTTTTCTTCAGGTGACTCGCACTTACATAATCAAGGCACATTTTGGTCATTTTAATCCTAACTATCCAGTTGGCATATACTTGTACCCCGATTCAATCCACTTCCCACATTGAGGGTATCATAATTCCCAATCGGGAACTGTAGGGTGACATCAATGCCTACGTACTATTCAGTCGGTCCCATTCGGACAAAGTTGTACCCCGATTGGATCCATTTCCCCCAAAGGAGATATCAACCGTCTCCAAACGGCAAACCCTCACGTCACGCTCTTTAAAGGAACATTACAGAATTGTTTTTTGCTGAAAAAAACCAGTTGCTGGCAGTGTAAGCACTTTATGTAATCCACCATTACATAAACTGACAAATCTGTAGAAGTTTGAGATTGATCGGCCATCTGGGTCACGAGAAAATAGTGAAAAACCGATTACACACATTTGCATGAAAAATTAGTTTTATTCATTTCTCATCAAATATGGCATTTCAGACATAAATATTTCAAGGGATGTTTTCTACTAACATCATCATTAGACCGTGTAAGTTTGATGTAAATCTGTGATCAAAAGTAATTTCAGTTTATTTACCAATTCTGTAATGTTCCTTTAAGGTAAAACACGAAAAGCTTTAAATGCCACGTTATGCAAGTATGGGCAAATCGTGCTGGAAGTACAACCGTGTTTGTTTTCAATACAGAGAGACCCAGCAGCTGATGAAATGTTTAAACAATAAATTTTGTTTTCACAATAACCATGGTGATCGTAATAATTTATCCAATTTACATTGCATGGGTTCAACAAGACGTCATATTGACATGATTAAGTTTAATTTATAGATAAATCGGAGTTTCATAAAATCTCTGTGTCGTAACTATCATTAATATTTTAATTTGCTTTCCAATTTTGAACATTTTTCTTCTTCTTGTCAAGCTTATTACCTTATAAATGAAAACCAGACACAACTTAAGGTTGCATATGGAATGTTTGCAAAACCTTGAGCCCGCATTATTACGAAATGCAATTCATATTATTAATTGAATTTGGCTAAAACGAGAGCGCTGCACGAGCGCAGAGCGACGGTCGTTTGTAGCAACCGAATCTCCGACAAAGACTTATACAACCTCATTGGGGAATTGCTCTTTCACATTAATATTATTATCGTTTTATACCGTTTGTTGGATTAAAATTAGCCTTAAAAAGCAACGTTGGCACAGCATATAAAACTCCAATTTGGAGTCCTCCAGATACAGCGTGTTTGAATTGAAATTATAGTTTGAAAAGAGAACCTTGAATTTTGTCAGTCCGCATTAATTTGACATAACAAAAAAGTTGCAACAGACATTTTGTGTCTATCACGGTGGTGCAAACAATCATTGTCTTGTTACCTGTCTGTAGTAGTGATAGTGAATACCGATTTCCAATACCAAAAAGAGGACAGACTATTACGCCTTTGTGAAGAACGGTGGACACTAAAGGAGTGCAACGTTTGGCAGAAATTTACCCAAACCCGAATGTGTCCACTGTTTTAAAAAAAATGGCCCATTCTTGCTGCCTCGCTTTTTGGTTCTCGGTATGAAAAAGAATGAAAAGCAAGATGGCCGCGATGTAATTTGATTGACATTTGGCCTATGACCCACCTTTGATACCAGGTCGGAGGTTCTTGTCGTAGTTGTTAGTCAGCTGGTCTAGAATTCGAGTGATGTTCTTTCTGGCTTGCTCCTCGTGTTCTCTGTTGACGTTGTACTCCAATCCGTCGCCGAAACACTTCCCCAAAATACTGAAGAAAAAAAGAAGAAGTTCAGGTTGTTAGGGTATGAACATACGCACGTGACGTCATTTGAGACGTCGTTTGAGACGCCCTACCCAAGACCCCCTAAACTACTTCGTAAATACTCGGTACGCGTGCGTTAGCCGTGGAATGAGGTGCATGCTGGTCTAGGTAACGACAAAATGTGTCACTAGCTAGACCAGCATGCACCTCATTCCACGGCTAACGCATGCGCACTGAGTATTTGCGAAGTAATCTATGGCGTCATGGTAGGCGCCCCCGGCTAGAGGTCAAACGAAGGATTGCTTCTTGGCCCATCCTGTGTGCGGTGGATGTGAGTTTTCCATTGTTTCACCAACGTTTGACCTCTAAGATGGTGACATGGTGACGTCAACGCATAAAGTCCACAGGGTGGACATATAAATGTTTACAGATTTGCATGTGACTCACGTGGTCTAAAGATGGTCATGGTGGAAACCTTCCCTCGAAATATTTTCGTTCGAAATGCTTATAGTTTTTGAGAAATTATTTAAAAAAATGAGGTTGGACCTCGCGAGTTCAATATCTCGGTTTTTGAAAACAGTGACAATTGTAAAAAGAGTTTGTTTCGCTGCTTTCGATGACTGATTGAGCTTAAACTATCACAGGTTTGTTATTTCAAGTGTGGATACGTGTCTTTGACAAATACCAATGCTGGCTGCGTGCTTTCAAATCTAACATGTGAAGGTAAGGTAGATGATTGGGAATTTTTTGAAAAAAAGCTTTGAATGACTGCAAATCTTAGAGCTTACATTAAATTCGACACAATTATTATTTGTCCCGAGAATTAGAAGTGTTTCAGTTACATAAAAGAAGTAAACAAAGCGAAGGGAATAAAATAAAAAGATTGCAATTAAATAGAGTAAGATCGATACACAAATTGACGATTTAAAACAAAAATCAGAATCATTATTTTTTCTTTTAACAGGGGAATTTCAACCGTCTGAAATAGTCTAAAACGAAAAAAACTTCACCAAACTTGAGGTTATTTCTTTTTTGCCAAATCATTAACGTTTCCAAAATACCGCAGCAACAACAAGAACAAGAACAAGAAAAGAACAAGGTCAAGAACAACAGCAACTGCAAAAGCCACAGCCACAGCCACAGCCACAGCCACAGCCACAGCCACAGCCACAGCCACAGCTACAGCAACGGCAACAGAAGCAACAGCAACAGCAACATCAACAGCAAAAGCAACAGCAACAGCAACATCAACAGCATTAGCAACATCAACAGCAACAGCAACTGCAACAGCAACAGCAACAGCAACAGCAAACAGCAACAGCAACAGCAACAGCAACAGCAACTGCAACAGAAACAGCAACTGCAACATCAACAGCAAAAGCAGCAGCAACAGCAGCAGCAGCAACAGCAGCAGCAACAGCAACAGCAACAGCAACAGAAGCAACAGCAACAGCAACTGCAACATCAACAGCAAAAGCAAAGGCAACAGCAACATGCAACAGATAGCAACAGCAACTGCAACAGCAACTGCAAAAGCAACAGCAACAGCAACAGCAGCAGCACAGCAACAGCATTAGCAACATCAACAGCAAAAGCTACAGCAACAGCAGCAGCAACAGCAACAGCAACAGCACAAAGCAACAGCAACAGCAACAGCAACAGCAACAGAACAACAGCAACTGCAACATCAACAGCAAAACAAAGCAACAGCAACATCAACAGCATTAGCAACAGCAACAGCAACAGCAACTGCAACAGCAACAGCAACGCAACAGCAACAGCACTGCAACAGCAACAGCACTGCAACATCAACAGCAAAAGCAGCAGCAACAGCAGCAGCAACAGCAGCAGCAACAGCAACAGCAACAGCAACAGAAGCAACAGCAACAGCAACAGCAACTGCAACATCAACAGCAAAAGCAAAGGCAACAGCAACATCAACAGCATTAGCAACAGCAACAGCAACAGCAACTGCAACAGCAAACTGCAACAGCAACAGCAACAGCAACAGCAACAGCAACTGCAAACATCAACAGCATTAGCAACAGCAACAGCAACAGCAACAGCAACAGCAACAGCAACTGCAACATCAACAGCAAAAACAAAGGCAACAGCAACATCAACAGCATTAGCAACAGCAACAGCAACAGCAACTGTAACAGCAACAGCAACTGCAACAGCAGCAGCAACAGCAACAGCATTAGCAACATCAACAGCAAAAGCAGCAGCAACAGCAGCAGCAACAGCAACAGCAACAGCAACAGAAGCAACAGCAACAGCAACAGCAACTGCAACATCAACAGCAAAAGCAAAGGCAACAGCAACATCAACAGCATTAGCAACAGCAACAGCAACAGCAACTGCAACAGCAACTGCAACAGCAACAGCAACAGCAACAGCAACAGCAACTGCAACATCAACAGCATTAGCAACAGCAACAGCAACAGCAACTGCACCATCAACAGCAACAGCAACAGAAACAGCAGCAGCAACAGCAGCAACAAAATACTCGATAATCAACAGCTTGAATTACTGGCATCTTTCAATGCTGTAATCCGACATTCATCTGAATTGGGGGGGGGGGATCGGGGGATCGGAGGGCTTACATATTTATGCTTTAATAATACTTATTCGTAGAATTTAAGCAATAAGACTTCCTTTCCCTCTGCTCTTCGAGAGCTTGACGTTTTTCAAAAGTGCCCCAGATGTTTTCATGTGTGACGTCAATCCTTTCCATCTAAAACAATAAGCCGCCATCTTAAAAAGGCAAGACCCCCTTCCACAAGAAAGTCTTGTTATTTTTAACCCGGCCAGGAGAACCACAGATGTGCTAGTCGGGCCATTTACTATTGACTTAATATATGAGTCCACTGTGTTTGAGCTTAAAGAATGACTTGCTGTCGACTTATTCCGGTGCAGGATTTGCACTGACATTTTGTTTACAGAGGGGGCATGCATTGCAGTTACACCGGCTGGGTTTTTTAGCGCGTAGAATAATCACCCAGAAGTACGTTTACCTGAAGATTTTTGGTCAACAATTCGAAGCGCTGACTGGAGTTGTGTTTCCTGTTAAACCATTTACACAATGAAAAGGAGGCAGTGAATGGCGTATTGTTTTAACACGGTGGTGGGTAATTTATTGTGATGCTGCTGACAAAATGCCCGTCGCAGACAATTAGAACGAGCGGCAAACTGCCTTATAGGATAGTTGACAATTGTAAGTAATTGGTTGTGGGGAAGGCAGCAATATCGTCACGTTCCAGAAGCTAGCCTGGGTATATTTTAAAGACAAGAGTGCAAAATATGGTTTTATTGGAGAGGGCATATTTTTTATTGGCAATTAGTACTCGTGGAAGGATATGATATAGTATTTCTGAAACCGAAATAACAAATGATGATGTGATAATAAATCTTTAACATATGTATTTTGTTTATTAATTGTGCACAGTAGGCCTACGCTAATATATAAAAAATTATTGTATAAAAAACGATTTTGCTCATGTAGAACTTGTTCTGCCATAGGATATTATTAATAAGTATTCTGGTGTCACTTTATATTTTTTAAGTAATTTCCTTTAATGTCATAATATTAGGTGTCTCTGAAATTTTTCCTTTTTATTGTATTTTAATGTCTTTTTATGCACGACAGCCAAGGCAATTTCTGTTGTATCAAATCAAATTAAAACAAATCAAATCAAATCAAATTAAATCTAATCAAATCAAATCAAGAGGCCATATAAAAAAAAACACTACCCGGTTATTCTTTTCGAATTTCCTAATCAAGAAAAACCCTTACTGATAACGAATTTATGCTTTTGGACTATATTTTTTTCTTCTTTCCCTGCAGCACAAAAAACGCCTCGTACTTTGTTGACAGATGTGCGATGGATAATCCGTTTGCGTGTACATGTACCCTGGACTCCTACAATAGTGTAAAGCTTGTTGGCGTCGCGTTGCTTGACCTCTAACACTACCACGCTGTAAATGAATGCTTGACGGTATCGCAGGAATCAATAATCATCGCATATCTGCTCAATTTATGCAGGTTTTTTTTGCCGTTGTGTATAAAGTTCAGCCGGTGATTTGACCCCCCTTCAGCCGAGACCAACAGCCGACGGTTCCTTTTTAATCGAGAGCAGATTTTTTTGAAAATAGGAGAATTGGCATAATCAATAGACGTAATCATTAGACGTAATCATTAGACGCGATCACTAGACGCGATCACTATAGATGTGATCAATAGATGTAATTAGGAGACGTGATCAATAGACGAAAGGAGACAACCGCATCAACCATTCAAAGTGAGCCTAAAATCCTTACAGACAAACTGCAGGATGAGTAATATAGTCATGGAAAAAAAAATTGAAATAAGTTTCAAACAAAAAATCGCCTTAGTTAAAAAGTCCACACCAGGGGCAGTATTAATATGTTAGAAAAAATATTTCTATCTGAAAATCTATCGGGACATGAGCATTTGAAACACCCACAGCATCACAATTGCTCAAAAACAAACACAAAACAAACAAATAAACAAACACACAAACAAACACCACAAAAACTAAGAAAAAATCGTGTCTTTTGCATGATAGTACTTGCTTAAAATTTAAGTGTTATTTGAAGCTTTGCATGGTGTGGATGATTGGAAGTAACTATGACTAAACTTGCGGGTACAACCATGTTTGAACCTCCCATGGGAGGTAGTGTCGGCGCTGAAAAAAATTCAGTTTGTATGGCCTCGACGTTTCGAACAGTCACCTCTACTCGTCTTCAGGAGAAAAAAAACAATAAAAATATAAAAAACATAGTTCAGCTATGTCCCACCTGCGGTGAAATGCAAACACAAAATTAGTATTCGGCCTCGCTTTTCCATCGTTGTACCTTGTTTGTTGAAAACCTCATATAGGATTTCTTGTGGGAGGATAAACCGAGTGTTTGGAGAGAGTGGTGACGAATTGTTATTCATCACTTTTTTTTTTAAAGACTGAAATAATTGCCACTGATTCAGCATCGACTGTGATTTGTGGGTGGGGGGTGGGGGTGGGGTGGACATTGTTCCACATACTGATGGACGCGGTCAAATTGTGGGTTTTAATAATGTGCAACTTGGTGCTGATGTATGTGACATGGTGACCCCCACCCCCACCCCGACCCCCCTCTCCTATTGTGTCTTCAGTGCGTTCTGGGAATCTCAGGAATTCTTTAGAGGTTTTAGGTGTTGGGAGAGGGTGGTGGGGGGGGGGCAATTAGTGCTCTATATGGGGCAGAGGGTACCCCCTATTGTGTATTCATTGTGTGCTTGGAATCTCAGGAATTCTTTTGAGGATTTTAGGGGGGGGGGGAGTTCTATACAAGAGGAAAATAGTGTGTAAGTATGGGGACATGGGGGGGACACCACCCTCTGCCCCATATCGGGCAGGCTATTAGGGGGGGGGGGGTTACTTCTGCTCAAGAGAGGAAGAGTATGTTAGCCTATAGGAACATTTAGGGGTGGGGGGGGGGGTTGGACTCCCTGTACCCATATCGGGTACGATGTCTCAACACTAAGGACGAAGCGATTTGTACGTCAGAAACAAACCCTCAAGTTAAATGGGTCGTATGAATAAAAACTAGTATTTTCTTTTACTTGAAAATTTCAAGTGTTTACTACATCCATTAATAAAAAAAGTAAAAGCTTTTACTGGAAAGTAATTACTAAATAATAAAAGAATCTACTTTTACATGAAAAGTAAATTCTTTTCTCTTTAGCACTTACTTACTTCCGTATGAATAAAACGGAGAAAATACTACAAAATGCAAGTAAGTACGGATAATTTTTCAAGGTAGCCTCAGAGCTATGTTTCTGTTAATTCAAATAGCTGCTTGGGTTGTGTGTGTGTGTGTGTGCGCGTACGTAGACGTGAATGGGAGTTGTAATACAAAGGGAACCTTTTGTTAAGAGCCATTCAGTCATGGCAGACAGCTAGATATAAGAAGTATTTACTCCAAAGCATTAAGTGAATACTTTCCAGTAAAAGAATAAGTTTATTCATACGGAATTTAGAAGATGCTAGTACTGAATGCTTCTACTTGGAAGTTGATGCTTTTACTTTTTGCTAGTACTTGTCAGTATTTACTACTTTTTATTCATACGACCCAATGTACTACAGCTACGTATCGAGTTATCTTGTTAAGACTTAGTTGATGTTCTTTTATTTGCATGACTTATAGATGAAATAATAATCAATCTTCTTCATTAATTAATATAAGCCATGTAAGATAGACTATTTATTCATTTATATTTGGCTACCTTTGTGTAATTTATGTTATAAAATGTGAAAAAAACCTATTTATAATTGTTTTTGAAAATTCTGCGAGGAGATGACGAAGTGACTGGAGCTGAAAAGGCCCCAATCCGAGAAAGAACAACCCCAACCAGCCCCGCCCTCCCGGGGTGTGCCCTAATTGGTAAGGTTGAAAATATAAATGTTCACAGATTTCCACATAATGTACATGGTATGGTCATGGTGGGAAAACCTCCCTTGAAACTATTTTGCCTGAAATGCCGTTGTCTTTGAGAAATTAATCAAACAATTAGACTTGATCTGGCGAGTCCAAAACCCAATGTCTGAAAACGATGGAAACGTATAACATTATTTTTCCACGTGACTCGGGCGACCGATTGAGCTCTAACTGTCACAGGTTTGTTTTATTCATAATTATGACGGGTCACACACAGTGCGGATACCAGTCTATGACTATTACCCATGTTGTCCGCGTGCGTTAAAACAAAAATGACATGAGCACTATAAAGTTTAATCAAAAGCACTTCAAAGTGTCGACACTGATCTCACATACCTAGTCAACTGACTTTAACAAAAAATACAATATCGGTGATGGCAAGTTGGTCATAAAAAAACGAGGATCACAATCGGGAGGTATCACATCAGACTAATACATTGTGACAAGGGAGTTTCTTGTGATTTCATGTTAAGATGGAACTTAAAGGAACATTACAGAATTGGTAAGAACAAAACTTGTAAAAATATACTTTTGATTGCAGATTTACTTAAAGCTTACACGGTCTAATATTAATGATGATAGTAGAAAACATCTCTTGAAATGTTTCTGTCTGAAATGCCATATTTGATGAGAAATGAATAAACAAATTTTCCGATTGGAGTTTATCGCTCAGTAAGCGTTTTATTCATTTTGTTGAATCTATATGTTTATGCAAATGTGTAATCGGTTTTTGCACTATTTTCTCGTGACCCAGATGGCCGATCGATCTCAAACTTCTACAGGTTTGTATTAAAATGGTGGATTACATAAAGTGCTTACACTGCCAGCATCTGTTTTGTTAGCAAAAAACAATTCTGTAATGTTCCTTTAACCTTCGGACTATGTAAAGGAACAGCATTTACAAAACAAAATAAAAATAAATAAACAAACAATACAAAACCTAAAAAGTTACACCCGAATAGAAATGAGAAAAAACCTAAACCGAGTTGCAACCAACTCTAATGCATTTGTTTGCAGCGGCAGAGCTACGGGGGTGGGGGCGCCCCAGTTACTTTCTTTCCCCCCTTCCCAACTCCAATTTTCCCCCTCATTTTTCTCCCCCCAGATGGCCAAAATTGAATTCAACCCCAAACCATTGCACATTAATGCAATTTAAGTTCACGTTACCCCCAAGCTAGTGTAACTCCGTCATTGTAGAGCCAATGAACGTTCAGCAGCATGCACAATCACATTAAAGATAAATGTTGTACCCCCTTAAAATTACGCTTGCCCCTCTTCAAATGAACCGGTTTTGTGCCGTCGCTGCTTTTTTGCTGGTAGAATACTAGATCTCAATCAAAGTTCCAATTTAAACCTGACATTATTTTGGAAACAACTTGATCACCTTTTTCACTCAGCAGCAAAAACTGAATAGGACAAGAAAGACAAACGGAAGCTGATGATAACATAGACTTTAAAGGAACATTGGTAAGAACAAAAACTTGTAAGATATACTTTTGATTACAGATTTACATAAAACTTATACGGTCTAATGATGATGATAGTAGAAAACATCCCTTGAAATATGTCTGTCTGAAATGCCATATTTGATGAGAAATGAATAAACTAATTTTCCGATTGGAGTTTATCGCTCAGTGAGCGTTTTGTTCATTGTTGAATCTATATGATTTCATGCAAATGTGTAATCGGTTTTTCACTATTTTCTCGTGACCCAGATGGCCGATCGATCTCAAACTTCTACAGGTTTGTCAGTTTACGTATATGGTGGATTACGTAAAGTGCTTACACTGACAGCAACTTTTTCGTTAGCAAAAACCAATTCTGTAATGTTCCTTTAAGAAACGAAGCCCATAGGTATACCAGATTGCGATTTAACACGCAATGCAACCACGAATAATAGAAAATAACATTGCCAATAAACAACAAATTATTGAGAACAAATGAAACCCGCTATACTTTCCGGAATATTACTAAAGATTCTGGCAAAAAATAAGTAAGACGTATAGCATCGTCTTATATGTTCCTTACTGTTGAATTAAAGTTAATTATAAATAATTAAAGTTATTTAAAAATAAATATTAAAAAAAGTAAAATGCTAGACATTACATTTCATTTGCATATGGGCCGTCAGGGTTAACAAAAGTAAAAAAAAATTGTCATCATAAGATATACATCCAGATCTATGTCAACAATAGAATATAATTAAAGTCCACCCGAAAGTTAAAGGAACATTACAGAATTGGTAAGAACAAAACTTGTAAAATATACTTTTGATCACAGATTTACATAAAACTTACACGGTCTAATGATGATAGTAGAAAACATCCCTTGAAATATGTCTGTCTGATATGCCATATTTGATGAGAAATGAATAAACTAATTTTCCGATTGGAGTTTATCGCTCAGTGAGCGTTTTATTCATTTGTTGAATCTATACGATTTCATGCAAATATGTAATCGGTTTTTCACTATTTTCTCGTGACCCAGATGGCCGATCGATCTCAAACTTCTACATGTTTGTCAGTTTATGTATATGGTGGATTACATAAAGTGCTTACACTGCCAGCAACTGTTTGGTAGCAAAAACCAATTCTGTAATGTTCCTTTAACAGTTGTTCCTTCAGCATAATCCTGCGATGCAATTTACTGTTAAATTGTCTACGGACGCCCTTCAGTACAGCAGCGTGCTGTACGTTGGGAGAACGTGCGTACATCCTTTACAATGTATATTTCATACTTTTTTTTCAAGGCAATAACCTTTTCAGACGTTGAAGAGACAGTTTGGCAAAAAACAAAACAATTAATACAAACTATATATGTATTTTTTTATTCATTTATTCTGCTTATTATTATGTTTTTACACTGCGAAAACGCAACATTTTGTGCACACTACCTTACATGGAAAGTGTTTTATAACGGGGGTTGGGAGTCCATGGGTCATACTGCCTTAAGGGTCATAGGTCATGTCAATCGGGCCTGTCTGAGGATAGAACTTAAAGGGTTTCACCTGTTTTTGCTTAAAAATGTACGAGTAATTAAGGAAAAAGTGTTTTTGGTCTATTGGTTGCAGACCTGTAGGCCATCGGAGGGTTTTAACAGCATCAGTACAGCAACATAAGCATAACATT
This sequence comes from Pycnopodia helianthoides, assembly GCA_032158295.1. NCBI lineage: Eukaryota > Metazoa > Echinodermata > Asteroidea > Forcipulatida > Asteriidae > Pycnopodia > Pycnopodia helianthoides. Next base: position 2,578,454 of record CM063248.1, on the reverse strand, counting down.
AATGTTGAAACTAGCCAAATATCTTTCTCATGACACACTCTGACTGTGTTCCAAATTCCATGCTTGTATCGTCGGAGGCCACGAGTCCCCCGACCATTTCCCATAGCTGTACCCACTACAGCTTCAGATCAGACTGGCTGATGAAGCCGAAGCCGGAACCGCTGCCGAAGGCGGTGTTTGCAAAAAAAATATTAAGGAATATCCTATACTGACAGATGCAGACGAAATTTGGAGAGAGTGTCTGCGAGCTCCGAGCAAAAAAAAAAAAAAAAGACGGACCCCGCGAGTCGGCTCAATTTACTTCCACCTCAAGAGACTGGCCGGCGGGATCCAGGTCGCTAGCCAGGTAAATATCATTACGGGTTCGAGCAAGATGCATGTTAACACCTCGAATTGGTAGGTCAACTTAATTTTGATCAAAGGAAAAACCACGGTATTTCCAAAAAAAGCCACGACCGCTGTTTGTTTTCGAAGCCACTGTATCTAATCTTTACCTGCAGAAGAAACACAGCGGTACAATCTATACAGTAATCCTATTATGGTTTTTATTAGCGTAGTATAGCAACGTACTGCTCAAACGATTTTAGAGGAATTGTACACACTGTGTTTTTTGGCGCTCTTTCCAAACCGATCGGTAGCAAACAATTTATCTAGAAACCAACTTAGTTACAGCGAAATATTTGCTTGTGTTTTTCAGTAGAGACAGCACGTAACAATTTTGCGCCATCAAAACAACATCAAAACGTCCAGGTGGCCCAGAGGGCTAAACTCTTGTACGGGGTCAGAACGGCCAATGTCTTGGGTCATTTTGACGCAGAATCTGGGTCGGCATTATGCCCTAACGACAAATCGCTTACTTCCTGTCCATTTTGAGCGGGATTTTAAGTCCAG